>CP053170.1:4230003-5430003 GCA_014607495.2 Carposina sasakii
TAACATGGAGAATATTGAGAAAACTGCACATATTTAAATACACATATAAATTACCTTGCAAATACGTGCATCATTCCGTTGAGCTAACAACTCTCTTGCATGCCTTTTAACAATATACCACAGGGGGCCATGGACAATAGCACAACTACTGTTGTAAGCAGAGGCAGGTACGCTGCTTCAGGCTCCGCTGTCATCTTCGTAAGCATTTGTCCTTGATGACATCGGACACATTAGTGTGTACTGTCCCAAACTCATCAAATTTATAGTTGCCTGCAATTATTTGATATGTTTGATGAATAAATTTTAATGTTGTTGGTTCTTTTCTTACAATGTCTTAAAGATTATAATAAGCTTGCCTGTTTGCAGTCAGGTAAAGAAGCAAGACAGCAATGTACTAATTCTCCATTTATGTAAATACTACCAGTAGGTCTACATACATGTCTCTTTCTGTGTACGTCAAAAAAGAAGGGTGTTGTATGGTGTATAAAATTATTGATTTACATTTCAAATCAATCTATATAGAACATATAGATACATAAAGGAACTATGCAAATATAGATCAATACAGTGAATCACTCCAATAGCAGATAATTTAATAATGTAACACATGTTTGTTACTTTATTAAATTATCTAGGTGAACTGCATGTTTAAATAAAGGAATAAGATTATAGGATTATTCAATAGCAATATAAGACTATAGTATTAGATCCAGTAGGTAGGCATTTTGTAAAAACAAGAAACACTTGTATGTAGATATATTGTGGGTGGTTTATGCTTAACGTACAAAAAGACCGGGTGCTTATCAGAACTTGTAAGTAACTTCGTCATCGACCTACAAGGAAATGGGGTTAATGGGGAGTTTGTATATTGTAATAATTCTGCTTACCTTGACAAATCTGCCCATTGCCGTTTCTAACTGCGTACCGGAGGGAACTCAACGTATCGATGACTATAGCCCCAGTAGCTGGCAATTTAGCAGTTTCTAGAAGCATACAACCCTCACATTCGTCGTATTGACTCCAGAAACTGATTTTTTCAGCGGTAACAATTTCCAAACAAGCCTGGTCGTATTGCAATGTAGTGCCATTACATTGCCGTATAAAGGCACCCACGTTTTCGTAAGAACTGCTAGACATTGTAGAGTTTTATCAAGACATTAGATGTCCTCACTATAATCGCAAAATTTATCACAAAATCACAATAGAAACTAGTTTATCAAACAAAAATTGCAACAACAACAAGAAAATGATTCATCAGCTGAATGAATGGATGATTGAGGAATGAAAGATGAATGAAAGGATGAAGAAAGGAAAGGGAATGGGAATGTCAGGCGCAGAGTTGCCATAAATAGAGAAAATTGCCTACTAATTTTCTTTAAGCCTTTTTATATTTTGCAAAAAAATAATGATTTTACAAATATAAATAAATGTAATTTATAAAATGAAAATTCAACAATAGAAATAAAGATTAAATAAATAGGTTGTAACTTGTAGAACTTTTTACAAGACACTGTATACTTTTAAAGTAATCTACATGCATACTGGCTTTATAAAATTTCTACCATTGGAAACAGAGGAGATACCAAATCCCTGGAAACAAAATAGGGAACCGGAAACCGGAAAAGGTGTCAGGTGTCGTATCAATCAGCCGGAAAAGCTGAAGGGATCGTTTTTTTGTTAAAATAAAATGGATATGTAAATATAAATTTTGTAATTTGTAAATGGCTTGCATGTGTCTGTGAAGTGATCTCTGGTAGATAAATTCCCCTGTCTTTCCTTCGGGGTAAACATTAGTAGAGTCCAGGGCCGAGTTTAGACACCTCGGGGCAACAAAGGAGCGGAGACCCCTTGCCCCAAATGTTTATTTTACTGATTGCCTGATTGGAGTGAACAAATATAGATCAATGATTTTTGTTAATTTAATAATAATATAATCAAATAATCACGTACCTAAGTATGTACAAAGTACTGTAGGTAAAAGAGCCGAAAATAATATCAAAGGAAAAGATGTTTACTAGTTTGTACTAGTTGGAATTTGAAAGATTTTTGTAGCGGAGCCATCTATCGGATGCAGGAGAGAACCACAGTCGAATGCAAAATCCTAGAACGCGACATCGAAGTTTCTTACAATGATTGGAAATATATATGTCGAAGGCATATTGTAAAACACGCCCTATTACAAAACGACTAGGCATTTTGAATAGTATGGGTTTTGGAGCGAGACAATTTGGCTTCTAGCAATTGGTCTGCTTAATTAATTAGGTTACGTTATGTTAGACCTGTTAAAATAACAACGCACGAGTCGAGTGAGCGTAGCGAGCATGTCCCTGCAGCGACCGGCGAAGTGCTAAAAGGAATTTTTTCTCTCATACTATTCAAAATGCCTGGCGAGCGTTTATAAATGGACGACGCCGTTTATATAAAGACGAATCATACAAATTGCCTGCGACATATACATGGGCCGAACAACAACTCCCTGGCCCGGTGGGGTCGGAAGCGCTTCCCTTTTCACCGCCCCCACATTTTTTTTTTCCAAAATCTCTATTGTGGGGGCCCCCGTGTGTGGAGGCCCCGGGGCAATCGCACCGGTTGCCCTCCCCTAAATCCGCCCTGGTAGAGTCTGTTTAATGGAATAGAATAACTCCTATGACATATTCCGGAAATCTTGTATGCAGTGCGTGACACAGATAATGCAGTCAAGCGAGTCGAGTCAAACCTCAAGTCAAACACATTGTAACTCTCTAGTAACTACAGACCATGGGGATACCAAATCCCTGCTACAGACATCATCCAAAGGTACTACGCAGGGTGTAACAGAAAGGGTATGTTAAGCGAAAAGCTCTGTAAATAGCCCACTATAGAGAACCTATTTCCAAAATTTGAGACTCGAAATCACATTTTTATTTTTCAAGATTGTATGAAAATTCCTGAGATATTTAAAAATTCCCTATACTATCGGGAAAAATAAACATGTGATTTCGGGTCTCAAATTTTGTGGATAGGTTCTCTACAGTGGTCTATTTACATAGCTTTTCGCTTAACATACCCTTTTTGTTACACCCTGTATAAGTATACTTCATTCATCACATCACAGAACACTATATACTCTCTAGTAGCTATACGTTGAATGAAATGCACTCTGGTAAGAAGTAAGTATATTCTTTGGGTAAGAATGTTAAAAGTTTGACAAAATAGATGTTTGTTACACTTTCCTACATTTTAATGAAAGTTGGCACATAAACTTACGTGTACCTACCTACTGTGCTGTGCAGTAGTAATTCTTTCAGTCACGTTTAGGATAGCAGGATCAAACGGTAACTATCAGTGACAATAGTTTCCATCCCATCGCCTGACGGAACGCTCCTGTAGGTACCTAAGCATGTACCTATAGTGTATAAGCAAGACCATAGGATTCGTAGAAAGATCAAACTTTAATTATCAGACAATAGTTGCCAACGCATCCCCTGAACCAACGCTCCTGTAAGCATGTACCTGCCTAAAGTGTATAAGCAAGACCATAAGAGAGATCTCACGGCTACGTTTAGCATAACAGAGACCGATGTTGATTCCCGTGCTAATGCGGGGTTCACTAGAAATACTCGTACCCCGCTGCATCTCCTCCTGCGCATGTTGTGTAAGTGTCGACTACCTAATAAGGATCTAGGCCATACATAGCGGTAAGGAAACAAAATTATGTACTAACAATAATGAACGAATAAATCGGGGAGCCTTTGCCCAGCAGTGGGACACCGTTATGGTTTAACCCGGGGGCTATTACGAAAAAAAACTGAACGCACTACAAAACGAATAGAGTAATTTTTATTACCTACGTTGCTCTTATACAGGGATAGTAAAAAACTTGCGCACAGTCTGCAGGAGCACATTTAAAAACTCATTTTTTATCTCGTCAGTATTTCGACGCATATTTTCGGCTGTTCAGAATCGATTCCGTTGTCCGCTCCGTGGTTCTGGTGGAACCAATCAGGGAAAGGTGATGGAGGGCTGATGAAGTAGTGCCACTGCTTCATCTGGCTCTTGATGATTAGAGCCGCATATGGCCCTTTGAAATAAAGCTGTAAATAAATAAATAAATTGATATTCTCATACTTCACAACACTAACTTAGTCCCATACTAAAATCCCTAAGCTCTTGTGTCGTGGGTAACTATTTAATACCCTCACCCACTAAGCAAGGGCGGGTCTAGATTTGGAATCAGGGGCTGGGTCATAATTCGATAACTTTGCGAACTTCGCTGTCGTCGCACGTAAAATGTAGCTGGTCTAAGGCCCCAGGGGGTGTTTATGGCCCCAAGATCAATCCCTGGATCCACACTGTAAGAGTCCCCGCAGACTGTAGACTTTCTAACGGCCGACAGTTGTTCGGTTGAATATGCACACTGGGTCAACAAAATTAGATAGGGTAACTAAGGTCAGGCCCGCTCATACGGCGACCGGAGCAGTCGCTCGCGCCAAATCCTAGAGGGCGCCTAAATCCGGTGTCGAGAATAGGAGCCGAGAAGCCGAGGCTATCTTCAACCTACAGGTACAAAGCCTATTCTCAACTTACGGAAACAGTGGACGCATCGTCATTGCTAAATTCCGAAATGTCTACATCAGGCGTCGCGGTTGGGTAAAGGCTGCAAAATCAAAAAGTTTTTGTTAATTTACTTTACAGATCTATAAAAACTTGTGTGCAGCGTGCCTTCTATGAAGTGCAAATTCTAGTTCTAAACTATGAACTTAAGATTACGTACCTAACATTGTACTAATAGATTGTATCTACACAAGTACATAATTAGAAATAGAGACGTCATCGTCATTTCAAATTGAGTAAAGCTACCCCATGAGATTGCGGAGTTAGTGCAAGCGGGCTAACAATTATATCACGTAAAATAAAAACTTGGCAAATAAGGGATGATTGGCATCAGGCAGGCAATCGGCCTTACAATATGTGGCGACCCTAAAGTTTGGAATAAGAGGTTTTGATCATCAAAACTGTGAGAAATAAAATAACTTACGTAAACTTATTTAGAATTTGCATTATTTCTGCCTTCACATTTTTCATATTTGTGTTCAGTTTGTTTTCTTTTGCGACATGTTTCTTTTTAGTTGTTACAGGTGTGTTATGTTGTTTCGTACTAAAAATAATAACAAAATAAATAGTTATGTAGTTACATGATGTTTGAAAGAATACCTACTTAACCTACGTAAGCTAATGTAATGCTAATCTGCCTCTATTCTGAAGATCAAGTAACAGACATAGTGATCAATACAGGATGGATTATCTAGGTAGTGCAACCACAAAATAAAAAATAGTGTAGTGTACGGAGTGTACCTATAACTGAGCAGTGTCCCCACTTTAAGATACTTGCACCTACCATTAGGTGTTTATCTTAGAATAATGATTCTGTAGCGAAGACTCATATCATTACCTAATCTAAGGCATTTATCATGGAAAGAATATTCATTAGGTAATGTAATAACCGTCATATAAGATAAGTAAATGAATAGGCAATAATTTCTACTTTAATCAGTTTTGGCACTTATGTGTTTACGAGTGTAGGTAGGTAGATAAAAGATAATAAAAAATATTGTTTTCTGCAAAAAGTAATCAACATTCCTTCGAGCCGGATTTGAACCAGCGACCTATGGATTTCAATTGCAACCAGCTACAGTCCACCGCTCTACCAACTGAGCTATCGAAGGTGTGGGTGGAGAGGCGAAATTCATCACCACTTTCAACTCATTATTATAATGACCTAGTTTCGTTTCGCAACGTTTACTATGTAACCAAATTGATGCATTATTTTTTGTGTATTCTGTAGCAGAGAACTTTTTTTACCCGACTAACTGCGCCAGAAGGAAGGTTCTGTTCTTAGGTTTTAGACATAGACAAATCTTTATTTGCTAAAACAACACACACTACACATTACACTAAACTTGGCAAAGTGGTGGTACAATTTCTATGTCTTACAAAAGTAATGTGCGATGTGCCACAATAGCAAAAGGGTCCTGACTCAGTATGTGTAACAGACAAGTCTGCAACGCTGGTAATTCTGCCAGAACCGAAAGAGGAGTGCGCGCAACATTAAAAACTATGATTAAACAAATATTACGAGTATAAGGTGATTCTGCAAAAATATTAATAAGTTATACATTTATATAATATGGTGTATGATAGATATTGTAAAGAATATGTATTGAATAGGGTAATCAATCAGTTCTATAGGGTGAGTATGGGAGGCATTAACAATTGTCATGACTCATGACAATTGTTTATGCCTCCCAGTCATGAGATCCATCTAGTTTTTTGTATGTGGCATGATAGGGTAGTACTTATATTTGAGATATAGGTAGATTCGTGTTTGTAATGAGAGTGATACTGGGTAAGTAGTTACATGAAAATTGGGATAAAGTCGAATAGCACGTTTATTAAATAATTATTTGCATGTTTCTTCTTCTTCTTCAGCCTATTGCAGTCCACTGCTGGACGTAGGCGTCCCCCAGGGCACGCCACACAAGGCTACTGTCACAGGGGTTTTTGCCTATAGTCACCGCGCTGGGCAGGCGGGTTGGTGACCGCAGTGTGATTTTCGGACTATTTTGTTAGTACGGGAGGCGCTGCTGCCCACCTCCCGGAAACCCTTAATCGCCTCGTACGGAACCTACGAGCAGGCAGGGCATTTGCATGTTTATATTCACAAAATTTAAATTTTATTTATGGTAGGCCACGCACCCGTATGACTTTGGTGAGAGCGAAATGTCTCCTCACATTTACGCGACAAATCCACAGAGCTAAGTAATAACTAGACAAGGCAAGTGTTTCTACTTGGTGTGTAAAAAGGGATTGCAAACCACTTCTATCAGCCCTAATTCATTCAGTCCTGGCTCGAGAACGAGTGTCTATTCTAATTCTTAAGTCTATTTTTTACATGCAAAGTACATTATCTAGTTATTAATAGCTCTGTGAATTTGACGTTTAAAAGTGAGACATCTCCATGGAGAAGGTATCTCGCTCTCACCAAATTCATCATACGGCTGGTCCTGAGGACTTATAATAACTACCTAATTAAGGTAACTTTCTCATCTATTTTAAGTTATTAAAACTACACATTCTTTGACTGCATTCGTGTAAAGAATAGGTAGGTACCTACTTACCTACTAAAGTTTAAACCCTAATTATTAGTAAAGTGCTATTTTCATGGAATAAAATAGCCTAAGATACTACCTCGGGCTATCCGTTACTCAAATTTCATCATCAACCGTTGTACTGTAAAAAAATATTAATACAGACAAGCAGACTTTCGCGTATGTAATGTATGAAAGTTAATACTTACAAACGAATAACAGGCTCCACATACATATCAAAATCATCTTCTTGCTCATAAGTAGCTCCATTAAGGAATAGAGAGTCCAAATTTTCTGTGTCCAACGGTAAAACCCATAAAGGTCCCTTCACTTTATCTAGTTCCTTTATCTTATAGTTCCTTATAGTACCCAGTGCTTCTATATTGTTGTAATAATCATTAAATCCGTGAATTAGCACTCTTGCCTCAATAAAACATGTTATTGATAGTAAAATTGTTATAATCAACATGTTTCGAACAAAGTTTTATATGTAATAAGAAAATTACTTATTAGTTCAATGTTGGCATTTACACAAGTGTATTTACTTGTGTAAATAATTTTGATGACGTTCTTAGTTTGCGTAGCGTTTTAGTAACGAACGTTACATTACTAATAGCATTTACTGATGTTTTAACAACCGAGATACTTTGCTAAGTCTGGGGTTTAATTTTAGGTTGGCACAAAATCGTGGGTAGGTAAACCTAGCAATGTTTTTACCCGACTGCACCAGAAGGAGGGTTATGTTTTTCGAGTGTATGTTTATATATAGGGAGTTTTTTCATTGCCACCCTTAACAAAGGGTACGTACTCTATACATCAAATAAATTAAGTTTATGCCAAAGGGAAACGATGTAAAAAAATTTTTTTTTAAATTATGTACTTGATCGGGCGAAATTTATAGTGTTCAGTGTTTATGCTAGTTTTTTCATAGACAGATATTAGTTATTTCTCGTGAAAAAATCTTGCTACACGCGTCAATGTGCATTTATGCAGAAAAACGCAGTCTATTTATTCAACTTTGGACCCTAATATTTTGGAAATCAGATACTTCCCAGGTAGGTATGCTTCCATGGAGAAAAATGATCGTGATGATGAGGAGATTTCGTAGTTTTCGGTAACGTTGACGGCCAAAAATCACCCTGTATAGTAGGCTGATAGTAGGTATATTACTGTGGCATGGTCTAGACAGACTAACGCCTAAACGAGTTATCGCTTTTGAGCTTGAGTGGTATCTTAGATTTGTCATGGGAATGACACTGTCTCAAATTTTTTACGCAATCGGGTGTTTTTCTTTAAATAAATAAATAAATTATTAAAGTTATATAGAATAGACACAAAACAATTTTAAAGTAGACAAAATCTGTAAAAATTAGATAAGTTTTATTATTCTGTACTTTATATAAAATAACTTACAATGGAATGTATAATTTATAAAACTATGTAGTGGCAAACAGATACAGCAAGGCTTTGACAAACTGCACGATTTCGGAACCTCCCAGCTTGGACTCCCCGTAGACTCGGTCTACGAACGTTATAGGTACCTCCCCTATTGTGTACTCCAGTTGTCTAGCTCTGAAAAAATATTATATTCATTCAATGTGTTGTCAAAATGATAGCCAGTGTTGCGATATAACAAAGGAGATCGTACAGCCACGTTAAGAATGGTACGATATAAAAGAGGCAAGCTAGCTCATCGATTGAGAGAACGCCCCTGATTATGCCTCTTCTTTACTCGACTCTGTGATTTTATGTACCTACACACACCAGCCTATTGCAGTCCACTGCTAGATTTAGGCTTCCCCCAAAGCACGCCAGAAGGCTCGATCTCCCGTTTTCGCCATCTAGTTACTACTACTTGCGCTCTTCAAGTCATTCGGTCCATCTGACCGAAAGGAGCGAGATTTTATGTAATACTAGTGGCCGCCCGCGACTTTGTCCGCGTGGACTGCAGAAAAAACAAAATGTCAAAATTATCCGGGATAAAATGTGTTAATCCGGGGTGTCAGCTAACTCCATACCAAATTTTATTAAAATCGCTCCAGTCGCTTTTACGTAAAGGTATATTTTACATTGACTCTTATGAACAATTCAAGGGTATGATGAAAAAAATTGTTAAATCGAGGAAGTCGTTATATTGAGGTACGTTACATTAAGGTTGCATTGTATTTCGCAACTAGGTATGTAGTTGGTCTTAATAGAAGCCTCTCAGCAGGTTCACTGACTGGAATTAGGGCAACAATAACAGGCAAACTGATTTTGTACAAAAAAAGTGATATTGAAGGATCCATATTTACATTGGATTTTTACGACGAGGTTTAGTTAGTTAGACAAAAGCTATGAGGAAAAACATTTTACAGTAAAATGGTTTTACTTTCGTAACCTAATGTTTTTTAAATGTATTTTGCACACTTCTGCTCAAACTCTTTGTGGGATAATGGGCGTAAGCGTAATATGACTAATATTTTTTTCGTATTTCCTACTTTTCGTTTATTAGATACGCAATAGCAAAGCCGAAGCCGCGCGATCGCGATAATGTGTGTGCGTGCGCGCAACGAGTGCTCGGCGTCCTCCCGCGCCCCGCACCTCGCCCAAGCACACACACACTCTCAATTATCGCGAGGGTCTTTCTTCACTTTAGACAATATTTGCGCAAGTTTTTCATATGAATTTAAATTTCATGTTTATGAGATTTTGATCGTATTATGCTATTAAGAATCATTTTATCCAATGTATAGGTGAAAGGCACGTATGTATTACAAATATTGAAAGAGTCACTTAAATATATGATAAGCTACGGTAATGAACCCTGTGCTCGGTAATGATTTTTTGAGTACACGGTAATGAAATATAATGATAAGGTAATGATACAAAATAATTTCAATTAAAATAATACACATTATAAATTGCAATTGCCCTTTATTAAATTGTTAATCTTAACTATCATAATAACAAAAAAAATTGACTTATTCCAAATAAAAATAATATAATCAGTCAAATCAGTCTTCCTATCTCCTTTTATTAAATCTCTGATATTCGAAGTAAACTAATCTAATAGAAAAATAATCATCTAAATATAAATCAACATAAAATAAATGTTATTGTTCCATTATTTAAACATTTTGGTATCAATTCAAGTCTTCTAATAATTATTTTAATAGAGTTCACTTAGAGAACTAAGTAATCAACTATGTGAAAATATTTGTTTTAAAAAAATTATGTTTTCACTGTAAATTTTTTCTTTTTTTTATATTTTTTTCATATTATCAAATCCACGTACGTCAACTACTTAAATTTATTAATCAACATGATCAACTATTGAAAATATTTTAATAAGGTATCTTGATCGTAGTAGGACTTTTTTGTATTTTTTTTTTATTTAATCATATTTACTAAAGTTTATTTATTTATTTAGTACTTTTCATGTTAATTATTTTATTTCTGTCTGGTTATTATTTCCTTGGTCTTTTTTCCTACTCCCTTTCCTTTATATTTCCCCCGTTTACCCGTGTCTTGACCATCATTATCTACAATATTTTCTTTATTTTCTTCATCAGTGTCTTTGTATTTTTCTTTATCAAAAGCAGATTGACAGGTAGATAAGAATTTTTTAAAATTTTCACAATAAGATTTACTTTTAGAACCAACAAAAGTTGTGTTCTGCCAATCACCTAGTTTTGGAAGAGCTGATAGAGCCTGAACCTTCTCCGGCGGTTTGCATCTTCCTGTTGAAGGTTTACGGGGTAAGACAGAAAATATTTTTATGTCTCTGGCTAGCCTTCCTGTTTTACCGGTATGTTTAAACGCTTCTTAAGCCCTTTACTTGGAAATTCACTTCGTATTAATTCTGGACCATAACTGCAAGAAGGTTGGGATATATCGACTGAAAAAATTGGTACGGCTAATGTAGTTCGTATTAATTCTGGACTATAATTCGAAGAACAACCTTCTTCGAATTATAGTCCAGAATTAATTGCTGGATGCATCAACTAAAGAAATTTGCATGGCTGGCATTGGTAGGTTGTGCATACCGAGATGGTAATGCTGACAGGTGTTCTCTTGACATATAAAACAGCTTCGCGTTCTCATCTCTAACCGATTGCTTTCACCACATTTCCAAATTACTTGATGGACAGCCATAGTACCTTTGAAAGTTGGAACAAACTTAGGTATCATATGTTCTTTTCCATCTATGTTTGTACTTGCAATCTCAAAAATTTTATATTAGATACGTTGGCTCTAATAACTTCAACAAATTTAGTAAATGTCCCGACGTCTGTTCCTGAATTGACAATTCTGTTAGCGGTCCTTTTCACTACTGCTCCCAGGCCATCTGGAGCACCTTTCCCATGGCCTACTTCCATATAATTCCAGGTTAATTTACGAAGTGCTACAAATTGCTTCTCTAATTGAGTAAAAATATAAAACATGTTTCGGTTTCGATATTGGCTGCTGGGGCTATCACTGTAGAAGTGCAATGTATCAATAAATGGCGATAGGTCTGAAATATGAAGCAAAATTGGTTCCAAATGTGCCCAAATTGCAACAGCTGTATGCTTTAAATTTTCGGATACTGTGCAAACTGAGTGTGTCTTTAATTCAAGCGTTTCAGTGTCTTTCATATATATTACAACGGTGTGAATTGATACTTCTTGTCTACTACCACCAAAATGAAAAGAATGTATCTCTGTATGATGTTTGAGACCGTAGTTCTCACTAAAATCTAAATGCACAATAGCTTCGTTTATTTGAATATAATTTTTTAATTATTTTAGTTTTATTTTGTACAACAACAGTGGCACAGTGTGGCAAAAAATTCGTGATAACATTCTCTAGTTTTAGAATAACATCTGAAGGTGGTGCATAATTTTCAGTTTTAGCCCAAAGAATGTTATGTCTTATTTTTCCGTCCTGCTCATAGGTGTTAGATGTCCTACGCCATTCATAATATTTAATTTGAATATCATTACTGAATTCTAAGTATTCAATTACCTTATGTGGAACATTTACGGTCTAAACAGTTCTCATTATATCTATCACAGCAAAGCGTGTTCAAAAGGTCATTATTTGTTGTTATTTTAATAATCTCGGCTTTATGTAGAGCTTTGATTAAGAGATCTGAATTGCAGTGATACATACATTCACAGGTGTTTCTATTTTCTTTGGGAAATAACACCCAAAATGGTCTCAATTTACAAAAAAATGAATATGAAACAGAAATGGTTTTATTTTCGGTGCAGAATTTGTTATATAAGTTTTTAAGGGTATCATTTATATACCTTTTTTGTTGTCTATTTTTATTTCTCGTTACAAACTCCTTTATTTCAGGAACCACTCTTGTATTTTCGTCTTCATTGAAAAAACACAGTATTTTTTTTACGACTTCTTTCTCTTTCACGGTATTAAAATGTTTCTGGACATTTTTATTACCAGTTTTCCTTACCTGTACATGTTCATTCTTATTAGTAGCTTTAGGATCTCTTATCACCTCTTTATATTTATTTAAAAGTCTCTTTAGCTCTTTGTTTTCCCTTTTTACATTACATAGTCTTTTTTAAAATATTTTTATATCTTTGTCTCTTTGATAACGTAAATGTCTTATTTTTGCTCTTAACTTAAAATATTTATCCGTCTGATTTTCATATGTAGGTACGGTTTCCTTCATATCATGTGATAAACCTGATTGAAGGGGATCATGACGACCAAGTTCTCTAGGTTCGTCTTTGAATCTTTCGATGTCCAAAACAACATGTTCAATTTCTTTTTCGGCTCTCTTTTTATGTAAATATTTTTTGCTATTAGCTCTCCACTTTCTACGCCTATCTCTTTGAGCACGTGGTGTTAAATCTTTAATTCCAATAATTTTATTTTCAGCTTTCCTCGTCATGTATCTTTTTTTCTTTTTCTTTTTCAATCCCAACTAATATTATAAATGCGAAAGTAACTCTGTCTGTCTGTCTGTTACGCTTTCCCGCTTAAACCTCGCAACCGATTTTGATGAAATTTGGTACAGACAATCTTTAGACCCTGAGACAGAACATAGGCTACTTTTTATTTCGAAAAAATATCATATAAATATTTCGAAAAAATATCATATAAATATTTTAATCGGGTTTATATCAACATTTTGTTTTTTTTGCAGTCCACGCGGACGGAGTCGCGGGCGTCCACTAGTATTATATAATTCTTGATTTTCTTTTAAAGCAGCATACCTTTTACGTTTAGCTAATCTTCTTCTAGCTAATATTTCTTCTTTTGTTTTCTTAGGACGCGCCATTTTTATCTAAAAATCAATCAATTGGAATAATCATTACCGTAATTTATTATTCATTACCGTGACCGCAAAAAGGTTACGGTAAACGACGGTAATGAAGGGCACGGTTATGAACTATAACCATTTTTAGGCAATTATACTTTTTTGTATAAGTAGTACATGCTATCATCATATTTTAACAATAAGCTATCCCCTAACTTAATTAATTGTTCTAGCTGGAAGTTAACAATTTTAAATACTTCATAAGGTATAAGCGGACTTGTAATGAAATACAAACTGGACAAAACACTTCAACACAACACTTACCGTGATTTTTAGTTTAAAACCATGCGTACGTCTACTCGCCGTTACGCTTGCCGGCCAACTGAGGCGCAGGGGCCTCCCTCTACAATATGTGGCAGGGCGGGATCAAAGGTTTTAGCCGCGGTTTATCGAATTCTTCTAACGGTTCTGGTAATGAGTTTTGTACCATAACAAAACTTTAAAAACGAATTTGCTTAATATATGTTGACAAAATAGCATTTCTATTATTATGATTTATTAAACGTTTATCGAATTATTCGACACAGTCGACAAACTTGCGTTCTTCGCTATAGATTAAATATAAGACGGTTTAATGCACAATATCTAGCAATGGAATAGGTGCCTGTAATGATTTTTGATGCTGTTTTTATTTCAAAAATATGCGTTTCCATTGAAAAAATCTACAAATAAATAAAGCGCCAGTTAAAGTACTTTGGTATACATGATATATGTATATTAAGGTAGATTTTTTTATTTAATATAACTTGTGAAATTTGGTACATTTGAATATTTACCCGCGATCGCGGGGCTTCGGTTTTGCTATTGCTTTTACGTAATCAGGGGGCGGATTTTAATATTAAATAGTCCCTTAGCAATACCCAAGCAGGGTTTGCGTCAGACAGGCGGGCATACAAACGCCAAATCTTTGGCAAAATAATGCACCAACCTCATAAATAAGTAATGGGATAAGGGCATGAAGATAAGATGATGTATACAGGGTGTAACAGAAAGGGTATGTTAAGCGACAAGCTGTATAAATAGCCCACTATAGAGAACCTATTTCCAAAATTTTAAACACGAAATCACATTTTAATTTTTCTAGATTGTATGAAAATTCCTGAGATATTTAAAAATTCTCCATACTATCGGGAAAAATAAATGTGATTTCGGATCTCAAATTTTGTGGATAGGTTCTCTATAGTGGGCTATTTACATAGCTTTTCGCTTAACATACCCTTTTTGTTACACCCTGTATAGGTATGTACAGTAGGTACAGTACAATTAATTAATGTACCTAATTATCATTAATTGACTGTTGACATACCTGATTATCATTTCCATTTGGAACACATATCCCTTGGACACACAGGAGTCAATGAGATGTTGGAGAACATCCTTCTTGTATAATCTGTAAGTAAAGAGAAATTAATTACCTACTTACAATACTTATATTAGTTATGGCTTCTAAACAAGATGGAGATATTGGATATAAGTACTTTGAAAATGCAGTATTTATTACCCACAAATTGATTGAATATGATATTTAATTCTGAAACTACTTTATATACAAAACATGTTTGATGAAAATGGAGATGAGATTGTAATGGTAAATTAAAAACATTCTGCTTGGACTTAAAAATGTAATGTAATTGTGTACTTTTTTAAAATTTTATAAATTTTTTAAAATTCTCTAAAAATAACCTACATCCAGACTTAAAACATAGACAACTCCTCCTATATGTTTCTTCATAAAACCTAATTATTTACCTAAAAGATCCTGTCAAATCAGAAGCTTCTGGTCGCAGCAGAAGTTGAGTGATGAAGTTGGCACCCCTGGAGATGAGCTTCCTCTTGAAGTCCCATCCGTGGACTCCTCCGTTACCTTGGTAACGAGTACCGGATACTAGATCATAGTTGTGTTTACGTTGCAGCTCAATAAACTGTGGTATGAACTTTGGCTGTATGGAATATACAATATTGTTTTTATGTGAAATACATATAGATGTAATAAAAAATCTGCTATAGGTAGACATCTGCATACATATATACATACATATAATCACACGTTTATCCCTTACGAGGTAGGCGAAGCACCAAGGGCAATAGAACATGGTGCCACTTCTGACCAATTTTGAGGGTAGAGTTGAGATGTACTAGTTCGGTTAGACAAAACAAAACAAGCCTACAAGACATCTGCAGTTACTATATTATTGAGAAGAATATTTAAGGTCCTCCTCTACTACTTTTAAAGCATATTGCAAACATAGGAGACTATAAGACTACACAAAGATTTCAATGGATATAATAAGTAATATTAATGTACCTACTTGAATAACCTAACCTAAAAAATTTGGTTGCAAAAACCAGACAAGGTGCAAGTATTGTATTAACCCTTAATGCAAACTTACATGGTGACTTAAATCAGCATCCATAATAATAATGAAGTTACCCGAAGCATTCTTTATGCCATGTATGTAAGCTGTGCCTAATCCAAGTTTTTTTTCTCGAGGTTTGAGGACTATTTTGCTGGAACCATACAGCTTTTGCAGTTGTTTAGCCATATCCAAAGTTCCGTCTGGACTGCCATCGTCAATAACAATGATTTCGAAGTCATAGCCACTGAAAAATATAGAAAAACATTGAAAACAATGATATAGGAAGACGTTGCTTTACTCGGTAAAAGCTATTTGTAACATACCTTTTGTCAAGATATTTCATTAACAACCATATTATTATTGGTAAATTCTCTTTTTCATTGTATGTTGGCAAGAGAATGGAATATTTATCGCTTTTCACAATTTCTGATTCGATCGGGGATGCCATGACGAAAGAAAACAATGATGACATTTCATGACATATTATGTCATTGTCATAATAAACAGCTGGCCCCAAGATTATTGAATTGAACCTATTGAACCCAACTTCAACCCCAGTTAAAACACATTTGCAAAAACATTTAAATTAAAAAAAAAAACAATAATTTAATAAAAATTATCATCAAATTTATTTAAATAATGATGTACATATGTAATTTAAATAAAGATAGCTAGAATCAGCGTTAACCAGATTTTTCACCCAAAAACATATACGACACCATGCTTGAAAAGAAGTTCAAGTGTCATTATCAATTTGTCAAGTGAAATTATTTAGTGCGTTCTCGTCACAAAATATTGATATGTAATGTCTCTTTGTTAACATGAGAAGGATATTTCGGCACAATGTGATAATGAGTAAAAAAGATAGCAATATCACTTCTATAAAATATGAGACGATTATAATTTCCTTCCATCCACTTTCATTATGTTGTGTTGTTGCGTGCGTAAATAAAGTGAAATAAGTTCATTGATTTATTATTGTCAATTTAGTGATAGTTAAATATCACTATTAGGAACTAGAAAGCAGTTTTAAATAAAACATTCTTAAAATGTAATAATTAGTCAAATAATAAAATCACAATCTTGGTTTTGAAAACACCATGAATTGGAGTGAAAGTTTATTTTCTATCTGATTTGGTCAAGGCTTTTAAATAAATCAAAATGGGTAAAACAAGCAAAGTGGTCGTTTGTGGTATGAAAGGCGTAGGTAAAACTGCTATTTTGGAACAGCTTATTTACGGCAATGTAAACCTTAAGTCTTGCTTTTACCCTACCATTGAAGATATTTACGTGGCTAACATAGAAACAGATAGAGGATCGAAGGAGCGCGTCTGTTTCTACGATACTGCTGGCCTGGAGCCCCCGCTTACAGGCGAGTCTAAAGGTTTAGAGAGTTCAAATTATTGTCAAAGCTTATTGCTTTGCCAGCACCAAAACCTTCATCATTTCACCATGCAGCTGTTTTCTTAGTTTAAACTGCCTACTTGCATTATGAGGAGTAATGTTTGGTAAAGTTAAAATATTTTAATAATTGATATTCTTGTCTATATAAAAAAAATAATATTCTTAACTGAACTACATATTCATCACACCTCATACATTTTTATATTTTTTATTCACATTATTTCATATTTTGCTAGTTTGTAGAAATTAGTGTGCTTACATTCATAATACAGAAACATTTAGATACATTATTGATGCTTCAGTGCAAAAAGTTTTCTAATGAAACAAACCTCAATTAGTTGATTACTATTTGGGTGAAAGTAGCTACTGTGTGTCATAATCAGAGGTCGGAATTAGGTAGAGTCATTTATGTACTTGCATCGAAATGTTGATATTAATGTGGACCTTCCCAGGATTTCTAATGGACAATCCCGTGTGGCCAACAATATTACAAATAAATAATAATAAAACCCTCAGAGATAGACAAATAAAACCAAGATAATTAACATAAAATTTCTGCTTTTTAAAATTAATACCGGAATTTGAGGCATATCCACTTTATTCTTTCGTTGTATGAAATCAGTGCAAGTACATAAATGACTCTACCTAATTCCGACCTCTGGTGATAATAATAAAGCTTTTTTATTTCCCACAATACACATGGCCTCCTCCATTCCTTCCACTTTGCAAGGTCCACGGCCAGCCTTGACCATAGTGGTCCTGCGGTTTGCATCAAGTCAACTTAACTTTTAAAGTTGGTAGAAACACATGTCCAAATAAAACTCACAATTTAATTTAATGTCTCCTTACACATACTCAGAAGATAATATGAACTAGGAATGTATAAAGTACAATTGATCAAGTGTAACTGATTGAAGCATTCATAGTAAGCTTGTTTCCGTATATACCATTTAAATTCAAAATACTTTATTTGCACAAATTAAGGTGAAATTGCTTATTTGCATGTTAGTTGGCTTTAGAATCTCGTTATTGACATGCGAAAATTCTGTGTTCTTAAAAGTAATTTATAAAAGCAATTTGTATTATACTTAACTAATTAACAACAGTAGTAATAAAAAATATTAATAAAAAAAGAAATGGAAGAAATTCTTCACCCGAGTGGGAATAATAATAAACATTATGCAAAATAAAATAAAATGTCACAGATTATTTTAAATACCACCACCATTACATTGTCATATGACATTGAGTGCCTTCTTTATTAAAATGGTGTAGGGCACATCCCTACACACATCCGCCCACACATACAAGCCATTGTAAGGTTGCCAAATATATGTGCAGAATATGCTAAATGTGCTGCCATTGTGGTGCTTCAATCTATGTAGTGACAGCACTCCATCTATTGTTATCTTATATGAACTGAGCATGGAGAAGAAATAAAAGAGGAAGTGAAGTATGGGACGAGGGGAGCATCCTAACACTATAGCCCTGCCCATTTACATAGAAACCACCTTGAAGTGACTAGCCAAACTGCTTGCATAAGCGTGTGGTTACAGCTACTGCGTTTCACACACTGGCCCTGAAGCTCCGCCCCTATCATGACGTCATGGCCTAACACACAACTTAGTTCATAGTCTCACCTCCTTTTTAATACCTTCTCCATGGAACTGAGGTATTTTTATGTGCAAATTATTGTTTAGAGAGTTTAAAATGAGTTTAGTTTTATCAAATATATATAATTATTATTGTAAATATTTATACATGTAGGTAATTGCATTTCTTGTTATTAAATAAAATTTCCGTAATTATCTAATCTATCTTATATCATTTATATGTTATGATTTCGCTAAGCTACTGGCACATGTAAAATAATTTACACTGCTTTCCAGCAAATTGTGTGCACTAAAGACTTAATATGTAGGTATAGTTTCACAAAATTTAAAGTAAAACAAATCGAGTTTGCTAATGATTTGGTTTACTAAGATAGATATGCTTTTATTTCACATGTTGGCCCCATAAAGATTTTGTAATGTGTTATGCTCAAAGACTGAAAACCCTCATAAAGCGAAAAATGGCTCACAACGTGTTACAATAGTGAACAAGGTTCAACGCGAAATTCGTGTCATGGCATTCTTCCTATAGGCAGGTTACAGTTAAATTAAATAATTTGAAACCATTTTTAATGCAGCGCTTGTTCTGAGACTAATATAGCAAGACCAATATTGCAAAGCACTGTGCATAGTAATCAAATACGACCCATATGCGTCGTGGCATTCCATCACTACCACAACGCGTTATGCTCGAAAAGCATATCAGCCACAACATCGTGGTAGTTCGTTTTCATTAAAGCCATGCCAAGAATTTCGCGTAGTGGCTGTTTCACTATTGCCACAATGCGTTGTGAGTTATGAGCGTTACAATTAAATAAGCGTTTTTGGTTTTTGAGCGTAACAAACAATAATGTAAGATGTAGGTATGTACATCCGCTTTAAGACCGCACGGCCCCCTGATTACTTAATTTGCAATAGCAAAGCCGAAGCAATGCGATAGCGAAAATTGTACAATATTCGCCTTGATATATATATCAAAGTTCCTTTGAAATTCATTTTACGTAATACGAATTTGACAAGCAATCAGCGATTTTTGTACAATTTTCGCTGGTAATAAAGGGGCCGTTCTCCTAGTTCACTGTCAAGCCAAGTTCACCAATATTAATAGTTGTATGTACAAGTCGCAGTGTAACAAAACCCTCTCTTATGATAAATGGTATAAGAATCGTAATTGAACAGGTCCCCCGCAGTCTCCGACCATGCAGCTCACGGCCAATCAGGTCCTGCAGCGGCACTACCTTGGCTTCGCTGAGGGGTTTGTCATGGTCTATGACACCACTAGGCCAGAGTCTTTGGACGTGCTCATGTATTTGAAGAAGGATATTGATAGGAATAAGGATAAGAAAGAGGTGAGTATTGTTCCCAAAATGGTCTAGTACAAAACTGCACGATTACGTAGGAGATCAGTGACAAGCCAGCTCATCACCTGAGAGAAACACCCTGAGTTCCTAAGTCGACTCTTACGTTACAACTTGAACGAAGGAGATGCAGCTGATATGATGAAGCCCCGCATCAACACAGCTCGGTGACTATTGACAAACCCTCCCTTTGGCAGTATAGCCTTGTGGCGTGCGCTGGGGTAGGCTACGTCCAGCAGTCGACGACAATAGGCTGATGTGTGTGTAATATTCACACACACACTTCACAACACATTGACCTAGTCCCACACTAAGATCCCTAAGGTGTCTTGTGTCGTGGGTACTAAGCAACGGTAAATACCGAGATACTTATAGAAACATCCATGACTCGGAAACAAACATCGATATTCATTATATCAATGTTTGCACCTACCGGGATTCGAAATCAGGACCTATGGCGTTGCAGGCAGGGCTACTACCTGCTACACCAATCAGTCGTCGATATATCTATTAGTTACTACTATATACTTTTGTTTAAATTCCAGGTAGTAATGCTAGTAATAGGCAACAGAACCGGCCCGGACGACGCAAACAGCCTCGAAAACACCTGCTCAAAGGCGGCAAACTGGTGCGCTAGAGAAAAGATCCGCCATTTTGAAGTCACAGCCATCGACCGCCCGTCTCTATACGAGCCGTTTATCTACTTAACGTCTCGTTTGAACCCGGTACAAAATAAAACGGGTTTTCCCCAACTGAGTACGTTAAGTAAACTAACCCAGAAGAACAATAGGAGCGATGCTATGTAACGGTACGTTTTTAATCTGTGCCCCTTCTGCTACCAACCGTAGGTTGGTTGTCTCTTGTGACCTTTCATGTCATGTCGTTCAGTGTTTCTTTGGTAATAAGCGTAGTTGAGGCAGCTTGAGGTGAGTGATTGCAACATTATGTCATATCTAAAAGTCATACAGAGCAATAAGAACTGCACAAAGTAAGTGTATACTAAGTCCTTTATAGGTAAAGTCGTCATACAGCGCACCCAGAGGACTTAGTGTGAGTTTTTATTTTGAACTCGTTAGCGTTAATGTAATGGAGTCAACCAATCACATTATGGCACGATGACGTGATGTTATAAAAATCGATTTCAATGTGAAAATTCGCATTGAGTATTCTGGGATAATCTCTAGTGGATTTGACGCTTACGTGTAAAACATGTCGCTATCACACCTTTCATGTGGCGTGATAGGTGATTAGCCAATGTATAACATCGTTTTGCATTGCCGTGACATTCGTCTAACAGCGGTTCGACATTATCACGTCGTCATCCCTAAGTCCGTAATGAACGCGTGGAATGTAATCGAATCGATAGAGGTTCATCTTCGACGCGTTTGCTCCAATAGGACGGATGATATGAAGAGTGTTGCGACAATGTACGTCGATGCTAAATGATGTTATCTTTGTCTAACACCTCGTACACTGCTCTGGCTCAATCCTATACTGTAATGTGTGTTCGTACACAGGGTGTAACAGAAAGGGTTGCTGATGTTAAGCGAAAAGCTGTATAAATAGCCCACTAGAGAGAACTTATTTCCAAAATTTGAGACTCGAAATCACATTTTTATTTTTCAAGATTGTATGAAAATTTCTGAGATATTTAAAAATTCTCCATACTATCGGGAAAAATAAACATGTGATTTCGGATCTCAAATTTTGTGGATAGGTTCTCTATAGTGGGCTGTTTACATAGCTTTTCGCTTAACATACCCTTTTTATTACACCCTGTATAATCTAAACTGTGCTTATTACTAAAGAAGAATTCTATCGCCGTTGATATTGTGATCTAGAATCGTTCAGACAATGAAATTACTTATGTTATAAAAACTGGTCTATAATGCCTCTATAGGCATAGTACCTATGTAATGCGTAAAAATTGGCTATTACATGACATTTTAAACATCAATAGATAGATTATTACGTATAATACAAGGGCTAGGAAAATTAACATCTTTACTAGCGATTTTTTATCGCAATTTGCAAAGGTATCGATACATTTCCTCGAATAGCCGTTATTTCCCGAAGATCGCAATATCATCGCATAGAAACCATCTTTTGCCTTGTTTGGTGTTACATGTCAAACATCACTTACTCTTATACTTACTACCTACTGCTTATATTCAAACTATTAGGTCTAGTTCAAAATCTTTAAATAAGTCTAGCGCTTCTTTTAAAAGACAACAAAAAAAATGTAGCATGACTTTGATCGTAAAAAAACCTAATACACAAATAAGTAGGCTACAAAGAAGAACACAAACTGTGCTTCATTAGCTCTCGACAAAAAAGTTACAAAGCTTGATGGCAAAAAACTAGCTAGCACGTAGATAGTTGTGGCAAAGTGAAAGTCTAATTAAATAAATCTAAATTGTCAACATTGCTCATAACAATAGACTCAATTAGCTAATTTCGTGTTAGAAACAGTTCTGCATTATTATAAAAGTAAACACTTACCTACGACGAGAGGTCTTACGTTTAAGTCCTCGATATATATCGTTACTTACCCCAATCTAGGTACCCATATAATAGTTTTTTAAATAAAATAAGCCATTCACCTCTTCTCAAAAATACTTAATAACTTAATTACCTAATAATATTTACGAGTAGTGTGTGTAGCGCGTATTATAAACATTAATAAATCAGCCCCATAATTTTATTTTGTTTATACATTGTCATTCATTAGAACAGCGGGGGCGTAGATTTACTAGATATTAATAATATTAATAATTAAGTATAAGTATTAGACTAATAAAATTAGACTTAATCATCAAAATCCTATAAATGTTATTCTTAAAGTACCTTCCTTAGATAATTTTAATAATCTACGTACTTAAAGTTTTCAAACGTGCAATATTGTTAAAATAAAGATGAACGAAATCCTCCTTGATTGTTTGCCAACCAATAGACAAATCAACCGACGGGTATAGAGGATTTTGCAAGTTTTAAGTTGAACGTTTACTTTAAAACAGCTACGACGGCGATGCATACAATAGCATGGACATTGGATAAGGCGGAGGTGGTCGAGATACTAATTTCTCATTGCCTCCCTTCGCTATCGCCCAAACGTTTCGCTGTTTTCCTGCTTTTAGAGCTTTCGTTAAACAGAGAGGTAGAGAGAGATGAAATTCGTAGATTAAACCTTCAACTTCAACTTCTGCCGATTGATTTTGTTCTGTAGTATTGCAATTTGTCGCTATCAAATTGTAAAGAGCAAAGCTTAGTACTTATAGCTTGATACCTAAAGATGTACCTATACCTATATGTAAACGCCATTTAAGTACTATAAAATGTGCACGTCTAGGGGTTAACAGTTTTACGAGCAACAGCGAATTCCGCAATAGTTCCAGCAAAAGACTTTTCATTCATTCGAACACGCTAAATAAAGACTTCCTATTGGAAGCATTCGATAACTTTGCGAACTTCACTGTCGTTTGTAACATTGTTACATTGACTAAGACCCCTGACTTTTATTATATTCTGACCACATTAAGCTTGCATCTTAGATAACCTTAGATAACTGCATTGTTTGTATCTATTGCGGATAACTGATCAATGGTTAGCATAGTAGGCTCTCTAGAAACTAAATAGTCATAACAATTTTTGGTCTCTTTTAGTAAATTAGGAATTTTAACTTTAATCTGTAAAAAATTTGATCTCTGTAGAAAATTTTACAAAACCTATTCACTTATTCTAACATAAGTTTAAAATGCTTTTATTATCCACTGAATCTGATATTAAATGTATTAATGTAGGCTAATTAAATCCTGGATAAATTGTCGCATATAATAAATAGCCACATTCTTCCTCATTTTATATAACTATTCTGTACTTAGTTAAATAGCTTACTTACTTTCAAATTGTTGAGATAATTTATTCTTTGGTGAGTTCTTCCTTTTCTTGTTTCTGTTAAAACAACCCAGTTTTGTAATTTGTATGTGTGTTAATTTATTAATTCTTCCAATAAACGAGGTAGGAATTTTTAACATGTAGGTAGCTTGCTTTTATAGTATGCACTCATATTGGACCAAAAAATCTCGATTTCTTTTATTCAAGATGGGTGTGTCCTATACCAAAGATGTCCCGCCCCTTTTAGCAAATTTTAATGACTAAGAAAAAATGAAATTAATTTATTCTAATTGTGCAAGTGTTTAAGTTTAATAAATTCGTTTTTCTTTACACTTCATTGTATTTTCTTTCCCAACTTTAGGGTTTTCTTACGATCCTTGCTTATAACATCCCGTGTAGTTAAAACGAATTGCGATACCACAATGTCATGCAGGCCCACAGAACAGGCGTATCGGCTATCTTTTTGACACATACTATAGTAATCAAAAGGCGTAATTATATGATCATCAACTGGAAACTAGAAGTGACATGTATATGCCTGTGTTGGCAAATTTACTTCTAAATTCACTTCCATTTGTGACTTTCATTATGTGATTATCACTATGAAATGTCAAAAAAGATAGCCGATACGGGGACAGGTGAAAAGAAAAGAAAATTTTAGATAGGTACTGTAAAAAAATACATAGAAATACTGGCATTACTTTTATTTTGCGTTTCGAAATATATTGTTGTTACAGACATCTTATAGATTAATATCATCAATTTTATACTACACCTATGGGATAACTTCCCGAAGCTTACTACAGAACAGTACTTACTAAAGCTCGACATCAGTTTGAGCGAATATCTACAGATTTAGGAAATTATAAGGAAAAAAGTAGGTAAGTAAGTATATCATTTTAGCGAACAGAAAATTTGAAATTAAATACATAATAAATTAATAGTGCTAAGAACTTATCTGAGGGTGTAATGCGTTTGATATCGACCAATCAAATTCATTGACATCATGATCAAAGGTATATGATTGGTGGATATTATGTACACGCATCCGTAGCTTAGCATAGCATACCTATATATTTATAATACATACAGTCACGCCCATTATTCCCCAAAAAGGTTGGGCAAAAGTGTGCAAATTACACACCTAATTTTCACCAGTTAGCTTTTTAAGTCCCATAGCACAGCAAAGATATCTCCGCCCCCTGATTATGTAAAAGCAAAGCGATAGCGAAAATTTTACAATATTCGCCTTGAAATGTCAAAGTTCCTTTGAAATTCATTTTATGTAACACGAATTTGACAAGCAATCAGCGATGTTTGTACAATTATCGCTATCGCTTTGCTTTTAGGTAGTAAGGGGTCTGGAAATGCAGCATTAAAAGTCACAACGCCTGTAACCGATATGCGTTGCTGGTGTTCAATGTAGAGAAGTAAAATTCACGATAACGAATGTCGATGCGAAACGATGTTATGTCTAAGCACCCTGGGATTAATCACTTAACTATACCCTTAAAATTGGTCGGAAGTGGCACCATGTGGTCCTATCGGCCCTTGGTGCTCTGCCTACGCCGTAAGGGATAAAAGCGTGATTATATGTATGTATGTATGTAAGATCACTTAAATGCATTTTTAGACCCAAATGGGTCGGTGTTGGGACTTGAGCGGCGCCTATGGGTGCTAGAATGGTATAATATGTATATAGGTACCTATAGGTGGTATTAGGCTGGCTGTCCAATTACAAAGTGGAGGAGGAATGGGACAATCTTATTCTGTAAGGTGAAGTTGCATAGATATTAGACAATATTAAAGTACTGTAGGTATTGACACGCGGAATGCAGAGGTCGTGGATTCGATTCCCACCCGGGTGAGATTTTTTTTCCATTTCTTTATTAATAATTTTACTGTAGGTATAGTTTAAAGTCATGTAGGAAGGTAGGTAGGTACTTGTGAATCTTTTATCTGCACACGTTTATATATTTAGAAAGCTGTTCAGGTCACTGGCTCAGATAAGTTGCTAGCACTGTAAACCATTATACTTATTGCGTAAATAACAGATACAGATTACAATATCAATTGACATGAGTTTTATAAAAAAACATCAAATAGAAAAAGCGATAATTTTAATTTTGAACAACAATTTTTAACGACTTACTTTTAGTGTGCATTCGTCCTTATGTTAGTTAAGCGTTACTATCGAATCTCATTTATTTCTCACTTTCGAGTTATCTATTAGTTACTACTATATACTTTTATTTAAATTCCAGGTAGTAATGCTAGTAATAGGCAACAGAACCGGCCCGGACGACGCAAACAGCCTCGAAAACACCTGCTCAAAGGCGGCAAACTGGTGCGCTAGAGAAAAGATCCGCCATTTTGAAGTCACAGCCATCGACCGCCCGTCTCTCTATACGAGCCGTTTATCTACTTAACGTCTCGTTTGAACCCGGTACAAAATAAAACGGGTTTTCCCCAACTGAGTACGTTAAGTAAACTAACCCAGAAGAACAATAGGAGCGATGCTATGTAACGGTACGTTTTTAATCTGTGCCCCTTCTGCTACCAACCGTAGGTTGGTTGTCTCTTGTGACCTTTCATGTCATGTCGTTCAGTGTTTCTTTGGTAATAAGCGTAGTTGAGGCAGCTTGAGGTGAGTGATTGCAACATTATGTCATATCTAAAAGTCATACAGAGCAATAAGAACTGCACAAAGTAAGTGTATACTAAGTCCTTTATAGGTAAAGTCGTCATACAGCGCACCCAGAGGACTTAGTGTGAGTTTTTATTTCGAACTCGTTAGTGTTAATGTAATGCAGTCAACCAATCACATTATGGCATGATGACGTGATGTTACAAAAATCGATTTCGATGTGAAAATTCGCATTGAGTATTCTGGGATAATCTCTAGTGGATTTGACGCTTACGTGTAAAACATGTCGCTATCACACCTTTCATGTGGCGTGATAGGTGATTAGCCAATGTATAACATCGTTTTGCATTGCCGTGACATTCGTCTAACAGCGGTTTGACATTATCACGTCGTCATCCCTAAGTCCGTAATGAACGCGTGGAATGTAATCGAATCGATAGAGGTTCATCTTCGACGCGTTTGCTCCAATAGGACGGATGATATGAAGAGTGTTGCGACAACGTACGTCGATGCTAAATGATGTTATCTTTGTCTAACACCTCGTACACTGCTCTGGCTCAATCCTATACTGTAATGTGTGTTCGTACACAGGGTGTAACAGAAAGGGTTGCTGATGTTAAGCGAAAAGCTGTATAAATAGCCCACTAGAGAGAACTTATTTCCAAAATTTGAGACTCGAAATCACATTTTTATTTTTCAAGATTGTATGAAAATTTCTGAGATATTTAAAAATTCTCCATACTATCTGGAAAAATAAACATGTGATTTCGGATCTCAAATTTTGTGGATAGGTTCTCTATAGTGGGCTGTTTACATAGCTTTTCGCTTAACATACCCTTTTTGTTACACCCTGTATAATCTAAACTGTGCTTATTATTAAAGAAGAATTCTATCACCGTTGATATTGTGATCTAGAACCGTTCAGACAATGAAATTACTTATGTTATAAAAACTGGTCTATAATGCCTCTATAGTATAGTATAGTACTTATGTAATGCGTAAAAATTGGCTGTGACATTTTAAACATCAATAGATAGATTATTACGTATAATACAAGGGCTAGGAAAATTAACATCTTTACTAGCGATTTTTAATCGCAATTTGCAAAGGTGTCGATACATTTCCTCTAATAGCCGTTATTTCCCGAAGATCGCAATATCATCGCATAGAAACCATCTTTTGCCTTGTTTGGTGTTACATGTCAAACATCACTTACTCTTATACTACCTACTGATTATATTCAAACTATTAGGTCTAGTTCAAAATCTTTAAATAATTCTAGCGCTTCTTTTAAAAGACAACAAAAAAAATGTAGCATGACTTTGGTCGTAAAAAAACCTAATACATAAATTAGTAGGCTACAAAGAAGAAGACAAACTGTGCTTCATTAGCTCTCGACAAAAAAGTTACAAAGCTTGATGGCAAAAAACTAGCTAGCACGTAGATACGAGTAGTTGTAGCAAAGTGAAAGTCTAATTAAATAAATCTAAATCGTCAACATTGCTCATACATAACAATAGACTTAATTAGCTAATTTCGTGTTAGAAACAGTTCTGCATTATTATAAAAGTAAACCCTTATCTACGACGAGAGGTCTTACGTTCAAGTCCTCGATATACAGGGTGTAACAAAAAGGGTATGTTAAGCGAAAAGCTATGTAAATAGCCCACTGTAGAGAAACTGTCCAAAAAGTGAGACCCGAAATCACATGTTATTTTTTCCCGATAGTATGGAGAATTTTTTAATATCTCAGGAATTTTCATACAATCTTGAAAAATAAAAATGTGATTTCGAGTCTCAAATTTTGGAAATAGATTCTCTATAGTAGGCTATTTACATAGCTTTTCGCTTAACATACCCTTTTTGTTACACCCTGTATGTCTTTACTTACCCCAATCTAGGTACCCATATAATAGTTTTTTAAATAAAATAAGCCATTCACCTCTTCTCAAAAATAGAATACTTAATTACCTAATAATACTTAGTATGTGTAGCGCGTATTATAAACATTAATAAATCAGCCCCATAATTTTATTTTGTTTATACATTGTCATTCATTAGAACAGCGGGGGCGTAGATTTACTAGATATTAATAATATTATTAATTAAGTATAAGTATTAGACTAATAAAATTAGACTTAATCATCAAAATCCTATAAATGTTATTCTTAAAGTACCTTCCTTAGATAATTTAATAATCTATGTACTTAAAGTTTTCAAACGTGCAATATTGTTAAAATAAAGATGAACGAAATCCTCCTTGATTGTTTGCCAACCAATAGACAAATCAACCGACGGGTATAGAGGATTTTGCAAGTTTTAAGTTGAACGTTTACTTTAAAACAGCTACGACGGCGATGCATACAATAGCATGGACATTGGATAAGGCGGAGGTGGTCGAGATACTAATTTCTCATTGCCTCCCTTCGCTATCGCCCAAACGTTTCGCTGTTTTCCTGCTTTTAGAGCTTTCGTTAAACAGAGAGGTAGAGAGAGATGAAATTCGTAGATTAAACCTTCAACTTCTGCCGATTGATTTTGTTCTGTAGTATTGCAATTTGTCGCTATCAAATTGTAAAGAGCAAAGCTTAGTACTTATAGCTTGATACCTAAAGATGTACCTATACCTATATGTAAACGCCATTTAAGTACTATAAAATGTGCACGTCTAGGGGTTAACAGTTTTACGAGCAACAGCGAATTCCGCAATAGTTCCAGCAAAAGACTTTTCATTCATTCGAACACGCTAAATAAAGACTTCCTATTGGAAGCATTCGATAACTTTGCGAACTTCACTGTCGTTTGTAACATTGTTACATTGACTAAGACCCCTGACTTTTATTATATTCTGACCACATTAAGCTTGCATCTTAGATAACCTTAGATAACTGCATTGTTTGTATCTATTGCGGATAACTGATCAATGGTTAGCATAGTAGGCTCTCTAGAAGCTAAATAGTCATAACAATTTTTGGTCTCTTTTAGTAAATTAGGAATTTTAACTTTAATCTGTAAAAAATTTGATCTCTGTAGAAAATTTTACAAAACCTATTCACTTATTCTAACATAAGTTTAAAATGCTTTTATTATCCACTGAATCTGATATTAAATGTATTAATGTAGGCTAATTAGATCCTGGATAAATTGTCGCATATAATAAATAGCCACATTCTTCCTCATTTTATATAACTATTCTGTACTTAGTTAAATAGCTTACTTACTTTCAAATTGTTGAGATAATTTATTCTTTGGTGAGTTCTTCCTTTTCTTGTTTCTGTTAAAACAACCCAGTTTTGTAATTTGTATGTGTGTTAATTTATTAATTCTTCCAATAAACGAGGTAGGAATTTTTAACATGTAGGTAGCTTGCTTTTATAGTATGCACTCATATTGGACCAAAAAATCTCGATTTCTTTTATTCAAGATGGGTGTGTCCTATACCAAAGATGTCCCGCCCCTTTTAGCAAATTTTAATGACTAAGAAAAAATGAAATTAATTTATTCTAATTGTGCAAGTGTTTAAGTTTAATAAATTCGTTTTTCTTTACACTTCATTGTATTTTCTTTCCCAACTTTAGGGTTTTCTTACGATCCTTGCTTATAACATCCCGTGTAGTTAAAAACGAATTGCGATACCACAATGTCATGCAGGCCCACAGAACAGGCGTATCGGCTATCTTTTTGACACATACTATAGTAATCAAAAGGCGTAATTATATGATCATCAACTGGAAACTAGAAGTGACATGTATATGCCTGTGTTGGCAAATTTACTTCTAATTTCACTTCCATCTGTGACTTTCATTATGTGATTATCACTATGAAATGTCAAAAAAGATAGCCGATACGGGGACAGGTGAAAAGAAAAGAAAATTTTAGATAGGTACTGTAAAAAAATACATAGAAATACTGGCATTACTTTTATTTTGCGTTTCGAAATATATTGTTGTTACAGACATCTTATAGATTAATATCATCAATTTTATACTACACCTATGGGATAACTTCCCGAAGCTTACTACAGAACAGTACTTACTAAAGCTCGACATCAGTTTGAGCGAATATCTACAGATTTAGGAAATTATAAGGAAAAAAGTAGGTAAGTAAGTATATCATTTTAGCGAACAGAAAATTTGAAATTAAATACATAATAAATTAATAGTGCTAAGAACTTATCTGAGGGTGTAATGCGTTTGATATCGACCAATCAAATTCATTGACATCATGATCAAAGGTATATGATTGGTGGATATTATGTACACGCATCCGTAGCTTAGCATAGCATACCTATATATTTATAATACATACAGTCACGCCCATTATTCCCCAAAAAGGTTGGGCAGACGTGTGCAAATTACACACCTAATTTTCACCAGTTAGCTTTTTAAGTCCCATAGCACAGCAAAGATATCTCCGCCCCCTGATTATGTAAAAGCAAAGCGATAGCAAATGATGTCAAAGTTCCTTTGAAATTCATTTTATGTAACACGAATTTGACAAGCAATCAGCGATGTTTGTACAATTATCGCTATCGCTTTGCTTTTAGGTAGTAAGGGGTCTGGAAATGCAGCATTGAAAGTCACAACGCCTGTAACCGATATGCGTTGCTGGTGTTCAATGCAGAGAAGTAAAATTCACGATAACGAATGTCGATGCGAAACGATGTTATGTCTAAGCACCCTGGGATTAATCACTTAACTATACCCTTAAATTGGTCGGAAGTGGCACCATGTGGTCCTATCGGCCATTGGTGCTCTGCCTACGCCGTAAGGGATAAAAGCGTGATTATATGTATGTATGTATGTAAGATCACTTAAATGCATTTTTAGACCCATATGGGTCGGTGTTGGGACTTGAGCGGCGCCTATGGGTGCTAGAATGGTATAATATGTATATAGGTACCTATAGGTGGTATTAGGCTGGCTGTCCAATTACAAAGTGGAGGAGGAATGGGACAATCTTATTCTGTAAGGTGAAGTTGCATAGATATTAGACAATATTAAAGTACAGTAGGTATAGTTTAAAGTCATGTAGGAAGGTACTTGTGAATCTTTTATCTGCACACGTTTATATATTTAGAAAGCTGTTCAGGTCACTGGCTCAGATAAGTTGCTAGCACTGTAAACCATTATACTTATTGCGTAAATAACAGATACAGATTACAATATCAATTGACATGAGTTTTATAAAAAAACATCAAATAGAAAAAGCGATAATTTTAATTTTGAACAACAATTTTTAACGACTTACTTTTAGTGTGCATTCGTCCTTATGTTAGTTAAGCGTTACTATCGAATCTCATTTATTTCTCACTTTCGAGTTATCTAATACTCGTATTATCATTAAACATTTTCGTGCAAATAACTGAGATAGTAGGTACCTATACCTATTTAAGAAAGAAAAGGATATTAACATGTCTACTTTTTTACTCGAAACGGAAGCAATTAAGTATTATTTACCTATTTAAGTGTAACATTTTTACCAAAGTCTTAATTTATTTAACAACATTAGCGTTTTACGATGGTTGATAATTTGTAAGTGCATCAATAATGTGAACATTATATAAAAAACAACACCTACTTAAGTCAATAATAAAATTGGAACTCACTGAAAGTAATGAAAATAATTATTCCTATACATTCAACTTATATAATTAAACTGGCATTTTTATTCTGACAATACCTATGAGTTTACGTCCTGAAATTGCGTCACATTTTTTGCTTTTTTCCTTGGGTTCAGGTGACAGGAAAAATTAATTACCTACAGGTTTTAATATACCTATTGAACTTATATGCTAGTATATACTTATCTAGAAATATTTCCCAATTGGCTAGTGCGTTCTACGCGTGTTAGATTACCTATAAAAGGTAAATACATTAAGTACCAGATATTAAAATAACGGGGTACCGATATACAGGTGTACTAAAAGTGGTATATTAATTTAAATTCTATAGGGCCACTATGGCCCTATATCCGTATTTCGGCCAAGGCGATCAATCTCTAAGGAGATTGGCCAGAAACGCAGGAGATATTATAGTGCACAAGTGTGTGCGCAAACACAGATGCACGGAAAGCCGACACGACCGCAGATAGATCAGGTGCAGGACCAACGGTTTTACGTGCTTTCCGTGGCACGAGCTAAGTGACAATTTTACAACATTAAAATCTATACATGAAATAAATTCATTGGTACTGGCCCGTGACTGGGATCGAACTTACGCCTCCCGCTTGGAAGGTGTACGTCTTAACCACTGGGCTATCATCGTTCATACAATACCTATACATATTCGAAATCACGTGCCATAGGGCCACAGTGGGCTATTTTAATGCCATTACAATTAATATACCATTTCAGAGCATTTCGCTTAACTTTAAGCTTCTGTTACACCCTGTATAGTAAGTATAGGGTTCCATTTCTAATCGTAGTTACCTCCACTTACATGACGTTATACACCGATGTTTTAATTTTAGGTAAGTATACCTACATAGCACTTTGTCATAACTTAGTATTATATTCTATTCTAAATGACTAGCATCGCTGCGATTTTGTCGATTTATCACCTAATAATTACCTATACGACGTGTTCTTTAAAATCAACATTTAATAGTACCTACTCATCTAAAACTTTCAGTGTCTATGTTATTTTTAAACAATTTTCTGGTGCTTACAGACTAAGCAATAAAATTTATTATTTTAGAAACATACGACCTGTATTTGATTAAGATTTTTGTGCTTTAGAGCACTTTAAAAATAATTTACATTTTTTTTTTACTTAATGAATTTTACGTTACAAACAAAAGCTTAAGTTAGGTGGTTTAAATCATGTATGTATTTGGAAATTTTAATAATAATCTCGTGGGTTGATATATTTTATGCTAGGAAGCCTAAATTTTATCTATGTAGTAGATACATAATTGAAGTTGAACATTAATATTCCACTAAATTAGACCTAGGTGGACGATCATAGTTGGTATGATTAGGCTAGTAGCTGCCAAATACATTTTAATTAATTTATTAAGATTTCCAGAATTTTAAATACTTTCTGCTATCACAGAAAACACTGCCTAAAATTTAACCACGTCGCAGATATATATTAAGAATATGCTCATAGAAAATAGTTTAAAATACTTTATCACTTTTATCGTATTTCAATGATATTTTAACGTTTAAATCAAACAGAATAGTACTCGTGAGCATTAAAATTATGATACCATCATTTTATCTATAAAAATCGTCAACAGCCTATTTTTAAGTTTATTAATACTAAGTAAATAGCTAAATACGATTCCGAATCGATTGGCCAACGTTCATTACAATAACTTATTCTACATTCTCATTACATAAATAAAAAAATAATATTTAAATATTGGGATTAATGAAAGCAATAAAAACGCCCTTTCAGTCGTCAATAACGGTCATTTTAAATTTGGCCGGCTTTCGGCCAATCGGCTTCATTGCGAGTCTCCTTACGGGATCGGTTACGGTATTTAAAATTTCTTCATCACTACTGCTGGACTCTTCGAAACGCCCGCTGGTGCGGATCTCTCCTTCTGAATCTGACGACTGTCGATAAGAAATAGTTGTGTAAATATATTAAAATATCACAAATATTGTCCAATAACCTGTTATATATGTGTATCTAAAAGGCTCTAACTAAAAAGCTAAATAAAATGATACTTCTAAAAAATCTATGAAAAAGAAACTGAAAAGGTGTCCATGTACATTAATAAAATTATTATCTTAAGTACTTATTTATCTAAGAGAACAAGATACTATAATATAAAAAAAATACTAAATTCCTATTGATTAATCAAATCGAGAAATAAGTGAGTTTTAGTAGTATAATGTAATGTTCTATTCAGACTTAGGTACTTGTCCCATCGCCGATGTTGAAAGTGAAGCGAGTAAAATTGACTTCTCACGCCGAGATGAGTAAAAATAGGTGTCCACTTATGGTTTATAATTTGCAGGACTTTTTTAAAACGAGAAAACGGTCATCTATTCGCTTTATACCAATTGTGGGGGGCTATGAGAAAAGTTCTATAATTACAGCTACAAAACAATCGATCTAATAAAACTTGTGATCCAGAAACCATGACATGCTACAGAAAGCGTGTAAGCAAGACAAAAAAATACGCAGATAAGCAATAAGGAAAGAGAGAGCGAACAAACATCTATTTCTTCGGCCGACTGCGCACGATACTCGTTGGCAGACGCGTCGGGCGATCGTCGCTGCTGTCCACGCCCTAAAGTCAATGGTTTCAAAGTATTTACAATAGAACGACCTTAGAACCTTATAGAAAATAACAATTAAAATAAATCCCAGCTTCAATACATCTAATACTTTATATTATATAAATTTAGTTGTGTTGAAATATTTGGGACTGGGACCGTAGACCATACCACATCCGTTGCACAACTGGTGGCCCATCTTATTAATACATAGGTAGGCACAACAAAAAATGTTAGAGCCACCCATCACACTTAAACCTAAACTTAAAATTACCCGTCTATCCCATTTCTGTTTCAGCCATTTACATTAAGAACGGAGAGGGACAGACATGCTTAATTTTAAATTTATGTTTAACTGTGACGGTCAGAATCGACCACAGTTTCTTAAATTCCGTCCTGGAGATTATGACCGCTCTTCCACGAAATAATCACTAAATCGCTAGACGAAGCATGCTATCTTACATCAAAGTCTCCGATGGTGAACCTCGTTCCTTCAGCGACGAGCTGCGCCGGCGCCGGCGGGGCCGACTCGGGAGATAGCACCTGATAGCATCGGGTATTATAGCTTCAAGAGGATTACTAGCTTTAGATTAGCACAAAAGAGCGTAGCATAACAGTTTGAGAGGTTAGTTACTAGCTTAGTTTTAGCAAATATTACAACAGGTCCCTTTGCACCAAGTAGCTAAATAACATATATTTTTATACCCGATTAACTCAGCTCACATGCCGTGTTTCTCTCTTTTATATGAACCAAAGAGACGTAAGTAATAGTCCCTTTTTATTATTCTTGTACTAAGCCCTGCTTACACATTGCAAAGTTCTATTGTAGGTGCAGCTGTAAAGTGTGAAGTGAAATCAAGTTATATCTTTCAACTTATACTTCACACCTGCACCTGCACTTCGCAATGTTTAAGAATTTGGTGCAGATAGACTTTTAAAAAATCCAATAAACATACATCTTGGTCGCTCATCATCTCCTTAGTAGACACGGTGGTCTCAATCCTTCTGATGGAGCCCTGGTGGATATCCACATCCAGGGAGAGGCACTGGAACCTCCTCAGCAGCAGGACCAGTGGAATCGGCAGGACACCAGCCACTATCATGGCCACTGCGATCCAGAGCACCCAGGTTGGGTAGGGCGTCTTCACCACGTGTCCCTGAAACAATTTGCCAGTTGAAAAAGAAATCCAGTCGAATGTAAGTACTAGAACCTTCGTCTTTTTGAAGTAGGTTGGTTGTAGTCTAACTAAACTCTATTGAGTAGTTACACTGCCAACTTGCTGTTTGGCTTCGTCATGAGATCAGCTCCATTATTAGTGTATCAAATTGTATTGGATCTCCTGCAGTTCTGGGTACCTAAGTTTTGAGAACACAGCCTGGGTATGTGTGTGTGTGTGTGATATATAAACTGACCTACCTATATGACATATATGTAAATACCTTACATTGTGTACAAAATACCTAGCCAACAAATAATGGTCGGCAGGAAATCGCGTATGATGATTGTTCTGTTAAGGGTATGTCACACCTGTCTACTCATTATTCAATAAGTAGACCTAAGTTGGAGCATACAGGGCGGGGATACCTCCACTTGCCAGAATTTTATTTGCCATAATGGTCAACAGACATAATATTGTTTCTCATAATTTCATATGTCATACTCACTTGTTTGCCATAATAGTCATATGCCAGAAACTTTGTTTTCATAAGGTCAATTTCCATAACATCATTTGTCATAATCATTGTAATCCATAATTATCATATGCCATAAAAATTGATTCTAGAAGAAGCATAAAATCGGTTTAAAATAATTGATGAATAGGTTTAGCTTTGGTTTGGGTAGGTTAGGTTAAGTTAGAGTATGACAAACAACGCATAAGCCGAGCGAGCGAAGCGAGCGTGCCGCGGCAGCGGCCGGCGAAGTGCCACAATGCTAATATCGTTTGAAAGAAAGGCAGCAGGCTATCTTGTTCAAGTAAAAAAATATATACTTTGCCTATCCTATGTGACCATTCCAAAAATCGACCATATAAGACAAATAACTAATAGACATTTTAGGAAACAGTAACACTTATTTGAATTAACAATTGAAGCGAAATAACGAATATGAAAAAATTCTGAGCAAGTATACAAATAACTAGTTATGGTTAAAAATAATCGCGGTAACTTCGCCTTAAGTATAAAATTAGTCACCTCTTAACTAGGTACGAGTACGTACTTTTAACACTTGATATTTTGTATACCTATTTAGCGTCGCCGGTCATTTATCATTATAGATAAATAGATGATCATTACAGTTCATCGCCGAAATCCGGCAAGTGAACACGTTTCAACTAAATGACTAAATCGTGCGACAAAAATAAAATAACTAGTTCCTAAGTTTAGGTACATAAACATGTTACGATTGTGTTTGTTGGTATGTCTGCTGAACTGTGTTTGGTGCGTGGATTATGTCACTGTTTACACTAGTAAAGGTTCTGTAAGGGGCCAGTTGGATGCAAGTGGCAATTTCTCAACCTTCCTGGGAATACCGTACGCGAAAGTGGATGAAAATAATCCGTTTGGGGTAAGGAATTTTACAATATTAAAAACGAAACACATAAATACTAACTAGGCAGAAATATGTATATCGGAGAAACATTGTTTTCCTCGACTTCATCATTAGTAATTGCGTACTTAGTGGGCGTCATTAGGGTTAAATGCAAGCACGAAACACAATAAAACTGTTTTATACGATTTTAATCAAGGAATACACAGTATAATGTTGATTTACAATATTTAGACCGAGCAGCGAGTTCAAGGCGCCTATCTTACTTAAAACAAACTTCAATAATACTCAACTTCCAGAAAACTATACACAGCGATCCAACTCGATCTTATTCTACCTCACATCTCAAAAAAACATAACAGCCCGCATGGCTTCAGTACTAGTGGCGCCACGACCCCGCTCGAAGCATGTGCTTTGCTCTGATTGGTCATTACATAAACAATATTCACGACTATAATTAGATTAGTAAGGTTTTTAAACATAAGAAAAATGTTACAAATAAAATTAAATAAAATTAACATTTTAGAAATAAATTACAATGTAAACAATTTATATTACGTTACGCATACAAATAACAATCAACTAGACTCATAGCTTCCTCCGACACGGCCGTCCTGACATATTACACGACCTCGTGTGATGTTGAAGGCCGCGCATCATCATTATCTGCAAATAAAAAGATATTCATTTTATAGTTTAGTCACTACTAACCAAGGAAATCGTTTATCTACATTTTGAGCTTCTGAATAACAACTTTATTCATGATATTTTCTTAAATTCTCAAAATATTACGTCAAACAACAATTATCAATTAATTATTAAGTACTGAATAGTAACAAAACAGCCACCTCGCAGTTTATCGTTTCAGGATTTAAATTCACAAATTCTTAAATTCACAACAATATTCAAGTGAACGTGTCGCCTTTTGTTTAAAAGAATTAACTTGGCCAACTTCACCTCTCAATAGCCACCTCGCCAATTAATGGCCACCTCGCCTCTGAATGGCCACCTCGCCTCTTAATGGCCACCTCGCCTTTTAATGGCCACCTCGACTCTTAATATGGCCACCTCGCCTCAAATAAAGCTACCTTAACAACTACTCTGTCAGAATATTTTACAAGGAGTCTTGAGTATTCACCACACTCACCTTACATACATACACACCGATAGCATGATTATTTTAAACAAAATAAATGCAGTATGTACGAAGATCTTACCATCATTATCATCCGACAGGCATGGATCTAGTTCAGTCGGGATATACGATTGGGGGAGTGGACGTAAGCGGTCTCTCGCGTACTTATAAGTACGATTACAATTCAGACTCTTAAGATGATACCTGTCACCGTCTAATACTTCAACAACCTCGTAAGGTCCCCTATATTTCGGATCTAATTTTGTTTGATTTCGCTCGTGATTTTCAATTAAAACGTAATCTCCTACAGAAAATGAAGTGACTTTTGCTTTACTTTTATCGAATCGAGCTTTATCGAGACATGCGCTATTTTTAATTAACCTATTAGCTTGTTCCCTAATCTCTTCTAAATCTACTTCAGCCTCTTGATCATCAGCAGTTAGTAAATTCAAGGGCCTAGCTACCCTACCTATTAGCAACTCTAGGGGGCTTGCTTTGGTGACTCTGTGAATTGTGCTATTTATAGAGAGTTGAACATCATCCAGTGCATCTTGCCATGACCTGTTTGGGCTTGTTTCTACGACAGTTAACATGTTTTTCAGTGTACTCATTATCCGCTCCACTTGTCCATTAGCGCGACAAGAGCCGGTTGCTATTAAATGTAGGTTAATATTGTGACTGGCGCAAAAATCATTAAAATCTTTATTCGCGAAACACCTACCTTGATCTGCAATAACACGCACAGGAGTCCCAAAAAGGGATATGGACGCTTTTAGAGCACTGACCGCACTATAGGTGTCAATTTTTGTTGAATGCCTGAGTAACACATATTTGGTAAAAGCATCTACAAGAACAAAAACGTATTCTTTTTGATTATTTTTGCCGCTGAGTTTACCTGTGGCATCTATATGGATTGTATGCCAAGGAATACTAGCTTTTGGTATGGGATGTAATTCTATCTGTTGCTTACCACTTCGAGACTTTGCAACTCTGCATGTTATGCAATTTTCCACAAACTTTCTAACATATTTCGACATATTAGGAAACCAATAATGCTGATATGCCTTTTCCAAAGTTTTATCCCATCCTAGGTGGAAAATTGACTCGTGAATGTGATTTATAATCGACCAACGAAAAGCCCTAGGTACAATTGGTAACCAAATATTGCGATTGTTCCTTTGAATTTTCCTATAGAGCACTTTGGATCGTAATTCATAGATACTACAACTCTCCAAGTCAAGATCATCGCTTTCGAGTTTACTGATAATTTCATTGTATTCAGGGTCTCGTCGTTGTTCCGCTTGTAACCAATTCGAAGACAACTCAGCTATATTGATACGTTTTTCTTCTACATAATTTGCTCTACCTAAAGTAGGAGTATCGTTAGCGGTCGTATTGTTCATCTCAGGTAAGTGATTTCTCGAAAAAAAGTCAACGTGGGCCATTCTTCTACCTTCCCTGTACTGTATGTCAAAATCAAAAGCTTGAAGAAAGGCCCACCACCGGTGTACTCTAGGTGTTAAGTCAATTTTAGTTCTGGAAGCTTTTAGCGAATTGCAGTCGGTGACAACTGTGAATTTTCTCCCGTACAAATAATGGCGGAAATGCTTAACCGAGTTAACAACCGCTAGCGTCTCCAACTCGTAAGAGTGGTATCGAGACTCCGCAGGCGTAGTACGTTTACTATAGTACTCTACTGGGTGCAATTTTTTATCAGCTCTTTGGAAGAGGATCGCGCCGTAACCTCCACTACTCGCGTCCGAATGTAACTCTATAGGTAATTCTGGGTCAAAAAGCATTAAAACCGGGGATGAAGTTAATATCGATATTATGTCTTGCCTAATTGTTTCGCAATCTGGGGTCCAAATTATTTTTGAATTATTGTTAGCTAACAGGCGGTATAGTGGTGCCATTTTAAGGGAAAAATTATTAACAAACTGCCTAAAATAAGACGCTAAACCTAAAAATTGTCTAAGCTGGGAGACGGTCTGCGGTGGTTGTGAACTAGTCAATGCAATTATTTTACGGGGGTTGGGCCTAATTTTACCCTCTGATACTACGTACCCTAAAAACTCTACCTGCTTCTTTAGGAACGCGCATTTTTTTATATTGAACGAAAAACCAGCATCACTAAGAGTTTTTAACACTACATGCAAACGTTCCAACCCTTGCTCTATATTAATTGCAGGTATAACTAAATCATCCATGTAGACAATTGCGTAAGAATGAGCTAGGTCACCTAAAGCTGTATTAATAGCCCTCTGATACACCGAGGGAGCATTTCGTAGACCAAACGGCATAGCAGTAAATTCATAATGAGCCTCCGGGGTAATAAATGCGGTTTTCTCTATCGAATTCGACTCTACATTTATAGAAATTTGATAAAACCCGCTAGCCATATCGAGACATGAATAAAATTGCGCACCTGCTAATCTTTGAACTTGGTCGCCGATTAGAGGTAATGGGTACCGGTCAGGAACTGTATTAGCGTTCAATTCTCTGTAGTCTATGCACATTCGATCAGTGCCATCGCGCTTCTTTACAAGGAGTATTGGGCTAGAGAACGGCGATTTACTTGGTCTTATAACTCCAGCAGATAACAATTCACTACACTTATTACGGACTATCAATCGCTCTTCAGGGCTTAAGTGATAAGGCCGCCGTTGCACGATTTTGTTAGGATCTACTAAATTTATTTCCAATTCACCTGTTTTTACCCTACTGGTAGGTGTGCCTTCAACAAATGAGTCCTTAAAGCAGCTAAGAAGTTTCATCAATTGAGGCTTATAATCATTTGGTATGTCGGTATCCACGTTATGAAAATCGGCTACTACGTTATTATCGATGTTACAAATATTGACTAAAGAGGGCTTCTCGACTATTCTAAGATTATCACTCGATATATGTACTGACAACCCTAATGCTAATAAATCACGTCCAATCAAAATATCGTTATTTAGATAATCATCAGGTATAATGTGAAATAAAATTTGTACATCATGACCACTTAGAGTAACCCTAGATAAAATTTGTGTGTCACATAGAACGCTAGACTTTCCTACACCAGTCAGAGTAACAATTGTACGTTGCATTGTACCAGCAAGCTTACGAGAGACGCTTTCTTTAATTAGAGAACAATCAGCACCGGAATCGAAACAAAATGAGAACCGCTCACCAAATTGCGTAATTATCCCGGTGACAGGTTTCACACCGCACACGTCCACTCGCTTTACAATGCTGGGTGTGATGGCGGGCTGTGCGCTGCTGCTTGCAATAGGCCATGTTTTTGGGCAGCGCGATGCCACATGACCTTCAACACCACATTTGTAACAAGTCACAGGGGCTCGCGTAGAAACGGCCGTGTTGGGGCGCTCGGAAATCGAAGTTGTTTGCTGTTTGTCATGCGGTCGGCTGAAACATTCAAAAGATTTATGACCAAATTTTCCGCAAGCATAACATTTTGTAGCTGCAGAAGATAACCTAGGACGTTTATTATCTTGTGTTGTGCTCGTAACACTTTTTATTATCTCTGGGTAACTACGTTTGCGATAAGAAAACGCCATTAGTTCACGTTGCATTTTACAGCGGGTAGTTATTTCCTCGGAAAAAATGTTGCGTTGTAACCGTGGCTCGATTTGCCCTATGTGTGCAAGTATCATGGACACGACCATTTCTTCCTTGCCTAAATTACTCCATCGTGACATGAGTAAAGTAAATAAACGGCTTGCGTATGCGGCGAGGCATTCGCCTTCTTGTGGTTTACCAGAAAACATTTTTAATACCGTCGCTGAACATGTTTCTAATGTATCAAAACGAGAGAGAAAAATTTCCTTAAATTCTACCCATTTCATATTAGGAAAAGCTATCTGAGAAAACCACGTTGCAGCTGAACCTCTCATAGCCTTACTGAGTATAAGAATTAATTTACTTCCCTGTATATCACTATCCGATAAACAGATGTCTGCTGTTGCCAACCAGGCCCGGGCGTCAGTGTCTGCATCTTCCGGTTGAAATTTAGGCAGCGTGATGTTCTTATCCTCGATATTCGGTGGCTTAGTTAGCGCTTCCAACAGAAGCTTCATGCTGTTCTGTTGTGCTTCGAATAACGCGCGCCATCCATCATTTTCCGAAGTCCGATCACTCACGTTTTGTGCTTGCACCGATCCCGGTTCTGATATCGGAGAAACATTGTTTTCCTCGACTTCATCATTAGTAATTGCGTACTTAGTGGGCGTCATTAGGGTTAAATGCAAGCACGAAACACAATAAAACTGTTTTATACGATTTTAATCAAGGAATACACAGTATAATGTTGATTTACAATATTTAGACCGAGCAGCGAGTTCAAGGCGCCTATCTTACTTAAAACAAACTTCAATAATACTCAACTTCCAGAAAACTATACACAGCGATCCAACTCGATCTTATTCTACCTCACATCTCAAAAAAACATAACAGCCCGCATGGCTTCAGTACTAGTGGCGCCACGACCCCGCTCGAAGCATGTGCTTTGCTCTGATTGGTCATTACATAAACAATATTCACGACTATAATTAGATTAGTAAGGTTTTTAAACATAAGAAAAATGTTACAAATAAAATTAAATAAAATTAACATTTTAGAAATAAATTACAATGTAAACAATTTATATTACGTTACGCATACAAATAACAATCAACTAGACTCATAGCTTCCTCCGACATGTATATGTAAGTAAAGGCATTAATTTCATCATTTCGTTTCAATAATTTCTTTGTGATCTCTTACAGAAATCACTCCCGGTAGAAAAATTCGATACATTCATAGCAGATGACAAAACAATAAAATGCCCGCAAAAGGTCACCCCCTACACATACACCCCAAGGGACCCTCGACTGTCTTCGGCTAAATATTTATGTCCCAAAGAAAGCCAGTTCCGAGCTTTTGCCAGTGTTTGTTTGGATCCACGGAGGAGTATTTAAAGGTGGCAATGGAGGGGAATATGGTGGAAGGCACCTCGTCAGCCACGACATCATTGTGGTCACCATCAACTACCGACTTGGACCTTACGGATTCCTCTGCCTGGACGACCCCACCGTCCCAGGAAACCAGGGACTGAAAGACCAGGAAACCGCTTTGAAATGGATAAAGGAGAATATAAAGTTTTTCGGGGGTCAGCCTGATGATGTGACTATTGCCGGTGAAAGCGCTGGTGGAGGTTCTGTAGATCTGCACTTGTATTCCAAAGGTGAAGCTTTGTTCCACAAGGCTATTATTGAAAGTGGCTCATCATTCGTTGATGGCATGTTTTCCAAAGCTGATCATGCTGCCGCTATAAAACTAGCAAAGAAATTGGAGCATAACGCAACAAATACCAAAGATGCATTAAAGTTTTTAACTAAAGCAGAACCAACAGCCGTTTTAAAAGCTTTTCAAGACTTACAACTGGAATTACGCCCATGCCAAGAGAAAAGATTCAATGGCGTCCATAACTTTGTTACTGACGATCCGTTTCACATCCGCGCTCCAAGCAGAATAAAGGAAATTCCAATTTTACAAGGAGTTAATAGTAAGGAAGACTTCTTTTTGTTTGTAAAACAGCCGGCTGATTACTACGACACCATTCAAGATATATTCTACAATAAGCTTAAGAAAGTCTTTGATTTAAGAGATCATCAGCTGCAGTCCCTGGCGCGAATTGTTAAGAAGTTTTATTTGGGTTCTAAACCAATATCTATTGACTCTATGTTGGAATTGGTAGACTTCTCATCTGATTTTGTAATGAACCACGCAGGAGAGATGTCCGTCACAAAATATCTGATGCAAGGTGCTCCAAAAGTGTACAAATACTTGTTCTCTTACGTCGGAAGATACACTAATGTGACTGGGGCAGGAGCTTCCCATGGCGATGAAATGAATTACCTGTTTGAACTTGATAGATCAGAACCATCTGAACATTCTGACCTTATTAGAGCTCGAATGACCAAGATGTGGAGCAACTTTGTTAAATATGGGTAAGTTAATTGAGTACCTAAACTAGCTAACATCACACGTATAGTCATGCACACTATCCCCAAAAAGGTTGGTCAGAAGTGTGCAAACTTTTCGGCATTAGCCTTGGTACGTGATAAGGGGTGAGCCTACCGCCGCTTTCGGGCACAACTACTCAATCTAGCAACCGGTAACGAATCCATTGTAAAATGTTCTCGAGCCAGTCTAAATAGCTCTTATCGCAACCGATTTCGTTATAGATGATAGATTAGTTCACTATCGTTTGGTTTTCGTTAAAAAAGTTTTTAAAGTTTAAAAGTCTTTTCTTACGAGTGTAGTGTGAATTCTGTAGTTTGTTAGTCTACGATTGGTCATAAGCATAGTGCCTCTAACCAAATCCTTTTCATTTCAGCAATCCTACTCCAGAAGTTTCCGATCTTCTCCCAGTACGTTGGATCCCCGTTACCAACGGTTCCTCGGACTCCCGGCCGTGCCTTAACATCGATGTTAACATGAAGATGATTGACCAGGTCTACAGCGATAGGATGGCCTTCTGGGACCTCATGTGGGACGCCCATGGGATGGACTCCGTGCTGATCGACAAACATAAATTCCGTGGACATAGGCATCATTTGTAAGCTGCATCATTCTTAAAGTTGATCATCCGTTTCATGCTCAAATAGCAAGCTCCCTTAAAAAATGTGATGTTATAAGAATATTTCATGTTTAATATTTACATACTTAGTCGAAAACAATAAGTCTATCTGTAAAAGTGTTATGCTTTCACGATAACAAAGGATAAGTACCTACTTATTAGTAATTTTAATCTTTACATAGCTAAAACAATGTTTGATAAAACGTCCACTAAAATCTAAAACTTTAATAAGACAATAGTCACGACATTTGCATATTTGAGGAACTGTAAAACCCAATTTAAATGCTTAAATACTGACCAGTAAAGTAGTGGCTAGGACATAGGTAGACGAAAGACCAAAATTCCCAGAAATTTCCGGGAAAGGAACAACAAAACTGATCTGTTTTGTAAACTAATTTCCATACAAAGACTTAACCGGGATAATCAATTCGATTTATCCTCCTAAGACCCCGAATACAAAATTTTGTGCAAAATACTTATATCGGACCCAGCTTTGTAATATAATTTATAGTAGTGACCGCCCAGTGTACAAAATTTTCTACTTATTCTTTTAGCTTCTGTAGTTTTTTACAAATCTTAACGCGACTATTTTCACATGTCAAAATTACTTGATTAGTCTAATTGTATATGTTATCAATGCTGCCAACAAAAATGTCCCTTACATACTTGGTATTATGGTAAACATACTCTCCAAATCCTAAAAGGAGTAGCTTCAAATTTATGAAGTGTTATATCTCTGGGTCTGACTGTAATAAATTAATTTGTGCATAATTTTGGACAGTGGGTTTTCACGACTAGCTAGCTAATTCAAGTCTGGGTCTTAGGAGGTTATTTCACCTACCTCTACCCTATTCTTTAATAGATAAGATAGAATTGCGAAGAATAGATTAATCTACCATGCAGCAGACAGGCCATTCTAACCTACCTCCAGTGATTGTAGGTAATACAAATAACAGTGCCATTTTTTCTCACATAAAAGATATGATAAAAAAATTGGCAGTCTGGAAATACCTTAAAGCTAGAGGTTATTAACATGCGTTGCTCAGAGGAAAATACGCGATTTCAAGGTCCACTGAGTGTGTTTAACGTTGACCATTAGCACGTAGATAGGTATAGAAATTAGTCATGTTTTTTATCACGACGAAATCACAGACCGGATAAATACAAATATTTGAGTACTTAATATACTCGTATCACGTCATCACGTACACGATAGTGGGCCATATATTCTGACTTGACCCTCAAATCTGACAAATAAATATTAAAATTCACAATACTTATTAGGGGAAGATTGGGTAATGGCGGTCACTTAAGCAAGAATTAGAATACAAAAGCTAAAATTAACAAAATTTTTATTGTATCCGCCTCATAACAAAATTTACTTAATTAGCTATAATTTCAGATCAGTAATCATCACTTTGATAATCATCTTTGGGAAATATAAAAGTACAAAAAAAAAACGGATTTGACTCCCATTGCACTAAGTTACGGGTAATTGAGGTCACCTTGTGGGCAATGAGGATCAAACAAAAATCTAACACAAATCGCGTCACGTCTGATACAGAGGTATCGTTTGATTCCTGGAGAACCTTGCTCTTTACTCTTTCGGTCCCCTTCTTCGGCACGCGCGTAATCTTGCTACACGCGTCAACGTGGATTTATGCAGAAAACGCAGTCTATTTACTCAACTTTGGACCCTAATATTTTGGAAACCAGACACTTCCCAGGTTTGCTTCCATGAAGAAAAATTAACATGATGATGAGGAGATTCCGTAAATTTGGGGAACGTTGACGACCAAAAATCACCCCGTACATTTTTCTTTTCCCCTATCTTTTTATTTGGGTGGCGGTCACTAGCGGGCAATGGGGATCACCCGATTCTCATTACCCACAAGTATTTTATGAAGATAAAATAATAAACACAAAATATACATTAGAAAAACTCCGGCTTTAAGTAGGAAATCATTACACCAAATGTACAAGTAAGGGCGTAAAATAGTAACATACAAGTAGACCAATAACTATAAAAGTTACTGTATATTTTGCATCCGTAAAAATTTACATCGGCGAGCCGCAAAAACAAAACACGCCTCTCATTCTCTATGCTGTCGCCATACCCACGCGGCACGCTCGCAGCGACAGCGAGGAGAACAGAGCGGGCAGGGAGGACCCTTAACGCATTTCTATTAGTGTTACTTTTGGAGATGTGTGGGTGACCACTATTACCCACTGACTCCCATTACCCGATCTTCCCCTACACGAAAAAAGCGAGGTTGCTACTATTAGCAACGGCTATCCCTAATTGACATTACAATACTAGATACTTGAAGAACAAACCAAAAAGTAACACAAAGCTTGTACTCGTAAGTATACATGTGGGTGGGTATATCTAACGTATTTGATTGTCCACAGCCAAGTAAACTAATGCCTTGATCACACGTACCGAGTAAACGGGCGAGACAGTAAAATGATTTTCGGCCGAGACAGTGACGTGGGCGAGTAGCACACTCGGCCTAGTAAATAGAACAGGGTCCGAGTTACTGTCTTGCCTCTCTGGCCCGCCGAGTACTCGGCCGAGCACTCGCCAAAGTATTCAGACGAACCGAGCACTCGGCCGAGTTCACTGTCTCGCCCGTTTACTCGGTACGTGTGATCAAGGCATAAGTTAGTTTAGCTTAGCTTTCATAGTTGAGCCAGTTTTGTATGTATGTATCACATTCATATGTAGGTACATTAGTTGGTGGTTTACACACATGTATGAAAAACTAGAAGCTGATCGTCCACCACCAACACAACTATGTTAGTTTAGCATAGCTCACATAGCTCGGTAAGTTTTTCACGTACTTATATTCATATGTGCATACTTTTTGGTGGACGCACATGTATGAAAAACTGGCTTAACTAATGTGAGTTAAGCTAAACTGATTTATTAGTTTATGGAAATACAAAAGAAATTCACGACCGACGCTTACGTAAAGTGCTACAAAGATGTCGTGATATAAACATTAAATTAACTAAACTTAGTTTAGTTGGCGGTGGACGATCGACTTTACAATCGCCAAATATGTAGTAGATAGATATGAACAGAAAAACTCAATTTTAGGTATACGAGTATCAATGGCTTGATATTAGAATAAACAAGTTACCCCTTCAAAGATCATCTAATCACATTATCATCATGTCACTTTTATCAGAGATCATTTTAATCGGTTAAGTACATCAGTTACGTTTCATACTTTAAGAACAGTTATTGTCACTATGTTACGTCTATATGTTTTATGGTTGGTCATAAATTATGTTTGGTGTATCAATTATGTGACTGTGCAAACGAAGAGGGGGACAATAAGAGGTCAAGAAGCTACTGATGGAAACTATACCACTTTTCTTGGAGTGCCGTATGCGAAGGTGGACGAGGATAATCCATTCGGAGTAAGTAGACCATTCAAAAGAAGTTTAACTTACTTACTTACTTAACTTAAATACAATAAAAATAAAGTTTGTGTCTCAGATTCATTTTATACCAAGCAAAAAGTTCAGTTCAGTAGTTTTGTTGTCAACAGTTACCAGTTATTTTATGTATTCCTTCTTTGCAGAATTCTCTAGATTATCCGGACTTTGATGAATTTCCCGCAAACAACCATACAATAAAATGTCCCCAAGGAAACGAAGGAATACTAGAATGTCTTCGACTCAATATATACGTTCCACGTAACCAAAGCGGTCTTCTTCCAGTGCTAGTGTGGTTCCATGGTGGAGTTTTCAGCTTTGGAAGTGCTGGCGAATATGGTGGAAAGTATCTCAACGAGCATAACATAATCGTTATCACAGTCAACTACCGACTTGGGCCGTATGGATTTCTCTGTCTCGACAACCCAACTGTCCCAGGGAACCAAGGATTGAAAGACCAAGAAACAGCTTTGAAATGGATTAAAGAGAACATTGAATTCTTCGGCGGTCTGCCTGATGATGTAACTATCGCTGGGCAAAGTGCTGGTGGAGGATCAGTGGACCTTCATTTATACTCTAAAGGTGAAGCTCTATTCAATAAGGCTATAATCCAAAGTGGTTCCTCATTAGTTGAAGGAATGTTTTCACCAGCAGACTATGATGCTGCGATAAAACTAGCAAGACATTTAAATTATAACACTGATAACACTAACGATGCATTGAAGTTCCTTGCTAAATCTGATCCTGCAGATGTTATGCGTGCTTTTGACGGATTGGCTCTGGAAATTCGACCTTGTCAAGAGAAAATATTCCCCGGCGTCCGTCATTTCGTTGTCGAAGACCCATTTAACATTGAACCTACGAATAAAATTAAAGATATTCCAATTTTACAAGGTTACAATAGCAAAGAAGACTTTTTCGTGTACGGAGATGAACCTGCAGAATACTATGAAACAATTCAAAACATATTTTATGAGAAAATGCGAAGTCTTTTTGATTTAGAGGACGAAAAACTGTATACTCTCGCGAATATTGTGAAGAAATATTACTTAGGTTCCAAGCCGATCACCAAAGATTCTATGCTAGAAATGATCACGTTTTCTTCTGATTACGTAATGACGCAGGCAGGGGAACGATCTGTTACTAAATACTTGAACCATGGCACTCCAGTACTATACAAGTACCTGTTCTCATACACTGGAGGCAGCAAATATAGTAATATGACCGGTGTCGGTGCCTCACATGGTGATGAGTTGCGTTATTTATTTGAACTTGAAAATACGGATATGTCAGATCAAGATAAACTGATTAGGGATCGGATGACGAGGATGTGGGCAAACTTTGTCAAGTACAGGTGAGATAAGTACATATACCTCTGAATAAGATTGCAAAAGATATAAATATTTATAGGGGCACGACTTCTGTTCATTTTTTATATCTTGTAGTGTGTCATCTTCATAAATCTTATCTAGTCGATGATGCTGTTAAAGTTGTTCAATTAGATAACAGATTTGTCTATTGCTCATATAATATGTTTCATGACAGAGTAGGATATCACGTCATTGGTTTTTAAAATGATAAAGCCCGATTTGAAAACCGTGTTGGTGGATTGGACGTATCTCCTATTCTTTCTTATTTAAAGTTAGATTAGCCCATGTTTCATATCATTGTCTGAACTGATGGCACGTAAGCTGAGTGAGATTAAAGAAGAAAGATATGAGCCTTGGTAACTGATCACGATATTTGTAGAAAACAGAGCTAAATAGATAAGTTTATCTATGTACCGTTAATCACACAATCTTAACTTTGACAGGATATTCCATGTATATTTTGCTGTCAAATGTCATTTTTAATGTTAACTACATTAAAATCTACATATGAACTCAGCAGCCACATGTCTTTCTTTTCCAGTAATCCTACTCCAGAAGTTAATGATCTTCTCCCAGTTATTTGGGTACCTATTACTAATACTACCTCGGACACCCGACCGTGCCTGAACATTGATGTCGACATGGAAATGATGGAAGAGGTCCACCACGACAGGGTAGCATTTTGGGACCTGATGTGGGAAGCTCATTGGATGGACTCCATACTCATTCGGAAGAATTTGAGACCAGGGAATGGTCACTATTGATTGCAATAACAGTGTGTGTTTCATGTATAGAAGTTTTATTAATTTGATACATATTTGTACCTAATACGGTGTAATCTTACTATTTCTTCTTATCAGCGAATTTCCAGTTAGCACACATGCCAACTTGCTTTTTTGACATATTAAAGACATGTAGAAAATGATATTAAAACCTAGCAACCTTAGATGAATTATCACTAGATTCAGTGACAGCGCTCAAAAAATGACACGACAAATAGCTGCTCAATTGTATGGCTGGGCATATATTGTCATAAATTGATACAAGCAAAGTCGAGTCTTATGGTAACTACATAAGATTCAAGTTTAAAAATCTAATCTAATGCAGTTATTACGTTTACATAGATTTACTGGTGCCACTTTTTATAAAGATTTCATTATGAAACTCCGCGTCTACCTATAAACACGTCACTGCTAGCCACAAACGGAAAATCATTTGGGCGAAGTCGCTCTACTCGTATCAATAATTCTGCAAGATTTATCTAAAGATCGTTGCTATTGACGGCGGGTATCGGCTTCTGCATTTATTCATTGAAATAATTAAAACGTGTGATAAAACACTATTAACAAGTTTAAAGTAACATGCTTTCGATAAAGGTACGTATACTAACTTATTACTATCTCGGTTCATGATATAATACATACATACATATAATCACGCCTTTATCTCTTACGGGGTAGGCAGAGCACCAAGGGTCGATAGAACCACATGGTGCCACTTCTGACCAATTTTGAGGGTGTAGTTGAGATGTTCATAATATAATATAAACAGGAATAACAGAAAATTTTAATTATCATGAGATTATTTAGTGACCCTAGATAGCATTTTATGTGTCACGTACATTATAATCAATCAGTTTAGTGATAATTTGATAATGTTGTATGGTTAAACTATAGGTAACCTACGCCGTATTTTATAACATCGTATTTAATACACAGTAGTCGCTATCATCTATCTTCTTACATATAGGGTCAATCGATAAAACAATTTTAACAAACAAAGCTATACACTGTTTATTTTGATAGATATTTCATACATTGACTGACAGACCAATGCACATTCTTAACCGTTGTTCGAGACCGGAGGGTGTGTGTTCTTTGTAAGTTAGGCATCCGATAAGAAAGGAGATTCTCCGAAATTTCCACTGGAACGGGATAAACGTGAATTCTATAATTTACGTGGATCAAGTCACGGGCGGGCGCTACTCGTAGGTACTCTTCAGCCTATTGCAGTCCACTGCTGGACGTATGCCTCCCCCAGAGCACGTCACAAGGCTACTGCCATAAGATTAGCCTCTTTTCACACGACTTTGCTCTAAAATTAAGACTTTAGCTGTTAGTCTTAAATAATACGACTCGGTCAGTTAACGTATAAGACTAGTTCCACTAAAACGACTTAAACGGCTAAAAGGACTTAAAGAGCTCTGTCTTGTCTCGAGCAACGTATATGATGTGGTCTAATTAATGATAATAATAAAATTACTTCGGTTCCTAAATATGATTATGGTGATTGTATTTATGATTAAAACTAAGGCGATGAGTTGCAAGTCTTTTAAGTCCTTTAAGCTGTTTAAGTCACTGCTGAACGTTTTACGTTAAAAGACTTCGACTAATAAAGCTAGTCTTAGGACTAAAGGTTGGGGACTCAGACGTTAGGCGTCAAAAATGAGGCGAGTCTTTATTAAAAGCCTGAGTCTTTTTCATTACTAGGCGGTACATACAGATATGTTTTTTTCATCCACGACAATAAAAGCTCACCTTCTCAGCATTCCAAGCAGCATACTCCGGCGGGTTGGCGATCATGAACACGACTGACGAGAGCAGTATGCAGCTCACTATGAACGGGCCGACGTAACGCCACGTGACCTGCCAGTACACGCCCGGTCGGTAGCCGGTCATCTCGTAGATGTCGTTCGTGAATCTGACGATTTGTTAAAGTCGTGTCAATTACGAGTATATGTACCTACTTGCTTATGATTACTATGTCAGCTTGAACTACCGGTCAATTTTAATACTAGAGATCTTAAAGAAACTCAGTTTTTTTTTATTCCAATTTGAAATTTTGTATGAAAACAATGGAACATTTAATCTGAAATATGCTAAAAATCCCTTAAAATCGGTTATTAAAATTGGCTGTAAAGCGGTTATGTGTTCCAGCCACAGAACAGGTTTCAGCCCTAAGTCTGGACGAGGATTTGCACAGAGACACAGAGCAGAAAGTGAGATGTTGTCCACACTGCTTATCATGGTGTCTCGCCAACACAGTGAAAATAATCTTTTTCTATCAAACCCCTTATGTAAAAACTTCAAATAAATAGTGCATCCTGCATATCTATGTTACAGTTATAAAGAAATTCAACTTAAATGACAAACTTCTAACGGATCGATTGATCCTTCCTTCCTTTTCATTTACCAATTCTACCTTCACTACTTAAACCATGAATTACTCTATTACCTCTCATGTCCGTAAATGTAGATGACGGCGATCATCTCCATCAGCGCCACCACGACCAGACCGATGGTGCCGGCGAAGGAATCAAACATCTTCAGCCAGTACTCTCCCGCGCCGGTTGTGAAAATCAGGCCCACGAAGAAGCAAAATGTGCAGACCGACCCTGGGAGAAGAAATGCAGGTTATATCCTGACCTGAATACCCATGATATGTACTACTTATAGGCTGACCGGATTAAACAAATAACCTCATTTAACCTCAATAAAAATCCCGACTGCGTAAAACTTTTGACCCAGTGTCAATTTCACGACTAAAACGTTACCAATCTAATGATAGCTCTCGAGCTCAAATGCGACAACCCGTTTAGTAAACACTAGAGCATGCCAAAGAAACGTACATACTTACATACAAGCAAACATACACTCGAAAAACATAACCCTCCCTCTGGCGCAGTCCGGTAAAAAACTTAGTGTACCTACCTATCTTCCAGTGTAAATTTGAGGCTAGTAGGTATAAAAAACTTTTTTAGCTACAAAAATAAAATATCCGAGCCTTAAAATTTGACGCAGTCGGTTATTTTGTTTAAAATATTGAGTGGTCATATTGCATACGTATACTCACCAGTAATAACCGGCTTGCTCATCCTCTTAAAGAAGTCGATATCAAAGATGGTGCACAGCATCCCCTCCATAATGCCGATCTGGCTGCCCAGGCCCAGCGACAGCAGCATCAGGAAGAATATCACCGACCAGAACGGCGCTGGGGTTAGCTGGAGTATCGCCTGCGTGAACACGATGAAGGCCAGGCCGGTACCTTCGGCTCCCTGATAGAATGCGTGAAAAAAAAGTTGGGTTCTATTTATTTATTTACTCATTTTGTTTTATCTGCAGCCCACACGGACGGAGTTGCGGGCGTCCACTAATTATTGATATGTAGCTAGTAACTGATCATTATCATCTGTCCTCGCTACGCTAAACGTGCAGGGTCCCCATGATCATACAGTTCTGGCTACCCCTATTGCAGGAACGCGGCCGTATCATGTCTGTATGTCAACAGTTCCATAAATGTCGGTGCCAGCGTGCCAAGTCACAGAGTGTAGACTCTGGGGGCGCAAGAATGGCCACTTGGCCAGACCAGGCAGGACTAAATAGGGCGCAGTTGTAGAAGCTCGCACAGGCCGCAAAAAAGGCTATTTACGGTATTGTATATCAATAAAGAATGTTCTATCTACCTCTTCTAATTGACGACTGATCGAGCAGCCAGTCAAGTTGAGAGGCTCAACGAGGCTGGAGTTCAGGAGGTGGAAGTGCTGGTCGTAGTACTCTTTGGTGGAGTTCGGGGTGAAGCCTCCGATGTGGTTCTGCGCCAAGACTTTTGTCTCTCTGCAATATATCATACACAGTTAAAGTGACCACACAAAGCCACGTATACTATTCACCTTTTAATACGAGACTATGTAATTTACGATTTATAAGGCGAAGTTTATTATTAGGTTTTTTAAGTATCCACTAATAGTAGTTAGTAATATTGTCTGTGAGAATATAGTCGATTATTTTTTAAGACAGGACGATCAAACTGAAACTATTATAGGTATTTTATTTATTTATTTATTTCTACACAACTCACAATAGTTCGTGCCAACAGTGTTTAGATAAACCTACATTATGCGCATAGGAGCCTAGATAAACTGCAAAGGAAGATACAATTTTATTGTTAAGTAGGGGAGCACCGTATCAGTTTTCAGATATTCTCATTAAAAACGACAAAGTCATGAGGGTTAGCTTGTAAGTATTATTAATACCCATGAAGCAGTGAACCAGTTGCTGCAGAACCTGGTTCGCTGCTTCATGCTAATACCGTAATAAACGCAAAGCGACTATGTATCATTTTACGATCACATAAAAGCGCTTTCAGCCATAATGTCGAGATTACACTTAGGACCACTAAAATGTATTTTATGCGTTTAGTACAGCGTAAATGAGTAATTTTCGCTTCCGAGTAACGTGGCTAGAACCTTTTAAGACAACATTTTTATTTTTGAAGAGAATGAGACCACCCGAAATATCTTTACGCTACAATTTTTCTATGCCTTTAGCAAATAAATATTGTATGGATCCTAGACGTAGCGATCAGGATAACGGGGCAATATCTTGAACGTATTCAACTTATAACTATGTTTTCATCTAAGGTATTCAATATTCCATTTTGAGCAAATCGCAAAATATCTTATAAAAATATCGAAGGCGGCGGCTATAAGGTCAATTACGGAATCATCATCGATCATTTTGGAAGCAAATCCGCAAAATATCTTATAAAAATATCGAAGGCGGCGGCTATAGGTTCGAGTGAGAGAAAACTACTTACAAAATTTAAATAAATAAATATAAAAAAAAACCTCGTGTAAGACACTTACGCAACAATACACTTCTCAACCATGGTATACGCCTTGAATCCAAGAATGCTGAAGATGACCACCGACGCGTATATAGCGGTCAGCGCATTACAAAATGACACCAGTAGCACGTCACGAACGCAGTTGTTGTTCGGAGGGTTGTAGGATCCGAAAGCGATGAGGGAGCCAAAGGCTAGCCCGAAGGAGTAGAAGACTTGGGTAGCTGCGTCCAGCCATACGGTTGGATCGAGGAGTTTCCCCAACTGCAAATAGTAGGTATTAACAATCCTTTAAGTAAGGGGGGACAAAGTAACAGTTTTGTGAGCGACAGCGATGTTAGCCTTTGTCGATTGTCAACTTTTTTATATGTTATGTACTTTCTTCTATTTACAACGGTCTGGCAAGCACATACCTACCAATAAGTTGGTGTTTCCGGCTGCCTAATTAAACGTCTAATGACGAATCTAGGAGAACTCTAACAGCCAGTTCTCCTTTATGTCAAAACCAAACAATTAGGTTTGACAGACCGATTTATTTATTATTTATATGTATATATGTCAGTAACTATAAACCTAGGTCAAACGCTGCCAGTTTACATCAAGCTATCTCTTACCATTACTATATATATTTAGAAAAGGAACATACCTTCGGCTTATACATGTGTGCGATGCCGTCGTAAGAGCCGGGTAATGTGACGCCGCGGATGAAGAAAATGGTCAGCACAGCGTACGGGAACAGAGAGGTGAAGTATACCACCTGAAATGAGACAATATACAGTATAGTCTGTTCTGAATTGTGATCATAAAGAAATCTCACGGACTATTATACCTCTTATATATACAAGGTGTAAAAAGACAACGTTATTTTAATACCTCGTATTCTTTGTAACGTAACGAAATTTTTTTTCTATGAAACCAACCCTGGGAAACGAAAAAAAATTTTTTGATTTTTTTTTATTGCAAGCAATGTATTCGATTGACAAATGTACCTACAAAATTAACATTTTTAAATATTAATATGGTGTCTTTAAAAAAATTGTTTGTTCACTGTTTCCAGATGGATTTATTTTAAAAAAATGCTTATATTCATGTAACTTTCATTCATGACCTCAATATCTTGGAAAACCGTGGTTTCCCAGTGGTGCTTCCATAGAAAAAAATGATCGTGATGTTACAAAGAATACGAGATATTAAAAGTACAAAGTTGTCTTTTTACACCCAGTAGAAGTATAGGAAAAGTTTGTGTAAGTAAATGCATTCTTTCACGTATCATCGGATTTAATTAAACCTAGGTTACATCTGAGGTACCACATTAGGAACTTTGAGTGGTCATGGTCTAAAGATGAGAACTATGTGGCGCTATATACATACATATAATCTCGGCTCTATCCCTTACGGGGTAGGCAGAGCACCAAAGACCGAATGAACCACATGGTGCCACTTCTGACCAATTTTGAGGGTATAGTTGAGATGTACAAGTTCGGTTAGTAGTGGCAGGTGGACAGCCTATCGCCTACAACACCAAGACCTTCTTGTCTCTCTACTGACTTGAACGGTATGCCCGGAAAGAGAAGTAGCTGTAGTATTACACGTTTTTTTTAACTCCCAGCAGCATAGAAGAAATATTCCGCAAGGTAGAGCTTAGGTAAACCTTTTTTTTAGGCTGCCCTTATTTTACTCGACTGCGGCACACATATCTCAAAGCATCAGAAAACAACCTACCTTGCCGCTACTCTGTATGCCCTTCATCACAATGAAGAACACGATAATCCAGGCTAGAAGCAAGTACAGCACGATCCACCACCTCGGCGCCCCTGGCTCCTCGATGTTGGGGGCCACGTCCAGAGCCTCGCGGTACCAGAAGTAGACGGTAGCTGATGCCTTGTTGCATTCCACCTCGGCGGAGCTGTTGTCTGCTGGGCAACTTGACCATGGGAGCTGGTCTGCTGATAGCTGGAAAATGTTTGGATGATTTATTGATGCTGCGTTGTAGCATCATCATCACAACAGCCTATTACAGTCCACTGCTGGACATAGGCCTTCCCCAGCGTACGCCACAAGGCTACTGCCATAGGAGGGTTTTTGCAAATAGTCACCACGCTGGGTAGCCGGGTTTGTGACAGCAATGTGTTTTTTTAGACTATGTTAACATAGCGTACCACTATGCAACTCCCCTCTTAATACTTTATAGTGGTATGGTTTATTGGTAGGCTATGTATGTATCTCTCTTAAACATACATATGTGTTCCTTGATGTAGTATATCAGGGCATAATTACGTAAAAGACCAGTGACAAGTTGCTAGCTTATCGCCTGACATGAGTGAGCCGCCGAGTGAGCCGCCGTGAGCTCCTTAGTCTTCGACACGGCAGGAGATGTAGCTGATGTATTCTACTGAACCCGTGTCAGCACAGCAACAAATTAAATACATAAATTGATATTCACATCTACGAAACCCACTCACACATAAATAATAACGGTTATAAATAACCACGAATTATAGGTATGTTAAAACAAAAACCCGACTGCGTTGATGAATCTAGGCGATATATCGTTTAGGATCTAGAGCAGAGGTTCCCAAACTTTTATTTCTCGTAGACCCCTTTCAAAAGTTTACTGGTTCTGGTGGACCCCCTACAGGCCTACATCACATACAAATTAATTGTGAACCTCAATTTTTTCACGCCAACGTAGACCCCCGTCGAGTCTCCTGTAGATCCCTGGGGGTCCACCTGGACCACTTTGGGAACCACTGATCTAGAGCGTGCCAATACATACATACACACATTCAAAAAACATAACCCATATCTGGCACAGTCGGCTAACCACCCCAACTTACCCGAATACTGTTAAACAGGTAAAAGAACACCCATGTTATGATAACATTGTAGTACAACGCTACAAACAGGGTGACAATACAGCTGGAAATGCCGATGCCTCCCAACCAGGGATGTATGGTGTTCCAGACCCCGAGGGAGCCGAGACGCATCTTCTGTCCGATAGCCATCTCGATGAGGAACAGCGGGATACCTTCGAGGACCAGCATCACGATGAACGGGATTAGGAAGGCGCCTGGTGACAAGTCAATATATAAATATTTACAAATGAAATTGTATTAGGCGTAACAATTCGGAAGTTCAAACATTCACTATGGGTGCGCACACCACCTTTTTAGAGTTTCATAATAATTAGTGGTTTACTAATTTACTAATTTCTATAATCCTGAGGATGCCACGGTTGTTGGCGAAACATATGTAGATTATTTATCTAGTTTTTGATTTCGGAATAGTGCAATGTATTGTCTTGCATGCTAGGTGCTCGGGTCTGGTTTCTCGTGGCGATTGTAGTTAGTGCAAATGCCTGTTTTCGCAGTTATGAGTTATCAGATCCGAGGGTCAGTGGAGGGTGTAGGGCCCGGTGGTGGGCGCACCCATACATAGTAAATGAAATTACATTTGATTAAATTTCATTATTCCAATTTAAAAATAATCTAGTTAGGTAATACCGATATTTGAAAATGACAATATTTTTGCTTAAACCATGGTACAATAAAGTTATTATTACATTATTAGATCAGAGTCAAAAAATATGATGTGCAAATATTTAATTTATTAAATTTCTTATGCAAATTCTTTCAATTCAATTTAATAAACACCTAAAATGCCAAAATCCACAATCACACTCATACAAAAAGCAGTTATACTAAAAAAAAAAAAAAAAAAAAAAAAAAAAAAAAAAAAAAAAAAAAAAAAAAAAAAAAAAAAAATTGTATGAACAATCCTGAGTTGTTTCAACTACGAGGCTGCTACGAAATCGTAGCAGTCTACGGCGTAGTCCGTATCACTGGCTGGTACTGCATAATTAATAATGAATACTGACTTTATAACAATCTAAATCTATCTTTACATATAGTAAAAATGTAACGGATCACTGTCTGTACATGGAAGATATATGAGAAAAAATATTACAGGAGACCTTTATCAACGCAGTAGTACCCAATAGAATGATTTTCTAATTTTTGTCTGTTTGTCTGTTTGTCGGTTTGTCTGTGCGTTTGTGCACGCTAATCTCAGAACCGATTTCGATGCAGTTTTCAGGAATATATTGTGACAGGTCCCACTTAACATATAGGCTACTTTTTATCCCGGTAAAATGTTTTTATCCCGCATAATTTCGACATTTAGTTTTTTTTGTAGTCCACGCGCACAGAGTCGCGGGCGTCCACTAGTTACTAATAAAATTGAGGAATGCAATAAGCGACAAACATAATAAGCATTGTTTATAGGGTGTGAGTGACAGCTAGGCAAATATTGATTATATAATTTCATATAATTTGCACTATATTAATCGGCCGCCGTATGTCAGTGTCTGCGCATAGCGTAATAGCACAACAAAAAAATGAGTATGTATGGAAATACAATAAACTGCGTAAGGCGCGATGATTGCTGGTATCTGACAGTCAGTTTGGTCTGAACATAGCCTTACTTACTGTATTTACGATACTTATAAAAAATGTTGCCTATAATTATTACTAACCGAACTTGTACATTTCAACTATACCCTCAAAATTGGTCAGAAGTGGCACCATGTGGTTCTATCGACCCTTGGTGCTCTGGCTACCCCGTAAGGGATAAAGGCATGATATATAGGTATGTATGTATGTAATTATTATTATTATTTTTCTTTTTTATATATACTGCTCTCCGTGGAGGTAAAGAAACATTAGGCACGGGCCTTAGCCAAGTACTTATATTTGAAATTAAATAAATAAATAAGTAGATAGATTATGTATACAGGGTGTAACAGAAAGTGTTTTCGCAGTTATGAGTTATCAGATCCGAGGGTCAGTGGAGGGTGTAGGGCCCGGTGGTGGGCGCACCCATACATAGTAAATGAAATTACATTTGATTAAATTTCATTATTCCAGTTTAAAAATAATCTAGTTAGGTAATACCGATATTTGAAAATGACAATATTTTTGCTTAAACCATGGTACAATAAAGTTATTATTACATTATTAGATCAGAGTCAAAAAATATGATGTGCAAATATTTAATTTATTAAATTTCTTATGCAAATTCTTTCAATTCAATTAACACCTAAAATGCCAAAATCCACAATCACACTCATACAAAAAGCAGTTATACTAAAAAAAAAAAAAAAAAAAAAAAAAAAAAAAAAAAAAAAAAAAAAAAAAAAAAAAAAAAAAAAAAAAAAAAAAAAAAAATTGTATTAACAATCCTGAGTTGTGTAGGAATTCTCCATATTATCTGGAAAAATAAAAATAAATTTTGTGGATAGCTTTTCGCTTAACATACCCTTTCTGTTACACCCTGTATACATAATCTATCTACTTATTTATTTATTTAATTTCAAATATAAGCACTTGGCTAAGGCCCGTGCCTAATGTTTCTTTACCTCCACGGAGAGCAGTATATATAAAAAAGAAAAATAATAATAATAATACATACATACATACCATATATCATGCCTTTATCCCTTACGGGGTAGCCAGAGCACCAAGGGTCGATAGAACCACATGGTGCCACTTCTGACCAATTTTGAGGGTATAGTTGAAATGTACAAGTTCGGTTAGTAATAATTATAGGCAACATTTTTTATAAGTATCGTAAATACAGTAAGTAAGGCTATGTTCAGACCAAACTGACTGTCAGATACCAGCAATCATCGCGCCTTACGCAGTTTATTGTATTTCCATACATACTCATTTTTTTGTTGTGCTATTACGCTATGCGCAGACACTGACATACGGCGGCCGATTAATATAGTGCAAATTATATGAAATTATATAATCAATATTCGCCTAGCTGTCACTCACACCCTATAAACAATGCTTATTATGTTTGTCGCTTATTACATTCCTCAATTTTATTAGTAACTAGTGGACGCCCGCGACTCTGTGCGCGTGGACTACAAAAAAAAACTAAATGTCGAAATTATCCGGGATAAAAACATTTTACCCGGAATAAAAAGTAGCCTATATGTTAAATGGGACCTGTCACAATATATTCCTGAAAACTGCATCGAAATCGGTTCAGAAGTTTCTGAGATTAGCGTGCACAAACGCACAGACAAACCGACAAACAGACAAAAATTTGAAAATCATTCTTTTGGGTACTACTGCGTTGATAAAGGTCTCCTGTAATATTTTTTCTCATATATCTTTCATGTACAGACAGCGATCCGTAACATTTTTATTATATGTATAGGTATAGATAGATTTAGATTGTTATAAAATCAGTATTCATTATTATAAATTAACTTTTTTTAAAAAATAAAACCGACTTCAAATGCGTGAACACAAAAAAAAACTAAAAATAAAAAAATAATTCCTAATATCTATTACCTAATACTATAATTTTCCTAAACTATGTCAAAGTAATTAAAGTTAAACCAGCTAAATATCTTACAATAGTTATACTTATATACCTATTGTTTTTTGGAGTCGGTGCCAGCCGTATTAAGTTTTGAAGTCGGTTTTATTTTTTTATTTTTTTAAATTTATATTATTTTATTTTAAAATTTTTAGTGTTACGTTTTTGTAGATACCCTTAGTGCATTTAATATGGGTAGGCCTACTAAACGCGCAAGTTCATCCCCAATTTTCCACCCTTGGGGGTTGTTTATTATTAAATTTAAATGGGACCACCCTTGAGGTATTACCTATACGCCGAAAAAAGATTTGTTCAAATCGGTTCATAATTGGCGGAGTTATCGCGTAACAAACATGGAAAAACATACGGGTCGAATTGAGAACCTCCTTTTTTTGAAGTCGGTTGATTATGCAGTACCAGCCAGTAATACGGACTACGCCGTAGACTGCTACGATTTCGTAGCAGCCTCGTAGCATTTTATAGCTCCGTACACAGGCAAGCAAGAAAATCAATAAGATAGTTTGAATAAAGTTATTTTTTGGCACTGAAATAACCATGACTCGCTTATTTTATAGCTTTAGGTAGAGCCAGGCATTGCTTTCAAAGCACTAAAACTTAGATAAAAGAGAAATATGAACTATGAAAATATACACCAATAAATAATAATTCACCAAAAAACTCTTTCTGTTCTCTATAATTCTTCAATTGCAACTCGATTGAATTCGACACTTAAATCTACGTCTGTACAAAATTTCATCAAAAACTATTTTATCATGATTACATAACTTGTCATATCCAGTAATCGAACCTATGACCCAGTTATATATACAGCATTAATAATTGTAGGGTTGTAGCTGTAATCTGTAAATTGCTTCAGTAAAAATAGATCGAAGGTCAAAACACAATAGAACCATAGATATTAAAAGACCATAGATATGTTTACTGTAAGCGGTGATAGCCCAATGGTTAAGACGTGCGCCTTTCAGTCAGGAGGCGTGAGTTCGATCCCAGTCACGGGCCTGTGCTACTGAATTTATTTCATGTACGGATTTTTCTAAAAAAAAGTTGTAGCTATACCCGAGAAGGGTTGGCGTCAGGCAGGCAGCCAGTCGTAAAAACAAATGCCAAAACTTTGGCAATATGGGTTTCGAAAGAAACCATGTTGCGCCGACCTCATAGATAGATAATGGGATAAGGGCAGGAAGATGATGAGATATGTTTACTGTATTATAGATAGTTGTGAGCACAGGACAAGTTTACGTGTTCTGTGGTTGTGAGTGCCGATGTAACGTAATCGTACGACGTAAAAACAGAAAATTTGCCTGGTTGTTCATCGTAGTGTTTTATTTATGAATTTAGTGCGTCATACGAGTATCACGATGTTCAATATAATTGATTGTCGACTCAAACATAATTAAGCGTTTCCTCCAATAGGACGTTCATTTAGCGTTTTCGTTATAACAAGTCTCACTGCTATTGGTAGAAATGTTTAGATAACTTTACGTACTTCGCTATCGCTCGTAAAATTGTTGTATTTTCTCTCTGAGGGCTTTCTCGGGAATCACTCCAAATCATGGAAACGAAACGTCCGTGTTGTAACTTCAACATTACTTGCAAAAACAAAGAAAGCACAATAGATGAATTTTGGCATATAATATACATTTTGGCAGATGAGTAATACGAGTATGTTACGTAGATTGTGTTCCTAACAGTCTATTTTCAATAACATATAAAAGGTCCCCTTGTTAAATTCTAACCTTGTAAGTTTCGACTTTGGGCGAGGTAAGGTTACTTATGTAATCACAGCCAGGGTTTCCAGCTGTAAAATTAATCCACTCTATTTTTCACCTCTATATAATCTTTCATCTGTGTCGCAGTTAGCGTAGACTTTGGCCAAATTAGAAGCAAATGAATTATAGATGGGTAGAACGTTTACTCTGATATTGGTTAAAAATAAGGGTTTCTGTTTTTATAAGGGGTTTCCTCAAGTCTAACTTTTACCTACCGCAAACGGATAACCGCGAAATTTATATAATGTGTGATAATGTGCAGATGAAGTGCATAAAGCTATTTTTATAATACAATATACCTACCTTCTCTATACCTTAAATTAATTACCCTTATATGGCCGACTTTGACCATGAAGCGACTACTTATATTAAACTATAAATCAAATCCAACTTACCTCCACCATTTTGCTGGCACAGATACGGAAAACGCCATATGTTGCCAAGTCCCACAGAGTAACCGATAATCGAGAGGAAAAACTGCAGCTTCCCAGACCACGCTGCTCTATCCTCAGGAAGATCTCGCTGCAGAGACCCTCTGGATCCTTGCAGGACGATGGTAACCCCATGAGGACGCTCCGTCCCATCCGCTCTGGTGTTCAAAGGTGCCAACTCATGCCCATTTCGCGGCCCTATCGGCTCTGCCTTAGTCGCCATATTTAATCTATGGTCTTTATTATCTGTGCTCTAATTTGCGCGCCAAAATAGCTTTTAGCAAAGTGTTTTTCGTAATGTTTGGTAGCCTATATCGATACCTAGTTATCTATTAGTTTATTGTCTTTCTCAAAGAACTATTTACTTAAAGTAAGCGAAGCGTAGATTTAAGTTTAACAAGATTCTTCGAATGATAATTGTTACCTATGAATATATTCATAGCTAACCTCTAAAACAACATTAATTACTAGAACCAGAACTGATGGATTTCGTAATCATACGTAAAATATCGAATGGCGTCTTTTTTCACGAACTCGACAACTTTAAAGTATGTTGTAGTTCGTTGCAGTAACTTTTGGCGCAGTTTTAAGGAATCTCTGAACACAAATTTTGCCTCTCTGTGCATATATGTGGGTTGTATTACAGAAGCTAGGCAAATAACATGGTTGAAAGGGTAAGACTTTTGGGAGTATTTTAGGTTTTATTCCTAGGTCTTAGACATGGTGGCGTAGGCAAATGTTAGCAGTGGGTGTGGATACAGTCTTCCGAATTATCTGAAACAAATAATGAAAACGTTATAGAATTAGAATTATAAGTACCTAGCTAAAGTAATTAATTTATAAGTTTAAAAAGCGTCTAATAACACGATCGTGCGCAACTGTATTTCTGACCTCGCGTCAAACTTTTATCGTATTTTTATAAAGCTGCGCGACCATTCACATGCTAACGCTCGTACAAACAAAAATCTAATTTACTTAACGATTAGCCTAAAACAAGTACCTATCATATTTACAATTTCTGTGCCTAATATCTATTCTATTTGATACGAATACTTATAAGTATCGGTCGTAGTCTAAGCTTGTAAATAATAAAATTATAATATTAAGAAATATAGAATCGTAAACATCAAAAAATGTGCTCCACGTGTCATAATCACTTCTGCCCTTTTCTTGACACAGTCTCGACTAAATCGATGTCAAGGCCATGGTATTCAAATCCTGTGGCCATTGTAGCTTCCCCTAGTGTTTAAAAGGGGTCGGGAATAAAAGCTATTGAAGGTACGAGACGATTACGGGTACGACTACCATTACGTACACGTGTACAGCGAAAGTAAGTTTGTTTGTTACCGTTTAACAATTGCTTTAGTTAAGCTTCTTGGATTTTTGCATACACCCAAATGTTGGAAGTACGAAGAAGGGCATGGGCATTTGTAATCTAGGCGAACGAAGTAAGTTTAGCTAGTAAGAAATAAATAAAAAAGCTCAAATTAAAGTTCAACTTTACGGAAATTGAGTACTTTCTGAAGCCTGCTGCTCATGAATTTATAGTTGAACCAAAAATAGCAAAAAAAAAGACCGATTCCGCGGGAGACATACAAAGAAGAAATATACAAATTACATACACTCCAAAAACAAGACCATCGCTCTTGCAGAGTCGGGTAAAGAGTTCAAATGAATTGCGACGCAAACCCACGGATTTATGACAAAAATAAACTGAACTTAATGAAACAATATTATTTGGTGAACGTGCGCGCAAGCTGGTTGGATAGCTAAACTTTCCATTACTACATCCCCCCTATCCCCACCCTGTTACGACCCCTCTTTTCGACCAGACAGAGGGGTGATTTCGCGGAGGGAGCAAAAATATTATGAAATCACTGCCTACCTTTTATGTAAGGGTGGGACGTGAAAATTACGAGCCGCGTAATAAATTAAGGTAGATTTCCATTAAATGCGTTACTAATCCTTGATTTAATTTCAGCAGCAAATTATCTAGTTGTACTCCTACTATCCTCCTTAATATTATAAACGCGAAAGTTTGTAAGTATGGATGGATGGATGTTTGTTACTCTTTCACGTAAAAACGGCTGGAGCGATTTTAATAAAAATTTGGTATGGAGTTAGCTGACACCCTGGATTAACACATAGGCTACTTTTTATCCCGGGAAAATATTTTTGTGCCGAATAATTTCGACATTTTGTTTTTTCTGCAGTCCACGCAGATGAAGTTGCGGGCGTCCACTAGTACCTACATAATTTAAAATGAAATCAAAGATTAGGGACTAAAATGGCCCTAAATGTTTAATGAAAGAAAACTAAATACCGGGTGAAGAATTTTTTCCATTTCTTTATTAATAATTTTATAAATACTTTAAAGTTAGTTAATGAGAATATTTTCGTTCCCCAAAAAGTCTTTCTTTTATTCTTATTCTTTCTTGTACACAAACACCCTGTTTTTTTTTCCAATATAAAATTGTACAGACATTTTTAATAATTATCACAATGGATTAATTTCTTAAGAGTCTGCGAGTGCTCTTATATACTGATAAGTAATTAAAAATAAAATACCTACTTACCAACTTTTGAAAGTAATGAGTAAAAGTTATTTTTACATCAACGTACTAAAGATTTCAGGCACGTGTACATAGGTAGCTCTACGTATATCGATATCAATGATCAGTTATTCGAATAAATTTAATTTATCGACCAGTGATGTCCTACTGACCTCTCTCTCTGTATCGAGAACATGGCTTCTCTGTAAAAGCATTCATTTTGTGACGAATCGATTGCCTCTCGAGCGTCTCGAGATTAAGTATTTTATTATTAGCCTTGGTAGATTGGCAAATAGCTTCATTCCTAGTAGTCCTACTCTACCGTAGGACAAATGAGACTATTTTCCCATAAAGTCATCATATTGGCAACATTTAGTTTTGGTACCTAAAAAGGCGAAATCGAGAGCCTTTGAACTTGTCTGATAGTGTAGACATGGCAAAGTTTGTCCATTTTGGCAAGTTGACTTAAGTAGGTAAATGTTTTAGTATGCTTCGTACAAATATAATTATAATAGTTTTGTTGTATTGTATGTATGGTAACATTGGGTGGATGGGTATTGCTACGCATATGGTGACAAATTCTCTGAAATATAGGAATTTCATGCAAATGGGGCATACTTAGTAGTTACTTTCTCATTAGTAGATATCAAAAGCTGATCGTGACTTAAAATAATAAAAATAAAATAATTACCGCGTAAACCGAGTTTTTATATTTTGAATTGCTTCCATATTTCGTTCGTAGGTATAGAGGGTGCGGCTAGCACAAATACCGAAATATTTAGGGCTTAGTCATGGGAGTGCTAATAAGAAAATAATTGATTAACAGGGAAGGGCATTCATTATAATTATTATTGTGATTAAATGAATTTCGAAGTTACATACAGAACAGTGCATAGTACACACTCATATTTCACCCCCTAGCCTATTCTAATTCTCATGTGCAGTGGTGACAACTTAGTTAGGGGTTACCCCTAAATTTAGGGGGAAAAGACAACTAGGGGGACTTTTAAGGGCAAATTTTTTTTAGGGTTTTTAGGGGTACAACGAGTCAATGTGTATTGCTGCATACTATGAAACGGACGCAATCCTACCCTCCCCCCCTAGTGGTTTTTGGGGATAAAATTCAAAAATCTTGGGGGTAACATTTGATGTGGGTTGGCAACACTGCTCTGCTCATGTGTCAAGTGTTGAGCCAGAGTCCATATAAATTCGTGCATTGTACGCTCGTTCTTTCCATTGGGTAGAAGCATATATACCGGCGGCGGGGCGGTGGTGTAGCAATTGCAATACTACCCGCATATTGTAATGTTACTGCCCTCGCGAGACGACAGCTGCAGTCTCTAATCATAAATAATGTGTCTCTAATCATCCGCCTTCGCGTCTACATCTGCGAAGTTCGCGTGTGTATATTATTGTTCTTAATAAACTCATGACATGTCCATACAAAATATCACTTTACTATCAAGTTATGACGTTTAACCCTACTTTTGTTAATATATATTAACAACCAATTTCTATAAATGATCTTGAAAGATTTTTTGCATATCTAAAATTTAATCTTCAATTGTTTTCGATACAAAATTTCAAATTAGGAATAAATAAATCCGAGATTCTTATTGATCTCTCGTATTGAAATTGGCCGTTAGTGATTCCTTTAAAAATGTGGCCAGCTACACTAGTTATATAAAATTAATGAAAAACCTGAAACCCCTGAAGCAGTGAACACTGGCACCGGTTTGCAAAGGTCAGTGTTAAAAGTTCTTTATTGCATAACATACCTATTGCTTTTCTCGTTTATACGTAGTTCGAGAATATTTCTAGTTATTTATAATTTTCGTCTAGATACTTAATTAAACTACCCACTTGTATAAAATATCCTTATACCAACTAATCAGTGGGGCAAGCAGGTACATATGGTATATACTTCTCGATAGACGTCACATTCTCAAATATTATACAGGGTGTGGGTGCCAGCCAGGCAAATACTGAAATGCTGAACATGTAATTCTGTTGAGTTATAAGACAGTGTTATAACTCGCAGGAAATGTATTTTTTATTTGATTATCAGTAATTTTTACTCTCCGCGTCATTTGTTTCGGGCGATCCTGTGACTAATTAAATGGGCTTATTGATTATTATGTTACACATTGCTGTTTTTTGGGTCACTTGTGAGTCTCCATTAGGGTTGATCGGGTTTTTGAAATTTTTCGAGGGCAACTTTCATTATTTTTGAACAAAATCTGAAAATATGAAAAAAATGACGAAAATTTTTGGAATCCTGAATATTTTCAGTATTTTCCTTTCAAATTTTATTGATTCAATATTTGCCTGAGTCACAAACACCCATTATCTATATAAGCAAACGCAAACTGCCAATAAATTAATTTCCTAATTAAACGACGGCTTTACATAAACTACTTGTTTTTTTACAAGGACGTTCCGCGATTGTAAAGGTATCTGATGAAATAAGGTAAACGAGATTGCAAATTATGAAACTGATGAATTTTATGAATATCTGAATATGCAAGAAATTGTTTTTACCACTTCTATATAATAATCCGTAAGAGCAAACTTACCTATAGTTGCATACAATACATAGAAGTAGGTAACTACCTACCTACAGTCTAAAGGCCGTTTTTTCCAATGCTCAGATAGCTTATATGAATGATAGTGTTGATGCTGTCACTATCTTGATCGAGGTTTAGAGAAAGACAGCATCATCTTTGGTCCCTAACACGCTCTTAAGAAAGCCTATCTGACCATCAAAAAATCGGCCCTAAATTAGTTAAAAGAATAAACTGTAAGCAGAGATTTACAGAAAATGACACATGTACAGATTTACCTTTTCTGTGACTGTAAACAAATATATTTTGAAGACAATTCAATTGACATACCCAATTATACCAATACAGATACCAATTTAGCTGAAACAATGATTTCTTGCATCAATCAACGCCATTAATAACAGATACCAAATATTGATATTGAGCCTAATAAATTAATCCACGTGTAAATCCACATGTCAAAGACATCCAGCGGAGTCCTGACCTTCCGCAGCAGCTCGGCGCATCCTCTGACCCCTTCCCGCCCCCGCAGCCCCCTCGCAACCTCCTCTGCAACCCTCAATCAATACACTCCATATCCATGTGAAATATCCCGCTGAAGGAATCTCACTTATATGTAATTGGGAACTATTCATAAATAGATTGTAGTGTTGTTTGTTGCATGAAAATGAAGTTTAATTTAATTTTAGGCGTAATATGTAGGTACTAAGCTGACTTTTCAGAATTTTTAGTTAAACCTTAACGTTTTATATTAGTTTAGCACTAATGAATTACCACTTCTTTTAATTACGATACCTTTAAACGCTTAACACGTGAAAATTATAAGTAAATTAAAAACCTACAAGTATCCGTTAAAAAAGCATCGATAACTTAATTTAACTCTAGGTGAAATTATTAATGGAACGTACTTCAAAATCTGCGTGGTAATGGCACAGCACTATGGTATGAAACTGCCAAATTTTCATTAGACCTCCTTTATGCTGTTTTCATTCGATATTCGCACGTGAGGACGTACACTCGCGGCGGTTGTCGACACACTGCCGTGCGCCCGGCCGCGGTAAGGGGTAGTGATGTGACGTGCTTTTTGTGCTTGTCAATGGTTTTTGTATTTTCTATTTTCATGTTCAGAATTTGATATATTCCATTTTTGTTTAGATGCATCGTTCTCTACTAAGTATATTATATATTAGTGCATGGAAGGCAGTTGCTTTAAAGTATTATAAACCTAAGCTCCGTTTAAGCTTTCCCAGATTAAGTTTTTCTTTAAATAAATGAGGTTATTTTGCAAAGATTGTGATTGCAATATTAGAATATTTTCTAATGATGTAACATAAAAACTGAACAGTCGGGATACATTATCCGACAGCCAAGCTAATATTGAAGCTAATAATAATGGATCCTGCTGTTAAGTGGTTATGTTACATCATTAGAAAATATCTTATTTTCTTCAATAGTATTCATTTCATATTAATATTATAGAATTCTAGACCACCGGATATCTAAGTGCTTGTTTTTATCGTTTCAGTTTTTTTTATTATTACATAGTTTCGTTCATTTTTACGCAGTCGGGCTTTTTTTAATTATGTTTGTTTTTAGTTTGTTAAAGGTTTGTTATCTCTTCCATTCATCAATCAACGAGTTAACTAATTAGGTACCTGTTTTAATAATTTTGTTTACAAGATAATTTTAGTTTAGAGATATTTTGGTTCCGTCAATTACTTCCTATTAATAAAGTAAACGTGAAAGATTGTTACGTGATGATGGATGGACGCAAAAAACTACCTATGAGGTATAATACTGAACTTTCAATTAAATTTTATCAATGGTAGTTATTTAAACATGGTACCTACTTATAACAGGGTATTTTTAATATAAGTATCAGAAAAGAAAATGCATTGAATATACCCCATAAAACCATAACAACAATGTTGTTAAATGTATTCCATATTGTAGTAATAAAAGTCTTATTTCAATGCATTTTGGATTGCCATATGGCACCAGCTACAATTGTTGCAGTGGAATAGTGTTTTACGCTATCAACATATTATGTTTTCAAAGTTCCTCTGACGTTATCAGCGTTCCACTAATTATTTTTTTATAACGACTACTAAACTGACATCGTGAATTTTATAAAGGATCCCTAAAACTGATAAGGTAGAGGAAGAGCATACAAAGCTGGTAATTCATAAAAATAATGAGAAGTTTATGTTATTAGTATTTGAGCAGAGTTATGCATTATACGCTCTAATTTAAATAGTGTTGCCCAAATGCAAGAACAAGACGAGACTTAGCCAGTCTTGGTCTTGGTCTTGCGCCAATACACCTGGTCTTGGTCTTGGTCTTGGTCTTGCGCTCCCAGTCTTGGTCTTGGTCTTGGTCTTGCAGCAAGAGTCTTGCAAGTCTTGCAATTACCTATTAGTCTATTACTATTTATTAAAGTTTACTTTAAATCTTAGAAAAACGTATTAGAATTGACATTGTGAGCTTGAATTAACATAGCCATAGTAAAGATCAAGCAGATTAATAAATAACTGAAGATTTGATAAGAAATTCGAAAAATCAACTGACCTATATGTCGTTTTCCATGGAAGTAACTGTTTCTTAATAAACATTTATGATTTATAAGCTTACATTTGCTAAAACATGTAAAAAAACAAATTAATTACAATAACTTGACTGTATTTTAAAGAACAATACTTATCTGTCTAGAAAGAGATTGAACCCTCAACTTATAAGAAATTTAATAAAAGAGTTTTACGATTTATCATTTATTTGAATAAAAAATAAAATACAACACAAATCAACAGCTTTATCATTAGGTTATGATACTTTATATCAATTCTTTTGACCAAGAATTAATACAAAGTAACCATCTGGCTGACTCATCACTTAACCTATTTCTATGTTTTCTAATTACTAATGATGCTTTAGAAAATAACCTCTCAGCAGGTACTGAAGTTGCAGGTATTGAGAGAAAATCACGGGCCATTTTCGATAAAATCGGATACTCTGTCTCATGCGTCCTCCACCAATCTAAAATGTCTTCCGAGCTGGCAGTTCTTGGTTTTCTCAGGTACTCCTCCAACTCGTCTATCACTAAGCCTTGAAGACAAGATCCAGATGACGTCGAGGGACATTCATAGAGTTTATCAAAGTCTATTACGTCTTCATCTTCATCACATACTTTATTTTCTTTTTCTGGTAATTCCAGAGATTTGTTCAGTGAGTGTAGACTTTTATATTCTTCATAAAGTTCATTGAACTTGCGCAGACTTTCTGTTTTAAGTTGCTTCCCCCACATTGTCAGGTCAAAAGTCTGAGCCTTATGCCTTGGGTCTAAAATTAAAGAAGTACAATAAATCCAGTTGCTCTTCTTGTAATGTTTAAGCATTTTGTCTCGAGCTGCTTGGAAAGCTAGAATGAGCCTTTCATCCACTTCAGATCGATTAGGTTTCTCATCTAACTGTTTTACCATGGATTCAATTTTATCTAGCAAGAGATTGAATGATACAATGACTAGCGGTAATGTAACATATTTGTCTCCACCAAGTTTTGTACTTAAAAGTTTAAAGTTTATTAGAAATTTATGTAATTTTTCGAGTACCTGCCATTCATTAGCTGTGATTTGAAAATCATTCAATTCGGTGACAGAACTGCACAATATGTCAATGCCCGCTCTCACTTTTAAACCAAATCCAATCATATCATGTGTGGAATTCCATCTCGTTGGACAGTCAAGAATGGCATTTAGATTTGATGGCACGCCAGCTGCTTCACAAGCAGACTGAAACTTCTTCTTCACTATCTCACTTCTTTTTATTTTACTGGAAATACTGCGTAACTTTGTTACAGATGTACGCGAGTCAGCAATATTTGGTGCAGATTCTTCATCTTCCTCATCCTCAGTTTCGTCTGCATAGTCTTCGTACTGCTGATCTTGCGCGTTAGTGTCAGACTCACAGTGTAATGCTAAGGTCTTTAATAAATCTTGTACACCAAGGTTTAAAATGTGAGCAAAGCACCGGAAATGTTGATTGTCTGAATCAAAGTGTGGCGGCAGCTGTTTGCCCAGTTCAAACATAAATTTGGTATTTGCACTTGCGTTGTCGACCGTGATAGCTTGTATTTTATCAATTATGCCATATTCCAATAAACATTCATGGAAAATCGTTGCAATATCTTCCCCAGTATGTCGACCGCGTGATGGTATAAAATCAAGAACTACAGATCGATACTTCCATTCGTTGTCTATATAATGAATAGTAACCCCGTAGTAACTCCTACCAGCAATTGACGTCCACCCATCAATGGTAAACGACATTTTAGATGATAATTGTTGAAGTCGTTCCTTGAGATTCAATTGGAGCTCTTCAAATCGCTCTTTGACTTTCCTTCTAAGTGTAGACCTTTTAGGAAACACCATATTAGGGCAAATACGTCGAAAATATACTTGTGTAGCTTCGTCATCGAAAAATGAGAAGGGAAGGTATTTTTTCACCACCCAATCAACTGTAGCTGTCGTGATGTTGTCACTGCTGTTTTCCGACTGAAACAAAACAATAAATCTTGTGTTATTATTTAAAACATACTAGGTTTGAGCGTATAAGAGGAGGAGGTTTGTTGTTGTTAAATCGAGAAAATCGTTAAATTGATATTTGTTATATTAAGGTTGCACTGTACTGTAATTTACCAAAATAAAGTACTTAGTTGTTACTGGCCGATTAAATGAAAATATGGGTGTTTATAAAAAATATTTAAGACGATAATTACATACTTAATATGTCGCACCCCTAGATGAAAACACCACTAACTCAAAAATACGTACGTAAGTTAATGGCGTTTTTGAAAGTATCGCATGAATAGCTACGCGGAGTTAAAATTCTTTTAACTGTTAAAAAAATATTCTTACCTGTCCACTTCTTCCAGCGGTTACTAAAAAGCTTGTGATATCTCCACTTAATTTTGGTTTAACAGGAAGAAATATTTCTGATTCCTTTTTGTGGAAAGATATTAGATGTTTCCTTAAGCCTGAAGTGTTTCTGTTTTTCATTTTTATTTCAATCTTTTTATGTTGGCACAATTTACACAAGGCAGTTTGGGATGCATGAATTATTTCGAAAAACTCCTCAAATTTGCTTTTGGGTCTTTTAGATCTGTGACTCAAACTCTCGTTACTCGGACTAGAGTAATTTGAATCTTCGTCACTCATATTAAATTGTACACGTGATACGTTTTTAGAAAACAACGAGAATTAGTAAAAACAATTATTAAGTTAGACTCGAAGCACAGCTCAATTGGAAATGACTGGAATTAAAATAATTCGTATTATGAAGTATAAATAAATGAAGTACGTTTCCTTGCTTTCTACCGCGCCGCCTCGCCACGTGCCGGCTCTATGAAAAGGATGCCGCCGCAAATCAAACGATGCCGCGTGCGGCGTACAAACACACACTAAATATTACCTACTTGTACAGACGCGACGCGTGAATAAAATATATGTAAAGAATTATATATATAAACGGCTGTATCTTTTGATTGCGTTGGCTTAGAAGTTTGATTTTTTCATAGCTCTTAGGGACAGTAGACCCGCGTATTTGATATAAATTTCAGCTTGATACCTCTACGAGTTCCTGAGAAAAAGGGGTCTTGACAGACAGACGGACGGACGGACAACAAAGTGATCCTATAAGGGTTCCGTTTTTACCTTTAGAGGTACGGAAACCTAAAAATGCCTGTAAAATCTCATGTACTACGTGTGGAACTAGCGTGTGTGTGAACGCTGTGAACTAGTGTCGATCTAGCTAAAAAGTCGTTACCTACCTAGGAACCATAAAATAAAGTACATAGGTACTGTAGGAAAAATTTGCACAACCCTATTTCCACCTGACGTCACATGTTAGGGGATGCGAGCATGCGCGGGAAATGGCGGCCATTTTGTTTATTTTTTGTTCGGTAACACTCGGAAACCATCGGAAACATTCGTCCAGCTGCCTTATACCGAGGTGTTTCACAGTTAGGCACGCTATTTACGCAACAAGCTACAAGACTTTAATCTTTAAGCGTTGGTGTTAAGGTCATTGGAAACTGCAAATAATAGTTTGTTTCCTTCAACTGGTGCAATGAATGACAGTCTAGAGATTTGCGTCATTCATTAGTGAAATGGTGAAATGTAGCCTTGGTTTAGAATTCATTAGTAAATTATTGAGATTAGGGAAAACATTATACTGACTAGCTCTACTTCTTTGACGCGGATTGTAGATAGTAGCTCTATTACCTATTTATAGATTTGAAATTAGGAGAGTTTTCACTACAAAACCCGTCAAAGTAATCTTTTTATGATATCTACTAGGTATCAAGATCTAAGTTTAAATTCATCTCATCATTAGGTACTTACGTAAATAGGTTCGCGAACAGTAACAGGTGCGTAGGTTCGCCATTATTATCTAAGTAAAAAAAGGTATTAAAACTCCCACTAATATTATAAATAACTAGTGACCTCCGGCTTCGCACGGGTGCTGTGCATTATCACAGACACGATAATACCATAGTGCTTTATATATAAACCTTCCTCTTGAATCACTCTATCTATTTCAAAAAACCGCATCAAATTCCATTTCGCAGTTTGAAAGATACATAAGTACATAGGGCAAACAGACAACTGGATACGACTTTGTTTTATAATATCTATGTAGTGATGAACTTACGCTTTTAAAATTCATGACTTACTTGATCTATGTTCATTTATCCCCTAGATGGGGCAGAAGGCCTCCACAGTTTTTTCATATTTTCCAAATTTTGTAGCTATATTCAATAACCAATAATTTCTTTTTTTTCTCTCTCCCTAGTACAAAATGCGTTTTTTTGCATAAGCAAAAAAACTAACAGATTATTTCCGAAGTTTTGGGGTTCATTTTCAATAGCTTGGTAATAATGGTCTGAAATCAGCCAAATTTCAATATTTTCCAGGTATACATTACAACCTGTATAACCATATTTTGAACAGTAGAAATTATTTATTGCGTCGCAAAAAATATAAAATGAAAATATATTCCGCAGTTAGGTATCTCACACTGACGTCATGGCCTAAAAAGCCTGACAGGGTAAACGGCGGAGAAAAACACTTGATGGAAAATGGGCCTTATACAAAAACTAAGACTCACTTGTGTTACAAAGTGTTAAGGGTGACCCACTTTATTTCATCAACCACTTTCAGTAAGTATTGAAAAGGAATTCATTTTCATTCATAAGCTGTTAAACCGAGAAAAAAGTTATCTAAGAGACTAATCTATGTGCAAGTCTAACCATTTACATATTTTTTATTCTGTCAGTGAGTAATCCATTCTATTGATTCATACTTTCAGATACCTACCTAGTACGAGTACCTATGTAAAAGTTTAGCTGATGTACTTATCAGCACAGGATTTCATAATAATCAGTTCAGTAGTTTTTGTGTGATCTTTTACATCTGGCTATGCTTAACATGTAATGGGATCTCGTTCAAAATCCTGCAGACATGGCTAAACAATTTTGGGAACAACGCCGTATATGTTTGTATGTAACTAACTATGTATTTGTAAGTGCACAATGTTGCCGGATCGCATTGATTTCCATCTCATCTGGCATCCAGCCAGACCTCACTGCAAGGTCATTGAAATACATGAAACTGCAGCGCTGGAGGCGGGACTCTAAATGCTTAAGCCTACTTGCAAAAACTGCTTATATTTCGTTTTATTTGTTATCACCATTTGGCATGTGTTGCCATAATCTTTTGACTATAGCAAAATCAATACGAAATTGTAACTGATGAACATCTAGACCGGTATTGAGTTTATTTGTGAGTAGTAGCCCGTCTGCAGCTTTGCTTATGGTAAAGACACACGGATTGCAATTCGACAAATTCACGTACTACTTACGTACTCACCTACTACTTACTGGAACCTGATTGCAGCTCCACCTACGGGATCCTAAAGCGTTTAGTCCTTCCCTGGAGCGAGTCCAACACACACGGAAAATTTAATTAAAATCTGGCGAGTTAAGGTTTATTAATGAAATAATTATGTCTAAGTTAAGAATATGAAAAATAAAAAGATAAAGACGATATCCAAAACCGTTAAAAGTTTTATACAAATATTAAACACACAAAAGTAATATAATTTGGTAAATGTTTATTAACAAACCGAAGATGAGTATAAAAGATAGCTACACAAATTACTGCGCAGTACTTTAAGTTTTAAATTATTGTCTTCTAGTCTAGGTACCTAATAATAAAAGCAATGGATTTGATTAAGTTTCATCGTGTTATAATAATTTTAACGAAAAAAACATTATTTTTATGCTCTTTTGTTTGCTGGTTGGAGGCTACGAATTATGACGTAGTAATTGCTACGAATGTAGCAGACTGCTACGAAAATTTCTTCGCGTGGGCTAGCTGGTGCGTGATAGTGGTTAGGTAATAAAGAGGTGTGGGTCACTGTGGGTCGCTAGTTACACATGTAAACGTACCTCTTGAATCACTTTTTTTATTTTAAAAACCTGCATCAAAGTCAGTCGCGTAGTTTTTAAGATCTAAACATACCACGGGACAGAAAGAGGAAGGCGTCTTTTTACTATGCATATGAAGTGATTTACATGAAACTATAATTTATCATGATTTGGGTAGTCTTGTCACAATGCGTGTTAAATAAATAATCTAGGTCAGGTCAAAGATGGGAAACTTTTTCAATGTATTTGTTCTTCATTTGGTATATGAATAGTAGCTATCTATACATATAATAAAAATGTAACGGATCGCTGTCTGTACATGGAAGATATATGAGAAAAAATATTAAAGAAGACCTTTATCAATGCAGTAGTACCCAAAAGAATGATTTTTGAAATATTTGTCGGTTTGTCTGTTTGTCTGTGCGTTTGTGCACGCTAATCTCAGAAACGGCTGAACCGATTTCGATGCAGTTTTCAGGAATATATTGTGACAGGTCCCATTTAACATATAGGCTTTTTATCCCGGGAAAATGTTATTATCCCGGATAATTTCGACATTTTGTTTTTTTTTTGTAGTCCACGCAGACGGAGTCGCGGGCGTCCACTAGTTATATAATACATGAGTTTTCTTACCTATGTTATTTATTCATGCCGTAGCTTTTGTCGTTTGTTGAAACAAAAGAGCTATATTAAGCGAAATTCTACAAAGACAGCCCTCTATAGAGATCCCAAAATTTGATACTCAGAATCGCATGTTATTTTTCCAGTTAGTAGGTATGGCGAATTCATAAACAATTCAGGAATGTTCATACAATCTTGACAAATAACATTACCCCTTCTGTGCCAAATGCGAACCGACGTGATACATTCCTTGACGCTGGTTTACAAAATATTGTTATTTGTGGTAATATTAGTATGATTTGTTTGAACACTTCGCCTTATAAGTTGAACATCGGCAGATTTGGATCCAGGGAGATGATCTTCAACCTCGTTATATTCGTCACCAAGGGTGCTAGAAAAAAAATATGTTTAATTTGATTGTGCAAATGAAGTATTTCAATATTATTTGGCAATCTTTAACAGACGTTGTAATTAACTTCTAAATACATATCTTATCGGTAGGATAATCACATACTACATACGGTTGAATAAATAAAGCGTGAAGAACTAACAAACTTGCTTAAAGAAAACGTGAAGAACTAACAAACTAACTTAAAGAAAGCGTGAGGAACTAACAAACTTATTTAAAGAAAGCGTGAAGAACTAACAATCTTACTTTCTATTTATATTTGTTGGAATACATACCTTGTAGTAAATTTACTGTCGTCTGATTCCGTAGAACTCAATAAAGGTTGAAATCGGATGGTAGTTCTGTTTTCTTGTATTTCGCTAAAAATCCTTAAACATAATATATTTTTAGCAAATATACATCATTTTGTAGATAACAAATACCTTAAGTAAAATCTATGTACCTTGTCGTAAGATTTTTTTCATTTTCATTAAGTTCATATGCAGCTCCAGTTTCAATAGGTGACGTTGTTAAACCTGCAGCATAGTTTTCAGCTACAAGCCGTTCGATCACAGTGCTGCAAACATAATGCAAAATAAAAATCATTATTACCTTTAAGAAATCAATCATTATAAACTAGGAACTTGCTTCTGAACGTGGCTGCTTTTCTGCAATATTTATGTATGTATGAATAAGCGGCCTAAGCCTTTACAACAAGTAATCTACATATAATAATATATTTATCTTACCGTCTGATTGGCTCGTCTTCTGATTGATTGGCAATAATTAGACGAGTCCCTTTCATTCTCAATACTATCTGTTCTTTCGTCTCGTGGTTCTTTAAAAAGGTACAAAATTACTGAATAAATTATTTAGTTAAACCAAAAATTACTTACTAAATTCATTGTCAACTTACCATTATTTCAATAACGTGTTTACTACATATTAATACTAAAAACTAGATTATTTCATAAAGATATGATGATGATGATCTCCGACCGTATTTCGGCCAAGGCGACCAATCTCTACGGAGATTGGCCAGGTACGCAGGAGATATTATAGTGCACAAGGGTGTGCACAAACACAGATGCACTCTCTATTCCATTACTCTCATAGTCCGATGGGACGGAAAGCCGACACGACCGGAGAGAGATCAGGCGCAGGACCAATGGTTCTACGTGTTTTCCGAGGCACGAGCTAAGTAACAATTTTGCAAAAAATCTGTACATGAAATAAATTCATTCGTACAGGCCCGTGACTGGGATCGAACTTACGCCTCCCGCTTGGAAGGTGCACGTCTTAACCACTGAGCTATCACCGCTACATATGAAAATATATGTGAAAGGTGAAATTGTGCAAAATTTAGTATAATAGGATGATTACTTGTGAAGCGAGATTTTTTAGCAACGCCTGAATTTGTCCATTTTGTTTTACCAGCTCATCTTGTAAACGCATGTTATGACTTCTCAAAGGTATCACTTCCAATGGATCTGGAACAAAAATTGGTTGACCTCAAAACAACTAAGTACATTTATTATGGATGTTAGATTTAATTTTTTACTGAAAAGACTGGAATATGTATAAAGAAATTCTTATGCTATGTTATGTAAGTTTCATGTAATAAGTATAGTTAAATCATCATCATCATCAGCCTATTGCAGTCCACTGTTGGACGTAGGCCTCCTCCAGGGCAGGCCACAAGACTGCCATATTTGCCTATAGTCACTAAGCTGGGCAGGCGGGTTGGTGACCGCCAACAGTCGGTCGGTGAACATATAGTTAAATATGTAAAATAAATCTTACGTGTTATCCAATCAGTTTCGTGAAAGTTGGTAAAATACGTCATTTCCGTAACATTCACCTTCAAGAACTTGTCGTAGGCATGTATCACCTCTGTCTTTATAGGCCCCCCTACAACATAATAAGACGTTATATCTAATGGTGTGTTCAACCCTTATAAAGTCGGACTGAAAACGACGACGACGACGTTATACCATCATTTTTTGGACCTGCTAACCTTATAACATAAATTATCGTCTAGTATCTTTTTACTAATCTAATCTACGCTATTATCTGCAAAAAAGGTGGGTATTGACCGACGTTACGCGGTGTAATGTTACATGTTCAGCGAACATACATGCCGCCAGTTCGTAATGTTATGGGGAAATCACGAGCCGCTTTTACATAGATTTTGGTATACGGCCGTATCACACATGCTCATTGCGAACGTATTACACCGCGTAATTTGAGACAAATGTACAAACTCAGAGAGGAGATACGTCCATCGTTGCACGTGTACAATATCCCGATGTTTCCTTCCAAATTGATCAGGAACCACTTCTCAGTATCTTGGAACTGATAGAGTTGGAAGTTGCAGTATGTTGGATCTAGAATATAAGTTTTAAAAAGCCGCTGATTTGACCAATAGCGGTATCTCCACAACTAACGGAGCTCTAAAAAATAAAAAATCTACTGATCGCTATCCGCTAAACTCAGCATTGACGCTGTTGCTCAATGGTCTTACGGTAGACGCCTTTTTACCCAACGCAAAGGATGGTAATGTGTTTACGTTAGCGTGGCATAGACTTGTCACATTGCTGTTGATAACTTCTGTTCAGTATTCAGGACTTTGTTGATGTGTTGCCTCAACTAAAAGGATTTAAAGGGGGGCAAAAAGATTATAATACGGCGCACTAATAAAGACAAACACAAAATAAAAATGATGTGAAGTCTACCTTTCTCTTAATTTATGCATATACGTCAGTGATCGTATAGATAATCAAGTAGAGAATACCTATTGTGAGGCATGTAAGTTGGCATTGTTCATTTATTTATTTAAGTTCACCTCTGATCTTTTGTATCAATCCTCAATCAATCAATCAAACCTACCCTTTTAAAATTGTATTTTTTCTTATTCTTACGTGGTTTTGTCGTTGTCCTAGCCGTAGCCACTGTAATTATTGGTACAGAAGCTGCAAATAAAAAATACTTTCCTTTTTCTGTCTTTATCAATATTGTAATTAGGTTAGGTACATAATGTACCTACCTAGGTATACTACGTCTACCTACAAAAGCACTGCAGCAGCTGCAAATTTGAAGATGCTCTAACACGTACCTAACATGCACAGCACAGATTCCTTTGTTTCATTTAAACTGATGCCTGGCGGCGTAGCATTTTCACTAGCTTGTCCATTCCAAAATATCCCATCACAAGACGCGTATTTCATCAATGATCATCTTGGATCGGGGTTTTCAATGCCTTTTTTACGTTTCTTTGGTCATCTCTATTGAATCTTGGTAGCCGTGCGAGTGACTTGGGATTAGTAGTAAAGGTCATTGCACGAAATTATTCGTAATCGACGAACAGACTCTAATTGATCGCTTAACAAGAATTTAAACTTTGATTCTAAGGCCGTTGTGAAACCAATAATACTCATGTAGAATAGTATTGTATGTATGTACTTACTAGTTATTTGTTCCTCAATGGAATAATAGTAGCCTAAAGAGGCGCCTGCGCCGCATATTACTAACAATATGCAGGTAACAGCCAAACAGACCACAAACGACATCGCGTATAACCAGAACCTGTCGAGCAAAGTGAGTGTTATCTTATCACACAATCGATCGATGATCGGTCGGTCGTGTGTGGCAACTCGGCTGCTTGTCGGATACCAGTCTATTAAGATCGATGATGATCAAAGCTGTCTTTCTTTCTACCCATTACGATCGATCCACAATCAACGTGGATGGGTTGGAGATGGTTTATTAAAATAGAGAAATATGGCTTGTTAAGCTTCTTTGATGTGAATTTATAAGTACGCAAGTACTAATACGGATGTATTAGTTAGTAGGTAGTAATGACAATTGCTTAGGAGCTGATAACAGACAATACCTTAAAACATATTTAAAAGGAGTGAATAATATCTTGCACATTCTAGTCTCTTATATATTTCTAAACTATTCAATATACAGGAATCTTCCCATGTTTGCAAACTCTTCCTTATAGTTCACATAGTATACTTCTTGAACCTAGAATTAAAATCAGAAGTAATCTGTAACTTTCGTCTACAAAACATTACGAATAGGTTAGGTATTACTCTCACTAATTGTGACTTGTGCTCTGGTTTTATTACTATAACATATAGTTACATAGGTACACTCATAAAATTATGCCTCTTTCCCGGGTCATCGTCATCATCAGCCTATTGCAGTCCACTGCTGAACGTAGGCTTCCCCCAGGGCACGCCACAAGACTGCCATGGGGGATATTTGCCTAGTCATGTCTTGGACCGGGCTTGGACCGTGGCGGAAGAAGTGACTAATACAAGGCCGGATCCAGATTTAGAGTCAGGGCGTGGTAATTCTCGGCGTTCAGTTTGGGCTGAAGGTCTGATATGCTAAACTCGATAAGCTTGTGCCTAAGCCCCCAAGTGGTGTCCACGAATCCCATGACCACGGCCATCTAAGGGCGTGTGTTCTTTTCTCGCATCACCATACAACTGTTCCTCCTCTCCTTCTTCCTTCCACTCTACCTCAATAAACCTTTTATGTAGGTGCTACATGTGCTTTACTTAGTTTTGCACAGTTGGAATAGTAGAGTAGCTGAAAACAAGTTTTAGGTATCTACCTACCTTTAAAACTAACGCACAGGTAGAGTAAGTATTATGGTAGGTATTATGAATCGTATTATGTAAAAGATATTCAAGAAGATAACCAAAAAAACATGATAACTACAAAAATGACACCAAAATCAATTGACGTTAAGCATACAGAATGCATACAGCCTTTATTCCTCTATGATACAGCCCAATCACAATACAAACAAATTGTTTGCTGATCATTGCTGATACCAAAAATTGTTTGCATTATGTATGTCCGATCAAATATTTGATAAACGAAGGAAAAGCAAGTGGAGACTGGATTGTGGTTTAGCTTTATTATGTCCTCATGCAATAAGTACGCTTACCTATGTACCTATATACAGGATTTTTTTTGTGGCCACCGTTAACGAAGGGTACGTACTCTATACATCAAATAAAGTAAGTTTATGCCAAAAAAAATGCTGGGATTTTTTTTTTTTTTTTTAATTACTTGATCGGGCGATATTTATAGTGTCTAGTGCATAGAAAGGAGATACCAAATCCCTGGTCTAGTGTTTATGTTGTACTTTTTTATAGACAGATAATAACTATTTTTCGTGAAAAAATCTTGCTACACGCGTCTATGTGCATTTATGCAGAAAAACGCAGTCTATTTACTCAACTTTGGACCCTAATATTTTGGAAACCAGACACTTCCCAGGTATGCTTCCATGGAGAAATATGATCGTGATGACGAGGAGATTCCGTAGTTTTCGGGAACGTTGATGACCAAAAATCACCCTGTATAGGCACACGGTTGCGTTCCCGAAATGGGGTAGCCAGTACTGTAGGAGATGCCACGGCCACGTTTGGTACAGGTGGAGGTACGTTTAGTTTGAGTTTAAATTAAAGTTTGGAAAAGGAGTCACCAAATATTTACGAGGATAAAAAACTATTGATGTTCGAGACAACCATTTCCTTCCGGTTCTAAGGTAATGAATTACCTAAGGTAAATATGTCATTATAAAGTTCATATACGTACTGTATTACATTTGTTATAAATTTTTCTTGTTACATATAAAAAATCATAAAAAAAATGCAAAAAAAATATTCTCTCCGGCGGGGAATCGAACCCCGGTCTCCCGCGTGACAGGCGGGGATACTTACCACTATACTACCGAAGACTTGAGCAAAGTGGCGAAATTGTTGATATAATGATTCATCACATACTTCACGCGATATAAGCCACACACACACGAGAACAATGATAACTTTTATATTATGGCGGCGGCCACGCGGCCTGAAGATCGTCCCCCTGATTACGTAAAAGCAATAGCAAAGCCGAAGCAAAGCGATAGCGAAAATTGTACAATATTCTCCTCGAAATGTCGAAGTTCCTTTGAAATTAATTTTACTTAATACGAATTTGACAAGCAAACAGCGATTTTTGTACAATTTTCGCTATCGCTTTGCTTTTGCTAGTTAGGTAATAAGGGATACGCCCCCTTATTAAGCCCCCTTATTCGGTCATCGGTGTAATCTATTCGGGTCTAATCTGTGGGTCTAATATAAGATTTTTTTTTCCTCCTTAGGTTTCGTCAGCCTATTGCAGTCCACTGCTGGACGTATGCCTCACCCAGAGTACGTCACCATGCGCCACAATATTTTACTTATACATACATAATTAATCAATAGCCCATAAAGGACCTTTACATATTACAGTAGCAGTCAGTACGAACGGTACCTACTCCATTCTAAAATATGGAAAGACATATACCTAAATAAAGCGTATTTTGAGTGTTAACGAGTTATAGGTGGTAACAGCACAGGCCCGAAGTAAATTTTAGAATGGAGCGAGATCCAATTATGGCGCCTCTCCTGTTTGCTCCTAATAATATATACCTATATCTTTACCATTTAGGCGCCCTCTAGGATTTGGCGCCTGGAGCGACTGCTCCGTTCGCCGTATGGGCGGGCCGGCCCTGGGCCCTCTAACGCTATTATGTTCAATTAAAGTAAAAATGATTTTTTTATTGGTGGAGCAATTCAACTAAAAAAATAGTGGCACCATGTGGTCCTAGATAAAGGCGTGATTATATGTATGTATCTAAATTGAACTAAACAAGTTCATATTTTATGGTGTTCCCCTCTGGCCCACTAGTGGGTGGTCTTGGTGGGGCAAAGTGGGAATACTACCCGCCGGGGGTTAACCTGACTGACAACCGAACTACTAGAGGGCTAAAACCAGTACTTCTATAAGTCTTCTATAAGTAAATGCAAGAAAATATCGATGAATACACGAACTACTGAAAACGGTAGTGGCTCAAATAAGTTCAAATATCTGAACAAAGTCACAAGTGATAACACAGCAATGTGTCAATGTGTAGAGAAGGCATTTGTGGTCGATTCTGCCTGCCATTCTTAATCCTAATATTGAAATAAGTTATGTCCGTCCCTCTCCATTCTTAATGTACATAGCTGAGACAGAAAAGGACAAGTAGATCAAATTTTTCGTTTCTGATTAGGTATGGCGGTCAAAATCGACATCAAGTAGATAAATAAAAGTCATATAGCTAGCCAACTACGATGTATTCATATCATACCCATATCAATTTACAATACTAGCAAAATAGAGTTTTTTTTTTCACAAAATATATTATTTTGGCGCAAAATACTTAGGTTCTTAATTGACATCAAAAAATTCGCAAATACACAGTAAAGTAATGGGAAATTAATTATGTAGGTACATGTCGCAGGCATAATCTGGCATTTTACATATTGACTAGGCATTTTGAACAATATGACACAGTAATTGTTTTCTAGCACTTTTCCGGTCAATCTAGCGACATTATGGTTGATTCCGGCAGTTACACTTAAACCTAAACGTAAAATTAGTCCTACCTGTCCTTTTCTCTCTCAGCCATTTATGTTAAGAACGGAGAGAGATGGACCTGACTAAGATTAGGTTTAGGTTTAATTGTGACTACCGGAATCGACCCTATTGTTATTTCATATACAATTATAATAACATTAACCTAATTAAGTGTGCTACAAGCCAAAATACGTGCTTCTTCATAACAAATGTGTACCTTTTATTCAAAACGCTTATGCAGAATGCAATAGGTATGCCAGTTTCTACATTTGCCTGCGACATATAACCACAAAAAAGGTAATTATATGTGCTACTCAAACTACACATAGCGAGTACAATCAAGTTAAAAATATAAAAACTGTACGGTTTAGTAGCTATTACAGCATAACCTGGGGCAAATTAGAAAATTGTGACGTTGTTTCTTGTATGAAAAGCCGTCTTTGATCTTCTATTATGATTTTATTTTTTCTAGTTGTTTTAGCTATACAGGGTGTAACAAAAGGGGTATTTTAAGCGTAAAGCTATGTAAATAGCCCACTAAAAGGAACCTACCCAAAAAATTTCAGACTCGAAACCACATGTTTATTTTTCCAGATAGTATGGAGAATTCCGAAACAACTTAGGAATGTACTCAACAATCTTGAAAAGTAAACATTTGATTTCGAGTCTCAAATTTTGGAAATAGGTTCTCTATAGTGGGCTATTTACATAGCTTTTCGCTTAACATACACTTTCTGTTACACCCTGTAGATCTACTTTCGCGGAGAAATAGTCATTTCATTAACATAATGTTCAGTTATGTCGTAAAAGGGTGACAAGACAAGATACTTTCTCATTAATAAAAATAATGTTTTAGAATATCGCACCTTCGGTAGAACAAGGGCTCAATTTGCTTTTTACAATTTTCGACAATTGTACCTTTGTTCTACGGTAGAACAAATGTACAATTGCTTTTTACAATTGCGCCTTTGTTTTACCGAAGGTAAGATATAATCTTAATATTTATATTTATACAAGTACATAACAGTTCTTATATTTTTATATCGGAGTTCTCGTGCATAGAAAGTATAGAAACAGTTATCTAGTGTTTTCTATATAAGGCAAGATTGTTTGATGATACTTAACTAGTTAAGTAAATCTACAATACATTCGTATTTTAAAATTACTCACTAAGTACTATTAATTATGGATAGTATAGAAAATTATATTTTGAAGTGCCTCATATACGAGTACTTTCTCAAAAATGCAAAGGTATTTACAGTACTGAGCGATAAATAATACCTTCTTTTGTCGCCATCTCTTTCTCTAAAACGCTTTACGAAGTCTAATATACAAAGGTTCTTTGCTTTATAGCCCTGTACTGTATATACTAGAAAACCTACATACTAGTGCGGTCTAAAAGAATATTTACAAAAATATTTAAGGATTTTTTTATTTAGTGTTTACTAATCTATGTGACATAAAATAAAAATACACAAATTTCGATATATAATAGTATTTTTGTGTGAATTGTAAAGAATACCCATTGTTATAGATTAAATAAAATATAAACAATAAATAGATTGCACATAATATTACTTGAGTACATAAAAGCCTTAAAATACATTAAGAAAGAACATTATAAGACATTAATTCCACAATATTACAGTTAACCAAACAAAAATATTGAAACATTATGAATGAAGTGAATTATGAAAAACAATTAATCTTCTATAGTCCTAGTAGAATCTCTAGTAATACATACATAGTACTAATTTAAATTTTGATTGGCACTGACACAATTTATCAACAAGTATTTAAATAACATTACAGTGTTATATTAACTTACATAAGTAAGACAGAGCCTCTATAGATTTTTTTTTTACATTTTGCAAGCCTTTGTATTGTTTTCATGTAGTATCTTACCAGCAAAAGACAATGCCAATCCTGCCCCCTGATTACGTAAAAGCAATAGCAAAGCCGAAGCCGCGCGATCGCGATAATATCGAGTGTGTGCGTGCGCGCAACGAGCGCTCGGCGTCCTCCCGCGCCCCGCACCTCGCACAAGCACACACACACTCTCAATTATCGCGATCGCGCGGCTTCGGCTTTGCTATTGCTTTTACGTAATCAGGTGGCTGGTATCATGCGTTTCTATTGGTTGCGGCTAACCAATAGAAACGTATGATACTCTTTGGACTCTTCCTGAGTTGTACAAAAGTAGCTAGGTACTCTCAAATATGTATGAATATTATTATAAAATACCTTTAAGAGCTTACAAAATGGAATTTACGTCATCATAATTGCAGCGAGCACTTTAAAAAACTGGCTATATGGCATTAAACCAGGTACCCAAAGCAGGTACCAGAGTCCATAAAATCATTGGCATTGTCCATTTAATTTGGATGTATCCCATCCTATGAGACTAATCTAATCATATAAGGGCTGATTTTTCCAATAGTCAGATAGTATTTAAAAGATAAAGTTGATGCTGTCTCTATCTTGATCAAGTTTTAGAGAGGGACAGCATCAAATTTATTCATCAGTTAGAACTAGCATATTAAAAAATCTGCCCTAAGTTACATAACTTTATTTATTACGTATTTAAAATATGACGTAATGATATGCCAAAATGTTTTGTTATGATAACGATTACTGACCCTCTATCGGCAAGTAATTTAGTTAGGTTTTTCTGTTTTTTTTTTTACCGCAGCATTGTCCTGTCAAACACTGACATTGACAGAATCGTCGATAGTCGACGGAGCCATAAAAAAAGTTGAAGTTGAACGATTACTGATTTTAAACAATTTAAATTATAAACACTTCAAATATCAGGAATTAACCACACTGAACCAACTTAGTATTAGGATTAATTTCCACTATAAAAATTACGACGTCTCTTTCTATTTGCGTAAAAAAAGCAAGATAGCATGTGTGATTTCCGGATAAATTTAAATATGGGATACATTTGATGGGGCTAGACATATTTTCTATATATTGCAACCCTTTCAGTTAAGTACAAAAATAAGAGACAGCATAGTATAGTATACATTTCACGTTGATAAAAGACGGTTATATTTTTTTTTTAGTAAAGTTTGTAATTTTCGCATTTCGCAACTACATCTCTTTTATATGCCAATAGGCGCCAATGGCTTTAATTTTTGTAAGTACTAATAATAACATAGTTTTATTAACTAAGTATTTAAAAGAAAACAAGTTTAAAACGTCTTTACTTGCAAACATTCGTTACCGGTCTCTAGATTATCGTATGTTTCACAAACAAATGATATTCATAAGTAACCGGGTTAGCTGGTAGAGAATGCCTTGCAGGGCATTAAGCTCGCCCCTGTACATGTTTTTTTTTCTGTAGTATTTTAAGAATTTTATCTATCTATCTATGTTTGTGCCCCAAAAGCGGCAGAAGGCTCACCACAGGTGAAAGGTGAGTGTGTAATTTGCACATTTCTGACCAACGTTTTATAGATAATGCGTGTATGGGCGAGTATTATGTATGAATAAAGTTTTCTTAAACAAAACCATGACGTTAACATTTCAAATATGGAATGATGTTTTTTTATATCTGATTATATTAATAAACAGGACATGTACTAAATTTGATTTCACACAAGTTACAAACCTCTAGGCTCAAGGGTTAGCTTCACACTCGGAGCCCTTGCATTCGATTCCCAGTTAAGACAAATTTTGTGCGCAAATGTTTGTCCTAACCGAGAATCGAACACTGTTTCTCGACAAACTGATGCGTATAACAAACTACAATTAACTACTCGCATTTATTGCGTATTATATCACTTTTTACCGTCTCCTCTTTGTACTGATAAATGTAAATATTAACTTGACGTTTTTTGACAAGCGTCGCGTCACAATCAACCAATCGCGTTGTGCGGTTTATTATATCACGTCATCACCCTTTAATACGATTGGTTGGGTACGAAGGAGTTCGAATTGTAAACATACGTTCAGCATACATTAGGCTTAGTGTGGATTTTTAAATTGACCTCGATTGCTTTCACGTTTCTCGGCCAACCACATTATAAAAATACCTGATTTTAAAACTACTTCATATGTCAGTTGCATCTCTTTTCGCACATGGCGTATGTATATGTTTAAAACGTTCGGTACGTTCACTTCGCTTGTCAAAAAACATCTTAACAAATTGTACCCGAGACGGGTAAAATATTCAATAGCACAAATCAAGTAATAGGTAACTGTTTGACGTCACTTTCAAAAGTGACAAGTCTTAAAATATAAACCCTACGGACTTCGGCGAGAAATCGTAGTTTTTTAAAGAACTGACAAGCGAGATTGGGACAGTAAGCTATCATATTCACATTTCTCGGCATTTCTCGTGTTTTCTTCAATTTCTCGCCCAAGTCTGTAGGCTTGTTAGACGCCTGTTGAAGCTTGATTCAAATGCCTATCACAAAAGCTCATTTCTATTTGTAGTTTTATTGTATTATAAAAACACAATTTGTAGACTATTAAGGTTGTTAACAACAATTAAAATAAAATTACACATATATCAGACAAGTGACACTAAAATTAAACGTGAACTAACAATCGAAAAAGAAATGCCATAGCGATTAATATAACATTTGAATACAGAAATCAAGCTTACAACAGACGTATAATCATATCACTATCATATCAACTAAAAATCAAGTCCAATGTACACACAACAATGTACACACTAACGTAAGACCACGTCTCCTTTTGCAACATTCAACAAAATCCTCCACACTGGTCGGTATCCGACCAAAATGAGCGTAACTCAGAAACTTTTTTTACTCATAGACCCCTTTTAAAAGTTAACTGGTTCTGGTAGACCCCCTACAGGCCTACACCACATACAAATTAATTGTGAACCTCCATTTTTTCACATCAACGTAGACCCCCACCGAGTCTCCTGTGGACCCCTGGGGGTCCACCTGGACCACTTTGGGAACCACTGGCGTAACTAAAGATGATTTCCTGGTGGGCCGGCTTAAAATAAAAGTATTACTTAAAAATTGGGGTTTGAATCAGACTAAAAATCTAGACTAATCACCGCTTCCTAAGCCCATATCAACCAATCAGCATCGAGGATTCTATTAAACGTTGGCAACAGCAGAAACAGCTTAACAATACCGTCTAAACCTCCGGCTATGCTGCGTCTAGCTCGCTCATTTGCCGTCTCCTTTCAACGCGGACTCCAGTACGGATTTGGAGGCAATCTCGACAGTCACTGTCTTGCTTATGGTCGACAGTTGAGCTTGGTCGTCGTGATGTGAATTGTCTGTTAGAATACGGATGGATGACACTTTGGCGCGTTGGTAGGCTGTTACCGTGTTTGTGCCTAGGAACCTGTAAGAAAATGTTTAGTTGTTAAAGTACAGATAATTATTTAGCCGCAGTTGAAATACCGTTATATAAACACCGCTATCTATCGCTGTTTGCGCGCATTACGTTACTCATCGTATCGTATATGGATAAAGGCGGTACAGCGCCAACTATCTGTCGTTGCGTGTACCAAGCGGCAGATCAGGAAGCTGCTGTAAACAACGCCCAGCGCTATCTAACACCGTTTGTGCGTTACTCACCGTACACGTATCGTCATATAGCAGACGAGTACATAACAAGAACTTTACAGATGCAACCGTTACAGAATGCGTCAACAGGCTGCACTCACACGCATCAAGCGGCGTAGTCATCGTCAGAGACAGCGCCTTCTACCTTCCCTAACACACACCGCAGCCATCAACAGTCTGGAACGGCGATGTCAGAATGTCGCTCTAGACAGCAACAGGCACACACTACAGCCTTTACAGACATGGCAATCTGCCCGCACTACAATCAACACTCACCTCGCGGCTACGTAGCACACGAGCAGCGCCATGTACTTTCCTCCGCACACATGCCTGTTACAGACAGCGCCATCTACCTTCTTCTGTACGTACCACGTCGTGAGACTCACCGCGCGGCCACGTAGCACACGAGCAGCGCCATCTACCTTACCCCGTGCACACCGCAGTCACAGACAGCGCCATCTACCTTCCCCCGCACACACCACAGTTACAGACAGCGCCATCTACATTCCCCCGCGCACACCACAGTCACAGACAGCGCCATCTACCTTCCTCCGCGCACACCGCAGTCACAGACAGCACCATCTGCCCCGCCCCGCGCGCACCGCATCCGGCACTCACCGCGCGGCCACGTAGCACACGAGCAGCGCCGCGCCGGCCGCCAGCACGCGCGCGCCCGGACTCGGGAACAGCGCGGCCAGCACCCAGGCGCCCGCGCCCGCCGCGCACATCACGCCCACGCACAGCGCGGTGCGCAGCCAATGCACCAGGTCGAAGCCACGCTCCCACTCCACCCTGCGAGAAGTTTCACAGAGTGAAGCATTCATAGTAAGCTCGGTAACGATATTCCGTGGAGTAGGGATGTGTATTGACGCGTTATCCACCCACACATTCAATCAAACCATAGTAGACTCGGCGCCTACTAGAAAATACGCACACATACACATGGCGCCGCCATTGCGGTGCTTCGATCTGTGCAGTGACAATATTCCGTCCGATTGTTCTTTATACGTTCATGACTGTAGCGATACATCAAGCGACAATCGAAATATGACCGATCAAAGGTAAGTTTCAACCATACGCAAGGCAAAAAACAGGCATAGAATATTGATGACATTGTAGTAGGTCGAAGCCGCGCTCCAACTCAACCCTGCGCAAATATTCACACTATAGCGGAAAATCAAGCAACAATCGGAATATGAACAGTCAAAGGTCAGTATCAACCAAACAAACATAGAATATTGATGACATTGTAGCAAGTCGAAATCGCGCTCCCACTCCACGATATAGGATTTAGGTGCGCTACTATACAGGAATTAACATTCGCACACTTCACACCACGTAAACCAAATCTCACAATAGGGTATATGCATGATTTTTTTTTAATATCATTTTTAGATTCTACGTAAGAAATAAAGTTTGCCTTTGGAATGGCATATCTAAGTTTGACCGTTTTGGATTTACAGCGATTCAAAAATACGAGCCGGCAAAATGTTTTTAACCGCTCCATTTGGTCCATACTAAAAATTTAAATATGATATTTCGAATGACGTAATAAAGTGTGGTTGGTAAAGACAAGAAAAATCTTAGTATGTACTTTTTGAGCCAAATAAATAATAGGTATAACCTATGTTAAACAAGTAACAAATATCTCACCTATTGGTTTGTTGCACCAGATACGGCGTGTTGCAAACTTTGCATTTCAGGCCGTCTGTTGTAGCTGCACTCTATATAACAAACGCAAACAATTTGTTTAAAATAAATAAATATTCACAATACATTAACTGCATTTCTGCAATAAAAATTGCAATCTATTAACTTTCAACCTTAATATTTTGGAGATCAGACACTTCCCAAGTATGCTTCCATGGAGAAAAATGTTCGTTAAGCTGAGGAAAATGTGTGGTTTTCGGAAATGTTGATGACAAAAAAACACCCTGCATATAATATCTACCGACCTCAGCCACTGTCCCAGGCAGTCGTGGTGTACATGCGACAACATCGCCCGTGACTAGGATCGAACTCTCGCCTCCAGATTATGAAGCTTATCTATAACATAGCCCAGTGGTTAAGGAAGCGGAAGTTCGATCCCAGTCACGGGCCTGTACCAATGAATTTATTTCATGTACAGATTTTAATGTTGCAAAATTGTCACTTAGCTCGTGCCTCGGAAAGCACGCCTGATCTCTCTCCGGTCGTGTCGGCTTTCCGTCCACAATCTGTGTTTGCGCACACACTTCTGTGCACTATAAATATCTCCTGCGTACTTGGCCAATCTCCGTAGAGATTGGTCGCCTTGGCCGAAATACGGTCGGAGATCATCATCGTCATCTCTACACCGGCACTGTCGAAGGCAGTCGTGATGCACATGCGACACATCGCACCATGCCCATGACTAGGATCGAACTCTCGCCGCCCGATCGTAAAACACACGTCCTAACCATTAGATTATTACCGCTTATCTGTGACGCGTGTATCTACGCACCTCTATCAGCCACTGTCGCAGGCAGTCGTGGTGCACATGCGACACGTCACCGGTACACCGGCACGGCGAGATAAGCGGCTGGCCACGCGAGTTGTCGTAGCAGATCCAGCAGTCGCGGGAACTGCTGCTACCGACCAGCGAGTCGGTTTCCGCGCTCTGTTGGGGAAACAAATATACAGGGTGTAACAAAAAGGGTATGTTAAGCAAAAAGCTATGTAAATAGCCCACTATAGAGATCCTATTTCCAAAATTTGAGAATTCGAAATCACATTTTTATTTTTCAAGATTGTATGGACATTCCTGAGTTTCGGAATTCTTCATACTATCTGGAAAAATTAAATTGTGAATTTGAGTCTGAAATTTTAGAAATAGGTTCTCTATAGTGGGCTATTTACATAGCTTTTCGCATAACATACCCCTTTTGTTACACCCTGTATAAGGTGTATCCAAAATTTGTGATTATCTTTTGACACGAAACTAGGTAGGTAAAAAGAAACAACTTTCACTATGGGACCAACTCCGAAATATTGGAAAAAAAATCAGCTGTTCCATACATTTCAGTGCAGTAATTATTCGAGATTTCGTGTCAAAAGATAATCACTAATTATGGATAGACTTTATACAGGGTGTTTGTGACAGCCAGGCAAATATTGATATGGCGACTTCAGACCATGATTCTGAGGCGAAAACCACAGAAAATTTTTGCAGGAAAATTCCAAAATTTTCCGACATTTTCATCATTTTTTCAGGAAAAAAATTATGTCGTTTTTTTAAGTAGGCCTTAGATAATGACTTAAAAACAAAATTTTAATATTCGGATGATTTTCAAAAAAAAAGTTGATCCCAAAAGTTCATAATACATACTAATCAACCCCAATGGAGTCACAAGTGACCAAAAAAACAGCAATGTCACAATAACCAATAACTCAATTTGACTAGTCACAGGATCATCCGATACAATCAAATTAAAAATGCATTTCCTGCGAGTAATAAATAACACTGTCGTTTAACTCAAAACAATGGTACTTGTTCAGTATTACAGTATTTGCCTGGCTGTCACACACACCCTGTATATATATGGATGTGGTGGTGCTTGAAAGAATTTAATTTGACGTTAAGATTTGAGTTACAGAAGTGGGCGTAATAAAGTTATATGATCTATACATTACATCTATTATGGAAAAGAGGTGTGATTTTATTTATTTATTTATTTATTTATTACTAAGACACACCAACAGTATACACATATAAATTAAATTATTACAGGCAATAAGGTATTTTGTCTTATGCGCATACCAATTATGGGCATGTTCGTATTGCACCTTAAATATAACATTCTATATATTATGTATGACATAAACAGAAACTATACACAATAAAATAATAAAGAGCCAGGAACTAGAGAGAATCTTTGATTTTAGAACGGAATTTGTGATACAAGTCAAAATGAACATCTATATCTGGCAATGCGTTACTAATAACATTAAATTGATTGGCTATCCTAAAAATTGGCGAGTTCTTTCCTATATTAGTTCGCACAAAAGGAGAACTGAAAACTTTATTTATAGGATGGCGTGGCAGTGTTCTGGGGACGTTAAATCTTATCTGTTCCAAAATTTCAGGACATTGACTATAACCCCTGACAATCTTGTAAAGGAACACAATATCATGCAGCCTTCTACGATCGCGCAAGGAAGACATTTTGAAGAACAAAAGTCGTTCATCATAGGGTCTCCGATGGGAAATATTTTATGTATATCCTAGCGGCCGTCCACAACTTGGTCCGCATGAAAGGGAATTACACCCGTGAGAAGCCGAAGCGAGTCCCTAGTTATACATAAAAGCCTTCCTTTTGAATCACTCTATCTATTTAAAAAAGCCGCATCAAAATCCGTTGCGAAGTTTTAAATATTTAAGCTTACATAGGCACAGCGGGAAGCGACTTTATTTTATAAAATGTTTATTGACATTATGGGCGATTCCGGCAGTTACACTTAAACCTAAACGTAAAATTAGTCCTACCTGTCCTTTTCTCTCTCAGCCATTTATGTTAAGAACGGAGAGAGAGCCCTGACTAAGATTAGGTTTAGGTTTAAGTGTGACTGCCGGAATCGACCCTAGTGTTACATTATTATAATTTTAATCTTTTACATTGAAGATATGGCAGTAAATTATGAGGACTTTTGAAAACCGATGGAAGCAAAAACAACACATTTTAAAAATTTCGTCTGACTGTCTGTATGTCTATTTTTTTCTAGCTGGTGATCTAACCTAAAAACTGATATACATCATGTTTCATCTTAATACGACACTTCATACCTATTGTAAATGGCTGAGACTGAAAGGGAGAGGTAGAACAAATTTATGTTTATGTGCGGCGATCAGAATCGACCACAAATACATGTATGTCATAAATGTTTATCATACATTACTCGAAAAAGCTACTTATTTCGACAAACTACAAAAATCAAAACTGACATCTTAATATAAAGGACACGCAATAGATGACTTAATACAAAAGTCCTTATACAAAACCACACAATCCTCAATTCGATGGCAATTCGTCAAGCTAAAAATGCTTCCCTGGATCCCACAAACCCCTCCTACGAGTACAACTCCATGGTGTTATCCGAACTAAACCAGAACCTAACAATTTACAATTGGGAAATTACTGTGGTACGGGTAAACAAGGTAAATAATGGGCATGTACATAGGACCTACCTCATATTTGATTGCTATATGATTTTCCTAAAAATGACATTGATATTATTATTTGTCTGTAATATAGTTGTAATAAATAAATTATTATAATAATTAATATATTATTATAATTTATTTATTTAATAAAATAAATAAAGTTGTAATGTATGAGTGTTTTTGAGACTAAATTGCTTTTGGAAAATTCCCACTCGGGTGAAGAATTTTTTCCATTTTCTTTATTAATAATTTTATAATATATAATATCTTGACTAAGATAAATTTATAAAAACACTTCTCCATTAATATAATCCGTTAGGATATGGTTGATCGTTTCATCATTAAACATTGTGCTGAGGGATTCAGCTTTGTTTGCCGAGATTTGGCTAGTGTATAGCTATCGGGATGAAGAATAACGTTGCCAATATGTAATTTAGAAAAGAGATGGTAAAATTCGTCATCCGAGTAATTGACCCGGTGGCTTAGTGGTTATAGCGGCTGGCACGGTTTGCAGTGGTCGTGGGTTCGATTCCCACTCGGGTGAAGAATTTTTTCCATTTTGTTTATTAATAATTTTATAAATTGATTTTAGTTTGTGCCCGATTGTTTCCGATGTTTTGCGATGCCCATTATCAAACTTGAGAAATCATGGATGTCTACTGCTCCTTTAGTTTCACAGCCAAGGTGTGATATAACTCTGCTTTCGTACGTGGCTGAAAGAGAATCCGCAACAACACAACATTCGGAAACAGCCTGAACCAAACTCACCGTCGTGTCCCCTACGTCCTGAGACCCGAGTTGGTATCTCACAAACAGCAGGAACGCCACTCGGCAGACCAGCCAGCGCCAGTAACTCATCAGCCCCGACAGCAGACACAACGCCGTGCGACGATGGTACTGGTAGAACTCTACTAGAGCCTGCGGGGGACAGAGGTGCGCTTCTGTTTTATTGGTTACTCTGTGCAGTTTTTTATGTGAACCTCAGTTTTTTTTATCTGTGCCAATATTTTGTACTGCCAGTAGTATGTGTGTGTTTGTGTGTGTGTGTTTCACTTAATATTTAGGTCCAGAATCTTTTGAGAATAAACCTATTTTTACAGTTGCGTTAATACCTATAGTTTACATAGACAATTTAAAACATATTTTTTGTAATAAATTGTCTCCAAGGTATTTGACTTGCGCCTAAATATTCAGTACATGTGTTTACTAATAGGCCAATGCAAACGTTGGCCAATTCAGTTTAAGAATCGTTACGGTCACGTTGGCCTTATTACGGAGTCAGAGTTGACATAGTGTAAAACTGAGATTCAGAACAACCCACATAAAACCATAATAACAGTGTAAAAGCATCGCCCAATATATATGAAACTGACAAATGACGTCGAAGAATGGAAACACCCGATGAGAAACAATACACAAGCAAAATATAGCATCAAAGCTAGACGACATATCGCAAACCTATCACCAACTCACCGCATGCGTCCAACTGGCAAAAACTATAAATATTTGGGCCAAATTCACACATGACACATTGGTTACCAACATTTGGGCCAATGTTCTTGAGCTGGACAAGCATACACGACAAGTACCAATTAATCAACTGATGATACATAAAATTATAGCTTCAATACAGTTTTGGGTGAAGACGTTTAAAAATCCAACAAAACCTGTGTAAGATAAGATTAAATATTATTGACTAATAAGACAAACCATAGACAATATAGGGCCATTGTATTCATAGCCTTACAGACACCATTTTATACCAAAGCTCAATACAGAAACAATGATATTTCGACAATCACAAGTAATTTTAAATTTTTAAAATAACCACCATACACAAAATTATAAGTGATCAATATATTGAAAACTTATTTTTCTCTTACATTATTGTGCATTAAACAAGATGTCGAAATTATCCAGAACAAAAAAACTTTTCCTGGGATAAAAAAAATTGCCTATATATTAAGTGGGACCTGTCATAATATATTCCTGAAAACTGCATAGAGATCGGTTCAGCTGTTTCGGAGATTAGCGTGCACAAACATCGATCCGTTACAATTTTATTATATTTATATAGACTAAGGCTTGCCCAATATTAAAAAATCTCAGAATATTTAAAATTATAAAGGTTCTACGTAAAATAATGAAAATAAGATATTTATTTTCATTTTATTTTATGTAAGAATTTATTAATTTAATCACCTTAGGGCTCATTCTTCCAATGGCCAGATATCTGAAGGATAAAGTTGTAATTATCTTTATCCCGATCAAGTTTATAGAGGAACATCAAAATCCTTCAGATACGCCAATTGAACGTTGGAAAAATCGGATCTTACTCAACAATAACATATAGTCCTCTCGCTCTCACCTTAGTCTCAGCATGGTGTGTGAGCAGGTTAGCTAGCTTTGCCTCGTCTAGTTGCTTGGCAAGCAGTCGTCTCGGGTTCAATATCCACAGCCGTTCCGGCGCCATTGAGTTCCATAGCACGCAGGGGAACCATAACGCGACGCCGATCTCTGCTAGACGGAAGACCAGGTCGTGCCAGTTCCGAGAGACCACTGGCACTCTGGAAGAGAAAGAGGACAGTATATAAGGTGCTCATAATATTAGATTATATAGAAAAATAAAGGTCACTGAATTTCCATCCAAGTAATGATAATGTTCTTAGCGACAAAAAAAAACCTTTTTTGCAAATAGGCCTTAGCATTTATTGAAAATGGGCCTTAGAATTTTTTGCAAATGGGCCTTAGCATCAGCCTTAACATTTACTGCAAATAAGCCTTGGCAGTTTCTGCAAGTGGGCCTTAGCATTTTCTGCAAATGGACCTTAGCATTTGCTGTAAATGGGCCTAGCATTTGTTCCAAATGGGCCTTAGCATTTTCTGCAAGTGGGGTTGTAGCGGAGCCACCTATTGCTATCACATAGTCTCTGTATACAAATCCTAGAACGCAATATCGAAGTTTAACATGATGAATGGAATATATACAAGGGAAAAACAATAACTAGTGGCCCGGTGGGGCCAGAAACGCTTCCCTTTTCACCAACTGGTGACCCCAACGTGATGTTTTTAATGGTAAATTATTATCTTAACTCACTTGGTCTTCCAGAACTCGCCAAGTGTCTCCGAGGCGAGGAAACCAGAGATGAGGATGAGCATGAGCGCCTGGCTGACGAGCCCCACGCGCGACTGATGCAGCTGTGATTGGTTCACCGAGCGCGGGTCCACGTGCCCGTCCGCCTCCGCCAGGTTTGTTTGGATGCCCTGGGAATTGAGATGGTTGTGCTGATGTATTTGCCTAAAAATTGCTAATAGAGATGGAAGGACGGAGAAGAAATCCAGAGAGCTCAGACTGATTTATATCCATACTAACATGCTTATTTTATAAATTGAAACAATAGGAAACCGGTTCCTAAGCTTCAAAAGACGTCTAGGCGCCTGAATCAAATAATCGTATTTTGTATCATATGGATGGGGTACTAACTTAAACTGATAGGATAATACCACTATTACCAAACATCAAATTTGACCGACTATCGCTAGATGGCGACCCCTAGCAGGTTAGAAAACAAGTCGCGTAATTATCTATGAAATTCTGCTATTCCAAAATCTTTCGTAAAGATTTAATTTGCAGTTAGAGGGCCCTAAAACTCGCTAAGGGCTAGCGCAGTACACGGCAGATAACTCGCCTAGCCCCTGTTTCGGCTAACTTTTTTGACAGTTCATAGTGATTACCTATCACTCATTGAAACTTAACAACTGTAACCGGCTTAATGCCTCTGGCTTAATGTTCAATGGGTGATCATCGGTATGAACCGTCAAATAACCGATACGGGCCAGGCCTGTGATAAAACCGGCACTATAAGTGTGCTTACCTGTTTAGTAACAAGTGTGTCCTGGACATCGTCACCGTCAGCGGCGGACGGCCCGGCGCGCGGCGATATGATCGTGCAGACCTTGGTCTCCCTCAGGAACTCCCCTCGAAGCTGTCAACACAAACATCACATCAACCCGGAGTCTTTTACCTACTAATAAACTCTTATGTGATGTCTGTGTTGATGCGGGGCTTCACTAAGATTACATCAGCTGCATCTCCGTTCGTGCATGTTGTAAGAGTCGACTAAGGATAACTCAGGCTAATCATGAACATCTGACCCCGCTAAACGTGGCTGTGCGATCTCCTTTATGATCCCGCAGTTCTGGCTACCCTATTTCGGGAACGCAGCCGTGGGTATATGTTTATATGTGATGTAGGAAAGTGAACATGTTTACATGTTTGTTACTCTTTCACGTAAAAACAACTTAACGTATTCTAATGAAACTTGCTAAACCTGTACAAGGTATATCAGAATATAAGTTTACGAGAACTAAGTCGCGGGTGTCCGCTTGTTATCACCTATAAAAGCAACTACAAGTTTACATTTAGACACTTATATTTTAGGAGGCACAATTAAAATTATTAATTAGTAAATTTTACTCTATGAATAAGCAAGGAATAAGCAGGCGATACGCTGACAGCGTTTTAATATTAGGAAGTTGAGGATAATTATAAGCGCTTTAAAATCACCCTTATACAGCCAAACTGGCTATTGTCTACACTCTTATACCACCATTAATCAGCGCGGGCTTTACTTATACACTTCACATGCACCTTATCCCGTTTACATACAAATTAAATTAACTTGTAGCAGTGACTGTAAGTATGTCAGTTCAAAACGATTATTAATGTATTTTAAACCGAAAATCTAATACACAAAGTATTAAACGCGTATACTATATCGAAAATACAATAGTACATTAAGGTGTGTTTATGTTTACCGCAAAAGGAGATGAGATACTTGTTTGCAAGGTGAAGGTCCTTCAAGATATTTGTATGTATGTTTTTCAAGGGAAAACAACGTGCGTAGATTTTAGGTAGGTGTGGCCGTATTGTTAGTCACGAAAAACAAATAAATACTAATAAAAATAGATCGACTTGATAAATCGTGACAAATAGCAAGCCTTGATGAGTTCTCAGGTAGTGAATCATTAAAATCTAACAACGTCTAAACAATAATATCATTTTGAACTATTACAAAAATGCAACTGAAATTTATGCTTTGTACATACATACATACATATAATCACGCCTTTATCCCTTACGAGGTAGACAGAGCACCAAGGGCCGATAGAACCACATGGTGTCACATAGCTGAGATGTACAAATTCGGTTAGCAGTAACAGGTGGTCAGCCCATCGCCTACAAACCACCAAGACCCTCTTGCTTGTCCCTCTACTGACTTGTACAGTATGCCCGGGAAGAGAAGCAGCTGTAGTATTATACTTTTTTTTTTCACTCCCAGAGCAGCATAAAAGTACTACAGTTACGTTTATCAAAGTGGAGCTGTCGGTAACAAACTCACTATAGCTCATCGCTTGAGAAAAGGCCCTGAGTTCCAAGATACATGTACGGAAGGAGATGCAGCCCCGCATCAGCACAGGATGTACGAGTATGTACACATTGATTTATAATTTTATTTAAAATCTTTAAAATCATTGCATCAACTAAATTTCTTTCAATCGTCTCTTCAATATACAAGGAAATATAGAAGTTTATAAAGGGCTCGATTTGAATTTTCCCTTTGGATCACGCATGCGTGAAAGTCTCAAGGATGCTGGAAGACTCCAAGGCCCTTTCGAGGCCGGTTATACCTTCAAAAGGGTTGTTTTTGCAAAGATTTCAGTTTCCTTATTCAATCAATAATTTTATTTACACTTTTTCTCATGGTGATGAAATCGAGTCGTTAAAATAAATTATCATTTATTATTTCTATCCTGCACATATAATACTACAGCTGCTTCTCTTCCCGGGCATAATGTACAAGTCAGTAGAGGGTCTTGGTGTTTTGTAGGCCAATGGCTGACCACCTGTCACTACTAACCGAACTTGTACATCTCAACTATACCCTCAAAATTGGTCAGAAGTGGAACCGAGTTGTTCTATCGGCCCTTGGTGCTTTGCCTACCCCGTAAGGGATAAAGGCGTGATTATATGTATGTATGTACTACGAAAAACTAAACTTAGCCTGTCAATTATCTTTTTTATGTGTAGAAATAAATAAATAAATAAATAACATCTGGCCCCCGCTATGCCTAACTTGACATGTTGATATGCTATGTTGACAACATAGTCCAAAATACAAACTGCGGTCACCAACCCGCCTGCCCAGCGTGGTGACTATGGGCAAATACCCCCCATGGCAGTCTTGTGGCGTGCCCTGAGGAAGGCCTACGTCCAGCAGTGGACTGCAATAGGCTGATGATGATGATGGTGATGCATAACTTGACTGTACATAATATAGGATCTCCCTTATGATACGGCAGTTCTGTGTACCCCATTTTGGAAACACAGCCGTACGAGTATATATAAACATACTCCGACCTTATACCCAGATATAAGGTCGGAGTCTGCTCGGACTAAAATTCCGGATTTTTTATAATGAGATCGTAGCTTATTTCCTTAAACTATTGTATGAACAAATTCCCCATAATGGATGTCATCATAGTCATTTGCGATCATCAATCATTTAAAACTATGCTCTGACAAATCAAGGCAAGGTCTAAGTTTATCTTACATAGGATTAATATATAATTAGTAGGCTACATTATCTATTTATTTATTTATCTACTAGTGGACGCCCGCGACTTCGTCCTCGTGGACTACAGACAAAACAAAATGTCGAAATTATCCGGAATAAAAAGTAGCCTATATGTTAAGTGGGACCTGTCACAATATATTTCTGAAAACTGCATCGAAATCGGTTCAGCCGTTTCTGAGATTAGCGGGCACAAACGCACAGACAAACAGACAAAAAATCCAAAAATCATCGTTTTGGGTTCTATTGCGTTGATAAAGGTCTCCTATAATATTTTTTCTCATATATCTTCCATGTACAGACAGCGATCCGTTACATTTTTATTATATGTATAGATTTATCATTATGTATTATTGTTATTTATTTCCTCGCTATGCTAAACGTGGCTGTAAGATCTCCTTCGCGATCCTACAGTTCTGGCAACCCTCATTGTGGGTATTTATGTATGTTAGCTATTATTGTAAAATATTTGTAAGAAAACACAAACAACATAGTGAGACCACATAAATAACAAAGTACGCCTCGCTGGCAACCAATATCATCATCCACTGACCTTAAAGTAGACTTCAACGCCGTAAATGAGGAAGAATATGACCACAATGAACAGGAGCACCGCGTAGCATCCGTTGAAGATGTGCTGGTAGAAGTTCTGAAATACAGGCATCAAATCAATGGAGTATGAAGGACGTATGTCGCCCATCCCTTCGGCTGGCTTGTATAACGAGAGCTTAGCCTGCCATCGGTGACCATGGTGACTGCAGATAACAGTGACTGGTGTAGCAATATAGATTAGATAATGATTTTTTACGTTTTTTTTTTAAATTTAAATCCACAATCCTTCATCACAATGGCGCTCATTTTTTATGATCAAGTGGCGTGGATAGTTGGTAAGTAACCTTGCCTAGGTCATAGGTTCGAATTGAGTCATCCCGTTGCAGACCTTGATATTATGAATATTGATATTTGTTTCCGTGTCATTGATATATAGAATCATCTAAGTATTTATATAACGCTTGGTACCCACGACACAAGTCCTAAATAAAGGTAAACATCTTTAGGCTTATGTGGTCTGAAGTGTGTGGATATTTATTTACTTATACCCTTATTCTTATAAGAAAAACACTGCAAAGTCTAGAAAGTGGTAGATGAAGACATCGGTCCAGCACCGCTCCCACCCGACAAATATCATTAAAATATGGCTTTGCTTTCAGGATTATTTACATTATTATGTATTACTAGTGGACGCCCGCGACTCCTAAAAACAAAATATCTGGGGTAAAAACATTTTCCCGGGATAAAAAGTAGCCTATATGTTAAGTGGGACCTGTTACAATATATTCCTGAAAACTGCATCGAAATCGGTTCAACCGTTTCTGAGATTAGCGTGCACAAACGCACAGACAAACCGACAAACAGACAAAAATTAAACAGACAAAAATTCAAAAAATCATCGTTTTGGGTTGTATTGCGTTGATAAAGGTCTCCTATAATATTTTTTCTCATATATCTTCCATGTACAGACAGCGATCCGTTACATTTTTATTATATGTATAGATAGATATGTATATCGGCAACAAAAATTTTGCATTTACCACTCCGTAGTTGACACCTCTTTGGACGGCGGTGTTAGTTTGGAGCGCTGTCGTGTAGGTGGGCTTAGACCTTAATCAGTAAGCAAAGTAACATCGCATTGAAGTCCGCCATCTTTACTCCATATATCATTTTACGATGTTACTTTAAGGGATTTAATATAATAAAATATTTTTATAAAATAAGGTTATACAATAGGGTTTAATACCCCCTTGGGTAAAAACCTCCATCCAAAAAGGGATTTGATTTCTAGTACCTTCTTTTCAGCAGACGTGTCCGCTACATTGGTGGTAAGGACCTCAGCCGCCAGCAGCGAGTAGTTCAGCAGGTTGAAGGTCACAAACGCCAAGAACGACTTCGAGAGGAACCTGGGCCGCTCCCAACGGATGTCGCGGAGGTGGAAAACCTGTGGACAAGGGGACATCATCTTAGACCTAGATAAAGATAGATAAGATAAAGATAATAGTAGGGGAGCCCAAGCGGGGATTTTTGAAGTTACTCGAGCGTGTCAGAAAATTATGTAGGGAGAATCCTTGCATAATGTAATGTACCCTTACCACATATGAACCCTTAATATGGTGGTGTACGTTGAGGGGAACCCGTCAGATTAGTAAAAAAAAATCGATCCTCCGAAAAACTCGAGCGCGTCAGATTAAGAGAGGGTAAGTTAATTACAGTGAGATAAGTGTATATTTCAATAATCTGACGATTTGAATGTGACATTAAGAAATAAACAAGTCACAAAGTTGTAAAAAAAAAACGATACCTCGAAATACTCGAGCGTGATTAATTTTTTTTTTATTTTAAAGACAATAGTGTCAGGATTGTAAAAAAATAATAATCTGACGTTTTAAATGGGGTAATGTTTATTAATTTGTCGAAAAAAGGTAGAGCGTACAGCGGCAGAGAGCTGTGGTTCCCCCACGCTGCGCCTAACTTTCGTTCTCACTCATTCTTTATCTCTTACTCTCTCGCACCGTCACAACTACGCCATGTTGTCATTTCAGCTTAGTGATGGGCAAATGGAAAAAAAATATCGATATTTATCGTATCGATATTTTTCAAATATATCGATATATATCACCCAAGAAATATCGATATTTCGATATATCGATATTTTTTGCCCAATTTGCAATTATTTATAAAAATTGCCAAAATTATCGCTAACTTCCATACAGCAGACATGACATTTAACATAAATACAACTCACACAAAAAAAATAACAATAAGCTACGCTTAGTTTACTCGTGATATATCTCAACCCTTCACACTAAATGTGAGTAATTACGATGCTTGCAATTTGCCACCGTGTCAATCAGAGCTACAACAGCATTTACTAAGAACAAAATATATAGCGTGTTTGTGGAGAAACGCTCATAATCGCACCCCTACAAAGATGTCGCCAACAGAATACGGATGGAGAAATGTGGATGGAAAATTGGAGCCGACTTGGTTCGTTGGAAACCAACTTCCTGAAGCGTACGAACACATCGTCATAACACCTGAAATTTTAGGAGATAATTTCGATTCAGGTACGTTTTCTTATCCACTATAGACTATCAAAATATAAGTATAAGATTATGATGTATCATAATTATTTTTGTTTACAGAAACGCGAGATGACGAGGACGTTCAGGAAATTGAAGATGTGGAAGCCAACTTCGAAGATGAATTAAGCGAAGATGATAATTAACATGATTTAATAATTGTAATTTCTTGTATCGAATTTTAAATCAATAAAATATAAATATGAACATGTGTATATGATCCTTTCATTCATCTGTGAAGAAAGCACAGCAAGAATTTCCCTTAAAAATGGTCAGATTAGCTATATCCCTCCATATAATTGTCAGATTATGATTCAGGAGGACAGTAACATCAAATTGATCCCCCTGCAGAAAAATCTGACGCGCTGGAGTATTTCAAGGTCACCATTTTTTTTTACATATTAAAAAATTAATTATGACTGAACGCCTCGTGCAAATCGTCAGTCATTTGAATAGTACACTTTTTAGGGTTTACTTAACACTCACTTTGAATATCTGACACGCTCGAATAACTTTTTTTTTTTTTTTCAACCACTCGTTCTGGCCACCCCCCTTCAATTAATTGTCAGATTAATGTCTAATAGTTATGAGTAATATAAAGCGCATATGTACTATAAATGACTGACGCGCTCGAGTATTTCCATATGACGATTTTTTTTTACATTTTTAAACAAGTGTACACGGTAAACCCCCCACTAAAATAGAAAATGCAACATAAACTTTTTTTTGCTCATAACATAATCTGTAGAATCCACTAAGTCCCCATGACGCTCGAGTAACTGCAAATTTAGCATCTCGGGCTCCCCTACTATAAAAGAAATTTATTCTGTAACACAGTAGAGACCCCCACACTGGCGTCTTATGAGCGTCTTTTGAACGTTGGCGTCGGGCGAGCGCCCGCGTGGCTTTTACGCAACGTCGACGCCGACGTTCATAAAGGTGGGTTCCTACGGTCCGTGATATTGCAGACGGACGCGGACGCGCCGACGGCTACGGACGAACGCGCACCACGGACGAGACTATCCCACGGTGCGTGCCCGTCCGTGGTCGTCGGCGGTCTGGGCCGAAATACGTGGAAGACTTTACGTTACAAGTATCGTAGTGATAAATTAAACCTTAGGCTATATCTATTAAGGTGTAGAATCGCGCTAACTGAAAGAAAATACTTTCAAAGAAAAAAAGTATTTTTTTTGCCAGCGGGATTATAACACGCAGCCTTATTGAAATAAGGACTATTTTCTCTGAAATACTTTAGTACCTAGGCATCGGCGCCCGGTAACCCATGGAATACTTGAAGGTATTTATTTTGTAGCACGATTATGTTCTTTATTCACTATGGATGCGCTCACCACCGGGCCCTACACCCTCCACTGACTCTCGGATCAGATAACTCATAACTGCGAAAACAGGCACTTGTACTAATTACAATCGCCACGCGAAACCAGACCCGAGCACTGGCGATTGTAGTTAGTGCAAGTGCCTGTTTTCGCAGTTATGAATTATCAGATCCGTGGGTCAGTGGAGGGTGTAGGGCCCGGTGGTGGGCACACCCATAGTGAATGTTTGAACTTCCGAATTGTAACGCCTTATACAATTTCATTTATGTTCTTTATGTCTAAGAAAACTAGGATAATATTTCTATAAAAACCTTATTAACAACTTGGGACAAGTTGTTTGTTTACAGTACATACTTTGTGCAGCGGACTCGAAATAGTTTGAAGCACGACTATAAGCTCCTTTTCAAGATTGTATGAAAATTCCTGAGATATTTAAAAATTCTCCATACTATTGGGAAAAATAAACATGTGATTTCTGATCTCAAATTTTGTGGATAGGTTCTCTATAGTGGGCTATTTACATAGCTTTTCGCTTAACATAACCTTTTTGTTACACCCTGTATACAGGATGTTTTTTCGTTGCCACCCTTAACGAAGGTACGTAATCTATATATCAAATTAAGTAAGTTTATGCCGAAAAAAATGCTGGGAAACGATGTAAATTTTTTATATTTTTTTTTTTATTACTTGATCGGGCGAAATTTATAGTGCCCAGTGTTTATACTAATTTTTTCATAGACAGATATTAATTATTTCTCGTGAAAAATCTTGCTACACGCGTCAATGTGCATTAATGCAGAAAACCGTAGTCTATTTACTTAACTTTGGACCCTAATATTATGCAAACCAGACATTTCCCAGGTATACCTTCCATGGAGAAAAATCATCGTGATGATGAGATTCCGTAGTTTTCGGGAACGTTGACGACCAAAAATCACCCTGTAGACATACAAGGTGTGTGTGACAGCCAGGCAAATACTGAATGAAACACTGAACAAGTACCATTGTTATGACGACAGTGTTATTACTCCCAGGAAATTATTTTTAATTTGATTGTCCGCAAAGTTTGCTTTCCGCGCGAATTCCAATGGAACCCCATTGGATAGTCACAAGTGATTTATAAAACAGCAATGTACTCGTATCACACAATAACCAAATAAGCTAATTTAAATAGTCACAGGATCACCCGATACAATTCGCGCGGAAAGCAAATTAGTATTTTGAAATTTTTGGGACTTTCTTTTCGAAAATCATCCATAGGTTAAAATTTTGTTTTTAAGTCATTATCTAAGGCCTACATAAATGAGCTACACAATTTTTTTCCTGAAAAATGGAAAAAATGCCGGAAAAATTTCGAATTTTCCTGCGAAAATTTTCTGTGGTTTTCGCCTCAGAATCATGGTCTGAAGTCGCCATATCAATATTTGCCTGGCTGTCACAAACACCCTGTATAGGTAAATTACTGTTAAAGACTTATGCAAGTTGTAATGTGTAATTTTAATGTGTTGTGAAGTGTATAAAAGCACTTTTCTTCAAAAAACCGTAATCGCTGTTACCTCAAGTAAGATTAGGGAAAGTTTAGTATTTCAATAATAAAACTATTAGGTCTTGAATAAAGTAGCATTTTTTTTTATCTGGGCAAATACTAAAAAAATTCAGAAGTGTATTCAAGGGCGAGTGTACGAGTATTCAAAAATGCCATTAGACTACTATACTACCACAATCGCTATTGCATCCATGCAGCTGTCGACATGGTCGTCAATTTTTATGTGGTCGCCTACAGACATCTCCGCACGAGCACGCACGAGCGCGCACCGCGTCTGGAGCTATCCATTCGCCATGGATCGGGCGCACCGCCACGGACGTGTCTGCAATTACCACGGACGACCCTATCCCACGGTGCGTGTCGGTGCGGGCTGGTCCGCGTCCGCCTACATTTATCACCACGGATCTAGACGCACCGAGACGGACGCGTCTGCATTACCACGGACGCTCTGTTTCCCACGGTCCGTGGTGCGCGCTCGTGCGTGTCGGTCCGCAATATCACGGACCGTAGGAACCCACCTTAAGACGCCAGTGTGAGGGGTCTCGTACACCAACAACCTAAACCTAAACCTACGGAACAGCAGAGGCTGGCAGGCCGATTTTGTGACTTGCAGCTGGTTGACAACCCAGCTTTATGTCCTAACTCTGCAACTCGCAACTACTTGCTAAACGTTGAAAGACGAAGATTTTTCACCGACTACATCGATACCGAGTCATGGATACTCGTAGGCATAGTTTTACCGTCCTCGCTTGTCTCTTTAACTATTTTGTTCTTCGCACTATAATAGATTTACACACATACACATCAGCCTGTTGCAGTCCACTGCTGGACGTAAGCCTCCCCCAGAACACCCTACAAGGATACGGTCATAGGGTGCTTTACCATAGTCACCACGCTGGGCAGATGGGTTGTTCATCGCATTGTGATTTTCGAACTACTTTGTCAATACGGGACTTACGGGAACATCATATAGGACTCTTATATAGGATCTTGGTTAACCCGAAAACTTAATCCTGGAGTAACTTTCGTAAAATCAACCTTTTTGTAACTTGACTACGTTAACTAGGTGCACATAGTCAATCCATATCCGACACTAAGTACACAATTTTTTTCACCAAAAACTGGCTTTATTCTTAAACTGAGTAAAAAAAGCCCTCACTTCCTAACCTCCAGACCCTCCGGCCTCCACATAATATCTACGTTCACTATTATTTAAACATACTTATTGAAATATATTATTATAACTAAACCCGAACTATGATTCCTATAACAAACATGGCATAACTTTAGACCGAGCAATTTCATAATATTTGAAATAGGTATTCCGACGAATTGTCGTGTGTCATATTATAAATATCATAAACTATAACAGCCCCCCTAGCATGACCACGTATCGAGGATATCGTATCGTGCGATATCGTATCGTCTCTCTCTCTCTCTATACAAAACTCAACATGGCAGCTATATTTATCGTATTTTGACAGGCTAAATGTCGATCAATCTGTTTATCATGTCGTGTTTCGCAGGTCATACCTAATACAGGGTAGAAACTTGATACAGTCTGTTGTCTTGTACTGATGCGGAGAATACATCAGATGCATCTCTTTTCGTAATAATCGTAAGAGTCGACTAAGGAGCTATCAAGTTATCACAATCACATCTGTCCCCGCCATACTAAATGTGGCTGTAGTTCTGGCTACCCCATTTCGGAAAAGAGCCATGTGTGTATGTACAGACAGGCTCCATATATTCGGACCTCATTACCATACCTTTTTAGTCAAGTACGTTTTTACCTTAATCTTTACTCCAATATTTACTCTCCTTAAGTACATAAACCGATATTTAAAATAAAACCACGTCCCATGTTTACATCCTTGACCTTAAAAAAAGCAAGGTTAATGAAATCTTACCAATACAATAAGATGTCGATCGATCGGTGTGGTAGGTTTGGCCGATACCGATCGATAAACGATCGACAGCCGATCCATGCGACGTATAAATACTTAAATGTTAGTCATAAGAATTTGTAATTCAAACTCAAGATTTCGCTATGCTGTAACTGTATAAGTCGGTTGTTTTCACGAGAGTAAAAGCTATAAATTACTTATCGAACGCTGAAGGAAACTACCGTAAAATAATTAATTGACTTTTCATTCGGCATTTCAATCTAGGTTGTATTTTGTTTAGGGTATCTATACTGTACAAATCAAGTATGTACTTTTTTCTGAAATGTAATGGTTGACTAAAGAACTCGAGGGTTTAAAACTTTGAACTATAAATCTGGTCACTGGTCTTTTATATAGGTACGGGGTGTTTCAGACCATGATTCTGAGATGAAAACCAGTGAAAATTTTCGCAGGAAAATTCCGACATTTTTCGACTATTTTTCATTTTTTGGGGAAAAAAAGTGTGGCTCGTTTCAGTAGGCCTTAAATAATGACTTAAAGAGGAAATTTTAACCTATGGATGATTTTCAAAAAAAAAGTTGCTCTCAAAAGATTTCAAAAACTGATCAACCCCAAAGGACAAGTGGTCCAAAAAACAGCAATGTATCACACAATAACCAATAAGCCCATTTAACTATTCATTTAACTAGGCCGCCCGCGAGGTGGACGGATGACCTGGCCAAGGTTGCGGGCGTCGGTTGGATGCAGGCTGCTTCCGACCGGTCGGAGTGGAGGTTGTTGGGGGAGGCCTATATCCAACAGTGGACTTCTCAGGGCTGTAAATGATGATGATGAACTAGTCACAGAATCGCCCGATACAACTGGCGCGGAAAGCAAACATTACCATTATACTGTCGTATAACTCAAAACAATGGTACTTGTTCAGTATCTCAGTATTTGCCTGGCTGTCACACACACCCTGTATAGCCCTGCTATGCTAAACGCAGCTGTGATGGTTCACTTCTGGCTACCCCCTTTAGAAATACAACCATGTGTGTATCTTATCCCAACTAATATTATAAATGCGAAAGTAACTCTGTCTGTCTGTCTGTTACGCTTTCCCGCTTAAACCTCGCAACCGATTTTGATGAAATTTGGTACAGACAATCTTTAGACCCTGAGACAGAACATAGGCTACTTTTTATTTCGAAAAAAAGGGATGAAGGGGTTGAAATAGAGGTTGAAAGTTTGTATGGGATTTCTTAATTTTAAAAGATAAAACCATGAAACTTTATATTTAAGCATTTGATAAGAAATCATTAAACATTTGTTCTAGCATTTTTGAAATTTCGACCAGCTAAGGGGTGAAATAAGGGTTGAAAGTTAGTATGCAAGTTCGTCAAATATCACGTCATAAGAAACAAAAAATCGTTTGTTCTAGCATTTTGAAATTTTTACCAGTTTGGGGGTGAAATAAATTTTGTTTTTTCTGTAGTCCACGCGGACGGAGTCGCGGGCGTCCACTAGTACCTATATCTATGGTAAATGTAATTAGTGTTTCGTCTTCAGCCTATTTGCAGTCCACTGCTGAACGTAGGCCTCCCCCAGGGCACGCCACAAGGCTACTGCCAGAGGGGGGTTATGCCCATAGTCACCACGCTGGGCAGGCGGGTTGGTGACCGAGTTAGTGTTTGCAGGTTATGAATTATATCATGAGCTACTATACCTATACTTAGTTACCTACCTAGGTATGTAAGTTTTTTGTAGAAATATCTTTTTTTGTAAGTCACATAAAATGCATCTTTTATGACTGATCTCTTTTTAACCGACTTCAAAAAAGAGAGGTTATCAATTCGTCTGGATGTTTTTTTTATTTTTGTTTTTTTATTATTTTTTATGTGTGTTACTTCAGAACTCCGTCATTTATGAACAGATTTCAATTTTTTTTTTTTTGTTTGTCATGGTATGCTTCCAAGTTGGTCCCATATTCACCATGTCAGGATCTGATGATGGGATCTTGGAGAAATCGAGGGCAATCCTCAAATATTGTAGGCACATGTAGTCTGTTTTTATACTTTTACTGAGCGTTTTGATCACCTACATATAAAACATAACATCTGATGATGGAATCTCTAAGGAATCTAGGGATATCCTCAAATATAAATGGCACGAGTAGTCCGTTTTTAGATTATTACTAGCTGACCCGGCAAACGTTGTTTTGCCATGTAAAAGGGGTTGATCCTAGAGGGGTGAAAATTCATGGTTGTATGTATTTTTGTATGCTGTATCATAAAAAAATAAAAACAAAAAATTTTGTCAAAAAAATAAAATAAAAAATTGGGGTGGACCACCCTTAACATTTAGAGGGGTGAAAAATAGATGTTGTCCGATTCTCCACCCTAACCGATATGCATGCTAAGATTTACGAAAATCGGTCGAGCCGTTTCGGAGGAGTTTAACTTCTAACACCGTGACACGAGAATTTTATATATTAGAAGATAGAGAATTTTGGTCAGCTACACATAATATAAAGGAAACGAGGGTCTGATGATGGAGCCGCCGAAAAACAGATAGTGGAACTTCTTAGTAACATAATCCCCCTATGGCAGGTGGAGGCCTTCGTCCAGTAGTGGACTGCAATTGGCTTATAAAGATGAAAATAATTGTGTTAAGTGGTGAAATTATATGTTGCGTTAAACCGTGTCCGAAGTAAGATGGTTATAGAGGAAGAGGTAGACATGAGAATAACGAGATGACGGATAAAAGGGATGAATGATCTTTCCTAGTACCTACATATTGCACCGACCCCAAATGATTGGGAACAGGGCAGGAAGAAGGAGTGTAATTATATGTTGCTTATATTGTCAGACGTAAAGTTTCGAAGCCTACTCATTTCTCTCTTTTGTCATGTGGCCTATTTAATAATTTGCTGGGATATAAATCTGACAATATTATGCCTTCTAAACTTCGTACACGGCTTAAATTTGTTTCAAAATTTTCAATAAACCTCCTAAGATTTTGTACTGACCTGCACAGAAATAACATTTCTTATTTTTATTCTTGATAGGTAGTGGTATTTGTTTGTTCGATTGACACCACGGTGTCCATCGCGCAATTCATAAAGGTCCTTGTGCAGGTGACACCGCGGTGTCATCGGCTCGTGGTGTCAGCCGACGAAAGGCCCCCATTACGACGGAAACGTACTCTTATACATCATATTATAAAGTACCTACCTAAGTTTATACCAAACAATTACTGGGAAACGATTTTAAGTTTAACTAATTTTAACAGTTTTTTTTTATTTGCGTGGTCGCGCGTAATGTATGATCTCTTAGTCTTTGCAATACATTTTGAATATGATTTTTTTTATATGTTTGCTACACGCGTCTCAACTTTGGCTCGTAATATCTTGGAAACCGACACTTCCCAGTTATGCGCCCATGGAGAAAAATGTTCGTGATGACGAGGAAAATGCGTAGTATTCGCAAACGTTGACTAGACTAGAATCTACAAAAAAACATCCTGTATATGTCTATGTATGTAATAGATTATTTTATCGTTTTTTTTTAATAATATCTTTTTGATATCACTTAATACCTAAAAAATACTTTCCTTTTGAGGAACACACTTTATCTTTTTTTAATATTTCTTATAGCTATAACTTCTTTCACACAACGATTTCAGAATCACCTTAATAGTAACAATTTTGATAGTCACCAAAAGAGCTTTCCAACGATATACGTCGGGTTTTTATTGGTGGGTGGGGACATTTTGCCCATCCTCCTTTCCTTTAATCAATTTAATTTAGTCCTAGTTACAGCACCGATAGTAATGTACTGACATTAAAATTATATAAAATAGCTACAAAAAGAGAGTATCAGGATGATTTTTGGTCGTAAACGTTCCCGAAAACTACGAAATCTCCTCATCATCACGATCACTTTTCTCCATGGAAGCATCCTGGGAAATGTCTAGTTCCCAAGATATTAGGGTCCAAAGTTGAATAAATAGATTGCGTTTTTCTGCATAAATACACATTGACCCGTGTAGCAAGATTTTTTCACGAGAAATAATTAATATCTGTCTATGAATAAACTAGCATAAACACTTGATACTATAAATATCGCCCGATCAAGTATTTAAAAAAAAATCTAAAAAATTTACATAATATCCCAGTACTTTTTTGGCATAAACTTACTTTATTTGATGTATAGAGTACGTACCCTTCGTTAAGGGTGGCAGCAACAAAACATCCTATATGTATAAACGCTCTTAATTGAATCTTAGCTTCTAAACCTTACCTTTTGTTTTACTATTTCCAGAATTTCGAGTTATTTTAGTAATCAATAAACAATCTCAAAGACACAGCTACTCGTATATGATGAAACGTACTCTAGGTACTGTACCTACTCGTATCTAGGTATCTAATTTCATGTAACTACGTAGTACGCGTGTGAAACCCACTCGCTTTATTAAGCGTATATGCAGTTCTGGAATTAAAGCAATCTACCTACATTGTTTCATTATTAAGCACTAAAAATATAAATTAAACGCACATTTCTATTTAAAGCGTATAAAAACAACGACCTTGCATCTCTTGTTCTCACATTTATAGTGCATTAAGAGAGAAAAGGATGCATGAATATAACCTACGAACAAAAGCGGGTGGGGCTGTGTCGGGGCACACGGCCGTTGGTTTTAACGTGAAACGTCTATGTTAGCGAATCGCTTTTAAAGTAAAAGATTGAAATGAAAACAAGATGGACGCTGTTTTAAGTATTTTAATAAAAAAAGAACAGGTACGTAATAGAAACATAAAATACATAGCAAATGTTTATATATTTATTGTCACTTTCTGGTTATTTTAAATAGCAGCCGCCCACGACTTCGTCCGCGTGAGGGGGCGTTGTACCCGTGCGAAGCCGGGCAGGTTGTTGTATAGACTGTAGCCTTCCTTGGTAAATGGGCTATCTAACACTGAAAGAATTTTTCAAATCAGACCAGTAGTTCCTGAGATTAGCGCGTTCAAACAAACAAACAAACAAACTCTTCAGCTTTATAATATTAGTATAGATATAAATACTGTCCAAATTACACTTATTTTTGTATAAATCAATCGGTTCAAATAAACTTGACAAACACACGAAAGAATCACCACGCTATAAAGTCGGAGTCACGAGTTACACTGAATAGAAACAAGCGTGAGCGCCGGTTTCGCACAGTTATCGCAGTATCCCTCCCCCGCCCCCCCGCTTGACCCCGACACGAACTCAATGTCATAACAGCGAGCTGACTATATAAGTGAAATATTTACACCACATTTTTGTTTCTAAGACCAATAGTTTTTTAATTATTAAGGTACGATGATATAGACCTTTTCGTTACGGTCCAGTTTTTAAACCTGGTACCCGTATGTGTCGGCGCGATTTTAAAGACGTTTCACGTCAAAAAGATAGTGGAGAACTTGTATGTTAAGGGTATTGATCTAACTAGAAATAACTATAAATGGTTTTATAAACTAAAAAAACGAGCAAATAAAATTATCTTTTTGCAATTAAAATTTATAATCTAGAAGTGCCTGTTTGTTATATTAAAATAACCGCTTTTTACTAAATGCATGTGGATTATAAATATACACAGACAGTAGTTATCTGCGTATACCAAAATAACAAAATTTTCCAATTTGTGTTTGTCTAATCTTGCGGCTAATCTCTGAAACGGCTGAACCTCCTCGAAGGAAGCATTATACGCTTCTTAATATTAACACCGTACGTAGAATGTACCTACCTTCATAGCAAATTCTTCTACTAGCAATTAGGCCTAGTATAGCTGCTGTAAGTAGCATTAAGTACTTTAGCTGTGCCCATATACAATGCCTAATCGTTAATAACAACCAACAGTTCCCCATTGTTCTCGATATGTGACTGCGCTATGCGGACAAACGCTAATTATTCGATAGTAGCCAGTAAGATAAGAGTAACCCCTGTCATTATTCGATTCTTGTGAATGTAAAAAAAAAACGACATTTCGACATAACCGAAGATCATCTATGGGCAAAAGACGTATAGGAACATGAAGGTAAATGGAGATCTGTCCCCCTAGCATGACCACGCATCGTCATGGAGGGTAAAAATGAAATACTATTTTGCGCTGCGTAACGCTATCGCCTCGCAAGCCCTATTTTTAACCGACTTCAAAAAGAGAGGTTATCAATTCGTCTGTATGATTTTTTTTTATGTGTGTTACCTCAGAACTCCGTCATTTATTAACCGATTTCAATTTTTTTTTATAGTTGGTCATGGTATACTTCCAGGTTGGTCCCATATTCACCACATCAGGATCTGATGATGGGATCTTGGAGAAATCGAGGGCAATCCTCGAATATTGTAGGCACATGTAGTCTGTTTTTACACTTTTACTGAGCGTTTTAGTCACCTACATATAAAACATAACATCTGATGATGGAATCTCTAAGGAATCTAGGGATATCCTCAAATATAATAGACACGAGTAGTCCGTTTTTAGATTTTTATAGAGAATTTTGGTCAGCTACACATAATATAAAGGAAACGAGGGTCTGATGATGGAGCCGCCGAAAAACAGATAGTGGAACTTTTTAGTAACAAAATCCCCCTATGGCAGGGGAGGCCTACGTCCAGTAGTGGACTGCAATAGGCTTATGAAGATGAAGATAATTGTGTTAAGTCGTGTAATTATATGTTGCGTTAAGCCGTGTCCGAAGTAAGATGGTTATAGAGGAAGAGGTAGACATGAGAATAACGAGATGACGAATAATAGGGATGACTGAAAGAAGAGTACCTACATATTGCACCGACCCCAAATGATTGGGAACAGGGCGGGAAGAAGGAGTGTAATTATATGTTGCTTATATATTGTCAGACGTAAAGTTTCGAAGCCTAGTCATTTCTCTCTTTTGTCATGTGGCCTATTTAATAATTTGCTGGCATATAAATCTGACAATATTATGCCTTCTAAACGTTGTACACGGCTTAACGCAATATATATTTTCCCTTTAGTAAAATTTTAGTTTAGTAAGCTCGAGTTTTGGGAGGAAGTCGGTTTTTCGTTTATTATAATTCCTCATCACCACAACTTCATCCGCGTGAGAAAGCATTACACCCGCACGAAACCGGGGTGGATCCCAAATTATACATGTATAAACCTTCCTTTTGAATCTCTCTATCTATTTAAAAAAAAACCGCGTCAAAATCCATAGCGTAGTTTAAAAGATCTAAGCATACATTTGTTTCATTCATCGTTTCATATTATGTGGACTACAAAAAAAACAAAATGTCAAAATTATGCGGGATAAAAACATTTTCCCGGGATAAAAAGTAGCCTATATGTTAAGTGAGACCACCTGTCACAATATATTCCTGAAAACTGCATCGAAATCGGTTCAGCCGTTTCTGAGATAAGCGTGCACAAACGCACAGACATACCGACAAACAGACAAAAATTTCAAAAATCATTATTTTGGGTACTATTGCGTTAATAAAGGCCTCCTATAATATTTTTTCTCATACATACTCGTATAACTTCCATGTACAGACAGCGATCCGTTACATTTTTATTATATGTACAGAAGATAGATAGATGATGTACCGATGAACCCACCACATAAGACCATAGGGATCTTAGTGCGTTGAGATTATTTAGTTATTTATTTATCGTTTATTTATTCTTACATCGCGTAACATCATCGGTCAGTACCCAGCTTTACAATAACCTCTTCCTACCCTATGGAACAAACGTGAAATGTAATATGTTACATTCTCAGTCCTCAGGATTATAGAAATTAGTAAATTAGTAAACCACTAATTATTATGAACCTCTAAAATCCAACACATTACTTACACCCATTACATTATAAGTAATGTGTTGGATTTTAGAGGTTCATAATAATTAGTGGTTTACTAATTTACTAATTTCTATAATCCTGAGGATGCCACGGTTGTTGGCGAAACATATGTAGATTATTTATCTAGTTTTTGATTTCGGAATGGTGCAATGTATCGTCTTGCATGCTAGGTGCTCGGGTATGGTTTCTCGTGGCGATTGTAGTTAGTGCAAGTGCCTGTTGTCGCAATTATGAGTTATCAGATGCGAGGGTCAGTGGAGGGTGTAGGGCCCGGTGGTGGGCGCACCCATAGTGAATGTTTGAACTTCCGAATTGTAACGCCTAATACAATTTCATTTATATATTACATAGTTGGTAAGCCTAAATAAATAAATATAAAACATAAACGTGAGCATATATACTATGTATGTATCTAATTTAACACATAATAGTCAGTAAGACACACAATTATCTAGTAATTGTGCACAATGTCAGTTAATTGGTGTATCATATGTAATTCGAAGTCACATAGTCTTCCGTACACATGTATGATGTTATTTATATAAACTTAATAATCTACATTACCTACTTGCATACAAGTAGCGGTGATAGCCCAGTGGTTAAGACGTGCACCTTCCAAGTGTGAGGCGTAAGTTCGATCCCAGTCACGGGCCTGTACCAATGAATTTATTTCATGTACATATTTTAATGTTGTTAAATTGTCACTTCGCTCGTGCCTATCGGAAAGCACGTAAAACCGTTGGTCCTGCGCCTGATCTCTCTCCGGTCGTGTCGGCTTTCCGTCCCATCGGACTATGAGAGTAACGGAATAGAGAGTGCATCTGTGTTTGCGTACACACTTGTGCACTATAATATCTCCTGCGTACCTGGGCAATCTCCATAGAGGTTGGTCGCCTTGACCGAAATACAGTCGGAGATCATCATCACAAGTAGTGAGGAATTTTACAATATTTATGCAAAACCCGAAACCGACGAGCATGTATGAAGAATTTAATGTATGTGAACGAGACGAGAGAGTAGGTATGTTTGGAACGTAGGTACTAAATGGAGAGAACTGCCTACCCCTATGGGACATAGGCGTGAGGTATGTATGCAAAATTTTAAGTAGATTGGACCAAAATTGCATTGTCCCATACAAAATTTGCTCCCCTTTTTCACCCCCTTAGGGGTATAGTTTCTAAAAATCCCTTCTTATCGGATGCCTAAGTCATACAAAGAACACACCGTCCAAGTTTGAAGGCTCTACGATCAACGGTTTGCGTTGATCCGTCAGTGAGTCATTCAGGACAAAGCTTTTTTATATATTTAGAAAATATAGATAGAAGATAAATGTTTTACTCAGCATAACGTTTATACTGTGTTATTTCTTAGTCGTTATCGACCAAAGGGACCCTCTTATGTATGACACTGATAAAGGTGATCAAATAAAAACTAAAATCTTGTCTGTCCGATATATCTATATCTGTAACACAACAAAATGTCAAATAAAGTAACAAAAACAGAAAGAAGGTCTTTTTTTTCAGACCTACAGTACAGATTATTGTACAATTAGGCACACCTAAAGTTGTTATTCTCAAACTAGTGGATGCCCGCGACTCCGTCCGCGTGGACTGCAGAAAGAACAAAATTTCTATATTATCCAGGGTAAAAATATTCTATTTTGAGTATTTCGCCTTAATACACCAAATTCTCCATAAACACAAGGTACGTCAAACAGCCACGCTACGATGCCATCTCTTCCTATTTTATGTAAAAAAAAAATGCAAGACAGTATCGCGAATAAAGTAAAAAAACATAACGTTACGTTTAAATGTTCAGCGCTTCATTACCTACGTGTGAGAGAGCACCTTTAAGTAAAATCTATCGCAATTGTCTAGAAGAGTACATAATTTCGCAATTAACGGTCATACATAAAACAATAAATAATCGTGTCAAGGAGGTAATTTACATTAATAAGTCAATTTTCGTGAATATATTAAAATACATAAACAAGTTTCGTGAATCAAATCAGCAGCTGTTTGAAACTCATACGATAGTTACAAAAACGTATACTAAAATAACAGCAATGAAATAAGTAACTCTATAGGTATACATTAAATATTTATGTTAAAACTAGTAAACATCTACCTAAGCTAAACGTGGCTGTGGGATGTCCTTTAGGATCTGATCAGTTCTGGCTACTCTATCTCGGGAAATCAGCCGGTGTGTACAGACCCCTCTTTCCCAGTGGGCACTATGAGCAAGTGCCCAGGGCCCCGCGATCGATAGGGGCCCCCTAAGATCAAATACAAAGTCCCTAGTTCAAGTCACAGTGTGTATGTGTGTAAAACTGGTGGCAATAGGGTCGTTTACAGTTTTTTTATTTGTATGTCTTGTTTGATGTGTATATCGAAAGATCATAAAATAAAAGAACGATTTGCGAAAGAAAAACTTCGCTAGCGTGAAAATTTTCCGGGATATAACGACTTGAAATTAACAATTTTAGACTTGCCAAAAAATGCTCCATACAAACGGCTGCCACGATATGACGTCACTCTTTCAGTAACTTCAGATTCAGATAATTTGTTTGCATAAATATGGGTACATAATAAAGATAACATCAATGGAAATTTAGTTCCTGCATATTTTGCCATTGATTGGCATGCAAATGTTAGTGGGTTAATATAGATATTGTTATCATAAGTTATTGTATGGGCGTAAAAGAACTATTGTTCTTCAGCTATATTAAATGTTGCGTTTATAAATATGATCACAAAACAAAAGTCGCTGTAAATGATGCAGGTGGACATGTGATGTTGTAATTTTCAATTAATTTCACATTAGAAAAATGGACTTGCCCGCTTAACTTTGAAGGCTGATTACTGCCTCATTTGGACACATAATCAAATTGTAATTTTACAGATAGGTATGATTTTGATTATTTATACTGATAACAATAAGATGTTACTAAGATTCACTTGCTTGCACCCGATCACAAAAAATAAAAGGACTAAGTAAATCTAAAAAATAAAAGGACTAAGTTATTTAAGAGTCAGCTTACAGAGTTATTACTTAACGATGTATATTACTCTGTTAATGAATTTCTTTCATCGAAATTTGATAGAAAATTTATATGAAATTGTGGACATGCCTATTATGTATTGACTTAGTATATTTCTATTATTGATTGGTAAATTTACATTTTGATATTGACATTGAAATAGTAGTTATTGACATAGTGTATTTCTGTTGTTATTTATTGTTAAATTAACATTTTTTATTGGAATTTATTAAACTAACTAATGCCTGCTTGATGTTGAATTGTATGGAATAAAAATTTGCATGTCAGATATGACGAAATATGTAGAACGCTTTCTGTAAATACAAATAATAACATGTATATATACACATATTTGAGCAAATAAACATATTGATTGATTGATTGATTGAAATCTTCCCTGGGCCCAACCAAAGACATGCAGAAACTTTGAAAACAAGATACTAAGTATCAGACGCCCTATAGGTAATTTGTAGTTTTTGAGTACGGCTTCTGCACCTTTACCTACTTATTTTGCGCTTAGAGTATGAATGAAAGTTCCAAATAAAATATGTGAGTAATTGAGAAATATTCATTTGAAGCTACAAAAAAAAACTTACCTTTAATTAAAATAAATTCCTCTTAACACTAACACAAGAGTCCACGCAAACATTGGCAAAGGAACTACACGTAAAGTGTTTAATACAAAACAAATATTGTTTGTATGACGCCGACTATTGCAACGAGCGCAAGTGAAAAACTAAACTGTTGGCGACATCTCAAACGAATTCAAATTGGCAGCTTAGGGTGGGACCATGGAGCGTAAGCGGAGCGATCGGTATCGGCAAAAACAATAATAATGTCCCCACCCTTACACGTTACACATATACAGGGTGTAACAAAAAGGGTATGTTAAGCAAAAAGCTATGCAAATAGCCCACTGTAGAGAACCTATTCACAAAATTTGAGACCCGAAATCACATGTTTATTTTTCCCGATAGTATGGAGAATTTTTAAATATCTCAGGAATTTTCATACAATCTTGAAAAATAAAAATGTGATTTCGAGTCTCAAATTTTGGAAATAGGTTCTCTATAGTGGGCTATTTACATAGCTTTTCGCTTAACATACCCTTTCTGTTACACCCTGTATAGGGCCTAAATTGGCGCAGTTATACCTAATAATGTAGTATTAATAGCTTACATTTCCTATTGGATTCGTTACCAGTAGCTAGATTGTTGTATTTGTGCCCGAAAAACGCCGGTAGGCTCACCCTCTACCACGTGGGGCTTAATAGGCTAACTGGCGAAAAGTAGGTGTGTAAATTAGGTGTGTAAATTACACACTACTGCCCAACCTCTTTGGGTGATAACGGGCGTAACTGACTATATCTATACATAATAAATAAATAAATATTTATACAACATACATATTATGGAAGTTTTACTTAATCCTACTAGACTAAAAATATGTAAGTAGCACAATCAAGAAGGTACAGTTGTTATAAATATAAATTTTATCTTTTAATGTAAGCTCTCACATACTCGTATACAGGCACCTGTCGCCTTAATTTAAAAATAAATATTGACCTTATGGCGCCATCTACCGAAACACAAACAAGTTTGTAACACAAACTGCGCAAGCGCAACTGCTGTCTCTGAACCAGAGATACGATAACAAGAGCAAACCTCAATAAGTAGTTCTCGTAATATACGCTAGATGGCGCTAATCAACAATTTAATTCAAGTAATCCATATAATTTTTTTGAGACAAAACTGGTGCATATAACAAATTTAAAGCTACTTTGTACAACTAGGGGGTGATATGCTAAGAGGTAACAACAATTTTGACGACCACCAACAAGGCAGATTATGTATTCGACAGGTATAAGACCACCTTCTAGATATATTGGTCTGTTCAATTCTGACTGAATCAGCCTTTCTGTGGAAGTAACTAACGGCCGAGTTCGCCAACATTAAAATAATAAATTCGTTCGTTAGTTTAAATTAAACAGTCGATTAGTGCGTAAACAATTATTAGTGCATGGTGAACAGCAATAATATTGCAAAACAACTGATTAGTGTAACCGATTAAAATTTTATCATCTGTTGGCTAACTCGGGTCTAAAAATGCAGCTATTACTCTTGAGACCACCTTCAAGGAGGCACCACTTAGAGATCGTTCCCACTTGTCGGCTGTCAGTTTCGGATGTTTCAGTGGCAGAACATTTTATATGACGCTAATGTTCGGCTCCGACATCCGACAAGTATGAATAAATAAATAAATATTCACACACTACACAACACATTAAACCTAGTCCCACATTAAGATCCCTAAGGTCTTGTGTCGTGGGTACTAAGCAACGGTATATAAATACATAGATAAGTATAGAAACGAAATGTTTTACCGCTGAAACATCCGATAAAAATCCGAGCCCGACAGCCGACAAATGGGAACGAGCTCTTTGTACTCTAGACATAAAAGTTATTGGACAATGGTTGAGTGACTTACCTCTGCCCAGAAGCACACAATCAGCGAAGACCCCGACATAAGCAGGGGGTAGTAAGCCGACAAGAGGCTCGTCGCCCATCCTTCTTGGAATGCAGACTGTAAGAAGATAGGAAAAATGTTAATTTAATTCGATCTTAGAATACATACACAAAGATATCACTTCGTTCTACTCGTATTGTGCCCAGCCAGAGTAAACAAAATTTTCTTGTTTTTCTACTGATTGACACGGCCATAGGATTGCCTATTCATTGATATCTGTGCCTGACTACGGGTCATTTATATAGTAAAGCGCGCTCTATAGCTTGCTAAATGTATACGATAAAATATAAAGCGCGAGAGATCGAGAAGATATCTCTGTCGGCTACGGCTACGACGATTCTATAGCATAGCACTATGTTAGAAGACCCACGGATTTATATGGAATTAAATACTACGCACTTGGGTGAGAGATGGTGAAGAGAGAGGTGATATATGTGAAAAGAACTTACATACTATGTTTTCTTTGAACTACTCCCAGAGGAGCCTCTGGGAGTGAAAAAAAAACCGTATAATACTACAGCTGCTTCTCTACCCGGGCATACTGTACAAGTCAGTAGAGAAACAAGATGGTCTTGGTGTTTTGCGGGCGATGGGCTGACCACCTGTCACTACTAACCGAACTTGTACATCTCAACTATACCCTCAAAATTGGTCAGAAGTGGCACCATGTGGTTCTATCGGCCCTTGGCGCTCTGCCTACCCCGTAAGGGATAAAGGCGTGATTTTATGTATGTATGTATGTTTTCTTGGACATAAAAGTTATTTGTATAGGTAGATTTACGGGGATCCTCCTCCAGATGGATTCTTGTGTACCCACTGTAAATAACTTCCCCCACTATCACATGCTTACTTATAGTCAAATCTGACCTTCCCCCCAGGAAATATCTTGTATCCGCGCTTTAGTGAATGATTTAGGCGTAAGTGTGACCTAGGTTAAAAGTAGAATAAACTCACAGGAGACACAAAGTACGCCCCTCGGATGAGAGAGGCGAGGAACGCCACCACGTACAGCATCTTCTGCGTGGTGACCTTGCAGGCGCGCAGCACGCTCGGCGCCTTCAGCCGGCGGTACTCCGTCACGATGCAGATGGTCAGCTGCACGGCGCACACGAACGCCACCATTAGGAACACGCCGCCAATGCCTGGGGAAGACGGGACATGTTTCAACATATATACACGGGTGTGCTCCCAAAATGTGGTAAAACCAGGAGATTTCACAGACACGTTTCGCATGTTGTGATCCACGTTTTGTTTAGATGCACGTATAGCAGAACCAGATGGCAAAGATCGGTATTGAGTTGTTAGAACACCGTCCGAGAGAATGCCTTTGAGTTCCTTAGTCGAATCTTACGATATGCACGGAAAGAGATGCAGCTAATGTATTCTAGTGAAGCCCTGCATGGGTACAGGCCATTACTATCTAGCTAGAGAGCAAAATGATTGTTGTCTCCAACTGGTGTTCTCCCACTACTGGCAGTCGCTTCGGCCGCTGCAGCCAATGGAAATAGGACATGTAGAAGGCATCCTCCCTCGCCGCCATCAGTGCGTCCACGTAGTATGCGAGGAGCGAGCGCAGCTTACACGTCGGCCGCTGCAGTTGGAATACAAGTAGAAGGGACCCTTCTTCCCTTCTTCTTCATTAGATAGGAGATAGTCACAGGCGTGGTAAGGCAAGTAGAGGCCAGCAAACTCGTCCCCAGAATAGCCGCAAGCTATTGCTTCCAACCTAAGTAGGAGTACAAGTAGAATTGGGATGGGATATAGGACACTTACAGGCGTGGTAAGGCAAGTTGGGGCCGGCGCACTCGTCCCCAGCATAGCGTATCTCGCACAGGCACGTGCCGTTCATGCAGTCGCCGCGGCCGCTGCAGCCAAGCGCGCAGCCCGCGCCCCGGGTCGCCGCCATCAGTGCGTCCGCGTAGTACGCGAGGAGCGAGCGCATCTTACACGCCGCGACGGCGAGCGCGCCGTGATGCTGTAATAAGGAGTTCCATGTTCAGTATATGCCGCGTGGTGCCGGGAGAGTAGAATTTGTACCACCCCTGCCTGCCCGTGGGTATCGTACGAGGCGATTAAGGGTTTCCGGGAGGTGGGCAGCAACGCTTCTCGTACTGACAACATAGTCTGAAAATCACACTGCGGTCACCAACCCGCCTGCCCAGCGTGGTGACTATGGGCAAAACCCCCCTGTGGCAGTAGCCTTGTGGCGTACCCTGTGGTAGGCCTACGTCCAACAGTGGACTTCAATAGGCTCAAGAAGAAGAAGATGTTCAGTATATACCTAGTTAGGTACCTATACTATACACACGGTTATGTTTCCGAAATGGAGTGGCAAGACCTGCAGGATTATGAAAGAGATCCGTACAGCCACGTTTGACATAGCGGGAACTGTTAGCTTATCGCCTGATGATGCTGGAGTCTTAAGAAAAGACATTTTGGAGTGTAAACTTGATCCGTCTTTATAGTATACGGGATGTTTTATGGTCGTCAACGTTCCCAAAAACTACGGAATCTCCTCATCATCACGATCATTTTTCTCCATGGAAGCATACCTGGGAAGTGTCTGGTTTCCAAGATATTAGGGTCCAAAGTTGAGTAAATAAGTTTTTCTGCATAAATGCACATAGCGCGCGTAGCAAGATTTTTTCACAAGAAATAATTAATATCTGTCTATGAAAAAACTAAAATAAACACTGGACATTATAAATTTCGCTCGATCAAGTAATTTAAAAAAATATTACATAGTTTCCAAGCATTTTTTTTGCATAAACTTACTTTATTTGATGTATAGAATACATACCCTTCATTAAGGGTGGCAACGAAAAAACACCTGTACCTATATTGGACGCAAAGAGACAAAGAAGGCCGCGGGGTAGTCTTTTTTACGAACCAATCTTTTTGACCACCAAGTGCGTTGATTTGATTGATAGTATATGTAGAATTCCCTGTGCTCTATCGTGCGTGCGCGCAACGAGCGTTCGGCGTCCTCCCGCGGCCCGCACCTCGCCCCGCGCACGCTCACACTCTGAAATTATCGCGATCGCACAGCTTCGACTTTGCTATTGCTTTTACGTTATCAGGGGACGCCCCCTTATTACCTAACTAGCAAAAGCAAAGCGATAGCAAAAACTGTACAAAAATTGCTGATTGCTTGTCAAATTCGTATTACGTAAAATGAATTTCAAAGGAACTTTGACATTTCAAGGCGAATATTGTACAATTTTCGCTATCGCTTTGCTTCGGCTTTGCTATTGCAAATAGGTAATCAGGAGCGCCCCGCCCTAAGGGTCATAGCACATTAAGAATCTATGCGAGCGATTTATGGATTGGTGACCTGATCGGTGGAAGAAAAAGGAAGTCCTTAAATCCCTACTCCCGCCATTAACCCTTGAGACATAGTTACAACTCACAGATCACAGACAACAGATCCAAACACCTAACCAACCTTTGAAAGTCGGTTGAAAAGGGTTATACATATATAATATAGCAGTCATTTGTATGTATGTATTTAAAGAAAAGTATTGCTGAATCTATTATTTCCTACTGAAGAGTCACCAGTCTAAATTGATGTGGTTTTTTCCAGCTACATAATAACAAATTACTATCTTATCTTATATTCAGTATACCATTTCACTTTATCTCTTCATTTCTATCTAATGTCGTATGTTGTTATTGTAGTTTTTTTATTAGAACTATCCAATGTCAGATAGATCGATGTATACATATATTTTACTCTGACTTTCCACACAAAATATAACTAAATACCTACATTTTTACTACTCGGAGTAACATTATAACTTCTTTACTCTAAGTTTAGATTACAGTATACTATACAGGATGTTACTACGAGAAAAGCAATGAATAAAGATCTATAAAAGACCTAAATACGAAATTTATTTTTCCAAATAGTATGGGAAAATTTCTAAAAGACTCGGGAATGTTCATACAATCTTGTAACTATTAAACTTGTGATTTCGAGTCTCAGATTTTGTTGTGGTTTTTATAGTCGACTACATTCATAGATTTTCGCTTCTACCCCTTCTGTTACATTATACATATATCAATCAATCAAATGTAACAATAAGTAGCATAGTATATCTTAAACATCGTTTTAAGTATGAGCGAGCAAAAAAAATGGGTTACATAACATTTGGCAAGCCCCGAGGTCGATGCACCTGCACTAAATATAACTGTGACGCGCCTGAAAACCGGTGGAGCACGCCTGTTCAGCGTGAGATGAGGACTCAGTCACAACTCATAGAGCAAGCAAGATCCCAGTGAGGCTAGACTACACTCACATACCTATCCCTTTGTAATAAATACTTAGATAGCCTTGCAGACAAACCATATGATTTACAATAATAAAAAGTTAGTAATTTTAATGAAAAAACATACCTACATGTAGGTATACGGTTATGTTCCCAAAATAGGGATAGCCACAACTGCATCAGAATCTCGAGACCCTATCAATCATAGCGGTGTCAAATGTAAGGATAGGCGACAAGTTGATAGCTCATCGCCTGAGACAACACGAGACAAGGGCCCAGTCACAACTCGACTCATAGAGCAAGATCCTAGCGCTCCTAGACAACATTTACATAGATATACGAGTATACACGGCAACGTTCCCAAAATGGTGTAAAAAGAACTGCAGGCTCACGACATCCTAGAGCCAAGTTTAAGCCGGGACCAGATGTGAAGGATCAGCAACAAGTTGATAGCTCATCGCATGAGAGATCGCCTCTAAATTCCCCAGTAGACTCTTACCACAAGCACCGAAGAAGATGTAACTGTGGGGTAAACACGAACCTTTTTACGTGGCGTAACGCTAGCGACTCGCTAGCAAAATCTATGTGACAGTTGGACGTTAGCGTTACGGACTATCGAGAGGTTCGTGCTTACCCCTCTGATGTATTCTAGTGAAGACATGCTTCAGCACAGACATTATTCATTCTTATCTATTATTATCATCACATATAATAAAAATGTAACGGATCGCTGTCTGTACATGGAAAATATATGAGAAAAACTATTATAGAAGACCTTTATAGACACAATAGTACCCAAAAGAATGTTTTTTGGAATTTTTGTCTGTGCGTTTGTGCACGCTAATCTCAGAGACGGCTGAACCGATTTCGATTCAGTTTTCAGGAATATATTGTGACAGGTCCCACTTAACATATAGACTACCCGGGAAAATGTTTTTATCCCGGATAATTTCGACATTTTGTATTTCTGTAGTCCACGAGGACGGAGTCGCGGGCGTCCACTAGTTCCTAAATGTAAACAAACATTTTATACAAGGGATGGATATGCAAAGGGCACAAACTAAAACATCTACCTAACTCAAGTGAGGGTAATCTCAAGGGTAAACACTGTTACAAATGTTTAAAGATTTTATCTACGCATCGTTTGCTATTGAACGTACGAACAAAGGACTTTTACTCTTTCATAGAAAACGATTTCCATTTCAATCCCATTATTATTCTAATAGATACGTTTCTAAACAGACTCCACTGTGACACCGGATGGTACCTAACTGAACTGCGCAGGCGCATATTATGATGCCTATTTGTAAAATCAAACTTAAATTACAAGAATACGGTTCAAAATCCAAAAAAATGTAAGGTATTTGTTTATATCGGCAATGCTTCCTTGAAATTATCACAACATTGTATTTATAATTTGACCGAGACATCTTTACACAAAACATAATTAAACACAAAATAATAATTATCTATTCTGTAGGGAGCTTAGTAAAATAATACATTATATATGTTTACTGTTTGAACAATATTAATTAGTGATTTAACTGTAAGTATATTACTTAGAAATCCATCAAAAAATCTAAGTCCATAGACGTCTTTTTATGGCATATAATATCCCTAACTTTCTACATGTAGCAGAGTGTAGCGTTAGCTAGCAGAGCTAAGATAGAAACCTACAGAGATACGTTTTCCAAAGTATAATGTAAACGTATTTACGAAGAGCATGTCTATAGTTTGGTATATGCAACTTTATGACAGCGGCATAGTTCCCAGAGCCCACCCACGTGTACGAAGTACTCGTATGTAGACAATACTCAATTGTACCTACATATGCGTATGAATCTACAAAAAAATTATTATCTTTTTAATACATACGAGTACATCTTCTATGCTGCTCTGGGAGTGATAAAAAAACGTATAATACGACAGCTGCTTCTCTTCCCGGGCATACTGTACAAGTCAGTAGAGGGAAAAGAGGGTCTTCGTGTTTTGTAGGCGATGGGCTGACCACCTGTCACTACTAAACTAACCGAACTTGTACATCTCAACTATACCCTCAAAATTGGTCAGAAGTGGCACCATGCGGTTTTATCGGCCCTTGGTGCTCTGCCTACCCCGTAAGGAATAAAGGCATGAAATGCCATAAATGACGTATGGATCAACGCACAGCCCAACCTGCTGATCTTGGATGATCTGGCTGACCTGAAACTTGGACAGTGAGTTCTTTGTATGCCCTAGGTATCTGATAAGAAAGCATTTTCCGAAATTCCGACAGGAAGAGTAAATAACTTGTAGGTACTAATGAAAACAGCAATTCATTTATTTTCTAACAAGGGAACGCGCCCTATAAGGGCAAAGGAAATATTATCACTACGTTACGAGCATTTATTTATTTTTGGGTTGTTTAAATTTACCTCCTTTTTTGTTTGGTAGCGGTTTCATTTTTGGGGTGCGAACATAGAAAGTAACATATAATTAGACAATCGACAAACAAGTGTTAATGCTTTCATGTCGAATAAATGATTTTGAATTTGAATTTGAATTAAGTCGGCTTTTCAGTGTGAATGGTCTCGTACTAAATGTATGACGAGCGATAAATTTTGAATATGATATTACATTAAATCCCATAGTGAAAAGGCGACTTTAGTGTCTGTCTTTTACTTTCCTATGCTTAGAAGACGTTCCCTTTACTCGGGTGAGGCGATACCATGAAGAAGGTATAAAAGAGGAGGTGGGACTATGAAGTGAGTCATGTGGCAATCGTGAGGTCATGATGTCATGATAGGGGCGGAGCTTCAGCGCCAGTGTAACGCATTAGCTGTAACCACACGCTTGTGCTCCGAAATGTAACCGTATTAAAATTACAAAGACAAAAGCGCTTTTATCGGGGTACTTTTTTACCAAAACGTAGTATAATATTGCCATCTAGTGATAAGTAACTAATTGCACTAGTAAAACAATCTTGAACCATATTGATAATGAGCAAGTAGTTTGACTAGTCACTACAAGGTGGTTTCTATGTAAATGAGCAGGGCTGCAGTGTTCAATGCTCCCCTCATCCCATACTTCACCCCCGCTCCGCGGCACACTATTTTTGTATGAAAATATACTTAGCCGCTACTCCTCTTTTATTTCTTCTCCATGGGCGATACACACTTTGTTGTCTTTGGCACGTTATTTTTCAATGGTTAAGTGACTGATTGAAAGAGTCAACGATTAATAATAATGATATGTAAATTGTGTGAATAATATATTTGTTTATTTTAAAACTCACTAATAATTAAATTCATCATCACCATAAGCTAACACTTCGACATCATGTTTATCTAATCTCTATATTTTACAATCTACAATGGACGATTCTTTCTGTGTTTACAATAATAAAACCTACGATCACGGTAGGTCTAGATTAAGGTAAATATTTATACCTATCTACCTTCTTATTAGCCGCGTGGTGCCGACAGAGTAGAGTTTGTACCACCCTTGCCTGGGTATCGTACGAAGCGATTAAGGGTTTCCGAGAGGTGGGCAGCGACGCCTCCCGTGCTGACAACAACATAGTCCAAAAATCACAATCACAACGTGGGTTACTATGGGCAAAACCCCCCTGTGACAGCCTTGTGGCGTACCCTGGGGGAGGCCTATGTCCAGCAGTGGACTGCAATAGGCTGAAAACGACCTTTTTACTACCTACTTAAGACAAAACGAACAAGGGAATCTCCTTGTGATAACACTTATGCGGCCTTAGAATAGTTAGATACATTATGTTGCGGAAAATATGACATGAAAGGACATTTGGCTACATTCACAGAATACTAAGAGGTGGTCCCTCGTGGTCAATATATCTATCCGCCCTGACTAATATCAATCTATTTAAATATCACTACATATTACAAAATAAAGTCACTTTCCGCTGTCTGCCGGGCAGACTCAGCCCCCATGTACCTATGTTTAAAGGCTCGAGCCCACCGGATGCGTATGCGTGCATGTAAGCATAGACGTACACGTACCTCTGAGTTTAATGTATGGAAATGTCACCGCTTGACGTCTATGCTTACGTCTACGCATACGCACCCTGTCTGCCCGTGCCTATACAGTTCCATACATTACAACTCAGAGGTACGTCTACGTCTACGCTTACGTGTACATCTTTACAACTACGCAACGGATATTGATGCGGTTTTTGACGTACAGATGGTGTGTTTCAAGATTAAGTTTATATGTATGTCGTGATTAATCGTAGCTTAAATGAACTAAAAGAGTGTTATTTGATTTTTGTAGGTACTTAGTTTAATTTTATTGTAAAACGGAAGACGAACGTCCGTGACGTCGCTACCGGTGACGGTTCACGTGGATGGAGTCGTTAGGCGAGGAGGGCATTCTGAATCGAACCGTTATCGTATTAACACGTCTCGCCTAACGAATCTGTCGGTTCGCCTACCGTTATACTTCACTGTAATTTTGGAAATACAAAGTTCACTATTCACATCTCTTGTCTTACTCGAGTACCTGCGCCATGGATCCTGTAGCACCAAACCCTACTGATGATGGTGATACCTCTAACTTATCGCTTTCGCCGGCATGTATAACTAGGGACCCGCCCCGGCTTCGCACCCCGGGTGTAATACCCTTTCACGCGGACGGAGTCGCGGGCGGCCGCTAATGTTAAATACGAAAGTAACTCTGTCTGTCTCGCTTTCACGCCAAAACTAACAACCAAACTAAACCGATTTAAAGGATATAGACTACTTTTTGATATAGATAATTTCGAAAAACGAAATGTTTTTCTATAGTCTACGCGCACGGAGTCGCGGGCGTCCACTAGTAAGTTATATGGTGCAGCTGCAATAGCATTCTAAAGTCTTTACTTAGCTAATAGGTACGTCGTCTCCTGGTTCGCTTCTTCATGGTCGTCTCTATGGAACACGATGCTGTGAACGCTTTCAGTAGGTTCTTGAGTTAGAAAATGTAATATCCTACATGTAATAATAGACATAAGTTATACCTACACACCTATGGATCTGTCTGTAGTTAGTTGTCCGAAATAAGATATTTTTACTTATAAAGTAGGTATACCTCTTCCACACGATACAATTTGACTAGATTTACAAATGTCACGGTTTTGTATACGTTTACGAGAAATCCGATTGTTCTTGCAATTAGATTGACAAATTATATAGGTATCTTGTAAAAGGGGGTTTTATTTAGCAAAGTTGCTATAATAACAAAATAATATTGCGATTTCTGAAATCGGGTCAAGGATTTATCTACATATGTTCGTTATTTTAGATAAGGGGGCACATATATGACCTGCTTGACGTCAATCTTCACCCGCCTGTTATTTTAAGCTACTTATTTTGACAGAACCATTCCAATGTGCAATGTGGTTTAAACTTGGTTTAGCGCATGTTTAATTTAGACACGATTTGTAACACCCTTTAATTTTATAGTTATTGGGCAGAAAGTAATATATTTCTGAAGCGATTTTTATTAGAATCAAACAGAAACTTACATAGCTTGTATCATAGTTTTGAAACGCGAAGTCTGGATGTCAATTTTCTTTCCACAGTGGCTCAAAAATATCATACAATTTTGAACTCTGCACTGGTACTCCAATATCTCGTGGGTTTTAACCACAATACACAATAAACCACTAACACTGCACTATACAAAAGCCATTTTGAGTCCGTTTTATAGAATAACTTCTATACCATTTTTATTTGCACTGACACCGATAATGTAAAGCAAATACCGCCATCAGTTAGAGCAGTGGTTCCCAAAGTTGTCTATGTGGACCCCCAAGGGTCCACCAGAACCAGTTAACTTTTGCTAGGGGTCTATGAAAAATGAAAGTTTGGGAACCCCTGAGTTAGAGGAACTATCTATACCATAATTTTCGGACGCGGTCCAATAAAACCAACATAATAATAGTATCCAAGTCTGTTTGTTACAGGCGTATAAATTTACACAAATATTGCACTAAACAACCAAATACTATAAACTATAAAAAAATTAGGTACATAACACGTGAATATAAAAAACAAATTCCCCGATAAATTCAAAGTTTTTAACACAAATTCGAACGCGATAACACTCGTTCGAAAACCGAGTGCGAACTGCGCTGGTCTATCAAACAAAATAATGTACCTACTTATTTATTTATTCACTGCTTATGCGATGAGCGACACCGATGGACAAGTCCTTTGTCTAGTGCCCCAGTGCATTGACTTTCCAGTTATCTACGGGTGGGTACATGCCATATGTGATTTGATACATAAAAACAAACATACATGCACAAATACATAGTATGTAAATAAAGATACACACAGCTGTATTTCCAGAACTGGATAACGAAGGAGAACCTACCGCCACGTTTAGCATAACCGAGCAAGATGTCAAAGATACTGATTTGATATAGACAGGGTTCGAAGTGATAATTATCATTGATGATTATTGTTATAATTATCACGTTAATTATCTTGATAAATATACCTCGATAATTATCTCAGATAATTATAAAGATCTAACACTAAAAAAAATAAGTTATTTACGTGTATCCGAACGTTATTTGCTTATCCAAACGTGCTAGACATCAGACGAAACCTTTGACTGACGAGAGAAGTGTGAATTTCTTTTCTTTACATACTTTCTTACTTTAGTTTGATGCCATAAAAACAAACTCTGAATTAAATTGCATATTTTCACAGTTATTCTTTGCTGTTTATTTAATAATGCTAAAAAACTGATACATACCTATATTTATTTAGCGACTTCTAAGAAAGGGAGAATTAAAATATGTGTCTAAAATACTTATACAGGTGTGTATTTGGCTCCAATCCAAACGACTGCATGTAGTCACGAGGGTATTCATCTGAGGAAGTCTAGAGTCTAGACTACATATACGGTTATATTCCCGAAATGGAATAGCCAGAACTGCAGGATCGTAACGAAGATCGTCATCATCATCATCATCAGCCTACTGCAATCCACTGCTGGACGTAGGCCTCCCCCAGGGCACGCCACAAGACTGCCATGGGGGGTATTTGCCCATAGTCACCACGCTGGGCAGGCGGGTTGGTGACCGCAATTTGTATTTTGGACTATGTTGTCAACACGGGAGGCGCTGCTACCCACCTGCCGGAAACCCTTAATCGCCCGTACGATACCCACAGGCAGACATGGGGTGGTACGAATTCTACTCTGCCGGCACCACGCGGCCAACGGAGATCATAGCGGGGACAGATGTAAATGTTCAGCGACAACTTAGCTTATCGCCTGAGAGAATTGCTCGTGTTCCTTAGTTGACTCTTACGACGTGTGGCCAAGGAGATGCAACTGATGTAATCGTATTCTAGAGAAGCCTCGCATCAGCAAAAGAATTAAAATATTTGTCCAAAATACTTATACAGGTGTATATTTGGCTCAAAGCCATATTTCTGCATGTATAGTGACTAGACTAGGGTATTCATCTGAGGACGTCCAGACCAGCGGTTCCCGAAAGGTGGTCCGCGGAACCCTGGGGTTCCGTGAAAGGGCCGCAAGGGTTCCGTAAAAAATATTATCACACGTTCCGTGACCAACGTTGTTCGCGCGCACCGAAGTAGTTATAAAAGTAGGGTTCCGTTAGGAAAAGTATAATCCTTAATCCATAATCCTTGGCAAAAAAAATTGGGAACCCCTGGTCTAGACTAGTACGATAAATGAAAAAGTCTAACCAACCCAAACTTCTACATACATACATACATATAATCACGCCTTTATCCCTTACGGAGTAGGCAGAGCACCAAGGGCCGATAGAACCACATGGTGTCACTTCTGACCAATTTTGAGGGTATAATTGAGATGTACAAGTTCGGTTAGTAGTGACAGGTGGTCAGCCCATCGCCTACAAAACACCAAGACCCTCCTGTCCCTCTACTGACAAGTACAGTATGCCCGGGAATAGAAGCAGCTGTAGTATTATACTTTTTTTTCACTCCCAGAGCAGCATAGAAGACCAAACTTCTAACTCTACATTAAAACAAATTTTCGGCGTTTTTCGCTACAGTCGCCTACTGAGGTTGGCAATGTTATCAATATTTTCCCGGCTGTCACAACCTGTATATTATTTTATCTGTGACATTACTAACATTTGAACTGGTGTATGCTTTTAACTTTCCTTCCAATGCAAGGTTCGCTAATTGCAACCGGTTCGCAGGACGTTCAACTCAAGGAATACCTTAATACGTGCTAAAAAGTACAGCATGCATGTACGATCCAGTACAGTCAGCAACAAAACATGTTTTAATCTAGCTGTTTAACTAGCTATTTCGCTTAGACGATGGAAAAATGTAACGGGCGTCATATATATGTATGTCCCGAATCACAGACCCGTCGCGTCGTATGCCCTTGACGTGGCATAGTCATTTTACCTATTGCTTTCACACGATACAATATAATTTGCCAATTTGATTGTAAGTGACTTTACTTACTTGACTTATATTCCGGTGTCCCCTAGACATGAGTATCTCCGGACACAACTATATCCTCGGATATATATCCAGAGGTGGATATGAATTCCTTCACTTTAAAGAAAGTTACCACACCTATATCCGACCCACTCCGACCTACCGAATAATGCTGAAGATAAGAATAAGTGAGCGAGACGGAATGCGAACGCGCCGGAACGCGCGGTACTATCGCAGTAGACGCATGAGCGCGAATGTAACGACATTACACGAGTATATACGAATACTCACGAGCGACAGGCATGCCGTTTAGTATAAATATTTTTTTCGTAATTATAATTTTAAAAATTTCTATTCATTCCGATTTGTTATTATATTTGATCTTAAGTATTTTGTTTTGAATGTAAATAAAAGCTGTTTGGATTTGGAATTATTTTTAGGACAATAGTTTTAGTGTACCTATTTAGTAATTTTAAATACGCCTATCAAAATATTCTAATTATTATTTGGATAGATCATCCCAATCATATCTCCGTTCGCTTAATCTTTTCATTCCCGGATATGTACGCGGAGTTGGATCTGTTAAAAGGATACATACAACAACCTAACCAAACCAATCCCAGTCATATCTCGATTCACTTAAATCTCTTCGTTCCCGGATATGCACGCGGAGTTGGATATGTTAAAAGGATATATATCCTTAGTCGGAGTGATATACTACATGTTCAATCCTTTCCCGGATATGATTAGCCCATGCCTAGTGTCCCCTAGATGGGGTAGAGGGCCTCCATAGTTCTGATTGTCACGATCAGATTTTTCCTAAACGGATATTAAAACAGTAAATCTAATTGCCTCGTACAGAGCGGAAGTCGTATTAATACGTCGAGGACTGTACCCAACTTCACAATAAACAAGCGGCACCTTTAACGGCATTTTAAATTAGCCGGCTTGTACGAGTTTTCAGCAAACTGGCTTGCGAAGACAGGTGGCCGTCATTATTCAAGTTGTAATAACTACATCAGATATCAGGCAGCGTAACTAAGCTTGGGTTTCCTAGGATAGCTGTGCCGTTATAGCGGTGCCGCTTTTGCCTTAAAAGTTTTGAGAGTATTCCTGATCATAAGTTGAGAATAGAGTCGAGGGTGGTTATATAGGGAAGTCTTAAACCCTAACCCGATTATACATATGCTTTGGAACACCATATAATATTTATTGATCAGTAATTTACCTAATTTACGATTGACGCACTCTTAAAAAGTATACCACATCTCGTAGCATTGCGTCAGTCGAATATAATAATTAATCCCATATCATAAACAAACACTCTCGAGAATCTCAGTACGCTTGCACGGAACGTACTAGAATGTACAAAGTATTTATTTTCACTTTCATTTTTAATCACTTTTAATTACGAGTATGTTGATAGGATTCGATTGTTTTTATACGATACGATACCGCGGAGTCGAGTGGACGCAAAGATACATATAGAAATCGTAAAGAAATGCATCCGCCACCAATCTATTGGTTTATTCGTCCACTGTGGGGGTGATGAAAAGGGCAGCGCTTCCGGCCCCACCGGGCCACTAGTTATTATTTGACCCATGTATAGTACATATTCAAATACTGTGAGAAATTTCGATATCGCGTTCTGGAATTTGTATTGGACTTTTCGGATCTGTCTGCGTCCTGGCGACCAAATTACACAACTGCGGAAGTATCACCTACAGATGAAACCGACAACAAAGTCAAACTGAATGTTACAATGCTGCGGCGCGATTTTATGCCGCAAAGCATTTTTGCCGCGCGGCGAGAAATTTATAGTACGCGCCTAGCCTAACAGCCACGGTTTCAATAATGTGTTACATATAAAATCCGCGTGGACTACAGAAAAAACAAAATGTCGAAATTATCCGGGATTTTTGGTCGTCAACGTTCCCGAAAACTACGAAAACTCCTTATCATCACGATCATTTTTCTCCATGGAAGCATACCTGGGAAGTGTCTGGTTCCAAAGATATTAGGGTCCAAAGTTGAGTAAATAGACTGCGTTTTTCTGCATTAATGCACATAGTCGCGCGTAGTCAAGAGAAATAATTAATATCTCTCTATGAAAAAACTAGTATAAACACTGGACACTATAAATTTCGCCCAAGCAAGTAATTAATTTTTTTTTTTTCAAAAAAAATTACATCGTTTCCCAGTCTTTTTTTGCCATAAACTTCCTTTATTTGATGTATACATCATATACATGTCGACCCTATTATCTAAGATAACAGAACAAGATCAAGTTAACTGTCAATTATTATTTTGGTCGAAAAATAAAAAAAATATAAAACTTAACAATAAAAAAATGACCGTTGTTTTATTAATATGTACTTAATACTACGTGAAGGTAATTGAAATCATAGTTTTAAAATACGTAAATATACTGTCAATTTTCAAAAGTCAAAAGTATCAGTAGGATGAGTTTGAGTGGTCTGAGTTGACTAAAGAGCCACATATGTATACTGCAGCTTAGCATCTTCAGAATACAAGACCTTGCATGTGGGAATAGGTATAAGAGTTTGTGAAGTGTGTTAAAAGTGTGAAGTCTTTTTTTACCTCAAATACTAAATTGTATTTGCATTATAAAAACCTAGTTTTGCCAAGTTTTGAAAGAAAGAGCAAAGAAATTGCTTTGTTAGTTAACATACAACACACTTAATTGATGTCGACTGCGCGACGCAAAGGAGTGGTAATGTGTTTAACAGCCTATTCACCATAACAAATGAACAGTCGGGATCCATTATCCGACAGCCAAGCTAATATTTCAATGGATCTTGCCTGTTCAGTTGTTACATTACATCATTAGAAAATATTTTATTTTCTTCAATAGTATTCATTCCATTATAATATTATAGAATTCTAGACCACCGGACATCTTAGTGCTTGTTTTCATCTTTTCAGTTTTTTTTTTTATTATTACACAGTTTGATTCTTTTTTACGAAGTCGGGTTTTTGAATTTTTAATTTGATAATTATAAAATTATTAATAAAGAAATGGAAAAAATTCCTCACCCGGGTGGGAATCGAACCCACGACCTCTGCATTCCGCGTGCCAGCGCTCTCACCACTGAGCCACCGGGTCAATTACTCGGATGACGAATTTTACCATCTCTTTTTCTAAATTACATATTGGCAACGTTATTTTTCATCCCGATAGCTATACACTAGCCAAATCTCGGCAAACAAAGCTGAATCCCTCAGCACAATGTTTAAAGATGAAACAATCAACCATATCCTAACGGATTATATTAATGGAGAAGTGTTTTTATAAATTTATCTTAGTCAAGATATTATCTATACTTAATATTATAAAGCTGAAGAGTTTGTTTGTTTGTTTGTTTGTTTGAACGCGCTAATCTCCGGAACTACTGGGTCGAATTAAAAAATTCTTTTTGTGTTGGATAGTCCATTTATCAAGAAAGGCTTTAGGCTATATATCATCACAGTGCGACCAATAGGGACGAAGAATAAGAGGAAAATGTGGAAAAAACGGGGAAAATTATTCAACTTTGGAGACTTCCGTTGCGTGCGCTGCGTAAACGGTTCAAGTTATCCAAAAAATATGTATGAAAGAATAAAATGACGTAGAAATGATATGAAAGAAAAAAATTGAATGTCTAGACTGCCTGATGCAGAACCCTTAGCAGCCCAGCTAAACTTTGAGAGATATGAAAATACCGTCTTAGGAAAAGTTGCTCAGCATGATAAGTTGTTGACGCGGACGAAGTCGCGGGCAACAGCTATATATTATAAAATCTACACTAATATTATAAAGAGGAAAACTTTGTTTGTTTGGTTGTAATGAATAGGCTCAAAAACTACTGGACCGATTTCAAAAATTCTTTCACCGTTAGAATCCTTATTGGACCTGGATGAACATAGGCTATAAGAATTTCCCGATATTCCCACGGGAAGGCGACCAACGGGAATTCTATATTTTTTACGAAAACCGCTATACATATGAAGCTGAAATCGGGCATATATGTTCATTGGGGACAGCGAGGGAGGACTAAAAACGGATTTCCCGAAATTCCCACGGGAAGGGGACAAACGGGAATTCATAGTTTTTACGAAAACCGCTATACATATGAAGCTGAAATCGGGCATATATGTTCATTGGGGACAGCGAGGGAGGACTAAAAACGGATTTCCCGAAATTCCCACGGGAAGGGGACAAACGGGAATTCATAGTTTTTACGAAAACCGCTATACATATGAAGCTGAAATTGGGCATATATGTTCATTAGGGACTGCGAGGAAACACTAGAACGGATTTCCCGAAATTCCCACGGGAAGGAGACCAACGGGAATTATTTATTTTTTACGAAAACGGTTAAACATGTGAATCTGAAGTTGAGCATATATGTTTATTTGGGACCCCGAGGAAGCACTGGGAACGGATTTCCCGAAATTCCCACGGGAAGGGGACAAACGTGAATTAATTTTTTACGACAACCGCGATAACATATAGGCTACTTTTTACACTTAACATATAGGCTACTTTTTATTTTTTCTGTAGTCCACGCGGACGGAGTCGCGGGCGTCCACTAGTTATTAATAAAGAAATGGAAAAAATTCCTCACCCGGGTGGGAATCGAACCCACGACCTCTGCATTCCGCGTGCCAGCGCTCTCACCACTGAGCCAAGGGGTCAATTATTATTATATAATTATTATATTATTATAATTAAAATTTGATAATTGATTGTAATACGGCTGACAGGACAGAATACATCTACCAACCACATTTCAAGTAGCCCTAAGATTTACTAAAATTACCTGCTACCTATATGTATAGCATACATAAAGAAACAGGACGTGGTCGTCCTTGGTGCAAAAATACGCTTCGAGTTGCGGGCCTTGGGGCAACCCCCCGTGCCCGGGCAAAATTCTCGGCGCGCTACAACGCGCCGGTAGCTTAAGTGGAAGAAAGTCTGACCCATTTGGGAAGGAAAGTTGCGGCTGGCCGGGGCCGGGCTAGTCGACCCCTGGTATTACCAGGGTGCACCCGGCCACTTGAGCTGATAGAGACAGTATACAGACATATATTTTTATATTGTACTTATCTCATTCCGTATTTTTCCATTTGTCTATGGAATTGTAACATGAGAGGTTGTCCAATAAACCATTTACTAATATTCAATTGAAATGTATTCTGTAACACATAAACTGCCTGACAAGGGAAATGAAAACAAAACCTATTCATTCACAAACAGCCTTACTGCCGAGTGTCGCTACAAACAAATATCAAACCTAACACACACAGCATAGACCATTAAATCAGCTATGTTATACAGTGGCTGGGTATTATAGCATTTAAGTTCATTTTACCTTGATCTGTATTGTTTAGTACATATGCACCGAGTTTGCACTGAAGTTAAGGCAAAGAGAATAAATAACAATGTTTAGTATAGTAATCAGCCGCGTGGTGCCGGCAGAGTAGAGTTTGTACCACCCCTGCCTACCCGTGGGTATCGTACGAGGCGATTAACGGTTTCCGGGAGGTGGGCAGCAGCGCCTCCCGTGTTGACAACATAGTCCGAAAATTACACTGCGGTCACCAACCCGCCTGCCCAGCGTGGTGACTATGGGTAAAACCCCCCCTGTGGCAGTAGCCTTGTGGCGTGCCCTGGGGGAGGCCTATGTCCAGCAGTGGACTGCAATAGGCTGAAGAAGTATAGTAATACATAAAAACTTTAAACTAGGTATAGACTATATACTATATACTCAGTTTAATTAGACAGATCTTTCATATATTTTGATACAGATCACAGACTAAACCTATGGATAATATTCCAGATTATAATTTTGTAAAGCTGATAAAAAAAGCAAAAAGATATTGTCAGTAAAAGTAGTCACACTAATATTATAAAGGTGAAAATTTGTGAATGTGCATGTTTGTTATTTCTTCACGTCTGAACGGATGGAGCGATTTTAATAAAATTTGGTATGGAGTTAGCTGACACCCTGGATTAACATATAGGCTACTTTTAATCCCTGGAATATAATTTTATCCTGGATAATTTTGTTTTTTCTGCAGTCTATGCGGACTGAGTTGCGGGCAACAGCTAGTTAGCTATAAAATTAAATATGCATAAGAACCAATAGAATGAAATATGTAAATTTAAAAGTTCAGAGCCATGTTTCAAAACAATGTTTTGAATACAAGTAATAAAGGTTATCTAGATACCTTGCTAGGTAAACTAAATACCTACTTTTAGAACCAGAGTGGATAAAAATCCTTATGATAGGTATGAACTAAGTATTATAAAATTATTAATAAAGAAAATGGAAAAAAATCTTCACCCGAGAGGGAATTGAACCCACGACCACTGCATTCCGTGCCAGCCGCTCTAACCACTGAGCTACCGTGTCTATGAACTAAGTATGTAAAGTGCCATAAATATGTTTAATATCTATAGGTAACATGGTACTGAGCACCACACTTCACTACATATTATAAAACAAAGTTGCTTGCCACTGTCTGTCCGTCCCTATGTATGCTTAGATTTTTCAAACTATGGAATGGATTTCGATGCAGTTTTTTTAATAGATAGTGATTTACGAGGAAGGTTTATATGTATAGTATCAGCACTGCACCCGTGCGAAGCTGGGGCGGGTCTCTAGTATGACATAAAGTTAAAAAAATCTACCTGAATGAAGAAGGACAGAAGTGTATCTTTAAGTGTGATTGTCGAAATCTATCACAATACCAACAAAATAAATAACTAAACAAAACACCCATAAGGATCAGATTAACATTGAAATTGATATAGTTATTACTTATTAGAAAATAATAAATTAATCTAATGAAACTTATCTAACAATAAGATAAATTTTCCATAATCACCTCATAATCTGTAAATAAATATTCAAGGTAATTTTATATTATTGCCAGAACGTATATTATCATTACATCTTATCCCATCGTAGATAATTGTTCACGTTCAGATCACATTGTAAAAAATCCCAGCGAGATTAGTGTTATTGTGTGTGAAATATTGTTCTTTCTAAACATCATTTTACTAGGAAGTAGGTACTTACCCAATCGTTATTGTGGCTTTTCTCTTAGTTTTAAACACGATAACCAACGGGCACTGTAATATATCACACTAATACACTTTCACTTCACAGGAATCGAATATTAATGGAGAAACACTCAAAATATAAAAAATAACACCAATAATAATCTCCGAAACACTACGAAATTACGAAATTCAGGAAATAGGTAAATCGAAAATACGTAACTTCGTTTGACATTGACAACGGACTTTTTTTTACTAACACAAATTAATCCACCCATGTTCATAAAATTTATTATTCTATAGTAAAACCAAAATCCCTGAGTAAAACCATTCACTCAACGTTACATTTCTGTTATTTAAGAATAATATTAGATATAAAATAGAAATAATGGTAGGTAAATTAAACAATACCGTAGGTAAATACAATAAAGAGATAGTATTTAAATATTTCAATAGATTTGACTTGATCAACAACCATCTCAGTAATATTTGGAACACCTCTCCTAGTGATGATGTAGTTATTTTTATATACCTATCGATACTTAAAAGATTTATTAGTAATCAAATATGAATATAAACAGAAGTCATCATGACGTAGTCTGTCAAAAAAGTACATTGTCATCAGGGATTTGGTATCTCCTCCAGGGATTTGGTATCTGATCTCCTGTTGTCATTCACTATACAAATGTATTTTTACGAATTAAACATAAAATAGGTAGAAAAGGCATTAGAAAATTAAATTACCTCCTAAGTCTTCATAGAGGATAAGAAACAATGATAAAACCATCACTATAAATGAATTTTTTTCATGATTTTTACGCATGCGCTGTAAGACGGGTGGCAATTAATTCAGTATTGATCTCTTAAAGCAAGAGTTTTATTCTAATAAAATGATTCAATCCAGTAATATATGGAACTTTTATGCAGTTTTGGTTTTACACGACATATGTCATTGTGTTGCAGAGGGTTCGGTTGCTTTTACTTTTAAGGAATATCAATATAAAGATTCTCCTAAAAATGTAAGTCAACCAATGTAAGTCAACTAAAAATGTAGATTATTGATAGGTCTTCGGAGCGAAGCGGAGCGAATCATTATTCTAAGCCGAAACATTTAAGGGCTCACTCAAATGGCCCCAATGAAAACAGATATAAAACAATGCGTCCAAGATTTAATACATATACCTACATTGTTTCAGGAATTAACTTTTCATGAATTCGAGACCGCTTGTGAGCAAAGCAGTGGTTGCAGTCAAGCAATTGGTTTGATGAAGACAAGATGTATTCGTGAATGTGTTTCACCGTCATGTTATAGAGATTTATACCAATCAGACCCAGTATGTATCACTATAATGATAAATTAGTGTCAGACTTACCTACATAATGACGAATGTTAAATATTGTTTTATTGAAATTATTTCAGCTAGAAGAAGGAGAAATTGACGTTAGACTGAATTCATTCAAAGGTTGTTTTATTCAGAGGAGTGGAAGAACTCGAAATTGATTTCGAATTAATATCGTCTCGTCGTTATTAATATTAAGTAGATTTATCATCAAAATTCACCAGAAAGTACGTTTTCTTCTTAAAGTTAGTACCAACAGTTATAGTTACCTACCTATATAATTATCAGTAAATTATTTATTAAACTGTTCTTAAATTGACATAAACTGATTTTTTTTCAGATCTACACTCATTCCACAGGAGACGATAAATTAATATATTACTTGTGTGCTTTAAACCATAGGTCATAAATAGATTTTTGTACAACGTATGAATTTCTTATTTATAAATACCAACAATATTATTATAATCAGACGACGAATGACTGTTAATTAACCGACTTCAAAAAAAGGAGGAGGTTCTCAATTCGTCTGTATGTATAATTTTTTTTAATATTTTTTAATGTATTTTCACCGATTTTTCCGTCAATTATAGACGGATTTAAATTTTTTTTTTTGTAGGATAGAGTTCACTTCTGAGGTTGTCCCATTTTCACCGAGTCAGGATCTGATGATGGGATCCAAGAGAAATCTAGGGCGACCACCGAAAATTGTGTGCTCGTATGGTGCTTTTGTTACGTAATCATGTCTTACTCAGCTATATGCTTCAGGGTGTCAACATCCGATGCTGCTGTGCTGATGATGAAGTTACAGAACTCCTTAACGATTAGGAGTTGGGAGATAGTACTGCAATTGGTCGATGAAAATTATTTGGTATTATGTAGGGCAAACGTGTAACTCGAATCAACATCTGATGCTGTTGTGCTGATGATGAAGCTACAGAACTCCTTAACGGTTAGGAGTTGGGAGACAGTACTGCAATTGGTCGATGGAAACTATATACGAGTATGTAGGGCTAACGTGATACGTATACGGGTAGGTAGTAGGTACTTCTCCTGAGATGGTAACGATGAAATCCTTAAGTATACAGGGTGTTTTTTCGTTCACTAAGGGTACGTACTCTATACATCAAATAAAGTAAGTTTATGCCAAAAAAAATGCTAAGAAAATATGTAAATTTTTTTGAAACAATTTTTTTATTACTTGATTGGGCGAAATTTATAGTGTCCAGTGTTTATGCTAGTTTTACATAGACAGATATTAATTATTTCTCATGAAAAATCTTGATACTCGGGTCTATGTGCATTTATGCAGAAAAACGCAGTCTATTTACTCAACTTTGGACCCTAATATTTTGAAAACCAGACACTTCCTAGGTATGCTTCCAAGGAAAAAAATGATCGTGATGATGAGGAGATTACCTAGTTTTCGGGAACGTTGACGACCAAAAACCATCCTGTATAAACTAGCATCTATTTAAGTCCACAACGCATTAACACAACTAAAAATCGAGAAATAAAGTGACTTTAAAAAAAAAATTAACCGACTTCAAACTCTAACTAAAAAGCAATTAATAACGTAACTAATTTATCTACTTAATACATATTAAATATCTAAAATTATTTAAATATTTACACCTTAATACCTAATACTTTAACAAAGTCATCTTTAACTATTTAAATATCACTTATTTTTTGGAGTCGGTACCAGCCAAACAAATAAATGTAATTAAGAAAACTGACCGACACTAAAATCATAGTAAAACCAAGAATAGGAAATTGCATTACCGCGTGCCCTGCCTACTACACCGTATTGTATTTCGCCGTGTGTGTGGCTTTGCCAGTCGCGCCCGTTTATTAATACAACAGACTACGTTACCTAGGCTGGCACCGACTCCAAAACATAAGTGATAATTATAAATATTTAAATAGTTAAAGATTACTTTGTTAAATTATTAGGTATTAAGTTGTAAATATTTAAATAATTTTAGATATTTAATATGTATTAAGTAGATAAATTAGTTACGTTATTTATCGCTTTTTAGTTAGAGTTTGAAGTCGGTTAATTTTATTTTTTTAAGTTAGTTTATTTTTATTTTTATTTTGTAGTTATAAAGTGCAAGTTGATTACTAAATTTCTCTTACACCTTTTGTTATTCTAAAGCCCCAATGATGTAGAAATGCTATTCCCATTCGTAGGGCGTAGGTTCGATTCCAGTCACAAGCCTAATTACTAAATTTATTTCATGTAGGTGTGGTCTTTAATGTAGTGAAATTGTCACTTAGCACCTTGATGCACACTTGATGTTCATGAAACGAGCTATTCGGGGGCGGGGTCCATGCTACATTTTATTCCTTCCCTTTTTGAATCTGACAAACAAACAAACAAAATACCCTTTTTATATGTTCAATTATGTTTTTTTACGGCATTATTATTCAACATCATCATCAGCCTATTGCAGTCCACACGACTGCCATGGGGAGTATTTGCCCATAGTCACCACGCTGGGCAGGCGGGTTGATGACTGCAGTTTTTTGGACTATGTAGTCAACACGGGAGGCGCTGCTGCATGCTGAAACCCTTAATCGCCTCGTACGATACCCACGGGCAGATATGGGGTAGTACGAATTCTACTCTGCCGGCACCACGCGGCCATTATTATTATACTCATTAACGCCTCGTCTGATTTTAATATGTAGGGTAGGTAGTTCTACTATGAACCAGACAGTCACAATGAACCATCTAAATTGCTACTAAACGCGATGTTGCCAAATCGTGCACATACCGGCGAAACATGCACACTTGGGGTCCCTTTCCACTCACTAGTTTAGGCGGCGACTCTGCGAGAGGTGGCCGCACGACAAGTGTTTTTGCGAAAACAGCACTGAAAAGTAAGTATTTTATTTTGATTCCTTTGATTTTTTACCGGTTTAGTGTTACTTATTATGTATTCTTGTTTCCTGCATGTGTTTACGTATACATTTAGCTTTAAAATGCATTATACGCTTATATATATAATCTTTGGTTTGGCGTTAAAATTTTGAGGTTATCATAAAACATGCGGTGTGTCCCTCAATGAACCACTTCAAAGTGGTCTACATTGAACCTGGTTAATTGTGTACCCATGTGAGCACGTGTTTTGAAAGTTGACTAAAAGTGCGAGATGTGAATATACAGATCTATAAAAATGAAATAGATGTTAACAGTAAAATAATTAAGACATATATTTTCACTAAAAATATGCTTTCAGGATGCCACGTGTGAAAGTACTTATCAGAAAGGGGAACCATTCAGCTGAAACTATGTTAAAAGCGTTAAAATTACATCGGACAGGAGTGAGTATTCGAAAAGTAGCCAAAGAATTAAAAATCGCGTACCCGACTTTAAGAAGATACGTTGCACGAAACTTGAACGTCCCAATTAATAATCTCATGGGTGAAAGGCTAACACCGAATTACGAAAACCGCTCCATATTTACACACACACAAGAAGAAGAATTGAAAAATTACATTTTGGACTGCGCTTCAAAGTTCTACGGCTTGACTGTTAAAGATTGTCGAAAAGTAGCCTACCAAATGGCCATGATCAATGGAATAGCAGTTCCAGATTGTTGGGATAAGGCCCAAATGGCCGGGAAGGAATGGTTTCGATGCTATAAAAGACGACACTCCGACTTGTCAGTAAAAAAGCCTGAGGCCTGTAGCCTTGCTCGTGCTACTGCATTTAACCAAGAAACTGTAAAAAGGTTTTTCGCTAATTTGAAGACTGCATTGGAACGACATCCCTCTTTTGGAAATGGTTGCCGCATATACAACCTAGATGAGACTGCTACTACTACTGTGCAAAGGCCAGCGAAAGTAGTCGCGCTCAAAGGCAAACACAATCTTTCTAAAGTAACTAGTGGGGAACGAGGAACATTAGTAACGACATGTGCAATAGTCTGTGCCTCGGGTCAAAACTTACCTCCCGCTATGGTATTCCCCCGAAAAAACCTGAAGGATATTATGCTTCAAGGTGCCCCGCCTGGCACACTGGGACTGACTTATATGTCAGGCTGGATGACATCAGAATTATTTGTAGACGTAATGAAACATTTCATCAAGCATGCAAATGCAAGTCCCGATAATCCAGCTCTACTGATTCTTGACAACCATGAGTCACATTTGTCAATTGAAGCCTTAAACCTGGCTAAAGCATCTGGAGTAACTGTCCTTACATTGCATCCACACACTACATCAAAATTACAACCCCTTGATGTAGGACTTAATGGACCCTTTAAAGTTTTTTATAATAATGCAGTTGATTCATGGATGCTAAGACATCCCGGCTCCACAATGACAATTTACAGCGTGGCTGAATATGTAGGTGAAGCGTATGCTAAGGCTATGACACCAATTAACATAAGTGCGGCTTTTAGAAAGTGCGGTATTTTTCCCTATAATCCTGATATTTTCACGGACTTAGACTTTTTGCCGTCAGATATTACAGACAGACCGCAACCGCATAACTTCAATGAACAGCAAAAAATGCAGACACACCAGCACAATATGATTCCGATGCTACTGACTGTGAAGATATCAGATTATCTAGTCCAACTATTATGGATTCTATCACAAATTTGGATATAACCCAATTTTCAGACGGAATTATAAATGCTCCTATAGAAAAACCCCGTGAGCAGAATATTTCAGTACTAGCACAACCTAAACTTGGAGTAGAATCTGAACATAACATTTATTCAGTAACCTCGCCAATTCAAAGAAAATCTGAGATGAAAGATTTTGTTTCCCCAAAGCAATTCATGCCACCACTGAAAGCTGGACCTAGAAAAAATTTAAAGAATAATCGAAAGAGAGGTAAAAGCAGAATTGCTACAGATACTCCAGAAAAAAATGAAATCACGGTAGACAGAGAGAAAGCAAAAGATAAAAAAAAGATCCAAACAGTAAAACGTGCTGTTTTGAAAGATGTTCCGAAAAAGAAAAAAAGTTACGAAAGTAATTGTATCTGACTCTGAAACTAGTTCAGAGGAGGATATAGAAGAGCCCCCAGTATTGAGTGATTCAGAAGTCAGTGATATTCACGACTCCGAAGATGAAGACATGTTCAATCTAATACGTGGAAATTTTCAAAAATTGCCAAGAAAACCTGTGGTTGGTGATCGCCTTTAATGCTAACAAAACCAAAGTCTATTATGTAGCTAAAATAATTGAACTCTTTGACAATAAGGCTTATGGAGCATCGTTTATGTGACTAAAAAATAAAGAATTAATGAAGTTCAGAATGCCATTGGAACCAGATTTAGCAGAAGTTAAACTTAACGATATTAAGATGATTTTACCATCGCCAAAAATTAATGGCTCAAAAAATCGCAATACAACTTACAATTTTCCTGTTCGTGTTGCACCAACTATAAGTTTGCGATAAGAGAAATGTTTTTTAAGTTTTGTTTAAGTAACTTTTATATTATATTAAACTTTAGTTATCGTTAGTGGTGTTGGCAAAAATAAATTACGATCATCGATTCAAGTAAACTTGTAGGTACTTCTAATTATTATTATCGATTAGTTCGTATTTTTAACTGTTAACGGAAATTAAATTTTTGCCAACGCTACCTTTTCTTACCTTACTATTGTTACCTTATCTGAAACATTGATGTGATTTTTGATACTCAAATTAATAATAAGACAATTTCAGAATTTGGTGTAAATTTAGAATATAAAGTCAAGGCTGATAACTTTATAAAGCGTTATATAGTAATTATTATTAACGAGAATTTCTATTTTTCTCGCTATAAGCAAAGTAAACTATTGTTGTTGTGTTTATGAAAGTTGTTAACGTGACTGATTAGGTTAATGAGAAAGATATTTTTTATAAGAGATGACATTTATGTTGCCTGTGCCATTAATAAAAATAAAACAAATTAGTATTTTTTTAATTTATCATACACTAAGAAAGTACAATTAACGTAAGTAGAGGACACTGAATTAGGTGGTTCATTGTGAAAAATACCCTGGTTCAATTAGTACACCTAGGTGTACACATTGAACCAATTATGTTTTTTTTTTTAATCTACAGTGCTCCTAAACCATTATAATTTTTAAATATACGTCAAAGCCATCTAAAACTCAGATACATTCTCTACCTGTTAACGAAAATAATGACCATGTAAGACAGAAACAGAAGGAAATATGGTCATTCAAAATTTACCTGGTTCATTGATGAACAACGTACCCTAGTTTATGCACTAAACGTCCGCCAATAAACGTATCTAGGAACACGACTTTAAAGAGAAAAATAAATAAAAATTAAATAAAGGTAGTCTGGCAACACTGGCTTGACTTGCTATCGAAGGTCACTTACGATAAGATACTTTGATCATTCTATTAAAGTGATCGTAGAAAATTTTGTTATAGCTTAGATAATTTACACTGTTATAGATTGCTGTTATCGATAAATTAAATTCATCGATTAGTATCTGTAAATACGTAAATACCACTAACAACACTATAGTCATAGACAAACCAAAGTCACCGAGATGGAAACTCAGTCTGAATCGAGATTATGCGCCATCTAAAAATTAAACACAAGAATTAAATGTATAAAATAGTACAAATCTCATGAAGATGGCATTAGCGACCGTTTCTGACCAAATAGTTCTGTGATCAAGTTGGATGAAATCAACAAATTAAGGGATAAATATAATTAAAGTTACGTTTGATTAACAAATATACTTATTGACATTATTTTATAGTATTATTAGTATTTTATAGTAAGCTGCATAGTGTAATTATTTATTTCAAGGAAATTCATGTCTTATGGTAATTGCATAACGTTTAATTAAAATATTTTGCACACAACTTTTTATGTACATATAGATTCTGTGGTGCGAATTTTTTGATAATTTTTTTGTGACCCTGCGTCTACCTTTAATCACGTCACTGATATGCACCTACACCGCAGTTACACTGTGGTTTTACATACATATACATAGATATTATATAATTACATACATGTACATAGAGTCTTAAAATTGTCTCATACAACTAACGCTATTTTTTATTTGTCCATATGTGTAGGTCAGTCAAGGGTACCTAGATTTGTAGGAGGTGGTACTAGTTTTAGCTCCCTCTGTAATTGAAAATGCAAAATTGATTCCTTTCTTTTCCATGGATAAGGCCGATACTACTATTTATTATTATCTGTTCGACACTTATTCTTTAGTCTATGCACTTGCAATCGTGAGAAGCGATCAGTGTAAAATAAGTGAAATAAATAACTATGGCATCGCTGTGCAGGCAAATTATTCGAGGAAATGCAGTTAGGAGTTTAGTGTTTGCATCTGGCCGCCGAGGCTATGCCGACAAAAGTAAGATACAAATAATTTTAAGTTAAAACCACTAGATCTGTCAAAAAGTTACGTAATGTCAAAAATCCTGTATTTCCCGTACTCTATTTCTTAATATTAGGGGTTTGAATGCCATTAGACAAATAAATAATTTAAATTTGTATCTTTAAGTGAATGCACAAAATGTTAATTTCTTTTTCTTACAAAATAAGGTTATATAAATGTCAAATGAATGGTCACACCATCATTGATTATTTAATTTTTTTGCCTTGTTTTAAACCAAGATTTATATCTCACACATATTTATAATATTTCTAATAAAACTTTTATACATTATAAATGACAAACAACATAAAATCATATGTAGAAAAAGATTTTTTATAGGTTAATCTAGTCTAATCTTATCATAAGTTATAATGAAAATTCTGCCTAGGTACTGAATAGATAACTTACCTTCTGCTTAACAAAATGGTGTTAACAATAGATATGGTCAAATAAAATAATTAAAGCAACTTAAAAATATACATAACTTAGTGTGTCCGGGTTTTCTGCGATAATTTAACATGAAATTTGTCTAATGGTGTAGGACATAACACTTCATTTGTCCCGGACAGATCAAAATAAGAGGTCGAAATTTTAAAATAAATTTTCTTGTCGCGGTCGATACGGTCGATGAGGCAGGCAGACAAACGACAAGCACGTAATGCACGGTCGTCGCGTCTGACTTAAAAATATACATATACAGTGTGTCCGGGTTTTGACTAGCGATAATTTAAGGGCATGAAATTCGTCTAATTCCATCGACAAAATGCCAAAAGGGGTCCCCTTCACCCCCCCCCCTCCGAGTTGCCGCCATTTATAATTTTATTCGATGCATATTATGAAAAAAAAATTGTATCTTACCACTGGGATGTCCCAGAAAGTTGAAAATAATGCTGGTTGTGAGCTAATAATAATTGATGCAAAATTATTAATAATTCTAGTTTGGCGAATTTCAGCTAATTTTTTTTTCTATTTTTAAATTTTTTGTGTCTTATCGCAAAAACCAGCCCCTTAAAAAGGATTTTTTTTTTATTTTTCTAAAGGATAAATATAGGTCCCAGGGGTGTAGGTTTTTCAGTATTATTAATTTAACAGCAAATAATAAATGTGAGGAATATACAATTTAATTCAGAATTGTTCTTTATAACATCAAACAAAAGTAAGAAAGAACCTAAAGAACAGAAATTCACACTTTTCTTGTCAGAGAAACACAAGAAGAGTTTTTTTTTTGTTTAATTTGAGGTCTTTTTTTGTTTAATTTTGATTTTAGCGCAAATTTGGATATGCAAATGACGTTCAGATACATATAAATAAATGACATTATTTTATTGTTTGATTTTTATAAATTATCAAAGATAATCAAGGTATATTTATCAAGATAATTATCACTTCAAATCCTGCAAAATAATTTTAAAGTATGTTGGCAACATTGTAGCTGCCTACTTAAAATATCATATGGCCAATGGACGTAATTATGTATTTTTCTGACCTCTTGCTTGTCTAGTTCAAAATGCTATAGGTAATGCTAGAATTAGAGTAGAATAGAAGATTAGGATTATTCCCTCAGGGATAGTGCTAGCAACTTGTAACTTCTCTTTTACATCTGACTCTGCTATGCTAAATGTGACTGTAGGATTTCCTTCAAGATCACACAATTTTGGGAATGTAGACATTAATGATACATTGCTGCAGTTTCCCTAAATTAGAAGTCTGGAGGCCTTGAGTATGGCAAAAAATAAAGTACCAGCCTTACCTTAGGATACTTAGTGTGGATTCTTCCATTTATAAACTTTAATATTATTCACCAGTGATGCCCGATCCCCTTGAGCACGCAACGGGTTTGGAACGTAAGGAGCTGCTAGCAATCCAGGCTGGTAATGACGATCCTTTCAACATTAAAGTGGTGAAGAAAGCCGCAGGCACACGAGCCAATCCCACTCTAGTACCATCCTGCTTCGATGCGCGCATTGTTGGATGTATATGTGAGTATTAGTTTATAGAGGGGCTTCTCAAACTTATTGTTCCACATTGCCCTATCATACTTCCCAGATAACAGCAAACCCTTTTTAAAATACTGACTATTGATACATAAATATAAATAATACACCATCTATATACATAATATTAAAATTGTAACGGATCAATGTTTGTGCACGCTAATCTCAGGAACGGCTGGACCGATTTCGATGCAGTTTTCAGGAATATGTTGTGACAGGTCCCACTTAACATATAGGCTACTTTTTATCCCGGATAATTTCGACATTTTGTTTTTTCTGCAGTCCACGCGGACGGAGTCGCGGGTGTCCACTAGTTACATAATATAATTACCCCATATGACTCAATGGTGTACTGCACTTTGAGAACCCTTAACCATTATGTGCACAACATTTTATCAAGATCTGCTTATCCTTTTTTAGTGAAAGACAAAGGAGGGACTAAACAGGGGGCTGAAGCATTATCAGTTACTAGGAAAGTCTAATAAATATTATAGTCAGTCAATTTGCACCCTTGATAGACAAGTAGGGTTAAACAAACTCTGCGGTGAGAACGAAGTAAGAGCTATTTGCAATAAATAGTACGAGTAAATCCAAAGCAGAGCGACAGCGATAATTTGAGAGTGTGAGAAGAATGTGAGGCATCCTTCCGCGCTCCGCACCTGGCCCCGCACATTCCTAATAATCGCTGTCGCGGTGCTTTGCTATAGCAAATTAGGTACCGAATAGTCTTGCGGTACTGCCCCCGTATCAATTACGTCATCATGCCATAATATTGTGACTGGTTGGCTGATTTGCGTTAACGCGAGCGACTTCAAAGTGAAAACTCACACTAAGCCCTCTGTCAGACCCTTATACAAAAGAAAATCCCAAGGTTATAATATTAAAGATTACATTAATTATAAACGTGAAAGTTTGTGTGAATATGACAAGGTTTGAATGTTTGTTACTCTTTCACGCATGTCATACCAGCGGCCGCTCACTACTTCGTCCGCGTGAAGCATTGCACCCATGCGAACCCGGAGCGGGTTATATATATGGGTTATACATATAGCCTATAGCTTTCCTCGATAAATAGGCTATCTAACACTGGAATATTTTTTCAAATCGGACCTGTAGTTCCTTTATAATATTAGTATAGAAGAACATCACGTTGTTTTTAGCACTTGCAAAGGAACTACGTGGACGTCCATTAGTCGTCGATAAACACAAATAAGAATGTTTATTTCCCATTGTTTCAGGCGAAGAACACGCAACAGCCGTCACCTGGTTGTGGGTACACAAGGTAATTGTTATTCACCTTGATATTTATTTGTTGCTTTGACATTTTGTGCATACATATAATATATACATATATGTACATATAATATATGCACACGGGTGTATTCCCGAAATATGGTATGTAGCTAGAACAGCAGGACCATAAAGTGATCAGATCACACAGCAACTTTTAACATGGCAGGGGATAGATGTAGATGTTCAGTGACAAGGTGCTCTAGCTCCTTTAGGCTGGTTTTAGTGTCACGCGGACCGTCAGTATGGACCTGCTCCCCACAGACCGATCTGTACTAGGCTGATTTTAGTGTCACGCGGACCGTCCTGACAGATGAGAGCGTTTTAGAGTAATGCGGACAGGTCCGTACGGACGACTCTAAAACGCTCCCTAAGCTTAATACAGATCGGTATGTGCGAGCGGTCCGTACTGACGACGGTCCGCGCGACACCAAAACCGTCCTTAAGCTTAGGGAGCGTTTTAGAGTAATGCGAACGGGTCCGTACTGACGGTCCGCGTGACACTAAAACCAGCCTTACGACAGGCACAAACGGAGACGCAGGTGATGTATTCTAGTGAAGTCCTGGATTAGCACAGAAATGCGATTTTTAGAAACAATGTCCCCTCCACACATAATTAAGTGTGGATGTGATGCATCTGCATTTTTCACTGTAGCACAACCTCGCAAAATATCCCGTCTACATATCTGTTTATGAGACTGATTATTGCTTTAGTTTCCTATAATTGCGGTGCAGTCACATGTCGCCACCGTAAAGACGGAAGTCTTTGATATCGCTCGGTAGCTGCTATATGACGGCGCCGCTGGCATAGCGGTGGACGTCACGATGCAGTCTGTACGGTAGTCGTAGTGAATCTTTGCTATCAAGATCCGCTTTGTCTATGTAATACGCAATAAAATGCCAAGGAACTAACACAAAATAACTGTGCCGTGTGGTATAGGCATAGTAGAAAAGCACTATCCTATGTTTACCAACCTGTGGTGTCTGGGCAAATACCTATGGCAGTAGCATGTCCTGGGGGAGGCCTATATCCTTCAGTGGACTGCAATAGGATACTAATGTGATGTGAAGACTTGAGCCATCAGTGAAACGAACTATTTAGCAAAACGCACTATAATTCTGGATTTTTCTTTATTTACAGGGTCATCCTCGTCGCTGTGAATGCGGGCACTGGTACAAACTGATCGAAAAGACACCCCTTTAAATCAACTTCTTCTAGTATACATAATAGTAGTGATATATCTGCAATAAGTCGCATTTCACGCCGCGCGCACGGTCTTTTGTTATCTATGGTTCCTTGTGTTGCCAGTCGCGAAAATGTTAACAAATGCGCTAGATTTGATTTATAATAACGTACCAAATCAATACAATATTAAATAATTGTAAGCATATATGGATTGTTTTATTTGTTTTACCTATTTATATCCTCAGCTATGATCCTCACGTTCATTTTAATGGGCCAAGCAAGAGCATTTAGGAATACTCGAAATTAAAATCTACAGATAAATAAATTTGCGAGTCTGTACGTAATATTAAAATAACCGCTTTTGAGGAAATGCATTATGGATGCATGCAAGGTATAATTATGTATGTGTGTATAAATAATATTTACAAAATTAAATATCAATTTTTGCTAGTCTGTTTCTCTGTTCCGGCTAATCTCTAAAACGGCTTGACCGATTTTGATGAAACTTTTACTGGCAGGTAGCTGATGTAATAAGAAGTAACTAAAACGCTTACTCTCGAAATTCCCATGGGAACAGAAAATTAAATCTGTGGGTGACTATGTGCCAGTCAGTTAAGAGGATGAGGAAGTCGCCAAACCACGCTTGTTTATAGTAGGTAATATTATGTAGTGTCATGTCAGGTGATAAGTAAGGGATGTAAAATGCATTACAATGCACATTTGGATGGCGTAGCATAAAGAGGCCTACATGTAGGTGAATGTGGTCTGAACTATGATGAAAGAGAGCAACACTGGAAGCAATGCAATGCAAATGTAATCTGGTTTTATTATAGCACCTCTTCTTTACGCGACTTTTACTGGCCATCTACGGCCATGCCTTGTTTATAATTTATGTGGTTTTAGCAACCAGCCATCTAAATCAAGATCCAAGTTGTATTTATACAGGTTCTGCAAAATGTCATCAAAACTTTTATTAATAGATCCCTAACTAACTACCTTTTCTGAAACCGATTATTCATAGCCGGGATTTAAGTGAAATCCAATACTATTATGCAGTAGGGTGCAAAGTCGTGGCTTATTTGTTCATGTTGTTTTCATGCACACCACAAGTCCGTATGGAACTAAGTCTCTTTGCTTATTTGCTTTTCCTTCAAAATAAGTAATTAAAAAATATCACAACACAATCACTAAACGGAAATCGGAAATTCGCCAAATCCCTGATGGGTACCAACTTGTTCTCTATGTAGTCTGTGATCAGTACACTAAGCCACAGATTACTTAGAATTGTGTTTTGTGCTAAGTAGTCTGTGCGTTTATACATGGTTTATACGTTATTTTTATCGTAAGTTGTTTCTGCAATTATTTTTCATTTTGACTAACTTTAGACTTGTTCCTGAGGATTTTCCCGACGTTTCCATTCATCATCATCAATATCATCCCTCATAAATTCAGAAATCATTTACTAAAGACAATGGCTGTATGGGCTTAGTTCCCCTTGCCTTTCCTTCGGGATAAACTAAACAAAAAGAAAAAAAGGATTCGGCGGGAAAAGCTGGAAGGGTGCAGGTGTAATTTTCTTGTGAAAATCAAAAATTATTTGTAAATGGCTTGCATGTGTCCGTAAAGTGATGTTTTCTAGTAGATAAGTTATATTTTGATTACTTGTGATGTGAATCTAGTGCGTGTGCATGGTTTTATACGCAGGTAAACTGAGTAAAACTTTAGCCGGAATACGATCTCTTCATGGGCCCATGTAATGCAATAATTTTTCATTTTGACTAACTTTGCACTTTTCTGCAATAATTGGCTGTATGGGCTTATTTTGACTAATTTTCTTTACACTTCGTTCTTGAGGATTTTCCCGACGTTTTCATTCATCATCATTATTATCATCCATCATAAATTCAATCATTTACTAAAGACAATGGCTGTATGGGCTTAGTTCCGCTTGCCTTTCCTTCGGGATAAACTAAAAAAAAAAATTGTTTATTTTCTGCAAAGAATATACTACTCATTTTCTGGCTGTAAATATTAAAATTGGGTGCAGTACATACATAATCATGCGTTAGTATATAGTTTACTCTAAAATTATTTTATAGTTACCGGCCTTCCTTAATGAGCTCAATTATTCATCTCATTCAGGAAGGCCGGTAGACTATTCTTTATACCTTCATGGTTTTTATAAACACTGTCCTAATGTTTTTTCAGGACTAACCATACAACAAGTTTATGTAGCTGATGGGTTCGTAGATGATTGCGATGAACTGATACACAAGTGTATGCAAGTAGAGACATTAACATACCAAACATTCTGTGGTATTTGGAAAAAGATGAACTTTGCACAAATATTTCAGTAAGTACAGATAACCAAAGCTTCCTAACTCCTGCGCTAATTTCAGAGTGTACCTAACTAAGCACAATTTAAGAATCTTAGTCAGGAACTTTACCTCTCTCTATATATATGTACATTTAGTTTCATTTTTGATATTTTATAGAGTATACATAATGCATATCTATTACTCACCTTTTATTTGTACCAGCTACTCGGATTATGCTCCATTATTCATGAAACAAATATGCTAATTGTCTAGTCATCGGCTTTTCTAGGGCTTCAATAGCTTATATATATTTTAGTATAATGATGTTTCTTTTTAGAGGGCGAGCCTCAGGCCCAGAAATAGCAGAATTATCAGAGGAAGTTTTACATATAGCAAAGCGGTACATGGTGGTGAATACGCATAACTTTAAGGTTATTATAGCATCTCAATCTATACATATAATAAAATTGTAAGGGATCGACGTTTGTGCATACTAATCTCAGAAACAAAATCTCATCATTGTGACCAAAATTATCAGATTCCCTTCCATTTCACAGCTTGCTTAATTTGTTATTATTGAGGTTATTATTAAATTAAATGAACACTCCCTGTGATACCTATCACTCTGTACTTGCAATTACAAATATTTATTATTTCCATTAATTACACAATATGTAATGTATAAATATTTACAAACTTAATTTAATGTTATGAATACCTACTTACTAGCTATAGGATTCAATTCAAACCTGTGATATGGTGTGACAGGTAGGGTCCACTCCTAAATTGTTATGATGGCAAACTTACCATAGTGTATTTAATTTATATCATATTAACTCTTTTTGTAACATAACATATCAAAACATTATTCCAACAGGAAGCAATAGCTGGTCTATTCCTAGTCTATGGCTTGCTGAACCTCCAACCGTTCTCAGGGTTTGCACCATTAAGGATAATACCCAACGATGTGGCAGCCATCAAAGAGTTAGAGAAATCAGCCAGGGAGGGCAAACGGTATGATGTTCTATACATCTTGGGCTCTATACTTATACAGGGTCCAGTTCAATACCATGTTGAGGAAAGGGAGAGGGGCATGGAAGGGCCTATTAAAAAATATTTGGAGGGTAAGCCATTGTTGTTAATAAATGCATATGCACATCACTGTTCCCAAAATGGGGTAACCAAAACTATCATAAAGGAGATCAGACAATTTGGATGGCAGGGACAAGTTGCAAACTTATAACCTATGTGTTCCTTAGTCAATCCTTAAAACATGCATGGAAGGAGATGCAGCTGATGTATTCTAGTGAAGTCCATGTCAGCACAGGTTTTTTTAAAAATCATAATATGATACTTCCAATGTCAGGGTTTGTTGGGAGTATACTACTGAATGAAGACTGTTTTGTGTATGCTTTCATATTGAATAAATTATTGAACATCTTGTCCAAAATATGTACCTACCTATGTTTCTCTATTACAGTATTATTAGTTCCCATGGGAGATTAGAAAAACTCTTTTTAGTAACTCAGTTTCTTTTGCCTTTTCCAACTGTTTAAATATTTTAAATATTTTGTGCCCCAGGGCTGACTTCAATAGACAAACATGGCATCAGACCAAAAGGAGTGTTTCACCGACAGAATGAGGAGATAGATCTGCTAAGAGACCTGAACAGCATCAGCAAAAGATATACCATTGCCAAAAGCTTACTCGCGGGTGAGAATAGTAACTTTGTAGTACTTTAATTCATTACACTATCAATGTTTGCACCTACCAGGATTCGAAACGTCCTGGCGTCGCAGGCAGGGCCACCACCAATCGGCCGTCAAAAATTATTTTGTCTAGTTATTACATATCTCTCTGGATTCGTCGCATAAATGTGAGATGTATTGCTCTCACCAAATTCATGCTACGGGCCCAGGTCCTGTGATTCTTCATGGTTCCTATGGTACCTTTATGTATGCTGAATATATAATTGTATTGCAGTGAATGGAACATTGGACAAGAGCCTGATGTATACTGACGAAAACCTTTCGTCAGAGCTGGACTCTTCATTGAAAAGGCTGATCAATGGAATTCCTGAAAAAGATTCAGGTAAATATTACGTATTTTCTGTGTGTCCTGACGCGGTACTTCACTAGAATACTGCTACATCTCCCTTAGTATACATCATATAGCGGTGATAGCCCAGTGGTTAAGACGTGCACCTTCCAAGCGGGAGGCTTAAGTTCGATCCCAGTCACGGGCCTGTACCAATGAATTTATTTCATGTATAGATTTTAATGTTGCAAAATTGTCACTTAGATCGTGCCTCGGAAAGCACGTAAAACCGTTGGTCCTGCGCCTGATCTTTCCCCGGTCGTGTCGGCTTTCCGTCCCATCGGACTATGAGAGTGACGGAATAGAGTGCATCTGTGTTTGCGCACACACTTGTGCACTATAATATCTCCTGCGTACCTGGCCAATCTCCGTAGAGATTGGTCGCCTTGGCCGAAATACGGTCGGAGGTCATCATCATCATAAGTGAATTAAGAAACTTGGGCATTCTCTCAGGCTATAAGCTAGCAACACTGGTCCCCTATGCCAAGGGTGGATGTAGGATAAATACGCAATCCTGAAGTTTTTCATAGCACTTACTTAAGATACTCTTTCTATTACACCATGTTTGACGGCCGATTGGTCTAGTATAGTGGTTCACAATTAGTTTTTTCTACGTACCACTCTAAGAAAGATCTCAAACTCGCGTACCCCTTATTGCAGGAACAATAAATAAATAAGAGATGAAATCAGATGTATTTTGAATTTATTACTATCAAAATACAATACAAGTTGACAGAGAACACCAGTTTTATTAATGTGAGAAATGGGCACGTTTTTTTTGCACATACTCGTATAAATATTTTTTGGTAATTTTGGTACGCGCCGCGTACCCCTTGCATCCTTGCATACCCCTTGTGTACCACTAATTGGGAACCACTGGTCTAGTAGGTAGTGACCCTGCCTGCGACGCCATAGGTCCTGGGTTTGAATCCCGGTAGGTGGCAAACATTGGTATGATGAATACCGATTTTTGTTTCCGAGTCATGGATGTTTCTATATTTAACTATGTATTTATATACCGTTGCTTAGTACCCACGACACAAGACCTTAGGGATCTTAATGTGAGACTAGGTTAATGTGTTGTGTAGTGTGTGAATATTTATTTGTTTATTTAATATAAAATTATTAATAAAGAAAATGGAAAAAATTCTTCACCCGAGTGGGAATCGAACCCATGACCACTGCAAACCACGCCAGCCGCTATAACCACTAAGTCACCGGGTTATAGCGGCTGGCATGGTTTGCAGTGGTCGTGGGTTCGATTCCCACTCGGGTGAAGAATTTTTTCCATTTTCTTTATTAATAATATATGTTATTTTTATAATATATAATATCTTGACTAAGATAAATTTATAAAAATACTTTTCCATTGTTTATTTATGTATATGTACAAAAGTAATCTTTGTAAAATTAGGGTATATGTATAATGTTGAATTGTTTTCTAGACTCCGAGGATTATGGTCCCTCTAGTTCCTACAGTTCTTCAGCACAGGGTATAAAAGAGAAAGCCATGAAGAATGTCGTTGGAGGGATGAAACACCTCACCAGCACAGTGAACTCTGATAAGTACGAGCCAAAATCTAAAAGTTTGTCTATATGAGCAATCACCACTATGAATGATTCTTCTTCTATGCTGCTCTGGGAGTGAAAAAAAAACGTATAATTCTACAGCTGCTTCTCTTCCCGGGCATACTGTACAAGTCAGTAGAGGGACAAGAGGGTCTTGGTGTTTTGTAGGCGATGGGCTGACCACCTGTCACTACTAACCGTACTTGTACATCTCAACTATACCCTCAAAATTGGTCAAAAGCGGCACCATGTGGTTCTATCGGCCCTTAGTGCTCTGCCTACCCCATAAGGGATGTATGAGGCTGTCCGATGCATAAAATATGTATATTGACTATATGGTCTATGATATCAAGCTCAAATGCGACAAGCCGTTTAGGCCCTAAAGCGTGCCAAAGTAATACCTAAACATACACTAGAGAAACATAACCCTCCTACTTGCGCAGTCGTGTAAAAAGATAGCTGATATGCCTGCTGGATACCTTTTGTTCACTTATTCATTAGTTTACGGCAATTTTTATTATTTTCAGCACAACATCACAGTTACAATTGGAGGTGACAAAGAAAAAGACTTCGCCAGCTGCCAAGAAAAAAAAGAAAACTACCCCATATAGTCCACAGAAACATATACCTGGAAAAAAAAGGACGAGGGAAGAAATGAAGTACAACACAGAAAAATATAAACGCCGCAAGTACCACAAATTCAATTCAGATAGTGAAGAAGAGGACGAGTTTACTGAAATATCTGATGACGATACAGAGATAGTAGAAGATAGAGAAATAAGAAAAGAGCCTGTTACCGAATATGAAGTACCTATAGTCAATCCTAATGAACAATTTGTTCAGTTACTGTCAGCAATGCCTGGTACCAACGTCACCATACAGAATGATATTGAAATAGAGTTCATAGACATGCATAAAAGCAATATAAATAAAGAAAATAAAACAAAACAGGATAAAAATGTCGCACCAGATAATGCACCGTCAATGGGTCTCATTGTTGATGCAACACCAGAAACTAATGATAAGAGTAATGAACGCGAAGCTTTAAATAGTTCAGAGGAAGTATCGAGTAAAAAAAAAGATGTTGGTGGCAGCAAAAAAGTTGGTGCTAAAAGGATAAGTGCAAGATTAAAATCATGTGAAAATCCTAAACAAGATGCAGTGCCAGACACTGAGTCATTCAAAGTACCGGAGAACCTTAAGAATAAGCTAAAAAAGAAGCAAGGGATAGTTTTAGAAAGGAGAGATATCAAGAAAATTAGGAATAAGAGTAAACTTGAACACACACGCATATTGCCAGCGACTAATCTTAAAAAATGATCCAAACTCCTCTGTGATATTATTGTTAATCTCTGGTTTTATTGTACAAGATTTAGCGTACAAAAGCGCGGACTTATTACTCATTACAATTTTTGGTACTTACTTAATCAAAAAAATGTTTATTTTGTAGGGGTTGTGAAAAGGGAAGCGCTTCCAGCCCCACCGGGCCACTAGTTCTTGTGTGGCCTATGTATATATTCCAATCATTGTGAGAAACTTCGTTATCGCGTTCTAGGATTTTGCATTCGATTGTGGTTCTCTCCTGCATCCGATAGATGGCTCCGCTACAATTTATTAAGATTATACCTAAACAATTCCTCAGTAGATTTAACGTACACGTTTACACTATCTTGTAAAATAAATCAACATTTTCAGCCATGAGAAGTCCACAGCTCCACAACATGCTACAGTCCACAAACCAGAACATAGGCCTCCCCCATTAACCTCCACTCCGACCGGTCGGTTGTGGCCTGCATCTAGCCGATCGCGACCTTGGCTAGGTCGTCCGTCTAACTCGCGGGTGGTCTTCTGACACACGCTGCCCTTCGGCTCCGACCTTCGCCGGCTCGGATGGTTTTTCTATTATAGGCTATTTTCATAGCTCATATACACTTCTATCACATATCCTGTATCACACGCAAATACCATTAGTACCTATGTACAAATCAGTAGATTTTCAGCTTTAAAACCATGGGAGAAGAAATAAAAGAGGAGCAGCGGCTAAGTATATTTTCATACAAAAATAGTGTTCCGCTGAGCGGGGGTGAAGTATGGGACGAGGGCAGCATCCTAACACTGTAGCCCTGCCCATTTACATAGAAACCACCTTGTAGTGACTAAAACTACTTGCTCATTATCAATACATGGTTCAACATTATGTTTTTACTAGTGCAATTACTCATCACTAGGTGGCAATACTATACTACGTTTCAGTAATGAAGTCCCCTGATAAAAGCGCTAGTGTCTTTGTAATTTTAATGCTGTTTCATAATATTTTGTTTAGTTCCAAAAAAATCGTAGCAGTTCGTTATAAAACGGGCTATAGTAACTACTCGACCACTATTTGTCACAACTGTTTGTCTATCGTACGCTAGATGTCGCGATAATTATTACGTACTATGTACTTAAATTTTAGAAGGAAAAGAGACCTATTTTAAGGGCTTATTCTACCTGGCTAAATTCAGATGTCCTAATTAAGATCCTAAAAACGTAGAAAGAAAAAGAAAGCTAATTAGAAGCTTCTGATTACACTTGTCTTATTTAGTGACTGATTCAGTTGCGAATGCGGTCGGACGTGTTCGTAATGGCTCCAGTTCTGTCAAAGCACAAAAAATCGGTATTTTCGTAGGCAGACATTTGTTTTTGCAGCGCCGTACATCACTGTGTGTGACCCAGGGATTATTTGGAATCTCCTCGTGTGACCATAGGCGCACGATAAATGCGAGCGGACGCCGCCATTTACAGATCAATTTTTTATCTGTGCGGCTCATAGTATTTTCTCTTGTGACAAAATTGTGTAAACAAATTACCTAGTATAAGGAAAATAAATTTTTATTACATATTTATACTAGATTTTCATTTTCTATTTAACTTAGATGTCAGTTGTAAAAAAATTACACAGATTTACACAAAATGGTTTTATTGACTAAATTACCTGCATATAATTTAATTACTTACATTGTTTTATAGTTTGAACTTTGTTATTCTAGGCCACAAGATATCTTCATTCAAGGTCATTTGATTTGTGTGCTGTCTCACTCACTCTCTACAAAAGGTTCGCAGGCAGAGATCTCTTTCATTAAATATATTATATAAAAAAACGTAACGGACGTAGTTACTGGTTATGAAAAAAATCATATAATTATCAGAAAATAACACTTTCTTGTGTGGTCTAAAATACATTACAATACCTACAACTACATAATCAGTAAAGGACAATAAAGCATTAATAAATTAAAAAATATACTATAGCATAGAATATGGATCAAAATAAAATCATAATTCAATGGTCTTTAGTTTCTTTTCCACAAAAAGTAAAAAGCAATATCCCCAAACATTTTTGATTACAAACTGTACTGGGTTTTTCTGGATTAATTTTATATGAAGTATTGGTTTATGAAATACTTTTCAAATAAATTGGAAAGAAAAGCCGAATTGCTTTAATTTGTATTGTTTACGACCAATTACTTCTACTTTATTAGTATCTAGACTATCACAATGATCAACAACCACTAATAGTAATTTTTAAATGTAACACCCATTTTTACTTGTTGAATCGAACTTTTTTGTGTAAGAAACAAAAAGTAGGTATTTACTTTTATCTAAGATTTGCTTTTTCCATTGGGAAGGAGTTCATAATACACAAATACGATCATGGCATAATACCTAACAAGAAAATTCACTTTCTGCTGTCTGTCCCTATGTATGCTTAGATCTTTCAAACTAGGGAACGGATTTTGATGCGGTTTTTTAATAGATAGTGTGATTCACAAGGAAGGTTTATAATGTATAACTAGAGACCCGCCCCGGCTTCGCACGGGAGTAATTCACTCTCACGCGGGCGAAGCCGTGGCCCGCCGCCTCTTTCTATAAGTCTTAAGGCCGATTTTACCAATGATCAGAATAAATTATATTATGAAGAATAGTTTCTTGCTGTCTTTCGCTAAAAATCGAGACAGCATCAACTTTATCCATCAGATGGGCTATCTGACCAATTGGCCCTTAGTTACAAAGACTAAGAAACAAATCTGGAATATTAATAATTAACTCGGAATGGCTGCAATATCTTTCGATGAATTCTTAAATGCTTTGGATTTAGTTATTATTGCTTAAAAATATTGCTATAACTACCTACCTATTAAATATCTTGGATTCTATTCAGTTCGTCAATTACTAATCTAGCAGGTTTAGTCTTAGATTAATGATGGTGAAGACCAATCATTAATCTAAGGGTTTAGTTTTGGCAAATTTTATATTAACACTGGGCAGGGTTAGAAAATAACTCTTGTACTCTGGACAGAAAAAAAAATAGTCCCAACAATTTTATGTCTTTTACCTCTTCTGTGAGTACATGAGTACAGATAACTAGTGAGGCTCACCAGTTTTTTTATATAAGATGTGATATTTAGGCCTTATGTTAATTAAGCTATTGATATTTCTTCGATCCAGAGTACTTTGCAGTAGCATAATGCTGTTAGCAGTAACAAAAATAGCTCTGGCCACTGATAAGAGGTTAAAACATGTTATATTCTTAAAAAATTCTTGAAAATTCAATGTCAGTCAGTATGACACTGACAAAGTTGTCTACTTCTTTTTCAGTTGAGTTTTCAGAAGAAAATATAAGTGTTATTTGAGCCATTTCATTCAGGTAATTATTCATTTCTGTCTATTATAGCTAATTCATCTTCTTCACCAGAGGTGTTTGCTTTAGCATCAAATTGTATGTTACTTTTGGAGCCACCACTAGACCCATGTGATCTCGGACTTTCATTACTAGATTCTTGTGATCTTGGACTAACACTAGTTTTCCTAACATACAGCACATTCAAATCTTTGTTAAGTTCGTTATAGGGTACACCATAAACGCTACCGTCTGAAATCCTATTAAGTTTATGTATTTGTTCTCTCAGCTCACAAACTTGGCTGTACAATTTTTTGTTTTCTCTAAGTATTGCTATATTCTCTGTCTCTAGAAGCTCTCTTTTACTCCATTGTATTGTGTTTTCTGATTTGAGCTTTTCCATTTCCATTTTTAATTCTGCTATCTTCTCTTCTAGAACTTGTTTCGCGGCTATTTCGTCTTGCAGTTCATTCTGCAATCTCTCCACCTCACTGTGACTAGAGTCAGTCGAACCTAATGTTCTGTCGCTGTGGGTCAGCTCTATTTTAGCATTATGGAGCTCAGCTGTTAAAGTTTCAATCTTAGCTAAAAGGAAAGCTTTCTGGTCTTTCTCGCATTGCAAACTCTTGCAAGTTTCATCCAAACGCAACCTTAATTCACTGAGCTTATTTGCTAAAACGTTGTCGACGTTAGTGAATTTGTGGGAATCTAGGGACGCTCTCTGTCGTACCGAAGGTTCAATGGGTACCATGAAGCCTGCTTTTCTTCTCAGTTCAACTCCGTCTTCTGTAGTCAGATCTCCAGACAGTATTTTGCTTTCGCCTATACTTAAAAGTTTTTCGTTGTCGCTTTTAACGTCAATCACTTTTTTTTCTAAATCGTTTCGCTCTGCTTTCAGGGTAAGTAGCTCCTTAGTGACTATGTCTACTTTATTCTTGAGTTGTTTAATTTCGTCCCTTGCTTTGTTCCGTTCAGTTCGCACTTTACTCCACTTTTCGCGCCAGTTGGCCGTGCAGTCTGACCACCAGCGCATTGTTTTCTCCATCTGTGTCGCGCGAGCTCTGGCTTCGTCAAGTTCCCTGTGGTAGTGGGCTTCTTTGGCCTCCCAGTCGGTATTGGTGAACCTCATCCCTCCAGCTTCGTGGTCGCGACTACGCCTATGACTGCCTCCATAAGAGCTTTGTGCCATTTTTCATTTGGTTCAGGAAGCTGTAAAAGAGAATATGTCACCTTGTTATGGAGAAGCCTAAAGGAACTCTTAATGTCTTTAGCAGTCTAACCGTGTCATTACAAAAGAGTTTTATTACAAAACATTTTTTTAAGCTAAACAATTTTCTAATTTAAATCGAGTCTTAACTTTAGGCACTCTTTTGTAATATCACTGTAAGTGTTTTATGTTTAATTTTATCAATAGGTAAGTATGTCCTGATACCACATGAATTTCTAATCACATTTGAATTAATGGGGTGTCACTCCATTTGTTATTATGGTCTGTGAGATTAGTGTCAGGTTGTCATAGAATTTTATTTATCATAGTGAACTCCCGTGACTTTACCCGCGTGGACTGCAGAAAAAAACAAAATGTCGAAATTCATCATCATTTACAGCCCTGAGAAGTCCACTGTTGGACATAGGCCTCCCCCAACAACCTCCACTCCGACCGGTTGGAAGCAGCCTGCATCCAACCGACGCCCGCGACCTTGGCCTAGGTCGTCCGTCCACCGCGCGGGTGGCCTTCCCACGCTGCGCTTGCCGATACGTGGTATCCACTCTAGAACTTTCCGACTCCATCGGCCATCAGTTTCTTCGAGCTATGTGCCCTGCCCATTGCCACTTCAGCTTGCTGGACCGTTGAGCTACGTCGGTGATCTTTGTACGTCTGCGGATCTCCTCATTTCTGATTCGATCACGTAGAGAGATCCCAAGCATAGCTCTCTCCATCGCTCCATCCTAATCTAACAGGTTTAGCGACCGAGGTATATAGCTGTCCATAGAACCTCTCAATCTACCTTAGCACCTCTGGTATGGTAGACGCTACACTGCCGTCCTCTGTCTTTAGCTTCGTCAACTGGCTCTGCCCAATAGATAATTCTCTTGCGAACACTTTGGAGCCTTGATTTCGCTCTATTGTCTCCTTAATGCAGCGAGTATTAAAGCTGCGGATGTCGTGTCGCAGAGACTTGGAGATACGTCTATTGAGCTGCCGATATGCTTCAGCGTCATCAGAGGACTGCAGAGACATTGCGCGCCTTTCCGCCATGGGGTTGAGGGTATGATCAGTTAGTTTCTGCGGTCTATTTCTACGGTTAGGTCTAAAGAATTTAATAACCAGCTTTGAGGCTATGTATGGATCTTAAGCCTTTTGTTTTTACAGCATAATGAGTGGTTGCTGTCCACCACCCCCAAGGAGGGTTTGCCCTCAAACCAGCCCTGCACCAAGCGTCCCAGCCAAATGCCTATCAAAGCCCATTATGCGGGGACTGCATTGGGCACAGACCCAGAGGATTATGGCAACCACTTTTATACTTTGTGCAATAGGAGGATCCCTTGTGTACAACCTAGTTGGCAAGCCTAGAAGGGCTGCTTACAAAGAGTACTATGCGTAAGTACTTATCTAGTATTTACTAGTACTACACACATACCTTTACTTACACAATGGTGTAGTTTCCTGTGGTTGAATCTTAATAACATTTTATGCTAATCAGAATAAATTACCAAAACCATAACTGTCTGTAAAATTACAATTTGATTATGTGTCCAAATGTGGTAGTTATAAGCCTTCAAAGTTAAGTGGGCAAATACATTTTTTAAATGTGAAATTAATTGAAAATTACATCACATGTCCACCTACATCATTTACAGCAACTTTTGTTCTGTGACCATATTTGTAAACACAATATTTAATATAGCTGTAGAACAAAATATCTTTCATGTGCGTAATTTACTGATAGAGTGATAAATGAAATTGTATTAGGCGTTACAATTCGGAAGTTCAAACATTCACTATGGGTGCGCCCACCACCGGGCCCTACACCCTCCACTGACCCTCGGATCTGATAACTCATAATTGCGACAACAGGCACTTGTACTAACTACAATCGCCATGAGAAACCAGACCCGAGCACCTAGCATGCAAGACGATACATTGCACCATTCCGAAATCAAAAACTAGATAAATAATCTACATATGTTTCGCCAACAACCGTGGCATCCTCAGGATTATAGAAATTAGTAAATTAGTAAACCACTAATTACTATGAACCTCTAAAACCCAACACATTACTTACACAAGTTGTGTAAGTAATGTGTTGGGTTTTAGAGGTTCATAGTAATTAGTGGTTTACTAATTTACTAATTTCTATAATCCTGAGGATGCCACGGTTGTTGGCGAAACATATGTAGATTATTTATCTAGTTTTTGATTTCGGAATGGTGCAATGTATCGTCTTGCATGCTAGGTGCTCGGGTCTGGTTTCTCATGGCGATTGTAGTTAGTACAAGTGCCTGTTGTCGCAATTATGAGTTATCAGATCCGAGGGTCAGTGGAGGGTGTAGGGCCCGGTGGTGGGCGCACCCATAGTGAATGATAGAGTGATGTCACGTCGTGGTATCCGTTTGTATGGAGCATTTTTTGGCAAGTGTAAAATTGTGATTTTGAAATCATTATATCCCGGAAAGTTAAGATAGCAAAAGTTTTTCTTTCAATATAAATACAATTTAAAAAGCTACCCTATTACCACCAGAGCAGATTTTTTATGAAAGGGTTTGTAAATCGGTTCCAAAGACTATTACATCTGTATTCTGAACCCACAGTGTTTGTATGTCAATGATATCACATCCATCGGTACAGAACTATCAACTAATTCATATTTATAAACTATAAATTGAGGATGTGGAAGAGGAACAGACAGAGAACAAAAGCCCCTATGGACTTTATATTTTACCATAATGAATTCTGGGTTAATGTAACTGAAATGAATTACCTTGACTTTCGTGACTGTGCCTGATCCAGTTACATTCTGATTCAGGAGTACAATTAGCCAAAGTTAAATGGTAGGTACTTAAATCATACTAATCCAATCCCATGGGTCCTTCCTTCCCGTGGTCCTTCCTTGGCACAATTTTTTTATGAACTTTACCTGCAATTATCAACCTTACCTGCAATTTGTTAATCTTCTGCAAAATAAATTAAGTACTTCAACACATTCATTATACACTCGCGAGCTCTTTCTTTTCTTAATTATTTTTCCTTACATAGTTTCATACCATTAAAAATTGTTTATTAAACTTTAATTTGCGAAAAAAACACGGGTAAAAAATTTCATTTTTTTGTTTTAGTTTATCCCGAAGGAAAGGCAAGGGGAACTAAGCTCATACAGCCATTGTCTTTAGTAAATGATTTCTGAATTTATGATGGATGATAATGAATAGAAACGTCGGGAAAATCCTCAAGAACGAATGGGAAATTAGTACAATTTTTTTTTTTTTTAGTTTATCCCGAAGGAAAGGCAAGGGGAACTAAGCCCATACAGCCTAATCATTGTTTAGTAAAATGTATTCTGAATTTATGATGAATGACAATGATGATGAGTGGAAACGTCGGAAAAATCTTCAAGAACGAGTTTATAATTAGTAAAAATCAAAAATAATTGCAGAAACAACTTACATGAGCCCATGAAGAGATCGTATTCCGACTAAAGTTTTACTCAGCTTACCTGCATATAAAACCATGCACACGCACTAGATTCACATAACAAGTAAACAAAATATTACTTATCTACCAAAAAACATCACTTTACGGACACATGCAAGCCATTTACAAATAAATTTTGATTTTCACAAGAATATTACACCCGCTCCCTTCCAGCTTTTCCCGCCGAATCTCGAAATTAGTACAAACCAAATTCAGTTCATTAGTACATTTTTTTTTGTTTAGTTTATCCCGAAGGAAAGGCAAGGGGAACTAAGCCCATACAGCCATTGTCTTTAGTAAATGATTTCTGAATTTATGATGGATGATAATGATGATGATGAATGGAAACGTCGGGAAAATCCTCAAGAACAAGTGTAAAGTTAGTCAAAATTAAAAAATATTGCAGAAACAACTTACATGCGCCCATGAAGAGATCGTAATCCGGCTAAAGTTTTACTCGGCTTACCTGCGTATAAAACCATGCACACGCACTAGATTCACATCACAAGTAATCAAAATATAACTTATCTACCAGAAAACAGCACTTTACGGATACATGCAAGCCATTTACAAATAATTTTTGATTTTCACAAGAAAATTACACCTGCACCCTTCCAGCTTTTCCCGCCGACCCTTCATTAGTACAAGCGGAATCTATTGTGATTTTTTTTTCTAAATCACTTTTTTTTATTCCAAACCAATGGAAGACAAAGTAAACTATGTCCATACAGCCTTGTTTTTAGTATAAATATTTTCGAGACGTTATTTGATGATAATGATGAATTAATGGAAGGAAACAACTAATGTAAAATATTTATTTTAATTAAAAAAAAAACCAACTTCGTAAAAATTTTGACCTCAGTATCACTATAACGACTATACTCTCAAGCTCAAATACGACAAGACGTTAAGGTCATGCCAAAGAATATACATACATACACTTGAAAAACACAATCCTCCTTCTGGCGTAGTCGGGCATTTCAAAAACTTACTATAGGTTTAGCTACTCTAAAAAAGTTCAATCCGACTGTTCTTTTATTCCGCTTACTTAAAACAAAATACGGTATGTCGCATTTGAGTTTGAGAGGTAAGTATCATTAGATTCGTCTACGCATATTCAGAATCACATTTCAAAAAAGAGTAAGTAAGCCACGGAAAAAAGTTGAGTAAACCAAGTAAGTAGGTAGGTAGGTACCTACATAAGTTCACGATTTGAATTACTTACTTAATTTTTAAGTGAAATGATATGAATACAAATAAAACCATTCGCACATGCTAGGATCACATCACAAGTAAACCAAATGTTACTAATCTACCAGAAAACATCACTTCACGGACACTTGCAAGCCATTTATAAATTATGTAGTAATTTTGATTTAACAAAAAAAATCGCCCATTCTCTTCCAGCTTTTCCCGCCGAATCCCGCGTCACTCACTAGTACTAATTTTTTACTTACTCAAAGAAATAGCAAACGAATATAATAATATTATGACCTTCCATACTTATCATAGTCTAGAAATTGTAAAGCCAATATCCATCGCACTATTGGGCTAGCTTACTACGTAATATGGTTTAAGGCACTTCGAACTCAGTAAATCTGTGAAGACACATAAGCAGAGATAGCTTACGCCAAATAACCCCACGTGGAGTGAGGTCTCCTGTGTTTGCTAGCACTTTTATCTAAATTTTCTCTCTATTTGCTGATATATGATACTCGTATCATGTTTCAGACATGCTCATATGGAAGAATGGGCAGATGAAATGGCTAAGAAAGGACTATTCCAAGCAGTTCCTAAAGGAAGTGGAGATGACTAATGTACAATAAAAATGTTTTGCATATGATGTGTTATTTTACGATTAATTTGTATAATGCTTCCCCAAAAACTACTTGCCATGCCTACCCTTTCTTTTATTATCAGTAAGTACCTATTTCTTTAAATTTAGTTTCGCACAATCATCGAAAGGTAGGTACATACTGATTGGTTGGCTGTCAAAACTACTTACACTTGTATGTCTGTGTTTAAGACGTTAGATAAGCCAACCAGCACAAGTAGTATGACCTGCGAAACACGATATGATAAACCGATTTATCGGACATTTATCCTGTCAAAATACGATAAATATAGGCCGCCAATTTTGTATAGACTATACGATATCCACGATGCGTGGTCACCCTAGGGAGGCTGAAATGAAATATTAAACCTAAAACATTCGCTGGAGTCACAACATAAAAAAAATAGTTTTACCTATGTACGAGTTTTACTAATTTATTGGTTGACTGTTCATTGTATTTGACAGAAAACGAATCAACGGCCTGGAAAAATTGTTTTTGCTTTACACGAGGTGGAACTGCAGAACAAATAACTGAAAAAGTATTTTAATAGAAATTAATTAATTCTATTCTTAGCTACTTTGCTGATTCGTACATATTTACATACATACATATATAACCTCACGCCTATTTCCCATAGGGGTAGGCAGAGACTACAGATCTCCATTTAGTACGTTCCAAACATACCTCTTTCGCCTCATCCACATTCATTAACATCTTCATACATGCTCGCCGGTTTCGGGCTGAATTAAGTCGGGAATAGTCGGGATTATAGTCCGTTCCATAGAAAAACTCCTATGCCTGATTTTGGAACTAACATTTTTTGTATGCAGTGACACGGAAAATGTGGTCATGCTAGGAGTAATTGTGTTCTGTGGTGGTCATACATATAGCGCCATCATCCAAAGGAACTATGAGGTGAAACATATATCTCACTGGGTGAAACGCACTGAGATATATGTATGCTAGAAAATGTTAGTTCTGTAATCTGGCATAGGAACTATTCTATGAAACGGACAATACCGTTGATACATAATGATAAAAAATGACGGGATGAAAAGGCATATTTTACAGAGAGCGTTGTGCATGAATGTGGATGGATATAAAGGAACAGGTAGACCAAAAAAATGTTGGATGGACTGTGTGAGAGAGGATATGAGTGTACTGGGAGTGAGCAATGAGATGACGGATAATAGGGATGAATAGAAGAAAAGTACATATTGTGCCGACCCCAAATAAATGGGAACAGGGCAGGAAGATGATGATGATATAATGATAAAAAATGGAAGGGGAAATAGGGACCATACGGGATCTCACGGGAATAAAAAATAATATAAAATGCACCATGCACCTCTGATAAAAATGAGACAAAAACAGGGAATATTAATTAGGCCAATCAGAAGAAGCCTTCAGTAGAGCATGAAAAACATATGCGCTGTAATTTTGTATTGACGTACAAAAATTTATAAAAGTTCAATATTTTAAAACATATGACGCATAAATTGAACAATTTGAAGAAAAACGGAATTATTCATTACTTTTTTGAAATAGAAATTTCTTTCATTTGTTATTATTAAGAGTAATTAACGCCAAAATATATGCTAATATTTGTACGACACTCGAGGTTTAAGATAATCTATGGTCTACTCTTGAGTCAATGCGCATGTCAACTGAAAATTGCAAATGGCGCCCGTTGTTATTGTTCGCACCGAATTAAATATTTGTAAAATAAATACTAATCTTTTTAACGATTTTTCTACTGAACTGTTATATTGAAAAGATGCTTTAACTTCTTATATTTTGTGGCGATAAGTTTCATGTACGTTTTTAAGTGTTTTTGGTGTCTTTTTAGCATTTTATGTATGTCATGCAAATGGGGTAAGCTGGATTATCGGATGTCGCTTAGATTGTTTTGGACAGTTTAATTGCGAAAATGGTGGGAAGTTCTGTGACCAATTGTGTGGAAATAGAAGCTGCATAAAGTGTTTCAACTTTTGCGCACCATATGAAGTGCTGCGAGCTTTGGTATTTGCGGTAATTAACCAATGTTCCATGCCGTGACTGCATTCGCCGTACATTTCAAAATGGCTGCTGCTCTTCACGATATGTGAGCTTTGCGTCACTGAAACATAAATCTGTGAATTTGAATCGCGAAAGAAATCTAGTGTTATAGACAGCAATATCCCTAGTGGAAAATAGAATTTAATTGAAGAAGTTGGGTCATCTGTGCTTGGGGCGTGACATTAGTGGCGTATCATATGTTTTTGGAGTACTGGACAGTGCCCATAGAACTGATATTGCCCTGTGTTCGAGCCGGAAAGTAATGTTGCGCTTCATTTTCCAGGATGATTTGGGACACAAGGAAATAGAACTTGTGTCAAATTAAGCGGAATGTGACATTGTATTAGAGGTAAGTTTTTTTTAGTTTATTTACTTTTTAGATGTCAAGTATTGTAGAGTGCTTAGCCGTGTATTTTGTAAAATGGGCTTATTGGTGGGTGATAGGGACGTTGGTCGACCTCGACTGCCGTCCCGCGTTGGGATTTCGTATGATTACACCCATTTCAGGGTAAATAATTAGAATATAATATGTTGTGTAATAGATTTGTAATGTTTTCGAAACCTCGACCTTGTAATGTTGTTTGGTATGGAACTATTCCATGCATGTGTGAATTATTAGGTTCATGAAATACATCTGAATAATTTGATTATAATAGTGCATAATGCTTCCGATTAGTTTTTATAGTGTTGTACAGATTAAGTAGATGTTAACCTCCATTTAATTTACCAAAATAATAGTCTGACCAAAACAAATCAAGTTTTAATGTTACTATAGAAAAATTATCATCAACATGGAAACTAAGCCTAACCTAACTGAATCAAATAAAAAGAATTGTACCTAGACTGTGAATATATAACTAGATACTTATGAATCTTGCTAAAATTTATACTTCCCAATATGATCTTAGGTACCTACATTATAAATTTTATATTCTGAGAAAAAAAATTAGATAGAAGTTACCTGATGGTTCCATTTTGGTCAGAAACCTGAAAATTGTTGTAAATTTTGAATGTCCTGATATTTCAGTGCACTGTAATTGATAATTGTCACAAATTGTAGTAGGTACATAGCTGTGGCCCTTTATAATCATGTTGTTAGGTTAGAATCATGAAATGATCCACTAATGACCACAATTTACATTAAATCCTGGGCATCGTGGCCACTTCAACAGTATTATGACAACAAAATAATATTTTCACCTTAAAAATATGTTATTCAGAAGAAATACCCAATTATGTACATAAATAAATAATGAAATAAAAATACATAAATAAATAAAAATAATGTACATAACGTCAGTATAATTACTGAAATATTTTTTTTCTATATAAAAATCTTACATACACAATTACTAACTCGATTACCTAATTACAGAGGTCGGAATTAGGTAGAGTCATTTATGTACTTGCATCGAAATGTTGATATTAATGTGGACCTTCCCAGGATTTCTAATGGACAATCCCGTGTGGCCAACAATATTACTATATAAAAATCAGAGATAGACAAATAAAACAAAGATAATTACATATTTCTGCTCTTTAAAATTAATACGGAATTATCCTCTTTCTTCTTTCGCTGTATGAAATCAGTGCAAGTACATAAATGACTCTACCTAATTCCGACCTCTGCTAATTACTAACTTTGGCTGCTAAACTTAATTATGTTTAGAAATAAAAATATTATTTTTGTCATAATGTACCTAACATAGTAACAAAAATAGATAGGTACACATTAACAAAAAATAAGATAGAAAGCTTTACGAAAAATTGGATGGTCCAATTTGGTTTTAAACAAACCATTTGGTTGAATCAGGTGACATCAATGACACCTAGGAAATTGAGATGAGAAGCTATTCAATGTTGTACTGTCACTGTCAATGTAGCCTATGCAGTGCATTCTCAACAACTGACATTTGTCTGTACTCTGCTATTTTTAATGTTTCTTTAAAAAACATTGTCTGCCTGCTCCTTACTTACTTGACTTAGAGCCTCCTCTTTACTTCCTTATTTAACTTATGACTTGCTCCAACTACCTTTCTGTCTCCTAAAATAAATAGGAAGTTACCGGAAAATGATTAGGAAGTTTACCTAGCTGCCTATATAGCAGGGTTCGAAATTATCAAGATAAATATTTTTTTGGATAATCATCTTGATAAATTATCCTATAATATCTGATAATTATCTTAACTGATTTTCCATTTAACTTCTTGAAATTTTCTTAATTTAAATGATAATATATTTATCTCAAGGAGTGTGTAGGTTTTTCAGTATTATTAATTATCCAGCAAAGAATAAATGTGAGAAATATACAATTTAATTTAGAATTTGTTTTTATGACGTCAAACAAAAGTAAGAAAGTACCTAAACAGAATTTCACACTTTTCTCGCCAGAGAAATGATTTTTTTGTTTAGTTTGAGGTCTAGTGTGTTTGGATACGCAAATGACATTCAGATACACATAATTATCAAAGATAATTATTAAGGTATATTTATCAAGATTATCAATGATAATTATCACTTCGAACCCTGCTATATAGAATGAGCTTCATTAATTTTGTGTAACATTTATATGCACGGATTAAAGTCTTATAACTATGCACATTTATTTACATTCAATAAATACATACATATAAATACATTATATTTTTACAACTGTTACAAGTTTTATTCAAGGGGGGCATGTTCCCAAATGAAAATGGTTTTGTGGTAGATGACAATATACAATATTAATTTTCTAAAACACAGAAACTTTATTTATACGATTCTTATTTTTTTTGTACACTCATAAATATAAAATGCAAAAATTTTAACACACAGTATGATATGAAGTGACAGATAACAGTATGCTCATTATTAATTAAATTTTCCACTATGACTAAACTGATTTCCTTAGTAGGCTAAAAGAATTAAAGTATCTCAACAGTAAATTTTTACCAATTACAGGTCGTAATTTATTGCTTGTCTGTAGATTGTGGTTTGTGCCCCAAAGATGCGTTTGGAATAGAGACAGCCTCAGGTTGGGCAGAGAGGTCGCCTCATATGTGCATTAAACAACTTGATATAACGTGAGGCAAGAGGCTGAGGCAATCTGCCTCGGCCCAAGGTGGATCCACCACACAGAGCGAGCAGCCCCCGCGAGGCATTTGCCGCCAATTACCCCCCAAGGCTGCTCGATTAGTGTGGACGTGTCTATTGACGTCGGTTGTCTGTCATTTACAGCTGATCTTTAGTTCTATCTCTGTCCCCCATTTTGCACCTGCGCCCGTAACATGAACTTGGCGAGAGCGAGATATCTGACTGATATTTATGTAACAAATCCATAAAGCTATGTAATAACTAGACACGTCAAGTACATACTAATGTACTTGATCTGTAAAAAAGGATTGTCAAGCACATCTTTCAGTGCAAATTCGAAAACGAGTGTCTATTTTAATTCCCAACTACGTTTTTACATGTACGTACTTACTGCGTGCTTATTGCGTGCTGACAACATAGTCCAAAAATCAGACTGCGGTTACCAACCCGCCTGCCCAGCGTAGTGACTATGCAAAAACCCCCCTGTTGTAGTGGCCTTGTAGCGTGTACTGGGGGAGGCCTACGTCCAGCAGTGGACTGCAATAGGCTGAAGATGATTATATAGCTCTTTGCATTTGACGTTTAAATCGCTCACAATAAGGATGTAGATCACGCACATGCCTAAAATGACGTCCTAACTTGCGAGTAGTTGGGAAGTGCGCGTACGCAGAGCAAAGTCTCTTTGAGTATAGTCAAAAGACCAATACCCGACTGCCTCGAACTGAGGCGGCCTCGCGTTGTGGCATGCTTCACTGTGAGGCTGCCTTTCCGCTATGCTACGTCTCTATGGATACTTTACATATCTACCATCATCGTCATCAATCCATTGTGGATATCACACGCATACGTAAAGTAGTACATCTTTGGTAGAAGGTGGTCTGAGGCATGTGCGCACTTGATCATCCCGAGGCCTTGCGCCCACGCACCTTTTGTTTTCTTGTCTATGTCCATCAGTCATTCAGGACAAAGTATTTCTATATAGATTGATGATAGCACCGTTCTCCACAGCATGGCAGCGGACAGCGACGGGCTAGGCTCGGCCGGAGGGGGCTCGTGCGGGGTCGTGGTGACCTGCGAGGGCGACCTCAAGGACCCGCAGTTCCCCGCGCGCCTGCGCAGACTGCTGCGCGATCTTAGGACGCTGCTCGCCGAGCCGCATCCGCATACACTGAAAGTTAACAAGGTAAGCGATGGTTAATATAGCAACTAGCGTCTTATATAGCAAGTTTATGCCAAAAAAAATGCTGGAATTTTTTTTTTTTTTGTTTTTTTTTTTTTAATTACTTGATCGGGCGAAATTTATAGTGTCTAGTGTTTATGTTGTACTTTTTTATAGACAGATATTAACTATTTTTCGTGAAAAAATCTTGTTACACGCGTCTATGTGCATTTATGCAGAAAAACGCAGTCTATTTACTCAACTTTGGACCCTAAATATTTTGGAAACCAGACACTTCCCAGGTATGCTTCCATGGAGAAATATGATCGTGATGACGAGGAGATTCCGTAGTTTTCGGGAACGTTGACGACCAAAAATCATCCTGTATACATATAAGTAGTCGTACATACATACATATAGTCAGAATTAACAAGCTCATGAATCGTCAGGCACGATGGCGGTCAAATGTTTGCCTAGCTAATTGAAAAAAAAAATGTACAAGGAAATAATGACGCACATAGTCACATTGTCATTAATTCATTATCTCCCAAAGAGGTTGGGCAGAAGTGTGCAAATTGCACACCCACTTTTCGCCCTTTAAGATAAATTACATTTATTTAGCTAGATTGTTGTATTTGTGCTAGGCTAATTTGTGAATAGTGGGTGTGTATTTTATTTGCCTACCTTACTTACCTTAAACTACCGCCCAATCTCCTTGGGGGATAATGATAATGGGCGTGACTATGTATGTCATTACTTGTTTGTACATTCATGAGCTTGTGAATTCATTGGATTCAATTATTGATACGACATTTTGACTAGTGAAAACAAGAATGTGTCAAAAATGACAGTTTTGTCAATGCCAGTCATTTGTTGCTTCAATAAATTATATGCAACAGCTATCGAATCTCTGTGGACGTATCAGCGCCTCTATGGGCGTATCCGCAGAGCTATTACCTAATTTGCAGTAGCAAAGCCGAAGCTATGCGACTGCGACAAATTGTGAGTGTGTGTGTGCGCGGGACGACGTCCTCTATCACACTCACAATATAGTCGATTCTGACTGTCACACCACATTCAGTGCCGGTGACTACGTATTTGCGTCTTTTAGGCTTTCTAGGGGTGCCGCTGACGCTTATTTGCGTCCTGGCACTAGGCGTTGACCTTATGTCGGCACCCTTAGAAAATCTGCCGGCAGCGAACCTAAACTTAAAATTATTATTAGTCCTACCTGTTCCTTTCTGTCTCAACCATTTATGTTAGGAATAGAGAGGGACAGACTTGTCTAATTTTAGGTTTACCTACGTTTAAGTGTGACGGTCAGAATCGACATAACTCCCGCTGTCGAATTGCTTCAGCTTTGCTGCCGGGTACCTATAGGCAAGTTACGTAATAACCCTCCCGTGGCCCTTGCAGGTGGAGCCTTGGAACTCGGTGCGCGTGACGCTATCGGTGCCGCGCGCTGCCGCCGCCCGCCTGCGCGCGTTGGCGGCGGCCGGGGCTCCGCAGCTGCGCGCGCTGGGCATCCTGTCGGTGCAGCTGGACGGGGACCAGGCGGTGTCGCTGCGGCTGCAGCATGGCACCGAGCTCAGGATTAATACGGAGGCTGATGGTAAGTGGATAAAGGATAAAGGAAATTTAAACATATGGAAGGGAGTCTTAATAGTTCTTACGTAAGGAGGTTAAAAACTAGCGATTATGTAATAAATGAATGGCGCCAAAGGAGAACGCCATATAATGGTCCGTTTATATCTACTGACATTGAGCGTGTCAGACACGTATAGACATTAACCGTACAGACAAAATATTCCGTGACCACGGTGTGTTGGTGTCTGCACGACCGTGTACTAACGACAGATATAAATACGTCAATGGACACTGTTTATAAGTATATTATTTTGTCTGACACGCTCAATGTCTGTAGATATAAACGGACCATTATATGGCGTTCTCCTTTGGCGCCATTCATTTATTACATAATCGCTAATTTTTAACCTCCTTACGTGAGAACTATTAAGACTCCCTTCCATATGTTTAAAAAAAAGGACATGATCTCCCCCCCTAAATCGTCTTACGTAATAAATGTATGGCGCCTTTTGACTTTCACAGATTGGATCGAAATAAAGTTACGTTATACCTAATTTTATTTAGAAGTAGAATGAATTCGAAAGATGAGAATTTTTAATTAGGCTCATTTTTGTGTTTTACTATCCTCAATAGTTCCTACTCATAAAAAGTTTGCACGATAACAATATGAAGAAGGAGATTTCGCAAACACAAAACTAAACTTTTTAGAAGGATAACATCAACATAAGCATTTCAGAGAAAATTTATGTAGTATTGGCTAAATAACAAATTCGTGGGCTGAATGAAGTTGCGTCGAGAGAAGTATTCAATATCGATAAAAATATGGTACAAGATTTAAAAAAATAACATAAAAATAGTAACGAAAATATAAAAATTCAAATCAATTCCAACTATATCCTTACTAATAAGTTTGTTTGTTAATTTCCTGGGATAAAAAGTAGCCTATGTGTTATTCTGATATACAGGGTGATTTTTGGTAGTCAACGTTCCCGAATACTACGGAATCTCCTCATCATCACGATCATTTTTCTCCATGGAAGCATATCTGAGAAGTGTCGCCCGATCAAGATATTAGAAAAAAAAAAAATTACATGTTTTCCCAGCATTTTTTTTTACATTCATGCGTCTTTCCTTGATTCAATAAAAAAATTCAATTGTGAGACGGAATTACCCAATAAGGGTTCCGTAGGCTAGGTACCTTATCTTATCTATTTATGACTAAATTAATTAACTCTATCGAATCAAAAACAACACCTAGCTAAATTACCACTATCGTTTTTCACAACAAAAATAATTTTGGGTTTCATATTTTTTGTAGGTATATTTACTTATTCAATTCAATTCATTTATTTGCACAAAATATGGGTCCAATATATTATAACATTTGGAAGTTATTGATAGAAGGTCCTTACATATTTTGCTAACAGTCGGCATGCAAATATAGCTATAGTTACTTCTAAGACTATACAGGATGTTTTTTTGTGGCCACCTTTAACGAAGGGTACGTACTCTATACATCAAATAAAGTAAGTTTATGCCAAAAAAAATGCTGGGAATTTTTTTTTTTCAAAAATTTTTTTAATTACTTGATCTGGCGAAATTTATAGTGTCTAGTGTTTATGTTAGTTTTTTTATAGACAGATATTAATTATTTTTCGTGAAAAAATCCTGCTACGCGCGTCTATGTGCATTTATGCGGAAAAACGCAGTCTATTTACTCAATTTTGGACCCTAATATTTTGGAAACCAGACACTTCCCAGGTATGCTTCCATGGAGAAAAATGATCGTGATGATGAGGAGATTCCGTAGTTTTCGGGAACGTTGACGACCAAAAATCACCCTGTATAAAAACATAATTAAAAATATAACTAATATAATTAGTATTTAAATGGACATAAATCAAAACAGAATTGCTGAATTAAATGTATTTCAAATAATTTTTAAATTTCTGGCTGACAGAAATTCCTTGACAGAGTAGAATACATGCTCAATCAGTAACTCTAGCTTCTTTTTAAATAAATTAAAATTTTCAATACAGCACACATCTGCGGGTATTTTATTATAAACTTTAGGGGCCATGCCAATCATACTCTTATTATACAGGGTGTTTTTTTCGTTGCCACCCTTAATGAAGGGACGTACTCTATACATCAAATAAAGTAAGTTTATGCCAAAAAAAATGCTGGGAAACGATGTAAATTTTTTGAACCCTAATATCTTGGGAACCAGACACTTCCCAGGTATGCTTCCATGGAGTAAAATTATCGAGATGATGAGGAGATTCCGTAGTTTTCGGGGACGTTGACGACCAAAAATCACCCTGTATAGTGCTGTTTTGCATGGCGGCATACATATTTTATGTTTGTGGCGTTCACCTTCGAGCTTGGGAAATGCATCTATATTATTATTAACATATATTGCCAGCTCAAAAATATACAGACATGGCAATGGCAATATATTAAGTTTTTTTTGGGGCTTACAACTATCAGTCTGTTTTATGTTCACTATAGCTCTGACACATCTCTTCTAAGATTTAAACATTATCGGTGTTATTACAAAAGATCGCGTAAAGTTAGACTCGATTTAAATATGACATTTGACAGCCAAATGTATGGCATATCTGCCAAACTTAGGCCATGTTTAGCTTAAAATATGTTTAAATTATTTTGTTATAACACGGTATATCTCTGTCTGTGGAATTACCCCAAAACAAAACTACTTACCTTAATGTCGAACCAACATACTCGTATGCATTAATGCAGGCTGATTTATTGCCAATATGTGACTTCCAAGTCAATATTTAGTACATCACATGGTCAATGGTCTCAATTATAAAATGTCAAGTGTTTTTCGATATTAATTACTAGGGCTTAATGTCTATCATGTCTGGTTTAGGAAATATGTGTCTTAACGTATAGCTCTGATCACATCTCTTCTAAGATTTAAACATTTTTGTTCATCGAAACGTAGAATTATTACAAAAAGAGCGCGTAAAGATTTAGACTCGATTTAATTATGACAGAATTAAAATGTACAATACAGCAGATATGCTCATACTCATTTGGCTAGGTAAGACTAACTTAGTGGCCATCAGATGATTAACGCTTCAAAACCATCATATACAAGTTCTACTTATTATTATCTTTTGTTCAGCTGCTTAACACGGTATAGTAAACTCTGTCAATGTGGAATTACCGTCCAAAATACAAGGAAAAACTGCCGCTATCTTAATGTGATCTGCTAACTCTAACATACTCGTATGTTCAATGGTAATTCCGGTGCAAGGAATGTGCATGACTCTGCAATCACATCACTCATCTAAAATGAGTTATTACTTGTCTCTACTCTGTAGAAGATGAATCAATATGTGACTTCCAGTTTGAATTGCAGTCAATATTTAGTCCCAAAATTTTTGTCAAATCAGTGTCGTTAATGCTCTTATTATTATATTTAATGTCAAGTTTGTTACACGTCTCATTTCTATTATAAAATGTCATGATTTGTGTTTTGTCGATATTAATTACTAGGTTGTTTGAATTTATCCAGTCCACTATATTTATTATTAATGTCATTCTCAAAATTATGCATGTCATTACCCACAAAGAAACTGCGCTATCGTCAGCAAACAGTGATGTCGGATGTGTGGTTATGGAAATATATATAATAAAGACAATTGGACCCAAAACACTTCCCTGTGGTACACCGTATCGTACTTGTCTGGTTCCAGACATGTATTTGATTTCTGAGTTTTCTTACTCAAACAGATTCTAGAAATTACTTAAATAAACTTAAATAAAAAGTTTTTTTTCGGTTTTGAAAATCCTACTAATATTATAAACGCGAAAGTTTATAAGTATGGATGGATGTTTGTTACTCTTTCACGTAAAAACAGCTGGGACGATTTTAATAATATTTGGTATGTAGTTAGCCGACACCCTGGATTAACACATAGGCTACTTTTTATCCCGGGAAAATATTTTTATCCCGGATAATTTCGTCATTTTAGTTACATAATTAATATATTTTTAGATTGCTCACAAGCTTAGTTAAAAAGTTGGGGGGGGGGGAAGCAGTTCATCCTATTTTGGATCTCCTATAGCTTCGTTGTAGATAAAACTAGTAGCCTGAATTTTCTGTAACCAAGCAGCCATTATAAAAGCTCGACATATTTCAAATTTCAGTGATTATTTATCAGTGGCAAATAGATAATCAAAATTCTTAAGGTACTTCTAGTTGACATAGAAGAAACTAAAATATTTTTCAATATCGTTCCACTTTTCTAAATACGCCAACTACATAAATAAGTTTGCGGTGAGAGTTGGTATTTAATAAGTAGAAGGCACCGAAAAGGAAAAACAGGATACACAAATAGAAATACCCATAAAAAAATAACTCGTAAAAAAACCAAATCTCGCAACTCAGTTCATCGTAAAAAGTAACACCGTAAAAAGTAGTGAGAGTCAAAGTTCAAATATCTCCCAAGTAACATACAAGTATAATAAAATATAAACTCTTTGCACAGAAAAATCTGTAAAGTTATTGTTTTTAATAAATAAAAAGTCCAAAAAATAGCTGCGTCTCAGGGCCAAGACACACTGTTGACACCTGACGCGCGATGTGACGACACGCGTGTCATTAGTCAGTACATATAAATCACATACATTTTATATCGACGATGAAGTGGCAATACCTCCTAACTAACATTTTTTTAACAAATCGACTTTTTTTAATGCATTATACTTATTATAGTGGACGCCCGCGACTCTGTCCGCGTGGACTACAGAAAAAACAAAATGTCGAAATTATCCGGGATAAAAAACATTTTCCCGGGATAAAAAGTAGCCTATATGTTAAGTGGGACCTATCACAATATATTCCTGAAAACGTTTCATGCATCGAAAGCGTTTCAGCCGTTCCTGAGATTAGTGTGCACAAACGCACAGACAAACCGACAAACAGATAAAAATGTCAAAAATCATTGTTTTTGGGTACTATTGTTGATAAAGGTCTCCTATAATATTTTTTCTCATATATCTTCCATGTACAGACAGCGATCCGCTACATTTTTATAAATAAATATATGTATAGATAGATTGAATTATAAGGATATTAAAAAAGTCGATTTGTTAAAAAAATGCTAGGAGGTATTGTCACTTCATCGTCGATATGGCCCATGACACACTGTTTACACCCCACGCGATCCCTACTCTCCATACATTTTCGGCGTGTTATCGTGTGGCGTGTTAAATGTGTGTCTTGACCCTAAGAAATTCAGTCATCGCCAATATATCTAAAGCCAACAAATCATCTTTAGACGCAAGCACAAGCGCCGGTCGATCGCAGCCCAATGCGGAGCTCCTGGCCGGCCTGGGAGGCCTGGGGCGCCTCATTGAACCCGATGCGCCTGAGGCGTCCACTTCGCGAGACAACTTCAAGTCCCCCAACACCGTGTGTCCGATGGACGGGAAAATACCTGCGGCGATTCCCCCGCCAACGGATCGGGTGGAATTCCCCTTTGGAAGCATGACCCAGGCGAGGGTTATACATCGCAAGGAGAATACGCTTGGTGAGTGTGGGTTTTGGGGAATGAGATTTTTATATCTTCCGAGTATATTGACCTAGGTGATTAAAAATAAGCAACTTTTAATTTGGATAGGAGTAGTTACTGTACTGTTTTGTACTTGAGAACTATTTTGGGTACACCGGCTTTATGTCTCTTTGGCTGAAATAATGACGATGATAGCGGAATCGTATAGGACAGGGTTTGTTAATAATATATGTTTCAATGTGGCAAATTTTCTAAAGAAATGTTTTTATTTATGACGTCAAGGTCGTATACCACTTCATAATATATCTTAGTGAAGTGAATTTCGCGATCATTGATGTACCCACGATATTATGTCACCATTCCTAGTAAACCGACTCTAGATCTCAATGTCGAGCCGCATGGGCTATTACCTAATTTGCAGTAGTAGAGCCGAAGTTTCGCTTTCGCATTGCTATCGTTCTCTTCTGTAAGTTACGTAATCAGGCGGCTGATGACATCAGCTGTTCAGATATCCGCCATTTGGGTTTTCGTATATCTGCATGGACAAAAATGTCGAGTGAGGGTTCAGCTAACAATCGCCACCTTCCTCAGGTCTATCAGGCCCATCCTCAAGCATCAGGCCGGCGTCGGACGCGGCGTTCGCGCGGCCGTCCACCTCTGGCTTCGCGGGGCCGCCGCCGCCGTACCCCGCGCCGCGCTCGCCCGCGCCCGCCGCGCCGCCCGCAGCGCCGCCCGCCGCGCCGCCCACTGTGGCGATGTCGTCGCCGCTGCTCGTCAACCTGCTGCAGAACGAGGCGCCCGCGCCGCAGCCTCGCCACAAGCAGGCGCCGGCCAAGCTGGACCGGCTGGAGGATTCGCAGGTACGTTGTAACAAGTAATAATTCGCATCGCGTAATCGCGTGAATGCGGCGGAATTTTTCTATGTAATTTTACGCACGTTTCGGTGTGTGGTGCCCGACATGAATTCTATAAAATCTCTATGTTTGTACCCAGGTGGAGCTAGCAGTAGGCAGGCCTCCTTTCGAGTACCGCCTGCCGCGCGCGCCCGCCCCGCGCCCCGCGCCGCGCCCCGGCTTTGTCCGCCGTCCCTTCGCCCCCGCCTACCGCCCGCAACCGCCCCTACTAGCGCAGAACGTGTTGCATACACAGCAGAATGCGTTGCACACCCAGCAGAACACATTGCACACCCAGCAGAATGCGTTGCATACCCAGCAGAATGCATTACACACCCAGCAGAATATTTTGAACACGCAGAATGCGTTACACACGCAACAGAATGTTTTGAATACGCAGAATGCGTTACATACACAACAGAATGTTTTGAATTCGCAGCAGAATGCGTCGCATTCGCAACAAAATGCCTTACACTCGCAGAATGCGTTACATTCTCAACAGAACTCTCCGTTGCATTCGCAACAGAATTCTCCGCTGCAACAGAATGCGATAAATTCGCCGCAAAGTTCCACGATGCATTCGCAGCAGAACTCGATGCAAACGCATCAGAATGCGTTACTGACACAGCAGAATGCGTTACTCTCGCAGCAGAATTCCAATGCGTTACATTCACAGAATGCAAACGCATTACATCCCCAGCAGAACGCAAGTGCGTTACATTCTCAGAATGCGATACACACGCAACAGAATGCGTTGCATTCGCAGCAGAATGCGTTACACACTCAGCAGAATGCGATGCATTCTCAACAGAATGCTGGGTTGCATTCGCAGCAGAATTCTACGTTACATACGCAGCAGAATGCGCTGCATACGCAAACTTCGGGACTACACACGCAGCAAAGGTGAGTGTGAATTGTAATATGTAACTTAATTTTAACAAGCCTTTTTACATAATAGTTGATTGATGTTAATTAATTTTTTGTTAGCATTTATCTGCGTGTCTAAGGACGCAAAGGTCTCCTACAACTCATTCTACTCTTCTCGAGATAATGAGCCTGCAGTTTTTATGATGTGGTCTGCGGTCTGCCCAATGATTTCTTTGTCTTACTTTTTTGTTTTGTAAGGAAGTTAAGAGTTTAGTTATTGCTTTTTTATTTACTGTAACTTCTGATACTGGTGCGGATTATTGACCAAGATATACAGGGTGTAAAAAGACAACAATGTTTTTTTAATATGTTTAATATCTTTGTAAGGTTACAATCATTTTCTTCTATGGAACAAACCCTGGGAAACGACAATTAAATTATGTAATAATTTTTTTAAAACGAAAAACCGACTTCCTCCCAAAACTCGAACTTACTAAAGTAAAATTTTACTAAAGGGCAAATATATATTGCGTTAAGCCGTGTACGAAGTTTAGGAGGCATAATATTGCCAGATTTATATGCCAGCAAATGATTAAATAGGCCACATGACAAAAGAGAAAAAGAACTAGGCTTCGAAACTTTACGTCTGACAATATGATGATGATGATGATAATCATGACCTCCGACCAATTTCGGTCATGGCGACCACTTCTACTCCTAGATATTACTAAGTTGGCGTTCATGCTGGATCGGAGGCACTTGAGGTGGAATCGATCTAGAGTGCGTATGTGGCAACGGTACATGCACCACGCCTCGGAGGAATATAAGAGATTTGGCAGCACAACAGCCATGTACACTCTTATTTAAGCAACATATAATTACACTCCTTCTTCCGTCGGTACAATATGTAGGTACTCTTCTTTCATTCATCCCTATTATACGTCATCTCGTTATTCTCATGTCTACCTCTTCCTCTATAACCATCTTACTTCGGACACGGCTTAACGCAACATACAATTTCACGACACAATTATCTTCATCTTCATAAGCCTATTGCAGTCCACTACTGGACGTAGGCCTCCCCCTGCCATAGGGGGATTTTGTTACTAAAAAGTTCCACTATCTGTTTTTCGGCAGCTCCATCATCAGACCCTCGTTTCCTTTATATTATGTGTAGCTGACCAAAATTCTCTATAAAAATCTAAAAACGGACTACTCGTGCCTTTTATATTTGAGGATATCCCTAGATTCCTTACAGATTCCATCATCAGATGTTATGTTTTATATGTATGTGATCAAAACGCTCAGTAAAAGTATAAAAACAGACTACATGTGCCTACAATATTCGAGGATTGCCCTCGATTTCTCCAAGATCCCATCATCAGATCCTGATGTGGTGAATATGGGACCAACCTGGAAGTATACAATGACTAACTATAAAAAAATAATTGAAATCGGTTCATAAACGACGGAGTTCTGAGGTAACACAAATAAAAAAAAATAAAAAAAAAAACATACAGAAGAATTGATAACTTCTCTTTTTGAAGTCGGTTAAAAAAACAGTCATTTTATTGCAAGCAATGTATTCGTTTGATGTGCAAAGTACAAATGTACCTACAAAACTAACATTATAACATTTTGACATGGTATCTTTGAAAAAAAATTTAACCGATTTCAGATGGATATATGTAAAAAAAAAGATAATATTAATGTAACTTTGGACCTCAATATCTTGGAAACCCGTGGTTTCCCAGGGGTGCTTCCATAGAAAAAAAAATTATTGTGATGTTACAAATAATATAAGGTATTAAAAGAACAAAGTGGTCTTTTTACACCCAGTATATAGGTATACTATTCACAAGTTCTAAGTTGTTATTTTTTACACCCAGTATATACTATTCATAAGTTCTAAGTTGTTATTTTCCAAAATATTCACAAAATAACATGTGTATCCCACACCATATTTAAGGTCTATTAAAAAGGCCTCTAAATCTTGGCTACGGCCCGTTGGACGGCTCTTAAAGGACCGGGACTCTGTAGTCCCGAGAATTTCGAAAAATATATAAGATTTTTAAAGAAAAACGAGTGATGTAAACAAACTGTTTTGGGTGTTGAATTGAATAGCTCTGAATACATCATATTGACCTATATAAACAGTGAAATACCAAATAAATAATTCATTGGCTTAATATTTAACTTGTTGTGAGCTTGGAAATTTATTATATGAGTACCTTGAATTTAAGGTCAAAATTATAATTGGTAGCAAAACAATAGCTTTGTATAAGCTTTGTGAAATGTTTGAATTGCTGTATGTATGTATGTTTATTACCATATACTTCTTGTTCTTTCCAACGTTACACAGTGGAGATATAGTTGTGAAATAATAATCAATTTCAATTTTAAAAGGTCTTATAAACACACAACGGTGTAAGTTTAGTCCTAGACAGTATTTAAGCTTATAATTATCACGTTTACAAGCGTTAACATGACACTTTAACAAACTTAATGAGCTAGCCAAATAGAATTACTTAAAAACATACTAATTTTAACAAACATTCTTTTAGGCGAGCGCGCTCCATCTTAGACTGCAACGGTGCTTACCATCAGGCGCGTTGTGGTCAAGCGTAAGCCTATTTAAGATAAAAAAAAAACTTTACAATCACTGTACCCTGCGCTTAATCATGTAATCCTTAGTATGAAATTACATTTATTAAAAAGAAAAGATGGTCTTAAACCAATCAGATAATAATGAATTGGCAGCCTAATATAATATTCAATCGTTATATTATTTAAACTCGCCCAACTAGCTAAGATAAGTACAAACTGCGAACAAAAGAGTGGCAGTAAGCGTATCAATAGGCACAACAGCTCACACAAGAGTGTGAAATAATAGAGTGAGACCTAACGATAATGTGTACAGAATACTAAAGTACGGACGTGGGCTACGGAGAATTTCGTATAAAACCTCATTATTAATACAATATGATACAAAATAGCCTAAATACTGTCTCCGCGTCAACATATACTAGCATGCATAGGTGCTATGACATACGTTTTTGTTATTCTTTAAAAAAGACAATGTAAGTTTGTGCTGACTGATGTAAGCCTTATTACGCTGCAATCTTTTTTTTGGCATCTTGGAACGTGACACCGTCACCGCACTAGACTACGACTGGCGTTAAAACTCCACCTACAGTGAATATTCTTATGTTTCAGTTGACTCTTCCTTTTAAACTTGTATATTGAGTAACCTTCACGTGCCTCGGAAGTACCTAAAACTTTCGTCCTGCACCTGATTTCTCTCCGGTTGTGTCGACCTTCCGTCCCATTGGACTTTTATTCGCTAACACAACAAACACTGTACATTAATCTAAAACAGTGGTTCCCAAAGTGGTCATTAACCTAATTTGTGTGTGGTGTAGGCCTGTAGGGGGTCCACCAGGACCAATTAAATTTTAAAAGGGGTCTATGAGTAAAAAAAGTTTGGGAACCCCTGATCTAAAAGATTGGCAAAGAATTATTTTTATGTCTGATGTGTCACAATAGCAAATGACTCAGCATGTGTTACAGACAAGTGACTCTTGACTGAATTACTGTTTCAGACCTTAAGCAATCCACTCTAACCAATCCACCATCATAAATTCCAGGTTCGCCGCGCCCTTTACGGACGGCTTTCCCGCGCCGCCTCCCTACCGGCAACAGGCCCCAGGGGCCCCGTCGCCGTCGCCCGGGGCCCCCTCGCAGCCGGGGGCCCCCGGGGGGTCGCGAGCGAGGGCCCCCGCGCCCCGCCCGGTCACGCAGGAAGATCTGCATGCGTTACTACCGCCGACTACCACGGATATGGATCCTAAGACTCAGTCCAGTGTGCAGGTAAGGAATTGTAGGTTCTATTATCGAACGGTCCTGTGTTGATGCAGCGGACTGATTACGTAACATGCAGTAGTAGGAAAATTGAGAATTACGTAATAGCCCTTCACTGGAATACATCAGCTGCATCTCCTTCCAGGCGTGTCGTAGGAGTCGACTAAGCAACTTGGGCCTTCTCTCAGGCGATAAGCTAGCAATTTTCACTGATAATTTAACCCTACTATGCTAAACTTGACTGTGGGATCTTTATGTACCTGCAGCTCTAGGTACCCCATTGCGGGAACACAGCCGTGTCTATCACAGGGTGATTTTTGGTCGTCAACGTCCCCGAAAACTACGGAATCTCTTCATCATAGCGATCATTTTTCTCCATGGAAGCATACCTGGGAAGTGTCTGGTTCCCAAGATATTAGGGTTCAAAGTTGAGTAAATAGACTGCGTTTTTCTGCATAAATGCACATAGACGCGCGTAGCAAGATTTTTTCAAGATAAAATAATTAATAGCTGGCTATAAAAAAAACTAGCATAAACATAAGGTGGAATGCACTTTCCTACTTACCTCACTTACCTGAGATGACCACGAAAAAATACGGTCAAATGTAAGACCTAAGTTCTTGGCCTTATCAGTATAGGGTATCACAACCCCATTATATAATAATTGCGGAATGTTGGATTGATTTAAAATTTTTTGCTTAAACCTGCTACCAATAACCATAGCCTGAGATTTGTCCGGATTAACAACGAGGCCAAACGACTGTGCCCAGCCATGGATGTTGGTTAAGTCTTTGTTTACCATAGACGTGGCCAACTCCAGATCCTCAACATTGAAGTGATAATAAAGCTGTAAGTCGTCTGCATAGAGATGGAAGCAGGACGAAAGAACATCAGTGATAGAATTTATAAATATCGAAAATAGGAGAGGCGAAAGAACACCTCCCTGTGGAACGCCTGCAGTAAGCTCGCACCAGTCAGAGTTATCATCTGACGCAATTATTATATAATGGGGTTGTGATACCCTATACTGATAAGGCCAAGAACTTAGGTCTTACATTTGACCGTATTTTTTCGTGGTCATCTCAGGTAAGTGAGGTAAGTAGGAAATGCATTCCACCTTCCATGCACTTAAACGTCTCCAAAATTTGCTACCTTTTAGCACAAAAATCACTTTAGCTCAATCCCTTCTTCTGCCACTATTAGACTATGCTGATGTTTGCTATCCTGATGCCAATGAGGAGCTGCTCAATAAACTAGAACGTCTTCAAAATTTGGGTATTCGTTTTATATACGGCTTACGCAAGTATGACTATGTAACTCAATTTCGGAAAGAGCTCAAATGGCTCCCAATTCGACTTCGCCGGAATGTTCACATACTAACACTTCTATTTAAAATTTTATACCATATACCCTGTCCTGTTTATTTGCGTGAGCGATTTGATTATCTGTTCTCAAGAGATCGCCCACTACGATCAGCTACTACTTCTCTTCTTAAAACTCCCCGTCATCATTCTGTTGCATATGACTACTCCTACACTGTCTATGCAGTCAAGCTGTGGAACTCACTACCGCACACCATACGTGATTGTCCTACAATTGACATCTTTAAGAGACAAGTAAAGGCATACTACCTTTCTCTTCCTTAGTAGGTCTGTCGGTTATTTTATTATTGTAAGATACTTTTATTGTAAGTCTATGTAGGTTAGGTTTATTATATGTAGATATGTATTATTATTTAGGTATATTGATATTATGTAGGTTTATGTAAGTATATTTATTTGGTATTGTGTACACATACAATCTACCTTTTTCACCCAACTTTCGCTATCTCAAGTGGTTTGCTGGAAGAAATCTCTTATAGGGATAAGCACGCCTTTGTACATTGTCAAAGTAAAATGTTTTTCCATATAAAATGTCTGTGTACAATAAAGAATAGAATAGAATAAACACTGGAAACTATAAATTTTGCCTAATCAAGAAATTGAAAAAAAAAACATAAAAAATTACCAACATCTTTTCCCAGATTTTTTTTTTTGGCATAAACTTACTTTATTAGATGTATAGAGAACGTACCCTTCGTTAAGGGTCGCAACGAAAAAACATCCTGTATGTAATGTTTTATCAAATACTAGCTATCGCGACATCGCCCGCTAAATAGGCCGTAATAATACGGAGCGCCAAAAATAATAACGCTAATTGCATTTTCCAGGAGTTCCAGCGGTACCAGCAACAGTACAACGCAAGGCAGCGCGCTTCACAGTCGGAGTGGAGCGAGTTGTCGCTGCCAGAGCTACCGTGTGACCTCGACCATCTTCTCTCATCAGACCTCAGCCTGGACGATATCACGGACAAGCTGGATTTACTCTACGACAACCAACCTGACTCCATCCTCCAGGAGATAACCGGTCTGCAGAACGGACCCTATGCGGACCCCACTAGTGAAGTGCCTTCCAAAGACTTTGAGTCCACGTCAGAGGCGTCCTTTATGCCGCCTCCGCCGCCGCCGTCAACTAAAAGCCTTGCCGGTCAGAGCTTCAAGTCGCCGCCTGGTCAGACCGCAGTTGCCTTCTCGTCGTCCGGCGCGAATCCGTCGGCTAATGCGACGTATTCGACGAGTAATGCGATTTACTCGACGAGTAATGTGACGCATACGTCATGTAATGCGACGTATTCGTCGAGTAATGCAACGCATACGTCAAGTAATGCGACGCACACGCTAAGTAATGCGACGTATTACGTCAAGTAATACGCCACACACGTCAAGCAACGCAACGTATTCGTCAAGTAATGCGACGCATACGTCAAGTAATGCGATATACTCGTCAAGTAATGCGACGCACACATCAAATAATGCGACGTACTCGTCAGGTAATGCGCAATCTGCGCAATCGTCACAAAGTACCACGTACTCGACGGCAAATACGACATATTCGCCGTCAAATGCGACGTTTTCTGCCCCAAACGGTACGCAAGCGTCGAGCGCTGAGAGAATGCAGTCGACTCAAATGACGCAAGCAACGCAGGCGACGCAAATGTCACCGGTGACCCAAGCGACGCAAACAACATCACAGGTGACGCAAATGTCGTCTGTGACGTCGGTATCGCAAGCTAGTCAAGTGATGGGTCCGCCGACACGTGTGCCAGTCCGGGCGGCGTCTGTCGCGACCGCCACGGTCGGCTCACAAGCTACCGCGAGGGAAATTGAGGAGCAAAGCAAGCAGTATCTCATCAAAACGCTCATGAGGGACGACGACCCGCCGCCCAAAGAAGACAAGAAACCGGAGGAGCTGACAGTCGCTCAGTGCAAGGTCAAAGACCCCGCGGTGGAGGTCATCGCCTCCCCTGAGGTCTTCGGCATAGCCAAAACCACGGAAGAACCGAGGCCGATTGACGACGAGCTCGGTCTCAAAAGCAAGATGGCTAAAAAGAGCATCGATGAGAAACTCGCAGCTAAAAGCAAGCCGAGGACGACGGGGGCCAAGGAGAAGCCGGCCACGTTGAAAGATAAAATCATTCGTGATGCGAAAGCCACCAAAGTTGCCTTACCGCGGCCGGCAGTGGCCAAGCCCCCGCCGCTCGAGTTGCCGCAGTCGCCTTCTGGGGAAAAAGAGTCCATCAAGCTGAGGCTAAAGTTGGAGAAGAACGAGCCGATTGTGCAGCCGGTGTACAAAGCTGATGTCAGCTTCGTCAACCAGCCGCCCAAGGGTGAGAAACCTTCGGACGGCGAGCTCAGGGTACCGCCCTTACACATTAGCCTTCGAGGGAGAAACTCCGCGGTCATAAAGAACTGTAAGAAAGAGAAGAAGAAGCTCAATCCGGGCGATATGAAGAAAATTAAGATCCGGAAAGCCCTTGAAGAGGATAAATCGCACAGACGGGAAGAGGACGAAACGTTGGCGACAAAATCTAATGAGATAGTCGAAAATAATAGGCACAAGCCTGACGACTACCTTCAGAGTATAAAGCTGTACGATGAACATAATACGGAAGTTACCGGAGACAATAACTGCGTTTACAGAATGCGAACTATAGCCAAAAATGCTCACATAGTGACCAAATCGCATGACTACAAACTCCTCAACTATAAAGTCAATCAAAACCTAGACAATATGAAGGTAAAAAAGAAAAAACTGGCCGAGGCTGGCAAAATAATAGACAAAGAAAGGGACAAGGATTGGAGAAACGATTTATTAGAAAAGGAAGGTAAATACGCCCAGAACGAGGGCTACAGAGAGATACCAAACAATCATGAAGCAAACAACAAGTTACCAACTCCAAAAAGCGAGAAGGAAGCAAATTGTGATAGTTTAAAGTCAGACGGGAAGTCAGTGCAATTAGACACAAACAGTGACAGTGTTAAAGGTGCTAGTGAGGTGGACAGCAGGCTCCTCAAGGTTCATAACGACCTGGAGCGGACGCTTAGTGATGACCATGACAGTGACAAGTTCGTTGAGGCCCATCTCAGCGAGGACGCTAAGTTAAAACGGACACTAACGGATAGTGCGGTTTCGTCTCCTAACGGACTTATAACCACTGAGAAGAAGAGGAAACTCAGCCATAGTTCCTGTCCAGGTAATGCTAATATACCTCTATATTTAAATAATTTAGTATAACAGTTTATAACTGCTGGTCAGGCTGAATTAATAGGCAAATTCTAATTATATAGATAAATATAGATTACTGTAGACTTTAAAAGAACATTGACAATCAATTGTAAAATAATAGATAAATTCTAAATTAATTGTTATATATTATATAAATATTATAAGCAATAAACTGTATGAATTGTATTTGTGTTAATTTTAATTAATGAAATAAAAATCATGAAATGTCCACATAAAATTGGAAATGGATTCATTCATTTCATCCTTTCATTTATCATTTTCACCTAATTTTTATGATTATTCTTTCATATTAAAATTACATACAAAAATGTGCTGTCTGCACTTGATATTTTCAATCTCATTCATTGACGAACTATAATTCAATATGAAATTAACTTTTTACAAGACAAAAATTTAAACATGCAACGCATACAGTACATAAAAATAACAATTCAATATACAGAAAAGAGCTACCCACATTTTCCATCACACAAAGCGCGACGGTTAGCGGTTCTCAAACCCTGACGGTCGCGCTACAGCCAGTGTGTCGCGTGTTGCAGACGCGCCAGGCTCCACCCAACGTGGGCACGGTGGGGGGGGGCGCCTCCCCGCGCCGCCGCGACCGTCCCGCCTACTGCGTGCCGGCGGCCGACAAGTTCGCCAACCGGTCGCCCAACTCGCAGGCGCAGGGCGAGGACTCGGGCATCGAGTCCATGGACGCGCTGTCCGAGAAGTCGCCCAACCAGGCGAGTCAGTCGCCGCCGGGCGCCAAGCCCGCCGCGCCCGACCTGGATCTGCGACGAATTGAAGCCGAGTTGGCACATATGCATGCCGACCGACGACACGCGCCGCCCGGACCGGCACCGGACCCTGCCGCGGTGGAAACCAAGCCCGAGCCGAAGCCGGAGAGGCTGCCTCTAAAAGCCGACTTCCCGGACAAGAGCCTTCTAGAGCAGCTGCTCATAGAGATCCCGGCGGTGGAGTACGCACCAAAACGGACCGAATCTCCATCGCCGTCTGCTCTGGAACGAGTGGCGAGGAGTAGTGTGCGCACGCGCGCCAGCAGCAAACTCAGCAGCCCGGCGGAGCCCGAGCCCGCGCCCGCCAAGCCCCCCGCGCCGCCCGCCGCCCCCGCCGCACCCGCGCCCGCGAAACGGAAGCGGCGCGAAAGCGAAAGTTCCTGCGCGTCCACCGTTAGCTGCGAAGAGGGCCTCTCGCCCGCCGGCAGGCCGAAAAAGAAGCCGCGCAAACCCGACGGACAAAAAACTGTGGTGAACGCGACCGCGGCGCCCGTAGCGCCCGGCGATAAAGTGAAAAAGGACAGTGATAGTGACAGTGACGAGCCGTTGATATGCAAAGTGCGGGGCAAGGGGGGCAAGGCGGCGGTGAAGCCGGGCGGGAAGGGGCGGGCGGAGGCGGTGGGCACGCGCCGCTCTGTCCGGCTGCCGGTGGCGCCGTTGGCGTCGCCCGCGCCGCCCGCGCACACGCCCGGCAGACGGAAAACCAGGAGTGCGGGTGAGTTGCTACACTATTATGTCTTTAGCTGTATCATTTCCCGCTATTAGAATTTATCTGCTGAGCATAGATCTTCCCCCCTTTGGTTGGTTTTGCTTGACAAAATATGCTCGGGCAATTTGTTCGGTATAGTCGCAGGTATATTAAAATAACACGTCATATTACAAAATCACTGGGCATTAAATTTTTTTTTAATAATGAAAAGGCTTAAGCTTGACCAAAACGCGCCTGATGGTAAGCACCGTTGCAGTCTAAGATGGAGCGCGCTTGCCTAAAAGAAACCAGTTCACTCTCGCTTTGAAGACCGCAAGAAGTTCCCGCACCTTGAAGTTCACGGGGACAGGGATTCAGGCAAGGAGTTCCACAGCTTGGCCGTTCGCACTATGAATGTAGAAGCAAAACGCTTAGTAACGAGTTTTCGGCACTTCAACTGTGAACCGGTGTCGCCTTGACGTTTCCCTGGTCGTCCGATGGTAGATGGGTGCTGGGGGAATTAGGTCGTGAACACTCCCCGAAATGTAACCTATAGAATACCGAGAGACTTGCAACTTTACGTCGATGGTCAAGGCTTTTCAATCTAGCTTTACACAGTGAGTCATTGCCGATTGGCTCGGTCCTCGATAGCTTCCAACGCCGAGATTTCTATCGTTACATCCCGGAAAATAGGAGCCAATAGAAATGGCCTCTTTTTTGCAGAAAATAGAAAATAAATAAAATGAAATGACATTACAAATGAAGTGACTATTTCGGTCACTTTTTAACTCCTTTGCGTTTTTATTACTTTGTTTTTGTTATCAAGCCTTATTCCACCCAAGTGATTGTCAGATTCCACATTCATGACCTATCTCACATGGGTGGGATACGTACGTCGCGTTTTGGTAACAATTTTCTGAAACATAATCATGGACCATATATGTATTTAATTTAAAAATTACAAAAACAAAATGTGGCCCATGAGGGGATCGAACCCGCGACCTTCGCGTTATTAGCACGACGCTCTAACCAACTGAGCTAATGGGCCGGTGGATGCAGTGTCGAAATTACAGACTATTTTCTTCCACCTCATTGGTAAATAAGATAAGCAAGTAGATATCAAATTAATCAATCACTTGTCTCCAATCTACACTGCTAAGCCAGGTTACGAGGTTTACTTAAGCACGGAGTACGAAGGAAAATATAAAAGGAATGCGATGAACAATTTTTGACTGCGACCGTAAATGTAGTCTTCACAGTGAAGTGTACATGGATCATAAAGTATAGCTATAGAGCGCCGGTATCGCTTCGTTCTAATTGTGCCCAGTGCAAGCAAAATCTTGATTTTCTACAGATTATAAATAAATAAAAATATTCACACACTACACAACACATTAACCTAGTCCCACATTAAGATCCCTAAGGTCTTGTGTCGTGGGTACTAAGCAACGGTATATAAATACATAGATAAGTATAGAAACATCCATGACTCGGAAACAAACATCGATATTCATCATATCAATGTTTGCTCCTACCGGGATTCGAACCCGGGACCTATGGCGTCGCAGGCAGGGTGACTACCTACTAGACCAATAGGCCGTCAGATTGACAGAGACATGACCATAGGAGGTTGCCTCTTCATATCTGTACCTTCATCATATATTGTAAAACACGCTCTACCTAAGGGATGGACCACTCAATGGTCGATGTTTACCTGTACCCTGCTGCCCATTACCTCGCTAGGGCGTCACTGTATAAACGATTCAATTTATAAACGAGTAACAAAAAGAGTACGGCAAAATGCAGAGCAGAGCTTATGTCGCGTAGTTATACGTAACTAGTTACTTGGTCATGTTGATGTGAGGGTTTACTAGAATACATCAGCTGCATATCCCTGCATGTCGTAAGAGTCGACTAGGGAACTTAGGGATCTAACCTTAGTCGCGGTTTTGTTATAACACGTAGGTTTGTACGTGCTCGGTGTACCTACATATCATCAAATTAATTTACATCTTGTCTTCACTAAGCTTGAGCCTAACATTTGCAGTGGGCGACGGCACAACACCCACAGCTGGCGCGGTGCGGCGGCGGCGCGTTTCCCGCGACGGCAAGTGACGGCGGCACCGCGCGGAGCGACTGCCCGCGCCCGCCTTGCTGCTGCTGCCGCTCGAATGACACACGTGCCTCGCGCCTAACCTTCTGGCCTTCGCCTCTTGAAGCCGTGAAGCCACGAAGTCACTGGATTCAAGGAAGTTACAGGCGGATTCAAGTTCACACGCTCCACACTGCCCGAGTTCGGCTGAGGTGGGGCTTGCCAATCTACTGATCTCCGTCTTTTGAAACCACGAAGCCACCGGCGGATTCAAGGTCGTACGCTCCGCTCGCAGCCTAAGCTCGGATGAGGCGGGGCTTGCCACCCTGCTCGAAAGTCAGCAGGTTGGCAAGCTCCACCCCAGGTGAGCTTAGGTGGCGAGGAGCCCTGAATCTGAATGAAATCTGCCCTGTGTGCCAGAAAAACAACCTGGATCCGCTCTTGCTTGAAGTGATGTGCTTAATCAGAGAGTTTTAACTATAGTGTTGAAGAGCTTGGTCGAATAAGTCCTTTTTTAGTACCGTGATGGGGTTTTATTGCTGATATGAGTAAGAATGGATTTCATTGACTCCGTAGACCTTTTTAGCCCTAAAAAAATATTTCAAATATAGTTTGCTATAAAAATATAGTCTGATATAAAATATGCTTCAATGCTATAGTTGAAATTCTTCTGTGCAATGCAAACCATAGACTATAGAATAGGCTGTTTAGTGGTTTTTGTTGTGAGACCGCGTCGATTGTTTCGCAAAGGGTTTTAACTCCTTTTTTTTTTACGTAAACTTTTGTAGGTTATTACTGAACACATGTTTTAGGGGGAAATTGCGTTGTTGAGTGTTTTGTTTGATTTATTTATTAGGGATTCCGTTTTGAAGAGTTTATAAGTGCCACGTGTAACATCATGACAGTTTTATTTTAACAATACTACATATTTTTGGTGTATTTATTTTTGTTAACTTTTTTGTGAATAAAAATCGGTTTTAGACAGCGATACAATATCGTAAATGATTGGATACTAATTTATTTATTAATATGACTAAACGTTTTATATTGCTACACAAAATTTGACAAAAAAATAATATGAATTTTAATAGGAAATTATACTCAGCGTATTTTCAAAATTTTCTTTTTATGAATTTCATAAAGAAGTTTAACAAAGTCGTGCAATATCATAATAAAGTGGTGAAAACAATCAATTTAAATAAATACTGTACCTAATAAGGAGATAAGTTTATGAAATCAATCATTGTTGCTATTGGTGGTGTCAGAAATTTTATAATTTAAAATTATGTAGGATAAGATTTCCCGCGTGTTTTGCTATAGGTAAGTGTCGTAAATGATATTTTTGATTTCTTTTTTAATGTAAATTAGTGAACAAATCATGTTACCATTCACTGTAAAGCACTCGACAGGTTTCTGTTAGGCGTAACTTAATTTCGTGTATTTTAGAGCGTTTTAACGTATAACCACCATACGGCTGAGAATAGTTGTAAGCCAGTGGGAGCCTTAGATTAGCGGATAGTGTATCATTATTGTACAAAAAGCACTCGACCTAGGCACATTGTTAATAGTATAAATATCCGAGAGTTTTTAATGAAATTGATGAAGAAGTTGCATAAAATTTTTAAAAGATATTTTCGTACGTTTTTGCACGTAACGCAGCGATTTAAAGCGCCGCGGGTAGATTTAAAAAAAAAACCCTTTGTGCGTGGAACCGGGGTTACCTCACGTTTTTTGTTGTTGTGAGTATTCAACAGATTTAGATGTTAGCGTTTTATTATTTACTTAGCACCATTTTCAATGCAAATAAAAGATATTATTACAAACAGCGGTTCCCCGCACAGAATATGATCGCTATTCGAGATAATGTTAGTTTTGTCTAATTAAGAAGATTCACGACCAATAATTGTATCTAATGTACGATGAATATGTTCTAAATGTAATGATTATGACTGAACGTTACGCAGTTTGTCTGTTCGGGCTTCCAGTATACTAAACTATGTTTGTTTGACGCCCCATTTAGTTTGGTTCATTTCGTTCTACCCTCACATTTTTTTCTCCCGTTTTAACCAAACATATGACTGTTTTGGTACCAGTGATGCCGTTTTAGATGTGTAAGCGTGATTGTTTTGCACTGTATATAGTGAATTTCTTTTTAGATGCTAGTATTTATTAGCACATTTGGCGATTTGTAGTGGCATTTAATGAGATGGGAGAAAATGCAAAAATCGTTGTAGTTTAATAATCTTATTTACTATATCTAGTCTTCATCAATGCGGATTATAAGCATTCTAATCATTAAATAATTTTAAAAAAATCTCGCTCTAAGTCAACAATGTTGTCGGGTATATTTTGGATGTACTAATACTAGCTATATTTTTATTATTTTTTTTTAAATTCATTTTAATCATGATTTGGGAACCTAAGTGACATTCTTTAAATAGTTACCTCTTTATATTATTATGTGTTTTCAGAAAAATATTTCACGAGATAGTTTGATTTCACAATTTTCACAATCGAATTGACGAAGATTAGTTTAGTATGCACTTTTCATAAATATATCAGTTACTGCTATATATGTCTTTCAGTAATAGGAAAAGGTCACAAAAATAACTTCATTACTTACTCACTCACTAATATGAACTTATTGGAAACATTGTTTCAGGATTTCAGGAATGGTTTACTTTAAATCACATAAATACTGATGTAAACGTGTCAGACCAACGATTTTTGTATGAACATCGTGAAGTGCACAATTATATTTCTATACTTTAAAAAATCAAATGTATTTCGTATACAACTTATTATTTTGAATGTATGAAATGGCTGTAGTAAATATTATTAGTAGGGACTTGTTACAAGACATTCGTTTACACTGTGCGATTTGGGATACAAGGAGAAGAATATTATTGAAGTATTTTGACAAGCTAGCTTTACTACCAGTTGACTTCTTTACTACTAGCAACATTATTTAAAATCTTGTCAAAAATAGATTAATGTTAAATTCTAGTCTTTGCAATGATTGCACAGTGAAAACGGTGCTGTATGCGGTGGTTTAGTAGTGCTGTCTAGTTACTAGACATAGGGGTTGAGGGCAGAAAGAGACAACGACTCATGTCATGTCTTGTTCTCTCTTTCTCTCAATGAGATAGACTAAGTCTGGATTATGTCTCGCAGCATTTCGTTCCTTTGCGATTCCCCTAGGGGACACTTAAAGCAATAATTGTGGATGTGAGTTGATTTATACATTTTTCAAACCACTCTTAAATAGTTAAAACTTGAGTGTCAAATCCCGACGGAGATAGAGCTATGTTTCAAACGCTCTTGCCGTCTCTTTTTAGGGCTCCTTAGTAGTTTATATAGTTCTGCTCTGTCGCGGGTGATAATGTATGATGTGGCTTAATTCTGTTTTATGTATGTTTATCCCTTTCTCTCCTAAAACCCAGATTTAATGTAACTTTAAGCCACGTGCACCAAGTCCTTCATTCATGGTTTTAATGACGTGTATTACATATCGACGTCTCTTTCGGTTTATATCGAAAATAACAAGAGCTAAATATAAAGCTAGATTTGAGGACTCAGTGCAAGTGGGCCTACGTAGGACAGTGATAGTGCTACAATACAAATGTGTTTAGTACGTACATAGCATATGTAGTTTAATGAGAGTATTTTAACAATGCAATCGATTGCCTGATGAAGTAGTGCCCTAAACGTGTGTCGGCAGAGAGCGGCGTGCTCGGCGGCGCCTTAACGTTGAATAACAAAGTTGGTTTTGTTTTTAAATTATTAGTTTAAATGAAATCGGTCCGGCCGATGTACAATCTCTTGTAAATTTTATGTATAGACGGAAAATTAATATATGTTACGTGTTAAGTGATTGTTTCGGATACTTTTGTTTGGGAGTTTGTCGGTGAGTGCGCGTGTACATACGGGCGGTGGGAGCGCTGACCGACTGCTGGAGATATGCAAAGCCTTATACTGTAATATAGAAGTATGTATGCTTGTACCATATAATTTTAGTGGGTGAACTCTCAAAATAGCTGTGTATATTGGGTGTATAGTTATCCTTTTAGTTTATTGTTTTGTTTTTCGACTAATAATAGTAATTTATGCCGATAAAAAATATCTATATTATATAACGATGAGGAAGTTAAATACAAATAGTTTTAACACTATAAATATAGTATAGGGGTTACACCACACATGAGATAGCGTATAGTTTTGGTATGTATACATATGTAACTTGTAAATACATTGCGGAAATAGTGAATAAAAGAATTGATACAATTTAACTTTATGTTATGATTGTAATATTTTTTCTAGTATGCATTGTTAGGTGTGCGGCGTCGCTTGCGCCTACATTAGGATGTTGACGGACTAGGCTCGTGACGTCACGCCACGGCCCGTTTATGAAGTTTCGTCTATTCCTTTTTTATTGTGCATTATTTTTCTGTAAGTTGCTTTCACTGTCGTTCTACATTATTTTTAAATCATATAATTATATTCATAAAGGACGATGAGTCATGGTGAATTATTATCATATTATTATGAATGAAAAGAAATAAGGAATATTATTGTTCTGCTATTATTAAATTTGTAAAGTTAGTTTATTAATAAATGAATAAAAATATTTTGTTGTTTTAATACCTACATACTTTAAGATACATACTTTCTTTAATAATAATAAAAAATGTCTTGATAGAATCATCCTAGATATGGAGCTCAATAATGTAGGAGAAAGCTATTTGTGAAAGGAAACCATAAGAGCTCATGTCTTGAACCAGAACTAGCTCTAACTGTTCATTAATTCTACAACTTTGCACATTATGCTATTTCTAGGAAACATTGGAAGCTTTGATTATATAAAATTTTAACAGGAGTGAGAACTATTCATCCTAACAACTTTTTTCGCTCCTCAGTATCCATTGTGTTGGGCACAGGCCCCGTCAAGTTAGTACGAGCTGCCGTAGGCCTACAGGGGCTGAGTTGTTCAGTCCATTTTTATATAACATCCTTGGTTTACAACGTTCTTGAAGCAAAAAATGTTAGCGCATTCTCGTTCCGATATCTCCCTCGCACGTCCGCTAGGAGTAATTGTGTTCTGTGAGTAATTGTGTTCTGTGAGTAAATGTGTTCTGTGATTAGGCAAGGGTACGCACACGTCACGTAACAAATATATTAAATATAAAATTGCGTGTTGCGAAGTAAAAGTTTGTCGTAATTACAAAGGACGCCTAAAATAAGTTATCATCGGTAAGTAACGCAGAATTATCCATATTTTAATAAATAATGAAATAAATAATTGACCATTTTCAATTTAAAAATAGCGCAAACGAGGTGAGATCAGTGTTGCCAGATCGTACCTAGCGAAATTATCTCATATTTATGTATGCAATCCAGAGACAGAATATAAATATGAAACGGACAAGGTATCCTACCCCGATTTGATAAAAGTAGATTCGGCGGGAAAAGCTGGAAGGGTGCGGGTGTAATTTTCTTGTGAAAATCAAAATTAATTTGTAAATGGCTTGCATGTGTCCGTAAAGTGATGTTTTCTGGTAAATAAGTTATATTTTCATTACTTGTGATGTGAATCTAGTGCGTGTGCATGGTTTTATACGCAGGTAAGCTGAGTAAAACTTTAGCCGGAATACGATCTCTTCATGGGCCCATGTAAGTTGTTTCTGCAATTATTTTTCATTTTGACTAACTTTACACTTGTTCTTGAGGATTTTCCCGACGTTTCCATTCATCATTATCATCCATCATGAATTCAGAAATCATTTACTCAAGTAAATCATTTACTGATTAGGGTGCAGGTGCTTAGTTGGCCCCTGATGCCTCTAGTCCTATGCAGGGCCGATAAAAACTACGAATAAAAATAAATTTTGATACAAGGAACGTCATTTCAGGACCTGTATGGGCTTAGTTCCCCTTGCCTTTCCTTCGGGGACGAATTATCCGATACCTAATTTTAATTTTTATGGCATGACACTCAAAATTATCGTGGATCTACGATAATTATCGTGCATATTTCTTGTATTGCATTGCATTGACAGTTCTATTGAGTTGCCAGCTATAAATTATACCCCTCAAAGACTCTTAAAAATAATGAACGGACTATGTTCCGATTATTTCGCATTATTTTATATTTTCCTTTAGATTGTAATAATAGCACACAATGATTCTTAAAAACAATTGCGATTATTACAACGCGTTTTGTATTATATCTAATCTCAAAATAGTGATGTAACGAATGTTAGATTTTGCATATTCGCGAATGCGAATGGGAAAGCGAATATTTCTGTTAAACATTCGCGGATGCGAAGGCGAATGCGAATGTTTTAAGATTAAGTTGATTTTAAAGAAATCTACATAATTAAAATCAGAAAAAAAAAAGTAATACAAAATCATATTCGATCTAGTGTTTTTTTGTTCAAAATAAGCTATTTAACATTTTACTAGATAAAGAACTATGTACTTAGAAACAAGGCCGATTTGAAAAGCATTTTGAGTGACTTGGCGTGAAGCAATTTGGATAAAAATTTAAATTTCAATAGCTTATCAATTTTCCCAGGGATGTGATTGGATAAATTTATAACACTCCAAATTTTTATACAAACCTATAATAATTCAATCCCAAAAACGAGAAAAATAGTTCGCCTGCTACTTCTTATTCTTATTATTCTTCGAAAGAAGGCGGCCTTTATAGAAAAAAATAATAATAAAAAAATGTATTTAAAAAAAATAAAAATAAAAATTGTAACATAAGGTTAAATATAACATGAATATTACAAGTTTTTGTTTGAGACAGAAATGAATAATGTTTTATTTTGTGTTAAAAAATGTGACTTTATTTAGAAATAAAGGAGTTAAATGTTTAACTTATTTAATTTTGTTATTTTTTCAAAATTTATAATTTGTTATTTTTTCATCGTAAAGAATTACCTTCTTTATTATGTCTTTTACCCAATTAGTTACCCAATTTAAGGCTGATGCATAATATAATATTTAAAAAATATATAAATATAGGCAGGTAACGTAAACAAAAAAAATAAATCTTATCAATTGTATTATCATTCCATATATATAGGTAGGTATATGTACCTACAATATCTATCAAACATTCGCCAAACATTCGCTATGTTTCTTGCGAATGCGAACTGTTACATACTCCAAATATACAGGGTGATTTTTGGACGTCAACGTTCCCGAAAACTACGGAATCTCCTCATCATCACGATTATTTTTCTCCATGGAAGCATACCTGGGAAGTGTCTGGTTTCCAAAATATTAGGGTCCAAAGTTGAGTAAATAGACTGCGTTTTTCTGCATAAATGCACATAGACGCGCGTAGCAGGATTTTTTCACGAAAAATAATTAATATCTGTCTATAAAAAAAACTAACATAAACACTAGACACTATAAATTTCGCACGATCAAGGAATTTAAATAAAAAAAAATAAAAAAAAATCCCAGTATTTTTTTTGGCATAAACTTACTTTATTTCATGTATAGAATACGTACCCTTCGTTAAAGGTGGCCACAAAAAAACATCCTGTATACTTATTGCTGAATTGCACCAATTCCATTTTTGTAGTAAATAATAAGATGCAGATCAGCAATAAAGTACTATATATTTTCCCTACCGACTAACATCGAGTTAGTCAGTATCATCTCTTGCCGAATTGCTGCCCAGCTACGGACTGGTTTCCCTTCCCGCCGGCCTGGTGCATCAATCAAGAGCTCTGGTAGTCCACTCCACCGTGGAGATTTTGAAAGTAAAGCTGTGCCTATACTATATAAAGTGTATGGTTTTATAGATCTCTTCATGGGCCCAATAGTGTTTAAATAATAAACTTGAGGATTTTAGTGTCATCATCATCAATATCATCCATCATGGTGAGTTCCCCTTGCCTTTCCTTCGGGATAAACTAAATATAAAAAAAAAAAATAAAACCTCAAAAAACATGTTTTTTTTTAAAACAAAAATAATAAAAGTCCGCCATTTTGCCAGTTAAGGGCCATCCTAATCTGGGGTTCCTGGCAGTTCCCAAAACGCGAATGTCATTTTGAAAAAGGGCCTTTTTAACTTTTTAGTAAATGCTGAATTTATGATGGATGAATATTTGCGAACTCGAATGCAAAATGAAAGAATGCAGAAACAATTCGTTACATCAAACACGTTTGGTTGAGTTTAGGGTATTTCTGATGTCAGGTGATTTGAAAATTTTTTTTATAATAAAAGTAGCAGATAATGAGGGATTTTCGCAAGTTAAAATAACATCAAAAATTTGAACTTTTCTTGAAGGATAGTAATAGTTAAGGGCCGGATTGCCTTAGGATGGATTCAATGAACAAGAAATTCGATATCTGTTTTCCCACAAGGGTACACAGCAAAAAAATCTATTATGTAAGTAAAGACTGGCATAAATATAATATTATCATGAAAAAGTTCGTTTTGAAAATGTTTACATATTTAATAGAGTAATGAAATGTATTTAATGTAATTTGTATTATAAATAAAGTGTACAAATACATTTGCAAAAATTCTGTATTTTAAGGATGTCAATCCCTGGGTAAATATTTTGTTAAAAGTGGCCGCATATTTGTGTGGACTAAATAAGATATTTTGGTGGTATTGATATTTTGAACTTTGCAGAAGCGAGTTAGATCCAACTTATTTAAGGTACAAAATTGAATTTCCCTTTAGGCAAAAACTTAACTTTTTAGCTTTTTTTAAATATTTATCACAAAACTTTAAATGCTTATCCTCATAATCCCAATATTTCTGCTACTTTTTAAAATTTTCTTTATAATGGATGCACATACTTTTCCATAACAAGAGAATAATGATGATGTTATACTTTTTATTATCATATATAACATTATAAATGGACTCTGTCTGTCTCGCTTTTAACGCATTTACGGGATTAATTTTAAAATTTTCTCTCCTCAGAAAAGTTTTAAAGAGCTTGGTGGCGCCTGTCACAAGTAATCACTGTAAAGCTAAAATTTAAATTTTAGTCAAGGAAACCCACAAAATGAAAGAAATATTATATCATTATTGCAGCACAAAACATTTGTCGTTCAACAACTTACATGGCTTCAAAGCGATGGAAAAACCAAATAAAATAAAAGATATTTAATGGTTATTTATTTAATATGTTAAATCCCTTTAATCTAAATAAGACACTAAAGCACTTAAAACAATCGTATTCAATAGTGGTACGAAATATAAGCTAAAGTAAATATACCAATTTTTACTTTAGGATCAGCATACCTGCGACCATCCTTTTTTATTTTTTGGTTGAGTTTAGTTACCTATTTTTAGGCCAATACAAATTAGGTGCAATTATTCCTATGCGATAATCTAATCTTTACTTATTAATTATTATGTATCATAAAAATTCTATTTAAAAGCCATCTGTCCAGGTGATTTGATTTCCTTACTAGTTAAAAATTAACGAAGGGCACTAAAACAGCCCAAAGCTTTTTACTTTTAATAGTTGTCAGAAAATCCTATTTAAAAATGCTTATTGAATAAAAAACAGACGCAGATAATGAGGGATTTTCTGACAAGTTAGCTGCTTTGTGTAAATAACAGTCAAAATTTTGATATGCCATTATCCACCCCTTATAAATAGCATCATAATGGCGTGAGCGCATATAAGATCACCTACCCTAATCCCCCCACCTCACCTCTGCCAGCTTGAAGGATAGTAATAGTTCCGTGAAAAGACTGTGCACTGATGACTAAAGCTGGCTACACACCCAGAATAGTATCAGATGATCTTAATACGAGATGATACCTAGGTACTTAATTTTTTTTAACAAACTTAAATTTATGAATTTATGAATTGTTGCTCGTGACTTCATATGCGTGAACTACAGAATGTAGTCTATGTCCTTCTCCGTACTCTTGTATATGCCTTTCATCCCATCCCATATTATAATCGATAAGTCGATTATTTAAAAACGATGTTTTTCGTAAAGCAATCGATTACATCAAGAATGTATTTTTGTCACATCCCTACAAACAAGATAGGAAAAAAAAATCGCGTATTTTTTGCTGAGTGCGTGCTTATGTGCTGATTTTCCTTAGAATTTGTACAAAATCACATAAATGTATGTATATATTTTAAATTATTTATTTCATTTATTTTTAGGTAACTCTGTAAAATATACAACGCCAATTGGGTTAGAAAATACTCTAATTACTATACTAATGATGTCAATGCGTTATGTAAGAACGTTGTCAATAGTACTCACAGGTTTACTGAGAGCTGCAGTATCATCATTAAACTAACTGCTTTATTAAATTATTTGCATTACATAATGTTGAGAAATTAATTACAGTACAGTAGTTCCCTACATCAAGTTTATAGTCTTTTTTCATTTGTTTGTACCTATCCTAACCAAGTATGCTGTTGTCAAGTAGAATTGTCATCTTCTAGAATTCAGTGTTTTTTGTTTATTTAAAGTACATACATAGGTATAAACTTGGTCATGCATGATTGATGTAATTTTATTACAAGCTTTTATTTAGTGTTTTTTTTTATTCAGATGGCAGACAAGGCAGTAGCACCATTGGCCAAGCCAGTTATGCGTGGATTTCTCACCGCCAGCATCAAGCGTAATTTGATTGTCTCCTTGACACTGGCTGGAATCTCCGGATTTGCCTTCAAACAGCTGGTTGGTAATGAACGCAAGAGGAAGTATGCTGAATTCTACAGGTATGTATACAATACAGTATTTCATATCTAAATCTGAGTAATGCCTTAAACAGAGCCAAAATTCATTTGTTTACACTTGTCTTGTTTTAACCACAGCTAAGGGGTTTATTTTGTTTTATTTTATTATAATCTTTCCAATTTACCATTTAAAATAAAATATAGCTGTTTCTTTGATCAGTGTGCCTAAAAATGCAATGTCTTATATCCAAAATATTTTTTAATTTCATTTAGCTAGTCATTATTATTTTATTTTTTATTTCAGGACGTATGATGCTGAGAAGGAATTCGAAGAAATGCGCAAAAAGGGTCTTTTCCAGTCATGTTAAATGTGACAATGTCTTAGAGTAGTATTTTAATTTTATTTTCTGTGAATAATGTTAATTTAATAAAAACAAAGTTATACATACATACTGCTGTCATTATTTAAATAATAGCTGTTTTATAAATGAAATTGTATTAGGCGTTACAATTCGGAAGTTCAAACATTCGATATGGGTGCGCCCACCACTGGGCCCTACATCCTCTACTGACCCTCGGATCTGATAACTCATAACTGCGAAAACAGGCACTTGCACTAACTACAATCACCACGAGAAACCAGACCCGAGCACCTAGCATGCAAGACAATACATTGCACTATTCCGAAATCAAAAACTAGATAAATAATCTACATATGTTTCGCCAACAACCGTGGCATCCTCAGGATTATAGAAATTAGTAAACCACTAATTATTATGAACCTCTAAAACCCTTTGTCTTTTTTTGTTTATTTTATTTTTATTGTCTTGCATCCTAGGTGCTCAGGTCTGGTTTCTCGTGGCGATTGTAGTTAGTGCAAGTGCCTGTTTTCGCAGTTATGAGTTATCAGATCCGAGGGTCAGTGGAGGGTGTAGGGCCCGGTGGTGGGCGCACCCATAGTGAATAATAGCTGTTGCCTGTGACTGTGTCATGTGGACTGCAGAAAAAACAAAATGTTTAAATTATCCGGGATAAAAAGTAGCCTTTGTGTTAATCCAGGGTGTCAGCCAACTCCACTCTACCTGTGCACTGTGTGCACTCTACACAAGACAACATTGTTTACACTTGTCAAATATAGAAAAGAAATTAGTTTCCCATAGAATTTTTACTTAATTAATTTCTTCAGTGGTATTAGTGGTTAACCTTCTAGCCAGGTAGTGAGTAAAAATCTATCAGTTTTTTTTCAATAATTTAATAAGGACATCAAGTAATATGCAACTTTCGAGATTACATAAATAATTGTAACAATTCAATCGATTATATTATCATTACTGATTAATTTACATTTCTTTACTCTTATTTTATGTGATTTCAAATTCTATGCATTAAGTAATTCATAAAATTATTAAACCTTAACTATACAGGGACCAGCCTGCTTATTTTACTACAAGGTGAAAATACTACAAATAATATGGGATACATGACAAAATACAAGCTAATGAAGGTAGGTGTCTTAAATAAAATGTTTTGTAGTGGTCTTCATAAAAATATGTAAGTATAAGTACACAAGTTGATGAGATATTCATTTAAAAAAATATTCTTGAGCTCCAAGGAAGCTACACGAAGTTTGTAATCCACGATTATGTATTAGTGACGTGTAGCACAAGACGTGTGTCTATTCAGTATTCTAGACATGTGTGACTATCTCAGTAGATCTGTGGACCCAGTGGTCCAAGTTTAAAACTTCCAAGCAGGCACCGAAAACTTAATTGAAATCAGTCCAGCCATCTTGGAGTTAGCGAGAACTAATGAAGCTCTTCATAATGGAGCTCTCATCTGCATATATAGAAATAACGATCCATCCAAGGACTTATCTACCGGCCAAATAAATGAAAATTTAGTAATTCATTGCTTCCCTTACACATAACAAATTTCTACGTTTCAAAAGAAAACCAGCAATGACATTCGATCTTATGTCAAAAAGATGTGAAAATGGTGCAAGCCGGTAACAGATCAATAAGATGAAATAGTTGCACCATATTGTATTGCTTTGGGTTATACATTATATATATACATTTAGGGCCGATTTTCCCTATCTGAAGGATAATGTTGATGCAGGCTCTAGAGTCTACACAATATCAAGTTTAAGGCAAGCCGTCACCCGAGCACCGTCATCCCGGTGCGGTGGACCCGCGGCTATAGTAGTATATATAATTACTTTGACGCCGTCATCTCGTTCTCGGTGACGGTGGCGGTAGACAAACGGCCTCAGAGAAAGACAGCATCAAATTTATCATTGAGATACGCTATCTGATCATTGGAAAGATCGGCCCCTAGTTTATTTAATGAGGTAAAACATTTAAGTTAATAGGTATCTCTAATAAATATAAGGACCTAAGGAAGTGTAAACATGGCAGTTTTTTTTATAAATATGGATTAGGTTCTTAATTAGGTAGGTGTTTCATTTAAAATTTATTATTAACTAATTCCTATATGTACCTATAATACGCGTGAATAATACGCTAATTAGGTACATGAATCAAGATGATGAATAGGACATTATTTCAAGTTTTTTGTGCGAAATAGACCTACACCTAAGAAGTTACAATTTTGGTAAAAAAATGCTTTGGTCAATATCTTATTTTATTATTTAGACGTGTAGTTATGAAATGATGCACGACCAGCGCATTTGGTGAAATTTTTGTCGATTTTAAAACATTTGTGAATTAAATACATCGACCAATTTTTGTTGATCCCACTACACTTAACTTAGTGAGATTGACTAAAATTGGTTCATAATTGAGAAAGTCGTTTGGAGCGAACATACCTGTAATATTCATATGCCACTCACTAGTATAGGCAGATAGATATTATAGTTATGCAGTGTAGTTAGGTAACCTACTTACGCTGATGACATAAGTAGTGAAGATACATACATACAATCATACGATAAAAACCGTATGAATTTATACATATAAGCATGACCTATATTTTTTTATTAGTGTTTCTGTAGTAGGTACCTATATGAAATTAGAGTTAGGTAGGTTAGAGCAAGTCCACACGGATGAGATTTCAACGTCGCGTCGATTGCTAAAATGTTGCACGTAACGTTTCCTCGACGAGGTACCTACTCCTACCTATACCCATGCATGGGCTTATTCTCAGAGCTCTACGAGTCTATTCTTCTCTATTTCCCAACGGATATATGAATTCTTTTAGTAATTGAAAATTTTCACACATTTATTGCTAACTGATCCATGAGATGTAGGTGAAATTATTTTAAAACATGTACAATATCAGTAAATATATTTAGTAGAGTTTAGTCTAACTCAGGGGTGCCCAACATAATTTTGTGAAGGGCCAAGTTTAGTACTTTTGTAACCATAGCGGGCCGAAAGAAATTCCCAATAGCACTACGTGTTAAAATATATAATAAAAAGAAACTGCAATGGTATACCCACGAGTATGTGATTTATCAAAACAAAGAGCCTCAGGCCCGCCATACAGGCTCGAGCAGTGATCCACATACACGGACCGCTCTTGCAGTCAAGTATTTAGTTAGATGATAAAATTAACTAACGAAGGTTGGACCACTTTTACTGAACGAATATCAATGGATGTCGTCGCGGGCCGGATGAAGGGCTTATGCGGGCCGCATTGTGGCCCGTGGGCCGTATGTTGGACGGGCCTGGTCTAACTGAACCAAATAAATTCATTAACACACTGGGAAAGAAATATCAGATATTAATTTTGTGTTAATTTTGGCGTAGACCTCTGAGAGTAAGCCCTTTCATATGAAATATCATATGAATCATCGTATTGGTCCTACATCGACGTACCTAAATGTAGTCCTAGCCTTATGTTACCAACATAATAGAACGAATTATTATTTCTGTTTTTGCTACATAGAAGTGCTTGTGTCTAACTATGAAACTATCACTATATATTATAAAACAAAGTCGCTTTCTGCTGTCTGTCCCTATGTATGCTTAGATCTTTTAAACTAGGGAACGAATTTTGATGTGGTTTTTTTTTATTAATAGATAGAGTGATTAACAAGGAAGGTTTATAATGTATAACTAGGGACCCGCCCCGGCTTCGCACGGAAGTAATGCACTCGCACGCGGCGATAAATGATAAATTAAATGATAAATGATAAATTAATAATGATAAATTAATGTTTATTAGTTCTTTATACGTTCATGATGTGTACTATATTGTTTTATCTTTACTAGTGGCCTGTCAGCAGCTTGGCTTGTCGAAACTCGATCGCAGCGCCGCCTACTGGTTCCAAAAGAATTTAAACCATGGAGTTTGAATACAATTTTATTCCTTATCCATGATTTAAACCCTGGGCCCATTTGAAAGCATACAATTTCATGAAAATGGGTCAAGGTCATCTTCAAAGATTAGCTAGACTAACTAACGGCAATTAATTTAAGTTAATATAGGCTTTGGCTTAGTAACACTGGATTTACAATAATCTCAGGATTGATTCCCGGTTAAGAAGGAACTGTCTAATATTTTATTAAAATTCAATTTGGAACCACGAGTTTTACAAGCGTAGGTACCTACCTATACACTGAACCCCATTTGCGTCAAATGTTTAATCCTAGATTTTCGTCTTGCCACATGCCGTTTTGTCTTTTATGACATAAACAGAAAGGGACAGATTAAGATTCATTTATTGCAATAGATGTTACATAAATATAGTAGGTACATAAATAGCCAAGACACAGGTGGTATACCTACAACTTTGCAGATATATTAGTTTGTTTTTCTAGAATAATTCCCGTTCATGATTTCTAAACTGTAGTGTTTATTTTTAAACTGTTCTGTAATGCTAGAGTCCGTTTCATGGAATAATTCCTATAGGTATGTACCTGATTTCGGAACCAATTTGATTTTTTGTATGCAGTGACACCTGTAATGTTCACATCACCTGTAATGTAATCATACACATAGTAACTAACAAACTATTTGGTGAAACACTCTACGTGCGGGATGTTACATAGATAATATGGTCGATTCCGGCAGTCACACTTAAACCTAAACGTAAATTTAGTCCTACCTGTCCTTTTCTCTCTCAGCCATTTATTTTAAGAACGGAGAGAGATAGACCTGACTAAGATTAGGTTTAAGTGTGACTGCCGGAATCGACCCAAATGTAGTCATACGCATAGCAACTAGTGCCGTCGTTCAAAGGAACTACGAGTACGAGTATTTTTTAAGTGAAACTCACTCTAGGATTTTTTAAAACTCGTGGTAAACTAACCCCTTTAGGTACTAGCCCCCTATCATGACCTCGTATCGTGGATATCGTAACGTACGATATCGTAACGTCTCTTTACAAATTTCAACATGGCGGCTATATTTATAGTATTTTGACAGGCTAAATGTCGATAAATTGTTTCGCAGGTCATGTTAGGCTTGCTGACTAATATTTAAGTTTAGGTTTAAATGTGACTGCTGGAATCGACCCTAATGTAAGTCTTACACATAGCAACTAGCGCCGTCGTTCAAAGGAACTACGAGTATTTATTTAGTGAAACGCACTCTAGGATCTTTTAATCTATACTCGTAGCGTAGTCAATATTCTAAGGTGGACAGTTATTCCACAATGTCTTCATTAACATCTTTCATAGGACACTATAAAAAGCAATGGTCCAGCCATCGCTTAGGTATTGATATATAATTATTATTTATACCTTATCTAAAACAAGTGACTGATAAAATAGAGAAAGAATGATGCGTCCCGAGTAATATATAGGTAGTAACATAGATAAGAGCGAGACTACACGTTTCAATCTACTTTCTTCTCATCAATTAATTTTATACAGGGTGTAACAGAAAGGGTATGTTAAGCGAAAATAGCCCATTGTAAATAGCCCACTATAGAGAACCTATTTCCGAAAATTGAGACTAGAAATCACATGTTTAAATAATTTTTAAAGAATGTATGAACATTACTGAGTTGTTTGGGAATCTTCCATACTAACTGGAAAAATAAACTTGTGAATTCGAGTCAGAAATTTTGTGGGTAGGTCTCTTTTAGTGAGTTATTTAAATAACTTTTCGCTTAACATGCCCCTTTTGTTACACCCTGTATAAGTGGACTCCATAATATGGAGTCCACATTATGGATGATGATGATTTTAGACATAGACAATGTTCAGCAATGGACTTCCAGTCTAAAATGATAATGCCGGATCCAGAACAGGGAGGTACAAAGGGCAGATTTGACTACTTACAAATAGTCATAGTTGGCGATTAAGGGCTTACGGTAGGTAGGCAGCAGCGCTTCCGTGCTGACAACATAGTCCGAAAATCACACTATGGTCACAAACCCGCCTGCCCAGCGTGGTGACTATGAGCAAAATCCTCAAGGCAGTCCTTGTGGCGTGCCCTGGGGGAGGCCTACGTCCTGCAGTGACGTAGTTATATGCGGAGGTGGAATCTCCACTAACAGTAAGCACTCAAGCGCCTGTCATAAATCCCCCAATTGATGATGAAGATGGTGATGATGATGATGAGAGAGATTAGACTAAATTGACTCGCATGAAACTTTCTTAATCTAATCCACCACAAAATTACATCTAAACACCAAAATTACAGTTAAAGAATTCACTAAATATAATTAATATTAATTTTAATAATGTAATTAATAAGCGTAATAGATCAAAAAACATTAAAGTTTTTTTTATTTACTTTTTAACTCTCATCGGGCGACATAAGCCACTGGGATTGCTTTCTTTTTTATCTCATTTTTTAAATACAGGTAGGTAGATACAACACATTACAAAAAATTACGAGAATTGCTGCATTTCACCTCGCGAAGTCTCGTTAAATATCCTATTCTTACCTGATCGTTAAGCCGTGTATTCTGCTCGTGTTTTTAGATACCTACAGTCTCTTAGGCAAACGGTCTCTTGCCTTGAGAAAAATGTTCAAACCTTACAATGATACAACCAGCAGAAGTCTCGGCCAGATCTTTACACAACACTTCTTAAACTATCACAAGGTGGCAGCACTGTGTTTGGGGAGTCATTAGGTGGAAGAGATTTTGACCAGAATTTCCACTTTAGTCCAGTCAATATAAACATTTAAACATAATAGGTATATCCTATCGCCAGAATCTACATGTAGGTGACCATTCTACAGAGTGTCTTTTAATTCACAAATTTTAAACAAGAATGCTGCCACCACCGCCAAACACTACACAACCATCATGAGATTACCCACGAGACGAAAACTAACCGAAAAAATGAGATTGTATAGTTTCAAAGGCAGAATCATCAGCAGCTTTCTGCACCCCTCACTTCGAAGGTTTTTCCAGCGAACTCCTCGGCTCCGTACGGTTTGTCATCCATTTCTGCTTCACGTCCGTTCTTGACCGACTCCACAAAGGGACCTTCGAGCTTCAAGCAGAGGATTTCACTGTAGTTCTCCAATGCTAGCGCAAGGACTGAACCTCCAAGGAGGATTTCGCAGGCGGTTATCCTTTCTGGCGGCGTGTAGACTGCTATTAGTTTTCCTATAAAAAAATAAGGTTTGGTCAGACCTGTCCAGATATAGGGATTCGTTAGAAAACATCAGCTGCGTCTCCATCCGTGCACAACGTGCGTCCAAACGACGCGGCGACGCACCGTGCTGGTTGCAGGAGATGAATGTATGATTGAGTGAGTGAAATGGACGCGGAAGGATGTCGAAGGATCTGTTACGATGACAGATAGTGAATGAAAATTTGTAATCGTCAGACTATACTAAATACTGACCAGTGTGCAGATCCCACAGACGCACCGAGCGGTCTCGATGTGCGGCGGTGTCGGCGGACAGTAACGCGGCGCCCGCGCGCGCCAGCCGCAGTAGTGACGCGGCCGATACGTGACCGCGGAGCGTCAGCCGGCAGTTACCTGACAAACACATTGTGGATAGTGCTGTGGACTGTGTACTTATTTATACGGTGTAAACAATACCTGCCTTGACTAATGTATCTTTATCTATACATAAAATAAAACTGTAACTAATCGCTGTTTGTGCACGCTAATCTCAGAAACGGCTGAACTGATTTCGATGCAGTTTTCAGGAATATACTGTGACAGGACACTTAACATCATCATCATTTCAGCCCTGGGAAGTCTACTGCTGGACATAGGTCCCACTTAATCTATAGGCTACTTTTTATCCCGGGAAAATGTTTTTATCCCGGATAATTTCGACATTTTGTTTTTTTTTTTGCAGTCCACACGGACGGAGTCGCGGGCGCCACTTTAAAATAAATAAACACGGGCGGTCAAGTGACAATACGAGTAGGTATAGGTCTGCAGGGCTATTACCTAATTTGTGGTAGCAAAGTCTTAGCGATCGCGAAAATAGAGAGTATGTGAGACCGTGGAGCGAGGTGCAGGGAGCGGAAGGACACCGAGCGCTCATTGCATTTTTCGCTATCGCATTGCTTCGGCTTTGCAAACACATGCAGAGAAGTTTTTCTAATATTGTACGATTATTTTTGATATTTAACAAAGCCTACTATACATTACTTGAACAACAGACCCTTGCACTTCATATAGGTATGCAAATATCCCTTGTGACTACTATACCTGAGTACAAACCTATTTATTTATTTATTTACACCTAGGTACATTAACTTAAAGAGTGTTATACCTCCAACACTCCTTTAGTTTCAATGTAAGTACCTTCGATGTCGGGACCAAAAGCTATAATATAGCTCTTGTAAATATCGCGCATAAATCTGGCTAATATCGGTTAAGGTAAATTAAGACATCTTCTGCTTCACATGATCCATATATATAAGTATAACTGACATAGCATAGGTATAGTTCACAATAGTGGTACAAAAATTTCTACCGGCTAAGAACAGATACTTAAATAAGAAAAAACAACTCACCAGTAATAAGATCCCACACCAATATCCTGGTATCCGCGAGTGCTGACACCACGCAGCCGTCCACCGAGCTGATGGCCAAGGCGACGGTATCGCAGCCAGGCTTCCACTTCTTGAATAACGTGCCTGATTGCAGGTCGTATACCACGATGAAGTTTGGACTGGGCTCGTCTAGTTCACGGGATACAACGCATACGTAGGAACCTGTGAAGAAACGTTGGTAAGATGTATCTATTTTTTTAAGGAATGAATAGGTTAGGTATCAGCGTATTGAGGGAGTATAATTCTCCATTCTCAGATGAGACTGTGTAACAACCAAAAAACCATCATTTTTAATTACATTTTCAATCATAAACCTAAGTAAGTACCTACTTTAAGGTCTGAAGATTCTTAATTCTAAGGTGTTGGTTTCGGTAAGTGGTTTTGGTAAAATAAAAAAGGCAAAAAAGAAGCTTATAACGTGAAAATTGTATTTATTCTAAAAATAGCATGCTTAGGAACCTTGGCATATGTTAAACTTTAGTAGGTAAAGTACTATTTATATTTAAGTAAACATTTATTCCCAATGCCCAATTCGATTGAATAGAATTCCATGGTTTTTGATAAATAACACCAAAGGTGATCCAAAATACCTATGTATACAAAAAAATACAATTCCACCATACCTTCATAGGTAATCGCAGCTTTAGAGGTGATGAAGTCGTGATGAGGTATCCTCAGGTCATACAGCAACTTCCGAGACGTGAGAGACCACACGAGCAGCGGAAACGGCTTCTGTGTCTCGTCTCCGCACACCAGGATCCTGGGGACGACGTTTATTCTTATTCTTTATTGCACACAAATAAAAAAAAATCTGCCCCCTGATTACGTAAAAGCAACAGCAAAGCCGAAGCCGCACGATCGCGGTAATTGAGTGTGTGCGTGCGCGGGGCGAGGTGCGGGGTGCGGGAGGACGCCGAGCGCTCGTTGCGCGCACGCACACACTCGAGATTATCGCGATCGCGCGACTTCGGCTTTGCTATTGCTTTTACGTAATCAGGGGGCGGTACGTTTAAAAATGTTTTATCGGGATAAAAAAAGGCCTTTGATAGGCCCAAGACTACGTGTGCACCCATTTTAATGGGTACACTAGTTTTGGCGTGAAGATGCATCATAAACAAACAAACTTACTTTCACATTTATGATATTACCTAATACATTATAATCATCATCATTCTCAGTCATGAGAAGTCCACATAACAGGTATACATAGCCCTCCCTCAACAACCACTCCGATCGGTTGGAAGCGGCCTGCTTCCAGCCGTTATCTACGTATTTATAGTTGAGATAATTTCGCTGTCTATACACACCCACAGATAGATTAACCGGTACCAAAGCTACCTAGAGTACATATTTACCTTCCATCCCCGGAAACTAGCAGCGAGTTGAGGAACCTGTCCTCACCCGCTTTGAAGGTAGTCACACAGTCACCTGAAAAGAGGTTTGACAATTCTCATCCGGCTCGAAGGACCAACTGAAGTTACGGACGTACAGACGTTAATGATCACTAATAAGTTGTTAGCTAAACGATGATCGAATGAGAAAATGCTCGAGTTCCTCTTACGATATGCAAGGAAGGAGATGCAGCCCATGTACCTATATTCTAGTGAAGCCCCGCGTCAGCTCAGGACTAATTAGGTAAATAAATAGATTTTTTAAAAAGCGGAGTTATGATGCTTATATGATGATGGTACCTCCATAAGTAGATAATTTTTAAAAACTGAGTGCTTATGTTTTTATTATATTGATATACCCAGTACGTTCGGATATTTAGCAAAAAGAACTTCAGGTAACAAAACGGTCATACCTGTTTCTATGTTCATCAGATTGACGTACATCCGGTTCCTGGACAGTGCTACCAAATGCTTCGGGTCATGGAGTCCGTAGTACGGCATCTTTTGGTTCATCACACCCTTAAGTGACATCACGAATTTACCCTGAAACCATAAAATTATACTTATAAGTATCAACACTACGGACTACTAAGTGTCAGTGAGAAAAATATACCTAAGTTATACATACATAAGGTAAGGAGTCGACTAAGGAGCTCAGGGGCGTTCTCTCAGGTTACAAGCTAGCAAATTGCCACTCATTTTTTTTTACATGTGGCCTCGCAAACGTGGCTATCAGAATCTTGTAGTCCTTCTGGCTACCTCATTTTGAAAATACAGCAGAGTATGGAAAATTGCTAAGCAATTTAGGAACGTTCACACAAACTTGAAAAATAGACATGTGATTGCGTGTCTCAAGTGAAAAATAGGTTCTCTATAATAGTGGGCTATTTTCATTATATTTCGCTCAACATACCCTTTCTGTTACACCCCGTATATGTAGGTAGGTATACTCCCTATAGCTTACCTGATCTAAATTGTAGACCCTTAACTCCCGCTTACACAACACGATACATCTGTACTCGTCGATAGCGACCAAGTTTATCGGACAAGTCACTCCCACCAGCTTTCGGACTTGTTGACATCTGGAAACATATACCAATACAGTAACGTAAATAGCCTTTTCCGCGTCCTGTACGAGCTTCTTTAACTGTGTCCTATTTAGTCCTCCCTGGTCTTCTTGCGACACCCAGCATCTACGCCCTGTGCCTGGGCACCGATTGCACCGCTCTATTTATTAAGGGGCTCTGCTACTGCAAATTAGGTAATAGCCTTGCCCTGGTCACATTGAAATAGGACTAATCATATTTATGTACCTAAACTGTTCTTATGTAGGTGGACGCCTAGTGGACGCCCGCGACATCGTCCGTGTAGACTGCAGAAAAAACAAAATGTCGAAATTATCCAGTATTAAGATATTTTCCCGGGATGAAAAGTAGCCTATGCGTTAATCCAGCTAACTCCATAGCAAATTTTATTAAAATCGCTCCAGCCGTTATATAGTATATAGTAATAATTATATAGTAATTTAATACTTACTGTGTCACATCCCAAACACATATCTCTTCCCTTTCCGTGGACACAGTCGCCACAAATCTCCCTCTAGTATCAAACCTAACGATTAAATCATACGTCTTATTATCAAACCCATCTACCATAGACAAATCCTTCTTCTCTTTATTTTCAACTACCTTCCAAAAATCATTATTAACAGGATGGAAGGTGGGTATGGGTGGATTTAAAACCTGCCTTGCCCAATCTTCAACTATTTTGCTTTTAATCTCTATTCCTTCTCGCTTCCTTTTTTCAATTATCGAACGGAGAAGACCGTAAAATTGTCTATGGTCATAATCTAGGGCATATGAGTGGATTTCGAAGAGTTCTTTCAGGATTTCTATATGTTCTGGTAGGGTATCCATGTGGACTAAGGCCAGGTCTTCTAGGAAGTGACCGCAGTCGGTAGCAGCTAGTTTGTCGTGAATCCAGTCTAAATGGGTGAAATATGGTCTTTTGGAAAAGGATTCTGGATCGTCCTTCGATAGATGGTAGTGCTGGTATGGTAGCTCGTCTAGTTTTCTTGTGTTGTACCTGCAATGATACCAAATATTGCAATATCTATTTATCAACCTGGGACCTAGGACAACGTACAAAGTTGGTCCAATAGGAAGCGTTCATATTCGCGCGTTCGTCAATTCACGTGATGAATTCCATCCTCTATTGGTGGTAGTGTTACGACAGCGAATGTCCGATGCCAAACGATATTAGGTACATTGTCTATTCAGCATGTTCTTAACGTCTCGTATTTTATATTATAATTAATTATATTACTTATGTATATTACATACCACTCTTCGGAGAACTTGTTTTCTTGTGAGACGAGACGGCCGGCCATTTTGGGATCGTTTTCAGAGTACCATTTCCCCTGAAAATATAGATATGTTATTTAAAAGCCTGATTAGTTTAGAATCTCTAGAGCATGCCAATGAAATATACATACACCTCCAAAATATAACCCTCCTTCTGGCGCAGTAGGGTAATAACAGGTTCCAAACTCAAACTGACCTCCTATATATGTGTCTGGCTTGGACTCAAGTAAATTTTATTACTTTACATAAGGTCAGGATCCTGAGTTCAAGATGCAAGACAAGTGGTAATAACTTATCCGTTGTTTGGGTTGTTTAAATGCACCTCCTTTTTTGTTTGGTAGCGGTTTCATTTTTGGGGTGCGAACATAGAAAGTAACTTAATGCTTTCATGTCGAATAAATGATTTTGAATTTGAATTTTGTTTCAAACTCACCTCGAAATAGTCAACAAGCGTCTGCCTAGCTTTCGTCTCATATCCCGAATAGGTATCTCTAGCGATAGTAGCTAGCGCCGCGTCGCGCCAGCGCGCTGAACCTCGCGAGTCCCAGCGCAGCCAGGGCGCTAGCAGTGCGCATAGCTGCGGCCAGAATAGGGAGGCGGGGGCCCATGGTACTGAAGAAGAGATCACAACTTTAAAACAGGGTGGGACCAAGCGGTCGTAAGGGGTCTATGGAGGACTCAACGGGTCTACGTTGGCGTGAAATTTGGTATATGTTTATAGTATTTTAGGGGATCTACCAGAACCAATTTAACCAAGTTTACTTTTAAAGCTAGTCTGTGAGAAAAAAGTTTGGGAGCCCCTGCTTTAGATGATAAAATATACCTAGATGAGGGGTAGGACGTAATCAATGCGACTGGAAGAGGCTAACTCTCATAATATTATCGTTGACTTGAACTTCGGCGGAAAATTATGAGTATGTGAGTGCGCGGGACCAGCGCTAGGCGTCTAGTGACTGCTTTAAGAAACAGACAGTATTGTACAGTTGAAAAGATACAACGAAGAAGAGGTCAGTAGAACAAAGTAACGTTCAAATACATACAATAAGTTTCTTCGCTCCTAAACAGCTCATCATGCGCCAACAGATCCAACACCTCCGTATCATCCAGTCCTCTCCTGGCCGCTGTCAGTAGCGCTAAGCAGATCTTCACTTTCTCTGGCCCCAGGGCTGTCTCCGTAGCTGCCAGGATCTGGGCCAGTTGCCCTTCCAGGTCCTCAGAGATTATCAGTTCGGGGGAGACTTCTGGTTCTGTTTGCTCCGTGAAGGTTTCGGCTGATAGCGAAATTTGCCATGCGAGGATCTGAAAAATGGCTTTGTGTAAACATGTTTATAGACTCATTCAGATGATTGACTATATAGTTATAAGTTGCTCAGTATTGAGTAAATATTAGTGTAGTTACACCCAGTCATAGAAAAAAAAACACGTTGGTATGTACCTATATGTTACTCCCTTAACTGCTCGGTATTTAAGTGCAAAGTTATTACCCATTGAAGGTAGTGACGTGGTATGTCATCATAAACTCAGAAATCATTCTACTAAAGACAATAGCTATTTCCCTTGACTTCCCTTCGGGCAAAAATAAAAAAGATGCTTCAAGTCGGACGGTAAAAGCAGCTTACCCCTCGGAAAAGACCAATCTAAAATACCATGACATTGAACCAACTCTATTTCACCAATGATAAGTCTTACCTTAGCATATAACGGGATGGTGCACTTCTGAACAGCATTCAAAGCAGCCTCCGGAGGCTGGGCAGCCCCCGTCTTGCTGTAGGCTGCAGCACAGGATATCAGCACTGCTTTAGCTTCCTCAGGCCCTACTGGAGGGGCTCGGACTACTTTTGGACCATCCTCTGAGGATAGCACTGCCATGATGGCTGAACTTGAGGGTTCATCTTTTTCTGAGAAGGATGATATTATGGTTTCAAAGCTAATAATTACACGCACGGAATGCAGAGGTCGTGGGTTCGATTCCCACCCGGGTGAGGATTTTTTTCCATTTCTTTATTAATAATTTTATAATAATTACAGTTTTAAGTCTAGCTTTAGAAGCACTCAGGGGTAAAGAAACCTTTTGAGATGTAGCTTGCTGTTTTTCTAGTATTCATTGAGATTTCAAGGGAGTTTTCCTACAAATACATAGTGTAACTATGACTTAGGTCTCCGTTCCCAGATTAAGCACATTATGCTGTAGAGCTAGTCCCATGTTTCCCACATCAATTGAGCATTTTGATTAGCCCTTACGCCTTAGCGTGATGCTTATGGCTTAGACAAGAAAATACTAAACCGATGATATGAATATCAATGTTTTGTTACCGAGTCATGGATGTTTCTAAACTTATCTTACTTATAATACTCAATTAAATACAGCGTGATTTTTGGTCGTCAACGTTCCCGAAAACGGAATCTCCTCATCATCACGATCATTTTTCTCCATGGAAACATACATGGGAAGTGTCTGGTTCTCAAGATATTAGGGTCCAAATTTTAGTAAATACGTAGACTGCCTTATTCTGCATAAATTCACATAGATGCGCGTAGCAAGATTTTTTCACGAGAAATAATTAATATCTGTCTATGATAAAACTAGCATACCTAAACACTGGACACTATAAATTTTACCCGATCAAGTAATTTAAAAAAAAATTACAAATATTTCCCAGCATTTTTTTTATGCCAAAAATTTACTTACTTTATTATAGAGTACTGTATACCGTTGTGCTTAGTAGTCACGACACGACACATTGGTGTGGGACTAGGTTAATGTGTTGTGAAGTGTATGAATATTTATTACTATCAGTTCCCTCACCCTCAGTGACGGTGACGATCATCTTGACATTATCAGGCAGCTTGGAAGGCAGCCAGCGCGCTCCGCGCAGCGCGTCCGCTCCCACCACCGCCAGCAGCGTGGGCCGGCCGCGGCCCAGCGCGCCCAGCAGCTTGGGCAGAGCGGCTGATAGGGAGGCTACGTCCTGGAGGAACACAATTGTAAGTATATTTATGGGTAAATTCTTGCTAAGTGGGAAGATACTGAAGAAGTTTCTGTCTATCTAGATGCTTGGGCAGGGCCGCTGATAGGGATGCTACGTCCTGGCGGAAGAAAACTTGTATTCCCTCTATGGAAGAACTCGTGTTAGGTTTGAAGAGATGTTATCTCTATGGGAAAACTCTTCTTATTTGAGATAATCAGAGCGGCTAATAACGACGCCACATCTTGCAGGAAGACGCTGTTAAATGAAAAGATCCTGAAGAAGGAAGATATGCTTTTAGATCTATAGGGACGCTACGTTCTGCGAAAAGAATAACACGAAAAGTGAAAAGAAAAGATTTGTTCTATGGTAGAACACGTGTTAGGTTCGAAGATGATGTTTCCTCTATGGGAAAACTTATTAATTGAGAAGGTTAAAAAGTCGAATAAAAAAGAATATCGCGCTCAAGAAGAACATCGAAGGCAAGTAGAATAACGCGCCTTACAGCAACGGCAATGCGGCTGATAGGAACGTTACGTCCTGAAGGAAAAAGTAGTCTCTCAACAAGGCTTTTAATTTCTCTATGGGTAAACGCTTGTTAAGTGGGAAGGTCCTGTAGAAAAAGAGAAAATACGCGTTCTGTATTATATATGGGTATTTAGGTGGAAAGTTAATAATGTTATAGGAAATAGAAGAAAAGGCAGAAAAAAATCTTAGTTCGTTATCATAAGGCATCTTAGCTTATAGAAGCATTACTTACATTCCGTCCTCTGTAAGGACTTCCTGTGTGAAGTACATAGCACTGGTCTACGATGGACTTGAGCAATTGATGTGAGCTACTGGACTGGTTCGTGAGACCCACGAATCTGAAATCATAGAAAATTTTGAATGGACCTAGTGTTGAACCTTGTGGTACGCCTAACAACCTATGAAGGTTAGGTTGGGTTAGAAGTATTTGTAATAAGATATAAAAAAATAATATTAAAATCATGATTTCGGCTACAGCCTATTATGGGAATAATGGTATAAAGGGGTAAATACGTACCTAACGATAAGGGCTAGGTCCTGTTGCCATGTGGGAGCCATACTCGCAGCCCTGGCTACAAGCGTTGCTTTCCCACAACCCGCGCCGCCTATTAGAGCGAGCGGGACGCAGCTATCACCCGTAATGTATCTAGCGAATTAATAAAGGCACATGAAAGATTGCTACTAGCTTTTTGAAGGCTAACAATAAGTACACACACACACATGCAGAAAAGCAATCAAATAAAAGCAGTAAGTGTCTTGACTCTCGACAGAAGTTTAGCGTTCGAGAAAGCGACCAGTGAGTTTAGAAGGTGTAGTCATTAGATACGTTATAAATTCAAATCACTTGGTTGAGTGTTTGCAGACCTCAAAAGAGGGGATATATACGAGTAGGTATATCTGAATTAGCTTTGATATGATCACTAGGTATGTGCTGTTGGGCAATGTAGGTATAGGATATCAAGTAGTCAAACTTGTGGGTATAAAAATACTTACGTTTTGAGTTCATTGAGTGTGATCTCTCTGTTGGACGTGCATTGTGCTGATTTCTGACAGAAGGTCAGGTGTTCAGCCAACTCTTCAAATAGACTGTTACCAAGATAAAAAACAATCGTTAGTAAATTAATAAACTTTATATTATATAAGGTATATAAGGTTTTGTGTCGTGTTCTAAGAAACGGTATGTAAAACATATAGTTAAATCATATTCACATTATTAGATAAAGTAATTCTAGTAGATTTCAACTCATGGAGTCTAAAATAAATCAACGTTTGCACCTACCGGGATACGAACCCAGTACCTACACCAGGGTGACCTCTAAATACACCAGTCGTCCATTATGTTCACGATCGTAAGGTCACCAGCCCCCTAATTATGTAACTTGCAGAGCCGATGCAATGCGACAACGAAAATTGAGAATGTGTGTGTGCTTGTGCGAGGTGCGGGGCGCGGGAGGACGCCGAGCGCTCGTTGCGCGCACGCACACACTCGATATTATCGCGATCGCGCTGCTTCGGCTTTGCTATTGCAAATCAGGTACTTAGGGAGCTGATCCTCACCTAGAAGGGATCCCGCAGTAGCCGGCCGGCAGCTCGCTGTCCGCCGCCAGCGCGTCTAGCAGCGCGTCGAGTCGCTCCCCCAGCGCGCCCCGCACGCCCTCCGTGTACTCCCGCTCGCCCCCCGGCGCCGCCCGCCCGCGGACTGACGCGCGGATTATGTTCCGCTCGTGCAAGTGCAGCTGGGGAATAGCAGCTACTCATAACAAGCTTTAACTAACAACTGGAGGGCAAAATCTGCTTGTGAAAATGCAGCCGGGAACGGAAGCTGCTTATAAGCATTATATAAGCTGCTGTTTCAAACTTCAAAACATACCGGGTACAGTAACATTTTTAAGGTTCCGTAGCCAAAGTGCAAAAACGGAACCCTTATAGATAAGTCATGTCTGTTTGTCCGTCTGTCTGTATGTTACAACCACTTTATTTCTCAATAGAAAAAAACAGAGATCTTTGAAATCTTTGAACTGTCTCTGTCGAGCTAGATCCCTGCTTTAAGAGCAGATCCAATAGTATATCTATCACAAAATTTTCTGAACGAGAGTTTGCGAACTTTCCATACCTTCAAATCTTTCTGTAAGTTTGCCATTCGCCTGGCCAACTCCTGCTGATGGACAGGGTCGGCAGTATCTCCCGTCTCGCTCGCACTCGCACCGGCACGACACACCCACACGCATCGTTTTGCCGCTTCGGTGCTCATGAGGACTGTGTGGTGTACTTCCTGAAATTTAAATTAGGACACGTGAAATTGGTCAACAGTTCACATATCGAAGATCGTAGCGACTTGTGTTTCTACCAAAACCACACATTACATGATAGTTAACCATTTGCCAAGAATTTATACCTCTTGCTAGTAGGAGCAGTCATCATCCAAAGTGTTGACTCTTTACCCAACTGCGCTAGAAGGAGGGTTATGTTTTTCCAGGTGTGTATGTATATATATTTCTTTGACACGCTCTAGAGCAGTGGTTCCCAAAGTGGTCCAGGTGGACCCCGAGGAGCCTCGGTGGGGGTCTACGTTGATGTGAAAATGAAGAATGAAAAAAATGGAGGTTCACAATTAATTTGTATGTGGTGTAGGCCTGTAGGGGGTCTACCAGAACCAGTTAACTTTTAAAAGGGGTCTATGAGTAAAAAAAGTTTGGGAACCTCTGCTCTAGAGCCTAAAAAGGTTTTCGTATTTGAGCTTGAGAGGTATCATTAAATGTTTTAGTCGTGAGAGTGAAAAATTGAAAAATTATAACGCAGGCGGGTATTTTTGTTTAAGGAAATGCGGTTATTATTTTTTTGGCTTTAATGGTCAACAATATTTACCTGTTCTACAACAGTCGTAAGATATGCATCGCACGCCTCTTGCGGTAGTGTCCTAACTAGCACATTCAACGCTTTGGCCATCTCTCGGCGCCATTTAGCGGGCGCCCCTCGAACTAGCCGGTAGCAAGGGGGCGTGGTGCTGTTGTCTAGGGTATACCTGGAAAAGAGAGAGAAAATTACATACACATTAGCCGTGTGGTGCCGGCAGAGTAGAGTTTGTACCACCCCTGCCTGCCCGCGGGTATCGTACGAGGCGATTAAGGGTTTCCGGGAGGTGGGCAGCAGCGTCTACCGTACTGTCAACATAGTCCGAAAATCACACTGCGGTCACTAACCCGCCTGCCCAGCGTGGTGACTATGGGCAAAACCCCCCTATGGCAATAGCCTAGTGAGTACCCTGGAGGAGGCCCACGTCCAGCAGTGGACTGCAATAGGCTGAAGAAGAAGAAGAAGATATTGTTATTTGTTTGTGATAAAGTTGAAATTTGGTAGTGTTTCTAAGACTTCTTCTTCTATCTTTTGTACTCTCGTACGATGTTTTGCGATACCCAATCTTAACCTTTATATTTGTAGGTTATTAACCTTAACAACTGTACTGTATTTGAAATACACACCATTTGTTAAGCAAGGCTATATCATTCTCATCCTCGGCGGTGTCCAGAGCAGCTTTGAAGTCTGCACACTCCACCGTGTGGGGCAGCAGCGGGGTGCCTAACCCTGAGTTGAGGAACAGCACCGGCACCACTGCACCCAGCTCGGATTGTCCTGTAATTAGGAGCAAATAGGTAAGGAGCCTTTGGTTCAAAACTTTTGGTGCTTTACTCTTTTTTATTATTGGAGTTTTCATAAAACATAGTAGAATAAGTTGTATATTGTATTCCATAAAGTCGGCGTGATCAATGCTGCTGATAAGAAACTATTTTGTTCTATAAATTATATTTTATTTTCTCCAATACACAACCTTTCGTCCTAACAGGTTATGGGCCCTAACGTTGTGTCTATACATAGCTATATATTTCTATTCATATACCGTTGCTTAGTACCCACGTCACATGACCTTAGGGATCTTAGTGTGGGACTAGGTCAATGTGTTGTGAAGTGTGTGAATATTTATTTATTTATTGTGAGGAGCATACTTACTAGCCAGTTCCGCCACACACAGCACCGGGAACCGGTGATCTCTCTGCTGCTCCAGAGGGGACCGCCAGTGGAGGTCAGCCACGTGGATACGGAACCCTCGGCGACGCGCTCTCAGTCGAAGCCGGGCCGCTGCCCCGCATTGTAGCGCACCCTTCTCCGCACAGCAATCTAGACAGAAAACCATAGTATATACACGGAAGTTCATACACACAGCTGTTTCAAGGGTAGCCAGTATACATGGAGATCTCACGGATACGTTGTGCATAGCGAGGGATAGTGTAAATTGAATACCTAAACTGTGGAACACTTTAGATACCTGCCGATGCTTATAAATCTGAACGGTTGAGATTGGGACAATTATTCTCGGTAGTTAGAACTAACTTGAAAAACTAATCCTGATGATGCCACGGGTGTTGGCGAAACATATGTCGATTAACAATTTTAATTGGTTTTCGGATTAGCAGCTAGGTATGGTTGCATGCTAGGTGCTTGGATCTAGCTTCTCGTTGCGACTGTAGTGGCTTGTGTTTGTGACCATGAGTCGGCAGATCCGAGGGTCAGCGGAGGGTGTAGGGCTCGGTGGTGGTCGACCCCTCAATGGAATTTATACTCACACTGTATTCTCAAATACACAAACACTACATTATTAAGTAGGTATAAGGTAGGTAAAATTGTATAGGTACAATAAAATTTTGGGATATGGCCTCTCGTATACACGAAGTAAATATTGAATAGAAACCTTCTCGCAGTACATCGAGTATATCACACTGTCACTACCTGCCTAATATATTTTACGTGTAGATTCTTCCCTACAAAATTGTTTTTGAGCAACTATCGATGAATTCTCATTAACATAATTTTATTCATCTTAAAAACCATAATGTTAAGTCCGTGAGAAGCGATTGCATAAAAAAATATTGTGCTGTCAGTTTTCATCAACCGCCAAAACAGGGCAAAAACCACATCACATTCACAATTAACACCCATAATCTGGCCCCAGCTTACCTTGCGAGTCGGCAGCACACACATAGATCAGCATGGCCCTCCTCCGGCGTGCCCTGGCCGCCCCGACCCGCCCCAGCAGACATTGTCGGGGCTCGTCTGGGAGCGCGGCCACGGCGCTCGGCATGGGCGGCCCTGACGCCGGCGTGGGGCATGCCACTGGGGAGGACAGCGAGATCGAGTCTGGAAGTCGAGGGGGTTGCTGTTACTTCTTTTGTATCATTTAACTTGTACTGGGATTCACTAAATCAGATGCTAAGGTACTCGGGCATTCGCTCAGGTGATGAGTTATCAACTTTTGTCACTAATCTTTTAGATCTGCTCCGCTCCGCTATGCGTGGCTATGGGATCTACTCGTAGTTTATGATGCTGCAGCTCTTACTAGTTAGTTACATTATTCACACGGCGTATTGTGTACCCGAAACCACATTTCGGGATCACAGCCTGCCGTGTGTAGGTATCTATGTATGTATATAGGGTGTAACAAAAGGGGTATGTTAAGCGAAAAGCTATGTAAACAGCCCACTATAGAGAACCTATTTCCAAAATTGGAGACTCGAAATCACATGTTTATTTTTCGAGATTGTATGAACATTCCTGAGTTGTGTAGGAATTCTCCATACTATCTGGAAAAATAAACATGTGATTTCGAGTCTGTACCTATAATTTTGTGGATAGGTTCACTATAGTGAGCTGTTTACATAGCTTTTCGCTTAACATACCCTTTCTGTTACATCCTGTATATGTAGTACCTTTATTTCGACTCAATTATCGACTGCCACTAGAGCTGACTGTGTTCTGGACAAACCTGTTTGCATGTATATTTCTTTTTAATAGTTTTAACTCACCAATCACTCACTCTCTTCTTTCATCATCCTTCACCCTATAATAACGTGCTCTGTACAAAAATTGTAATTTAAATATTCTAATATAACATTTTCGACCACAAAAGTGTTATTATCTATGTTCTAAACATAATGGTGCCGAAACCTAATAAATTCGCGTAAAATCAGTGTCCTAGAAGAAAAATTTGTGCAACGAAAATTTTCCAATCAAATTCAACGGTCGCCATTTCGGAAAAATCATATGTAAAATTCCTGTGTGCGCAGCGCTCCTGGTGGTGGTTTGGAAAAACCAGTTCAACTGTTCCGAATCGTTCAATTGAACTTTGAACGAGAACGTACGAACGTCATCACTGTCACAGTCATAAACAACATTGACAGAAGTTTGTTTATTTACATTTAAATAATGGGTGGCGCAAGCGATAGACGTAAGTCCAAAGGAAGCAATGATGCAATGATCAGCGACGAAGAAGCAGTTAGGAAGTTAAAAGCACAGATTGCACAATGCAAGGGTTTAATTACCAAGACGGAAAACTTTTTATGCGAACATGAATCAAGAACCTTAGAGAAATGTACAATTAAGGTACGATTACAGCAAATGGAAGCAAACCTACAAAAATACAATGATCTTGTTTTGGATCTAAGCATAATCACTGGAAACACTTCTGAAGAAGATTTTGTCGAAGACCTGCATGAAGAGAGATGCATCAAAATTATATGTACACTCCAAAATCTTTTGTGTGAGTCGGAGACAGAATCTCCTAAGACGTCTACCTCACAAGCTTCTACTTCTGGAACAGAAATAAGACTACCAGAAATAGAGATTCCTGTTTTTGACGGAAGGGACTACAGTAAATACAAAACTTTCATCGAGATGTTCGACGCAATAATCAATTCGAATTCAAGATTACAACCGGTGCAAAAGTTATTTTATTTTAAGAAGTATTTAAAGGGTGAGGCTTTATCTATCATTGAAGGGCTTCCATTGACAGGTGATTCTTATTTAGAGGCTAGGGAATTGTTAAGATGTCGATATGATAATAAGTTCTTAGTTGTTACAAACCACATCAAAGCTTTAATTGATAGTCAATGTTTGACAAAAGGTACTGCTTGCAACCTAAGGGAGCTTGTTTCCAACGCAAGACAACATCTTGGTGCCTTGAAATCACTAGGTCAGCCTACTGATAAATGGGATTTAATCATACTAACCATTTTATTAAAAAAGTTAGATCAGTTTTCATGCAGAGCATTTCATGAAAAGAGGGACAATTCACAAATGCCAACAATAGAGGACTTCTTTGCATTTGTGGAGAGGAGAGCAAGCAGCTTCGAAGAAAGCCAATATAATGAAGGTAAGCAAGGTTTTACTTTTGACAAAAAACTAACAAAGGTGTCCAACATTGCCAATACAATTTCATGCAAATGTTGCGATTCGACATCTCATAAATTATTTAAATGTCCAGTTTTTGCAGCTAGGTCAGTCGCGGAAAGGATTGATCTTGCCTCAAAATGCAAACTGTGTCAAATTTGTTTAGGCCTACACAAAGGAAAGTGTCATTTTCATTTTAAATGTTCCATATGCAACAGCAAGGAGCATAACACTTTGCTTCATTGTGACAATGAGCCAATTATTAATACGTGTCATGCTAATGCCAACAATAATGCGGTTTTACTGCCTACTGTTAAGGTCAAGGTGATGACCCATAATGGGAAATCACATATTACTTGCAAGGGGCTTTTAGACAGTGGCAGTCAAGTGTCGTTCATTACGAATAAATTGGCTAATGCTTTAAATTTAAAACTTGACAAAAATAATAGATGTATTTCAGCCCTTGGTCGTAAAACTAAACTCACATTAGGGTCTGCAATTGTGAAATTCCAATCACTTATATCCACATTTAACTGCCAAGTGGCATGTTCAGTAGTGGACACAATTACAACTCAGTTGCCTCAGTGCAAGATTAATAAAAGCAATGTCACATTACCGGACTCTGTTATATTAGCAGACAATGATTGGCATACTCCCGGGGATATTTCTTTTTTACTGGCAGCTGATGTATTTTTTTCAATTTTATTACCCAGCAAAATCAAACTTCCAAATAACAATCTGTACCTCATTGGAACGGAGTTTGGTTCTATATTGTCTGGCGATATTCCATGCTCAAAAGATGCTCTCGAGTGTAGTAATGTGGCTTTGCACGTATCAGATTCTGCCAATAATCGTGTTGACCACCTCCTTACAAAATTTTGGGAAACTGAAATAGTCCCTGAAATAAAATTGGAGGTTACAGCAAAGCAGGATTCCTGTGAAGCCGAGTTCAAACGCTCGGTACAGATAATAGACAATAAGTTTCAGGTGTCTCTTCAGCTTTCAAAGCCAATGGATCAACTCAACTTGGGAAACACCTTTCCTATAGCATTCAAAGCCCTCAATTGCATTGAGAAAAGGTTTGCTAAAGATGAGAGTTTGCACAAAAGATATAAAGAATTTCTTAGTAAATATATTGAACTTGGTCATGCAAGGGTTTTACCCTTAACCAATTCAAACAGAAATAAATTTTATTTCATGCAACATCTACCTATAATAAGAGAAGACAGGAAAACCACAAAGCTCAGAGTAGTTTTTAATGGTAATACTAGGGCTAGCAATAAATTCAACAGCCTCAATGATGTTCTGCTCAATGGTCATAAAACTCAAAAGGACTTATTTGACATATTAATTTTGTTCAGAAGTCATAAATATGTAATGGTGACAGACATTCAAAATATGTATAGATGTGTAAATATAGATCTTAAGTTTCATCACTTGCAGAACATTCTATGGCGGAATAATATAAACGATCTAATAGTTATACAATTTCAGACTGTGACGTATGGGCTAAGGAGTTCAAGCTTCTTAGCTACAAGATGTCTCGAGGAGCTGGCAGTCAGGTATGGAACAGAGTTTCCTCGTGCAGCTGAGGTGATACGCACGTCTATGTATGTCGATGATGCCTTGTTCGGCGCGGACTCTATTGAGGAGACCATTCAAGTAAGAGACGAATTTATTAATCTTCTTAGCCGTGCCACATTCCATTTGCACAAATGGGCCTCTAATGATCTTCAGTTGCTTGCCGACATTCCTGCCGACAAGCAGTATTTTGATAACAGAGAGATATGTGCGAAGTCGGATTTAAAAACGCTAGGCATGTCTTACGACACAAAGCAAGATGCCTTCAATGTATGTTGTCCTACCAAAAATATAGATATCTGGGATAAGCGCTCTATATTAAGTTTTATAGGCTCATTTTACGATCCCTTAGGTCTAGCAGGACCTGTTGTTGTTAAAGCCAAGCAATTTTTACAAGTGCTATGGAAAGAGCAACTTTCATGGGATTCTCCCATTCCCGAAAGATTGTTAGAGTACTGGAAAATGTTTCATCAAAAATTAATATCTATGCCTGTCTTACATGTAAGTAGAAATGTAATAACTAGCAAAGCTGGTCGCATTGAGCTTGTAGGATTTTGTGATGCTTCAATGAAGTCATATGGTGCATGTATTTATATAAGAGTTATATTTGACGGCATTGTATATATGAATCTGCTCTGCAGCAAATCTCGAATAGCTCCAATGAAAACTGTGTTGACAATCCCAAGATTGGAGTTAAATTCTGCTTTACTTTTAGCTAAATTGTATGAAAAAACTGTATCTATTCTAATTAATATTAAGTTTGATTGTAAATATTTATTTTCTGATTCAAAGGTAGTACTTTGTTGGCTACAATCAGAAAAGGCAAACTTGCCTGCATATGTATCTAATAGAGTAACTGTTATAAACAATATAACAAATGATTGTAATTGGTCTCATGTTTATGGAGCCGTCAACCCTGCAGACTGCTTATCTCGTGGATGTAACCCGGCAGACCTTCTTAACAATCATCTATGGTGGCATGGGCCAACTGAAATGTCTAATGCTACTTATGATTTTTCCCAATGTTCAACATTTGTATGCAACCATTTAACAAGTGCTGTTGAGGTTGATCAAGCAGTGGGTTCGGCGGATTTACCAAAAGATCCACAAATGTTCACCAAATATTCATCCTGGATTAAACTTCAAAAAATTGTGGCGTGGATCATGAGATTTTACCATAATTGCAAAAATAAAAACAATAAAGTTTTGACTGCATTAACAGTTACTGAATTAAAAAGGTCTCAATTTAAAATAATTTCAATAATACAGAATGAATATTTTTCTAAGGAATTTCATTGTATTCGAAATGATGAAACAATTAAGACTCATTTAAAAAGTGTGGTGCCTTTTATAGATAGTGAAAATGTACTCAGAGCAACTGGAAGATTGCAAAAAGCAACCATTCCATTTTCTCAAAAGCATCCTATCATATTACCGAAAAATTGTCATATAACTAAGTTAATAATAACGTATGAACATTTATTGCTTTTACATGGAGGTTTAAGACTTACCATGAGCAGTTTATCACAAACATATTGGATAGTTAATTGTACTAGGGAAGTCAAGCGTATAATAAGCAAATGTGTTATTTGTTATCGACTCAAAGCTCAAGTTGCTTCTCAGCTTATGGGCTCTTTGCCATTTGATAGGGTTAATGAAGCAAAAGTATTTGATGTTGTCGGAATAGATTACTGTGGTCCCTTTAGCATCAAGCAATCCTCAATTAGAAGAAGTATTGTGACTAAAGGATATGTTTGTGTGTTCGTATGTTTCGCTACCAAAGCGATACACATGGAATTAATTTCAGACATGACAACTCCAGCGTTTATAGCTTCACTAAAGCGATTCATATCAAGACGAGGAATGCCATGTAAAATTTATTGCGACAACGCAAAAACCTTTAAGGGTGCAGATAATGCTTTAAAAGAACTTGTAAATTTAAGCTCTAAGGAACACCAAAATTCTGTCATTAACTTCGCCCTGTCACGAGGCATAAGCTTTCAATACATTCCTAGTTACTCCCCAACATTCGGTGGCCTTTGGGAGACTGCAGTTAAAAGTGCAAAATATCATTTCAAGCGAGTCATTGGAAATAGCTTGCTCACTTACGAAGAATTTAATACCATTTTAGTCATGACGGAGGGAATTCTTAACTCAATTACACAATTATCTAAAGATCCTGATGATTTTAGTTGTCTAACACCAGGTCATTTTTTAATTGGTAAAGCTTTAAATTCAATCCCTGAACCAGATATTACAAATATACCGCAGAATCGTTTGCGTCTGTGGCGTCGTTGTGAACAAATAAAACAACATTTTTGGTGTGTTTGGTATAAACAATATCTTACTCAATTAAACAACAGACCAAAATGGCACTCTAGTCAACCTAATGTGGAGGTGGGAAATTTGGTGCTCCTTAAAGAGGACAGATGTAGTCCACTAACTTGGCCCACCGCTAGAGTGACTAAGTTATATTTTGGCTCAGATAGTAAGGTCCGAGTGGTCGAAGTTAAACTTCCAAATGGATTTGTCTCAAAGAGAGCCATAAATAAAATTTGTGTGCTACCTATTTAATTAGAGTTTCGGAGTATGCAATGCTGCTTCCGGAGTATGTTCTGGACAAACCTGTTTGCATGTATATTTCTTTTTAATAGTTTTAACTCACCAATCACTCACTCTCTTCTTTCATCATCCTTCACCCTATAATAACGTGCTCTGTACAAAAATTGTAATTTAAATATTCTAATATAACATTTTCGACCACAAAAGTGTTATTATTTATGTTCTAAACAGACTGAATGATCACCGATTGGTGAGTGGCAAAATATTGGGTATTATGTCTTTGAAACAACCGAAAGAAATATTGATTTCCAATAATCGTATGAAACAATTTTACAATTAGATACAACGAACGAAGCAATTTCATTAACTTAACGTACCCGAGGCGGTAAAATACAATGATGTGATGTGAAAAGGCTTTTTATGACAAAAACATAAAGTGATATTTGCCTTGACTTGTCAGTAAATGTTGACGGTATTCAGCCTTATGTAAATTATTTCGAAATTATATACTTACGAAGGAAATTAAAGTATTTGAAAATTTGCATTTTTAACAGCTAGACGTAGCTTGAGTTTCAACTCTATGTAAATCATAATTTAAGATAGCTACGTAAATAAGGGCATCCTTACAGACTAGTTACTATTTTATTTCTCGATCTGATCACACACTCATACGAGTATACAACCCGCGCCATCTCGTGTCAAAGGTGATGGCAGTTATTTTTCAGAGATACTAGGTAATGTTGGAAATTGTAAGGACATACTAAGTTATGGGGTGCGTTAATTTCTAACGGTAGATGCGTCGAGCGTTACTCCAGGTACAGGCAAACGCACTAACGCATCACTGGTTGAGTGTGAAAGGTTAAATATTTGCCCGATTTCATTATTTATTTATATATAGGTAAATAATTAACAGCGGTGACTTACCAGACACACTGGAGCCCACAGGCCGGGGCCCCTTCAGCGGCGGGTGCTTGACCGACGGCGTCGGCTCCAGCCGCTCAGCCGAGGTGACGGCCGGAGGGTCAGCCGTCGCGTCGATGGACGGCTTGGTGATCCGATACGATGGCGACCTGCCGCAACAGTTAGATCTGCGTTATGTTATGATGCTCTAATACTACTATAAATGAATAAAATTAATAATGCTAAACGTTCTGTTTTTTCTGTTCCGGGGCTTTATTAGCGTGTCTGCTGCATCTACTCCCGTGTACGTCGTCAGAGTCGACTAAAGAACTCAATGGTGTTCTTTTGGACAATGAGCTAGCAACTCGACATTGATATTTTACATCTGGCCCAGCTATGCCGAACGTGGCTGTGGGATCTCCTCTGTGTTTCGGTAACACACCCGTATGTTTATGTTAGAATGTTTCTACCTATCTATCTTCCATTATGCGCAAGTTCAAATTTTCAACTGGCATTTACTATAAAAATTAAAAGAACGGTAGGAATTTGAGTATATCGTAATAGCAAACATCTGAGGGTCATTTAGTCGCAATCATAAACTTGGGCAGCTACAATAACAATATTTTTAGGAACGAAAACTGTTAAAATATGAAAAAAAAAATATCGGGACGAAATTATTCTAATTTGATTATAATTTCAAATCAATAATCAAAATAACAACAAAAATATGGCTAAACTAACAAACAACAACCGTTAATTTTTACAAAGTACCTAACAATAATCTGTAAATCATAAATGTATGTAAGTAAAAAGAAACAACTTTATAAAAAGAAATGGAAAAAATTCTTCACCCGAGTGGGAGTCGAACCCACGACCTCTGCATACCGTGCTAGTGCTCTAACCACTGAGCTACCGGGTCAATTACTCGGATGACGAATTTTACAATCTCTTTTCTAAATTACATATTGGCAACGTTATTTTTCATCCCGATAGCTATACACTAGCCAAATCTCGGTAAACAAAGCTGAATCCCTCAGCACAATGTTTAAAGATGAAACGATCAATCCATATCCTAACGGATTATATTAATGGAGAAGTGTTTTTTTTATAGATTTATCTTAGTCAAGATATTATATATTATAAAATTTTTATTAAAGAAACAACTTTTACTATGGGACCAACTCTGAAATATTGAAAAAAAATCAGCTGTTCCATACAATCTCGAATAACTACTGCACTGAAATGAATGGAACATCGGATTATTTTTTTCAATATTTCGGAGTTGGTCCCATAGTGAAAGTTGTTTCTTTTTACCTACCTAGTTTCGTGTCAAAAGATAATCATTAATTTTGGATAGACCTTATATAGGCGGTGGTGGGGATCGATGCGTTTCATATTAAAATTTATAGTTATGTAAGTGCATTGTTTATTTAACACGATAACTTCAAAATTATTATTTTATTTTAGATTATTATATGGACCGATTTTTGCACGTCAGATAGCTTATTAGAGGAAATAAAGTTGATGCTGCCTTTCTCTAAAACTTGATCATGATAGAGACAGCATCAACTTTACTACTTCTTCAGATAGGCTATCTGACGTTTGGAAAAATTGGCCCTAAATTGAATACGTAAGCAAAAAAAACATCATAAAAATAAATGCGAGCTACGAATATGCTACGAAACCTACTACGGTTTTACTACGGTTCGTAGCAGAGCTACCAAATAGCATTTCGACATGTACGGACTTTATTGTGTGGGCTAATTGCAAACGAATTCCAAAAACATATACTCCTTCTGCTTTGCTCTATATCTATATACTAATATTATATATTATATTATAAAGCTGAAGAGTTTGTTTGTTTGTTTGTTTGAACGCGCTAATCTCAGGAACTACTGGTCTGATTTGAAAAATTCTTTCAGTGTTAGATAGCCCATTTACCAAGAAAGGCTACAGTCTATACAACAACCTGCCCGGCTTCGCACGGGTACAACGCCCCCTCACGCGGACGAAGTCGTGGGCGGCTGCTAGTGGCATAATAAAAGGCAATAGCCTAGCCTGTCCCAACCGCGCCCGTAATCCGAATGGGAACAAACATTGACACAGGCAGTGCAAGCAGAGTGATAGGCCGCGACGTATCAAACACTGTGATACGTACGCTTGATAAATCAAACGTACCCTGTGATATAATCAAATATAGGTAGGTATGATATTATACCATAGGTAAATACTGGTTTGCTGGTACAAATCTCTTTTAGATATAGGTATGCCGTTGTACATTTTCTTTTCGATCAACAAAGTTGATGTAAGTAAAGTACCTACTTACAATAAAAAAAGTAATACGTATGCAGGATGTTTGTGACAGCCAGGCAAATATTGATATGGTGACTTCAGACCATGATTCTGAGTCGAAAACAGTGAAAATCTTCTCAGGAAAATTCCAAAATTTTTCGATATTTTTTTATTTATTGGGGAAAAAATTGTTTTGTTAATTTAATTAGGCCTTAGATAAAATGGCTTAAAAACAAAATGTTTACCAAAAGATGATTTAAAAAAAGTTACACTCAAATACTGATCAACCCTAAAGGAGAGTTAAAAGTGATCCAAAAAACAGCAATGTATCACAGAATAACCAATAAGCCCATTTAAATAATCACATGATCGCCCCCGATATAATTTGCGCGGAAAACAAACATTACGAATAATCAAATTAAAAATGCATTTCTTGCAACTGTTAATACTGTCGTATAACTCAACACTGTAGTACTTGTTCAGCATTTCAGTATTTGCCTGGCTGTCACACCCTGTATATCTCATTCTAAACCATGAACAGCAAAATTTTAGGCAAAGAAATATCTCTATCTTTAAAAAAAGCAAATTGAGATAAATGTATGACAACTAATATGTTCGTAATATACACATACATCACAGATATGATAATACTATAGCATACATACATACATATAAACACGCCTTTATCCCTTACGGGGTAAGCAGAGCACCAAGGGCCGATAGAACTACATGGTGCCACTACTGACCAAATTTTGAGGGTATAGTTGAGATGTACAAGTTCACAGAATAAGAAAAAAGTATATAAAAATCCTAGGTTCAGAAGTATTACACTAAACAAATATGTGCTATTCTAGAAACCTATCTCTGCAACACATCGTATCCAAATTACTAAAGCATAATCGAGTATATAACACATACAATACATTATAAAATTATTAAGAAAGAAAATGGAAAAAATTATTCATCCGAGTGGGCATCGAACCCACGACCACTGCAAACCGTGCGAGCCGCTATAACCACTAAGCCACCGGGTCAATTACTCGGATGACGAATTTTACAATCTCTTTTCTAAATTACATATTGGCAACGTTATTCTTCATCCCGATAGCTATACACTAGCCAAATCTCGGCAAACAAAGCTGAATCCCTCAGCACAATGTTTAAAGATGAAACGATCAACCATATCCTAACGGATTATATTAATGGAGAAGTGTTTTTATAAATTTATCTTAGTCAAGATATTATATATTTTAAAATTATTAATAAAGAAAATGGAAAAAATTCTTCACCCGAGTGGGAATCGAACCCACGACCACTGCAAACCGTGCGAGCCGCTATAACCACTAAGCCACCGGGTCAATTACATATAATACAGTCAATACATACTATGAAAAGCTTAATGCAGCCAAGTTTCTCAGATTTAATTAAAAGTATAAAAAGTTTACGTGTTGCACGTTCTATGAAATTCATGAAACTGCAGCAATATTCACCGCAGGTGCAACAAGCTTGATAAAATAATTATAGTAAACTAGACGCCGCCTACGACTTTGTTCGCATTTACTGAAGAATTCCCATTTTTTATATTCCAATGAGTTTTTGGGAATTCTGTGTTCCATATCCCTCTACTATTCTCCACTCCTCAAGATACCTTAGGTAGGAATTTCAGCTTTCTACGTCCAATAGTTTCTATCAGTCACTCAAATACTCAGTAAGGGTATAGGTATAGATGTAGGTACTGGTACATACATAATTTTGAATTTTTGAACTTACACGATACCCAGCGTTGGTACTGCTAGCTGTCTTACTTATATAATTAAATAAATAATAATAAATAAATAAATATTCACATACTTCACAACACATTAACTGTGTCCCACATTAATCTCCATCAGGTCTTTATTTTAATTTATAATTCCTTTCTTTCAACACGAAATATGGATAAGTACAAAAATATACGAATTTTATGAATATTTTGTTTTCCCTTCATATTAAAATTAATTATAAAAGACCGAGCTATCTGGCCAAATATTATTCAAGTCGTGAACATAAGTTACCATCGAAGGTTACTATTGTGAAATAAATTATGTTCATCATACATAGCAGTTAATGTTTATATCCGGTAATTTATGATATTTCACATCTAATTCTCGCGAACGGGATCACTGGGAGCAGTAGGTAAGTATTATTAAAAATGCCGGGACATCTTCATATTTCAACTGGACACGGTTATTGCAGTTCGCCCCTTTCAGAGGGTGGGTACTAAATCGTCGCAGTGTCCACGGTAGGGGGTAAGAAAATAAACCCTGAAGCGGTGGCTTATGTCTAGAGAGAATAAAAATATTCAATAACCTTAGACTGAAATTCGTGTGGATAAAAGAATTTTCATTGGTGTTGAAAAATGTGTTGAAATGTAAAGCCATTTTTATGCTTTACATATAAAACTGTGCTGTTCTGACCTTAATTAAAGCTTTTGTTTTTTGTAATATATAGATATACATATAAACTAGCAAGTATCATCGAAACCTTTAACAAACATCAACACATCCTCACAAATTTTCACACGTTTCAGTAAGTAGGTACTTGTAATATTAGCAGGATTTGTAATACCTACCTTAAAATACAGGTTCGGATAATAGGGGTTGAATGGAGCCATCTATTTACTATTTTCTTTTTTCAGAGAGATTTTTTCTATATCCATATAAGTTGTCATGTAGAGCTTGCTGTCGTACCACGTTGCTAAACAGAGACTATATTTATATCTTAATTCTTAATGTATACTCCATATAAAAATACTGTAATCGATCCATACATCCAACATAACTTATACAAAACATAACTTTATATGTATGTATAAGCGGCCGCCCTATCTCTACGGGACTGTATAAACTATAGCTGTACACTTGTTGATATGGGCCGGAGGGCAGGGCGGGCGTGGCGGCCTACGTCATCCGTGACGTCACTGTGACGCGCGACCTACTTACACTGCCAGACGATTGCTGTTCTATCGCACGTATCGAAACTTTGGAAAACAAATAATACTGTTATTAATGCAAGGGAAAATTAGAGTTGGATATTGTGAATATCTAATTTATTGGGAATATGGTGGAGAATAGACGAAAAAAATGTCGATTTTGAGCAATGATGTGGAAATCTATCTGTCTACCTACACTTTTGATTTGTAACTACTTCTACCCTATTTCTATTGTCTTGTTCTATGTTGTTTTTGTCCGTGTATGTGTAATTCCCAAATAAAAACTAAAAACGCTATTCCATAAATCTGGGAGAAAAGTGATTCTACTTTAGCCGGTTCTGACTTTTAGGAAAGGTAATCGCGGTAGTTGCAAACATTAATATGAATATCAATGTATGTTTTCGAGTCATATACTTATCTATGTATTTAGGTATATAACGATGCTTAGTAGATACTCAATCATCTTAGTGTGGGACTAGTAAATATGTTGTGAAGTGTGCAAGGGCGTCGCCAGCCGATGGCGCAGGGGGGGGCAAGTTGACTTTACCTACTACAATTCATACTTTTCTCATTCTCTATGAATGAGAAAGGTAGGTATGAATTGTAGGTAAAGTCGACAGCGCATGAAACTTTTCACTTTTACTACGAGCCTTACATCTACAGCGATTGTAATAACAACAGTATCTTAGTACTATATACATATATATTCTGTGACAGTACAGAGTCTAATGCGTAAAGCTACACGAGCACGAGCTCTTGACTATGCAATAAAAAACTTGTAAATGAGTTATAATAACATTTATTAGAAAAATAAAATAAAAAGGAGTTTGAATTCGATTTTCGACGTACGGGAATGATTGTTCAAGGCTTGAACTTCAAGCAAATCAACTCAAAGACTTAGGACTTTGGTTGTATTATATTTGGCAACTTTTTTTAGAATCTCTAGGGGGGGGCAGCTGCCCCTCCCTGCCCCCCCTTGGCGACGCCCTTGGAAGTGTGTACTTTGCTCTCTCCATCAATCCGTCTTCAAGGAATGTAGAAAAGCTCCTTCACAAATAACCCTGTTACTATGGTCGATTCCGGCAGTCACACTTAAACCTAAACGTAAAATTAGTCCTACTTGTCCTTATCTCTCTCTCATTTATGTTAAGAACGGAGAGAGATAGACCTGACTAAGATTAGGTATACGTTTAAGTGTGACGGTCAGAATCGACCCTACTGCAAGCTCATTCTTGTATGCTGCTCTGGGAGTGAAAAAAAAAAACGCATAGTACTACAGCAGCTTCTCTTCCCGGGCATACTGTTGTACAAGTCAGTAGAGGGACAAGAGGGTCTTGGTGTTTTGTAGGCGATGGGCTGACCACCTGTCACTACTAACCGAACTTGTACTACATCTCAACTATACCCTCAAAATTGGTCAGAAGTGGCACCATGTGGTTCTATCGGCCCTTGGTGCTCTACCTACCCCGTAAGGGATAAAGGCGTGATTATATGTATGTATGCAAGCTCATGTACCAAAGAATATAGCCTCTAATTATGAACTTTATAATATCGTGATTTATGAAACTGTACTTTAACTATCACCCAAGAAATAAATTACTGATATGTCCACACACACAACTCATGCATGGTATCGAACACAAAACCAAATAAAATTCAACACAGCCTATGCCACAAAAGGTCGTCTGCTTCTTACTATTATAAAACTTCAATCACACTCAAATATTAAAAAAAAAAACTTCATTTCACAAAGATGAAACTTAATGTGCATCCACACCGCAGTTACCTTTTGTCGATCAACGTTTCCAAATGTTACTCAGAAACATCCGATAGCAAAAAGTTATTTATTGTCGACAAATGTTTCCGCAATATCATTAGTATGTTTATGGACGCGTTCAGGAACAATCAACAAACATTAACAAGTAGACACAAAAGTTGCAGTATGTTACTGTATCGCAGAGTGTTGATCAACAAAAAGTAACAGCAGTGTGGATGCACGGTTACTAATTAAAAAGCAAATTGTCTGATCAGTAGTTAAACTTGCCTTTTACTAACTATTATTAAAAATTGTTTGTCAAGCTACTTATAATTTTTTTTTTTACATTTTCTATGATTTTAACTTATTAATCAATTTTGACTGATCAAAAAATTTGCTCTAAGGGCACTGAGTTGAGAGATGGTTGTATTTTGTATTGTTAGACATAAGAGACCATTTCCACCCAACTTTCGCTATGCCAAGCGGTTGGCGGAAGAAATCTTTATTAGGGATAAGCACGCCTTTGTACATTATCATTGTAAACTGTTTTTCTATAAATAAGGTTTGTGTACAATGAAGAATAAGAGATTTTTTTCAGTGGTTGAGTGTGATTCGGGTATTATTAATACGGGGTAAGTGATAGTTCTAGTTAATGTTAGCAAAGTAAAAACAAATCGGTTAGTTCATTAAATATCTCAATACACAACCTTCTCGACTGTTCCGTAGCAATAGTGTACCTGTTTACAAACAAATGGATATAAGTATAAACTAATAGAAATATACAGATGCTTTTTGTTGCCACCTTTAACGAAGGGTACGTACTCTATACATCAAATAAACTAAGTTTATGCCAAAAAAAATACTGAGACACGATATAATTTTTTTTTATTACATGATCGGGCGATATTTATAGTGACCAGTGTTTATGCTAGTTTTTTCATAGACAGATATTAATTATTTTTCGTGAAAAAAATCTTGCTACACGCGTCAATGTGCATTTATGCAGAAAAACGCAGTCTATTTACTCAACGTTGGACCCTAATATTTTGGAAACCAGACACTTCCCAGGTATGCTTCCATGGAGAAAAATGATGATGAGATTCCGTAGTTTTCGGGAACGTTGACGACCAAAAAAACATCCTGTATAAGTAAATGAGTATAGGTTAAATTAATCAAAATTGAAATAAAATTCGGAAATCATCAATTCCCGTTTCTCCCGTTCCCGTGGGAATTTCGTGAAATCCTTTCTTATCGGATACGTCATAAAAAGAACACATCGTCTGACTTAGGTATTACCAGTAGTTTAGGCTGAGCGTCCCTGAGGATGATCTGAGGATCCTTCAGACCAATGGTTGAGGTTGATCATTGCATTACGACTTTATAAATCCATCAGTCAGTGTGTGAGTCAAGCAAGACAAAGCATTTTATATTGTATGGATTCCCTGCATCTGTGTAGACTAATTATATCACCCATTAGATATTATTTCAAATATTTCCATGTAAATTCGGCTCGACACAACTCAAATACTGCGATAAACATTAATCAGGTTAATGAACGGCTTGTTTGTATTTATTTAGGCGGCCATGTTAAAAACTAGATTGGATAATTTAGTTATTGCTCGATAAAAGGAGCTTTAGAAAAGGTTTGCTTTGCCTAAGTATACCTAATATAAATACTTAATACTTAAAGGTAAAGAGATAGAGCTCGAATAGAAATATAACCTATTTCTATTAGAGCCCGCTTTTAATGTTCAGTAAAGTTCAATTACAAATAAGGCACAAACGCGGCGGGGAGCTTGCCAGATAATTATTACCCGTACATATACTATTGTTTTGGGGTTGAAATAGGTTGGTTTACTATACGTGTCTTTATAAAAATAGAGTCATATAATATCTGCTTACTTAAGTATAGGTACATAGGAAAATATACTTTTCATAACAGCTATCTTTTGAAATTTGTTACATGCTTTTTTAGTTATAGTTTTTATATCAAACTTTGATCTCTACTATTCCTTTTTATTTTCATCCACGTGTACATACGGCAGTTAGACCATATTTTAAAACCGGGATAAGCAATATCACAAAAATAAACACACTGCGCGGGAGAAGCAAAGTTTAAAAATAAACTGAAAACAAACAATACGATGTAGGCTACTACGAGTATTACTATACGAGTTTCAGGAGATATTTTTATATGCGCGTGCAGATAGTAATGTAATAAAACATTTTTATGACTTTATTCAAGTATTTCCCATTCCCTGCGAAGATAAATCGTAAAATTGTGAAATACCTAGTTGAAAATCTTACACGTGTCCAGAAATATAAACATTTATAGGATTTGTAAAGCCCATAAAATACACTTTAAATTCCGAGAGCTTGACATGATTAGGACATAATTACTGTGATCAAAGGAATGTTAGCGGTTTAGCAGTGGGAGCTAATGAATTGAAATAAGAGTTGCCTACTATAAAATAAACAACCGTTCATGAGTTAAATGCGACACATAAAACACCGCAATTAGGTATACCAATAGATATTTATTTATCCCGGAATAAATGTGATCAAGGAGGTAGGTATTATATATCTATGTAACTGGACAGGGCGCTATGTGCGGGAACTACATGCTGCAAGAAAAAATCGGTGTTGTGTTAGAGTAATGTCTCTATCCAACGCTATTATTTTTATTTACAGTTTTCCTTATATACAGGGTGTAACAAAAGGGGTATGTTAAGCGAAAAGCTATGTAAATAGCCCACTAAAAGGAACCTATCCACAAAATTTCAGACTCGAAATCACATGTTTATTTTTCTAGATAGTATGGAGAATTCCTAAACAACTCAGGAATGTTCATACAATCTTGAAAAATAAACATGTGATTTCGAGTCTCAAATTCTGGAAATAGGTTCTCTATAGTGTGTTGTTTACATAGCTTTTCACTTAACATACCCTTTCTGTTACACCCTGTATATGTATTTCCGGTATAAGAAGTGCTTGAACTATATTTTCAAAGGGTACAATTCTGGTAAATGTCTATCTGTTAAATCTTTTTATAATAAGGCAGACGAAGTGTTCAAAGAATCCTGTGGAGCAGCGTCAGTCATCTATATGAAAAAGTCTATAATACGATTTCATTTCGGCTGCGTCTAGCTCGAAACTTTACTGAATCGGGGGTACAAGATGCACTTATTACCCAAATGCAACAGAAAAGATGTTTTTGGAGTGTATGTTTGTATGTGTACCTAAGGTATGCATATTTTTAGTTCTTCTTTGACACGCTCTAGAGCCTCAACAGGTTGTCGAATTTGAGCTTGACAGGTATAGTCGTGAGAGTGACGTGAGTTGTGTGTTTTTCGATAAACAATTTAGTAATGCGTTTTTGCTTTGTACAGTCTGTAGTTCCATGTACTAAGTAGTCTGTGTACTCGTTAGTGCCAACACCTGGCATGGCACAGTGATCAGGTGTAAACTTGATGCACTGCCGAGTCGTGCCAGCAACGCGTGGCACCCACACCAAATATTTAATTAATGCTACATGTAGGTAGGTAGGCCGGTGAATCGACAAAATCGTTAAACGAAAAGCCGTATTTTTTTGAAATAATGGTATTTTAATGTAATATCAAGACTAAATATTTTCTCTTAAAAAACTTTATTGCTAATGCAAAATATAAGCACATTTTTATTTATTTACTCATTGCAAACTATTAATCCCTGTGCCTAGTTACAAGTGTTTAAGTACTTAAATTTATTGAATAATTTTACCTAGATTATAAACCTTTTATATAGGACTCTAAGCGTACAAAAATACTGTTAAAAGTCTGTAAAGTTTCAGTATGAAAACATCAGATTTCATCAAAAATTCTTTAACGAAATACCTACTTCCGAGCTCAGTGGGAATTCCGAGGTGCTCTCAAAATTACAAATATGCGGCTTGCCAACAAAATTATGTAGCGACTATACAGAAGACGTTATACTACGGAATGTGCACAGATTTTGTATCATTATTTATGACCTACTTATACCTATTTCGATACTTTTTAACTTGGTGAGAGTTTATGATAGTGCGATTTTATATCTTAGGTGCCTATTTGAAAAAGCTGTTTCGATAAGAATTGATATGTAAATAGAGACACATGATAAATATTATGCATGATAGATTTGGTTACTCGGTAAAAATGGCAATCTATCTAGCGAAATCAAAGAACGAATCAACCGAATATTTTCACACTATAATTATTTTTATTAGTACAGATTTTTTAATTCAGCGGTTTTTTTAACGAAGATAGGTACAGTGTTTGTTTACTAGAATTTTGTGTCCTTATAATATTCATGAGTTAATTTAGATAAGAAATATTTATTTTATATGACAGTACTTACTTTTATGTTACGTAAGAAACAAGGAAGGTAAAAATAACAAAGCACGACTTTAGAATTTAAAAACGACATAAAAACATTTCGGTAAGTAGTTTAAAAAACGGAAGTTACAAAAGACCTACTTATCGAAGTCGACGTTTGCTCGCATGACGCAGTTCATTTCCTTTTAAGTTTTCTGATTTTACCTCTCATTATCAAACGATATTATTTAATTTTGTTGGAAACAGTTCGGGCTAAAACAAAGGACGGCGTCGGCGCCCGCTGCGAAGGTTTACATTCCGTACTACGGTATAGAGAAATAGAGAACAATTGTATAGTTTGACTGAATGTGACTCTATTTATTAATTAAAACAATTAAAGTTTACCTCTTAATATTAGTATACAGGGTGTAACAAAAAGGGTATGTTAAGCGAAAAGCTATGTAAATAGCCCACTATAGTTTGAGACTCGAAATCACATTTTTATTTTTCAAGATTGTATAAAAATTTCTGAGATATTTAAAAATTCTCCATACTATCGGGAAAAATAAACATATGATTTCGGGTCTCAAATTTCGTGGACAGGTTCTCTACAGTGGGCTATTCACATAGCTTTTCGCTTAACATACCCTTTTTGTTACACCCTGTAGATGTAGTTTAAATATATGCACATACATATGGCTGTGTTCTCGAAATGGGGTAATCAGAACTACAGGATTATAAATTTGCATGCCGTTTTTTATTTGTAGATACTTGCTCGTGTGTGTAATATTCAGCCTTTTGCAGTCCACTGCTGGACGTAGGCCTCCACCAGGGCACGCCACAAGGCTACTGCCACAGGGAGGTATTGCCCATAGTCACCACGCTGGGCAGGCGGGTGACCGCAGTGTGATTTTCGGACTATATTGTCAGCACGGGAGGCGCTGGTGCCCGCCTTCCGGAAACCCTTAATCACCTCGTACGATACCCACGGGCAGGCAGGGGCGGTACAAACTCTACTCTGCCGGCACCACGCTGCTTATACGGCTTATGCGGTTATTACTATAAACTTATTTTTGTTATTATTACTGTTTGTCTCTCATCAATATAATAAAAGTTAAATAACGTTCACGTGGGTCGTGCCATGTCCATGCAACTTGACGCCGTAAATGTTATGAGATATTATCATAAATCATGGTATTTCCATCAGCTCTACGTCTGCGTGTGACCTACATCGCATGACGCACGTGCTACGTCACTCTTTGTTAGTGCTTTGTTACTTTGTCCGTGCTTGTGTTGTGGTCAGTGTGCCACAGCGCAGTTACGATGCAGTGGTAGCAAGCAAGAGGGGTCGTAATAGTGGTGATATAGGAAATATAGGAGTAGTGCACGCTAATGGTAACCCATTATATATCTACCAAAAAAATTCGAATTAATACGCTAGAGACAATTTCACCGGTTGATTGTGTGGAGTGTGTAAAGTGGAGTTTGAATGTTATCAATTTAGGAGTAGACTTGTTTTAGTAGGTCTTTTACTGTTTTAAAAAAAGATCAAAAAAATGGCAAAAAAGAGCTTTTTTGTATTGTTTACATAATATTAGATATGAATATTAACCTTTTTATCGCTGTTCAGAGAAATATTTCTTTAATGATTTAATGCTCCCAAAATATTATTGCTCAAAATTATGCTTTGTAGTCGAAACTACATAATCGAAAGTAACAAACAAAGTTCGTTAGCAATGTCGATCAAATTCAACTTATAGGTACATAGGTATGGTACATAATGTTAAATAAGTTGAATTAAATACATTTACCTACTGCATTTTACAACACTGTGGCGGCCTGATTAAGTAGAGTTATGACCTATTGTTAGTTAGAAAAAGTGGAATAACTAACTTTTTGCTGAACTTATTAACACTTGTATGTAGCTTGTTAAACTGTGCGTGCAACTCTGTCTGAGTGGAGAGCAGAAAAAACCAAATGTTGTATTTATCCCGGATTAAAATATTTTCCCGGGATAAAAAGTAGTCTATGTCCTTTCTCAGGCTTTAGACTACTTGTGTACTAAATTTCATTTCAATCGGTTTAGTAGTTTAGGCGTGAAAGCCTGAGAGACAGAGTTAATTTCGCATTTACTTGTAAATATTAGTAAAGATTCTTACACAGCCTGAACTGCTTATCCTAGAGATCTGAAACCTGGAGGATGTGATCTTTGTATAACGTGGGTATCTAATCATAAAGGATTTCCCAAAATTTCCATGGAAACGGGGAAAAAAATTAACAACGTTTACGCGGACGAAATCTTGGGCTTTCTCTATTACATATATGTACATACATACATAATAATCACGCCTCTTTCCCGGAGGGGTAGGCAGAGATCACGGATCTCCATTTGCTACGATCCTGACACACCTCTTTCGCTTCATCTACTTTCATGATATTCTTCATGCACGCTCGTCGGTTTAGGGTACTCTTGACCTGACCTTTCTTTAGAATTTCACCAATTTGATCGGTGAAAGTCCGGCGAGGTCTTCCCCTTCCAACCCTTCCATCCACTCTTCCGTTGTACACTTTCTTTATCAGTCTACTTTCACTCATCCTCTCCACATGCCCAAACCACCTCAACATACCCTTCTCAATCTTCGTCACCACGTCCTCATTTATACCACACTTCTTTCTGATCACCTCATTTCTTATACTATCTTTCAAAGTGACTAATTATAATACTAAATTATACCCAGAGAAATGAAATCTCGGAGAGGTAGGCAGATATGGACCTCAATTTGCCTGACACTGACACCTCTTTCGCCTCATCAAATTTCGTGATACTCATCATGCACGTTCCTCAGCTTAGGGTACTCTTGACCTGACATTTCTCTAGAATTTCTTTAAATGGTCAGAGGAAGTCTGGTAAGGTTTTCCCCTTACAATCCCAAATCCTACATAAATTATGTATATTAGGCAGAGAAAAAATATCTTGCTTATGGTTATAGGTTAGTTGAGTTTCAATAATTCCGAACAAAATATTTTATTTAACTATTTAGAGACTTATGACACTTTTCTGGCTAATCTTAATAGCTACAAAACTGTTTACAATAGTACGACGAGAAGAAAAGTAATGGAAAAAATGTTAATTGTGTTAGATAAACAACTTACGGCGAATTTGTAAATATTGTGGAGTCTTTTTTACTTTGCTTTGGCGGCAGGCCAAGAAACTATGAGAAATTATTTACATACATACATAAAATCATGCCGCTTTCTTTAGCTATATCTGTATACTGCCTATCTCTCAGGCAATAAGCGAGCAACTTGTCAATATAATTTACATTTTACACCTATCCCCGCTATGCTTGTGGCTATGGAATTTCGTTCATGATTCTATAGTTCTGGCTACCCCATATACAGCCAAAGAAAGGGCGCATGTAGAGCTGACTATGCTGTAATATAGAGCACTCACAGCTGGCTTGAATTTACATCGCTCGTCACTTACAAGTTACAGTCAATATACCTCATAGGTACTCGTACATAGGGCAAGTTTACGCAAACAATGTCGCGGGGTTGCACTAGGTATTACTTAATTTATTTTATTTTATAATTTCAGGAAGACCAACAGCTATTTATAATTATAGGTAGGAAATTCATTTTACGTAATACGAATTTGACAAGCAATCAGCGATTTTTGTACAATTTTCGCTATCGCTTTGCTTTTGCTAGTTAGGTAATAAGGGGGCCGCTCGCAAAAGGAATGTATTCTGACGATATTTCGTCGATGCAGGAGGAACAGAAAGTATATTGTTGTGTCGAAGAGTTTTCCAAGGTACTCTATGATTAATATGTGACAATAGCTCAGGACAGTCTATAGCGCTAGAGGCAATCTTCAGAAGAAAAACGATATCAGAGATTTCCCGGCGTTTCTCAAACATTGCGTGAAATAATAATGTAATAAGTAGTCGTAATTTCCACAACACCACGCCTTGCATCGTGAACCTTTGCACGACACGATATCATAGGAATCTAGCTTAGATGTTTATTAGCCAGAGAGCTCTGAACACTGCTGAGGTACCTATGTATGTTCACAACATGGAAGACGTTGCGGTCACAGAAAATTATTTATGGGGTCGGGCGGTCCAAAGATTTGGAGTTTGTTTTACGGTCAGCTGCTTGCCTGACACCTACTATCCTCCGGCATAGCTATAGCTGTACAGTACAAACATATCATCATCATCATCAGCCTATTGCAGTCCACTGCTGGACGTAGGCCTCCCCCAGGGCACGCCACAAGACTACTGCCGCAGGGGGTATTTGCCCATAGTCACCACGCTGGGCAGGCGGGTTGGTGACCGTAGTTTGTATTTTGGACTATGTTGTCAACACGGGAGGCGCTGCTGCCCACCTCCTGAAAACCCTTAATCGCCTCGTACGATACCCACGGGTAGACATGGGGTGGTATGAATTCTACTCTGCCGGCACCACGCGGCATACATATAGGTACATAAAATTACGCCTTTTTCCCGGAGAGGTAGGCAGAGATCACGGATCTCCACTTGCTATGGTCCTCCTGACCACCTTCGCTTTTGTAACGTAGGTACTAATAATATTGACGTTGAATCACAATAACAAGGTCCAACATGCACCAACGAAATGTCTTCACCACTGTCACATATACGATGGTCATAAAAATTTATATTATTAATAATTCTTCGCTTGTGACGACATTCGACCTTCTTACGCCGATCGTAATAATCGTCCCACGAGAATGCGACAAATATAACACTCAATTCAGTAGTGTGACACCGCAGTTATTTTGTTGAATCTAATGCTTTGGATAACGCCTAGGGACCTTAGGCCTTACTAATAGCTTTAAACTAGGTACCTTTATTATAAGCTATTCCACAGTTTAATTTTACAGAAATTCCATACATTTTGCAAGTATAACGAGGTTGTAACTTGACTCGCGGTTTATTAGTAGCAGGGTAGGTATATTGAGTAGAGGGTTGATAAAGAGAATTGTTTGTTTTATAACAATAAATCTGAACTATCTAACTAAACTACATAAACCTATAGCAAATTTAATGTTACCGTCTACCGGGAGGATGTCCATAAAGCATCCAGAATGCTAGCATATTTCCACTTTGAATAGCAATGCAAATTCACTTGTAGTTTTGCAAGTCTATGGATATTTCCCGGTAGAGGCGATCAGCGCCTGGTCCCTACGGTCTCAGTGTCTCGATGCCAAATAGCGCAATCGTGTAGTCTCCTGGGAACCTGGCTTATTTGAGGAAGAGAGTAACTTTAGATTTCGTGGTAATCCAGTTGAATATCCTGTAGTCTACGATTTCTGATAGGATACATAAATGAATAACAAATTTATAAAAAAGCACATAATAAAATATATCTTCCAGTAAATACACTTGTACCATATTTGATGTATGGTTCTTGGAATTTAATTCTTTGTTTATAGCTAGCTACGAGTATTAGTAATTTTAGTTAGTCATTCTATTTTGGGCATCTTTATTAATATTAAATGGATGAACGCATATAAATTAATGGTGACAGCCTTTATGGAGGTGGAAATAGATGATTTATGAGTTTGGAGTATTAATAATGTATGTGTGTGACTTCCGCTTGATCATGAACGCTTCAAAACTTCACAATGAACTTATTAATAAGTAGTTAGTACTAAGTAGTACTTATACCTATTGTTAATTTCTGAACCGTATCACCTTACTATATGATACGATTAGGTTTAAGCGATATAACAGACAGTATATAGTTTCTGCAATATAGCACATTTCATCACATCAGACTATTGCAGTCCACTGCTGGACGTAGGCCTCCCCTAGGGCACGCCATGCGCCGCAAGGAGATAGCAGAGTTTTTGCCCGTAGACACCACGCTGGCGGATTCGTGACAGCAGCAGTGAGATTTTCGGACTATGTTTTTGTTATCTATACTGGAGGCACGTTTTACGAACCTACAAAGTTAATTTTGGGGAGTGAAAAGCGCTAATCATAGTTTGATTAGGTGCTGTTTTTTTTATATCGGTAGGTACATTACCTAGCCTAACCCTACATGGGCGAGTCCGACTCGCACTTGGCCACTTTTTGACGATGGTTAAAAACCAAACCTACCTTACACACCGCTACCTTGAATACATAATAAATTGAATTAAACCACGGTAGATTTCTCGTAGAAACCACAATGGCGTCCTCAAATATTCCTTCCTGTTATAAAAGGAGCTTCCTCTTCATTACTCGTTTTTGGACGGAGACCCGATTGTATTAAATTTCCTGGATGCTCGTGTCATGGAGTGACGAGGAGGTGTTACAGTAAACTTTGTTGTAAGTAAGTAGATATACTTAGTGTTGTTGCGATTTATAGATACATTTGTAGGAGTATGTAGCAACATTCAAGTTTAAAAGTAATCTGTCTCTATCGTGTATCTCGTTCTCTCTGTCCTGTATCTTCGTTTGGAATAGAAGCTAATAAAACACCGCATCAAAATCCGTTGCGAAGTTTAAAAGATTTAAGCATTCATAGGGACAGAAAGACAGCGGGAACCGACTTCTGTCTGTATGTCTGTCCCTGTGTCTGCTACGAGTATGATAAAACCAAGTTTGCATATTATTTCGTAGTCCACGCGGACGGAATCACGGGCAACAGCTAGTCAGAAAAAAGTCAAATAAAACCTACATGTTTGTTGAAAAATATTACTCAAGGGACGAACATATGCACTAGAAGGTGATGAAGGTGGTGGTGAAGATGATAAGGGAAGACAAAACAGCAATAGCCAGCGTAGGTAACTAGGCTACATCGCCTTCAGCCTAATGCAGTCCACTGCTGGACGTAGGCCTCCCCCAGGGCAAGCCACAAGGCCATAGTCGGGTTATTGCCCATAGACACCACGCTGGGCAGGCGGGTTGGTGACCGCAGTCTGATTTTTAGAATATGTTGTCAGTAAGGGATGCGCTGCTGCCCACCTCCCGGAAACGCTTAATCGCCTCGTACGATACCCACGGACAGGCATGGGGTGGTACAAATTACTCTGCCGGCACCACGCGACTTGTTATAACAACTCCACTTTGTATTTTACATTACAGCTCGCATAACACACGGTTGAGACGTTAAATAGGAATTTTGTATTTGTATGCTGTAATAATACCTATATATAGGTATCTTTGAAAGATAATATTACCATATTACATCAAACGTAGGTAAAGCTTCTTGCTTGTACGTCAATTATTTCTTTATTACTTTAGCTTGTAGGCTTACATTTGTATTTTATGAAGCATTTATTTGTGTACAATAAGGAGAAAGATCATGAAACGTAGGTAAACGATAGTGGGTCCATTATTGGCACACTAATATCACAAACGGTTTCACCGATTTGAATGCGGTTTTCAAAAATAATAAACTAATGTAATAAGATTAAAAGAAGGTGATTTTTTTCTACATCTGGACCCTTTATGCTAAACGTGGCTGTAGAATCTTCCTCGTGACCCTGCAGTACTCGGTACCTACCCTATTTTTCGAACACAGCCCTTTGTGTATCGTATTGCAGGTCTGTATGTATAGCAAACTGACGGCCACCCACGATTGTCTGCGAAAACTTATGAATACCCGTTGCCGTGGGAATATCGGAAAATTATTTCTTAACAGAGGTCTAGGATCCCAGTCACGGGTCTGTACCACTGAATTTATTTAATGTATGAATTTTCTAAAAATTTTACTTTATCTATACCCGAGGAGCGTTGGTATCAGGCAAGAAGTCGGCCGTAAAACAAATGCCAAATCTTTAGCATTGTGAGTTTCGAAAGAAACCACATTATCTGCTCCACCTCCTTTGGCCAAATACTTTAGAGATTTAATGGGCGATATTTACATAGTGTTTCTATGTAGATATATAATTTATAACACACCTCATCTGTTACACCCTGTATAAAGATGTAAGTGTAAAATCGCGCAACTCATTTGCCTATCGCTTGATACTCTCATCTCGCTTGATTGATCATGACAGCTGCTAATAGGCCCAATCAGTCAGGCACGGCGCTGTTAAACGGTCATCAAACGGCTTATTTATATCTATTCTAATGACCTGGTTATTTTTAGTATGGACTTATTTGTGTGCCAGAGTAGTGACTAGCCATGACTTCGTTTAGGTAGGTCTAGGTGCGTTTGGTATAGACCGCTGTTAGCTTCGAAAATCGTATCCTATAGACGTGGAAGTCTGATCATTTTCTTGCTCTTATTCCATTATTTTGTTTGGTCGGCACAATAAGGTTTCCAAACTCATATAGCCAAGCTTGGTCGTGTTCCCAAAATAGCGTAGACAGTACTGCAGTATTATAAAGGAGACCCCACAGTTTGCGGTAATCAGTGACTATTTACTAGTTTACCGCTTAGAAAAATGCCTCTTTCACGTAAAAAATTGCGAACGGAATTATACGATACTTGTAAGTTATATTGCAGATTAGATTAATGCCCATTCTTTCCGTTTAGGCAAAGTTGCTGGCATCAGCTTGGTAATGTAATGCTATTGAACAGTACGCCGTAACCCCCAATATATAGCCTGTAATAGGTATTCTATGACCATACGTCGTTGCTATAATAAACAATAAACATTCGTTGTCCGTCGCGGCACCTATACGGCATAATTAGTCACAAACAAGCCAAGCATACTAATGTATACTACCTACATATTTCATAAACATTTTACGCACTTTTGTTTAACCTAGTTTTTACGTAGTAATTTTGGCTTCTTCATCTAAGTATACAGGGTGTAACAGACGGGGTATGTTAAGCGCAATGCTATAAAAATCGCGCCCATGACAGAGAACTCTGAAACTTTAATTCTAAAAAAATATTTAGTAGGTCACTTCGGTTATACCCTGTAGAGAACTGATTAGACTGTTTTCTCATACCAGATGAGTCGCAAGCTGTTCTTTTGAAACCTAGGAAGGAAGCCGCGTTGGTCTAATTTTGAAACCTATAGATAAGAGTATCACCAGTTAGGGCTGTTCCAGTATACAGGGTGTAACAAAAAGGGTGTGTTAAGCGAAAAGCTATGTAAATAGCCCACTGTAGAGAACCTATCCACAAAATTTGAGACCCGAAATCACATGTTTATTTTTCCCGATAGTATGGAGAATTTTTAAATATCTCAGGAATTTTCATACAATTTTGAAAAATAAAAATGTGATTTCGAGTCTCAAATTTTGGAAATAGGTTCTCTATAGTGGGCCATTTACATAGCTTTTCGCTTAACATACCCTTTCTGTTACACCCTGTATATTTGAGTCACCTATTATATTAACCCAGCACGGTAACTTCTTCGTTTACAATTTTTTTTACCTTAAAGGTAACATTAAATATAATAATAAATTAAGACAAGAGCACTGGCACGGAATGCAGAGGTCGTGGGTTCGAGTCCCACTCGGGTGAAGAATTTTATCCATTTCTTTATTTATAATTTTATAAAATATAATATCTTGATTAAGATAAATATTTATAAAAACACTCCTCCATAATATAATCCGTTAGGTTAGGCTATCGGGATGAAAAAATAACGTTGCCAATAATGTAATTTAAAAAGAGATGGTAAAATTCGACATCCGAGTAATTGACCCGGTAGCTCAGTTGGTAAGAGCACTGGCACGGAATGCAGAGGTAGTGGGTTCGAGTCCCACTCGGGTGAAGAAACTTTTCCATTTCTTTATTAATAATTTTATAACATTAACTAGGTTCAATAAGTACAGTTTTAGTTTATTCCCGTGTTGATGCGGGGTTTCATTACACTACATCAGGATCTCCTTCCGTGCATATCGTAGAAGACTTTAGACCACGGTCATTCTCAGGCGACAAGTTAGCTTGTCACTGAACAGTACTCCCCGCTATACTAAACGTGGCTTCGAAATCTCGCTTGTTATCCTGCAGTTCTGGTTACTCAATTTCGGGAACAGTCTATACAGGATGTTTTTTCGTTGCCACCCTTAACGAAGGGTACGTACTCTATAGATCTAATAAAGTAAGTTTATGCAAAAAAAAAATGCTGGGAAACAATGTAATTTAAAAAAATTACTTGATCGGGCGAAATTTATAGTGTCCAGTGTTTATGCTAGTTATTTCATAGACAGATATTAATTATTTCTCGTGAAAAATCTTGCTACACGCGTCAATGTGCATTTATGCAGAAAAACGCAGTCTATTTACTCAACTTTGGACCCTAATATTTTGGAAACCAGACACTTTCCAGGTATGCTTCCATGGAGAAAAATGATCGTGATGATGAGGAGATTCCGTAGTTTTCGGGAACGTTAACGATCAAAAATCATCCTGTATATCTATGTTCTTGAAACTTATCTACCTATACTATAGAAACCTTAACCTGCCCTTGGTCGAGTTGTCACTTAAGCCTCATAATAAAGTCTCTACTAAGGAATAGAAATTCCATTAATATGAGCGAGATTATCATGATTGTGGAAGCGAGACGGCGCTATAAGCAGTGTAGAGCGATATCTTGCTTTCACCACGGAAACAACCCTGCTTAAAGTTTACGGTAGAGCTTCTTTGTATAAATTCTAGAGAAAGGATGGACATTATATTTTCACTTATTATGATACACACTTATGCACTATAATATCTCCCGCGTACCTGGCCAATCTCCGTAGAGATTGGTCGCCTTGACCGAAATACGGTCGGAGATCATCATCATCATCATAATGATTGGCGTACTTATAGTTTTTATTACAATGTCATTAAACTTCAGGGCCAGTGTATTTATCGCGTATTCAAGCTTTACAGTACTGGATGAAAAGGCGTACCGTCTCTAGTTATTGTCCCAAAATCAACTAGCTCTGTAAATTTAAATACTTATTTGCTTAAGTCATGGTATCATACACCTACACACACATCAGCCTATTGCATGCAATCCACTGCTGAATGTAGGCTTCTCCCAGGGCACCCCAAAAGGCGGCTGCCAGGAAGGGTTTTTGCCCAGTGGTTTCGGACTTGTGTCAACTTACGATACCCGCGGGCAGATATAGAGTAGTGCTATTCTCCTCTGCGGAACATGGCAATACACTAGTGTAAGGCCTTAATAAAAGTATTATAAATATTAATAAGAAAATGAAGAAAAAAAATCACCCGAGTGAGATCTGAACTCACGACCTCTCGCATTCCGTGCATCGCTCTAACCGAGCTATCGGATCACTTAACTCGGATGACGAATTCTACTATCTCTTTTAATAAAATGTTAATAAAAGAACTATAGTCACTCGGCCCCTTTGAGCACCGGCGATGAGAATATTCTACCTACCTGACTAGGAAATGTCCGTTAAGAAAGCACTACCAGTAATTTCCACGGGAAAGGCAAATTGGGAATTATATGTGATTATATAAGGTACTCTTTGATCACACCTCTTTCCGAGAGGCTTTCTCTGTGTCCAATAGTACGAGAGGGACACCGGGGATAGACGATGTACCTACACTCTCTAAATATCCATAAACATCAAGTGATACCACGGTAGTATATCACGAACACTCTAGTGCTTATATGTATTTCACACATTGCCTGGACGCCTTAGACATTCTATACATTGCCTAGGTATTGTATACAATACCTAGATTATACGTACCGGTAACATGTATAATATTTAAATAGTATTTAATCCATTTGAGTACTAGTCTTAGTATTAGTAAATACTCAACATTTTTTATTATCTACTTAGTCCTTGAGGTCTGGAGCTTTAATTACTTTGATTTTTATTTATATTTTATCTATTTTATAACAATGGAGCTACACGTACAAACTACCACACTCTCAGGCAAGAGTGTATTGGAACTTACAGTAAACTAAATTCATAGCGATATTGTTATAGGATAAGTACGTTTTAACCTTTGTTAAAAGCTTTAAAAGGTTAAGCCTGATTGGATAGTTCTACTTATAAACCCAGCCTGATGAGCTTTAAAAACTTTCACGGTGTATTGGCGTGATTTTCTCCTCATCAAGTACCTATCAATTTTTGATCACGATGTTTAGATATCACTTGTACTACCAAGTACATTGACTATATAACAATGACTATAACAATAACCTCCCGTAATACAGCCTGTAGACAAGCACTTTGTACCATATCGTCATGAACGTATAAAGAACAACGGACGTAATGCTGTCAATGCACAGATTGAAGCACCGTAATGGCGGCGCGTTGCCCATGTGTGCGTATTTTCTAGTAGGCGCCGAGCTTACTATGGTTTGTATGTGTGGGTGGATAACGCGTCATAACACATCCCTACTCCGTGGAATATCGTTACCGAGCTTACTACGAATGCCTCACTCTGTGTATGGATAACACTCTGTCCGTTATTCTTTATACATTCATGCATATCGTATTGATTTATTTAGACAATTTGACAACACTCCTCGCTTATCTCAACCGCCTACCGTGCATACTACTTCTATATATAAATAATACAAAGTGTGACGATGTTGTTTTCACGGGCACCATTTAGCTAACGAGTACAGTATTGTGGCCGACAATTCTGACCTTCACGCCGCGTTGATGCCCAATTCATGCGCGCTACATGGTACTCACTCTTCGGAATGTTGGGAGACATTGTCCTTATCCTTGTGTGCTTGTCCTGAGCTGCACGAATTGCCCATCTCGTCCCGGCCCGGCCGCGCCGCCCTTAGCTTAACTGATCACCTCATGCGTAGGTACACTTCACTCAGCGTCTCACGCCCTAGCACAGAGCGGACTATAGCGCCCACAAGTTTACATCGCCCGGCGCCGCGATCGTTTCGGGCGGCAAATCTAAAATTAAATGTAGCGCGTACTGACGCCGCTGAATCTCGACGGCGAATAATCAATGCGTTGCGCGCCCTCTCCCCCCGGCCTCCTCTAACGCCCGATTCTCCTTCGCGCGCGCGCTATCTAATTATCTACGCTTTTCACGACATATGCTCCGATAGAGAGCTTTTCCCGACGAAGGAGGCCCAATTAACTACACTAAGCTCTGCATCAAACTTACTTCGTAAACACTATTGAAAATGAGAATGCCACCTGCGCGGTCATCGACACTGACTGGCAGCCGATGGCCGCGAACGCTGGAATTGAATTTGGAATTCTTAAAATAAAAATACGTCTATCTAATTTCGCTCGCTTGTTTCTGTCGTAGCAAGTGCCCACAAGTATTACAAGCTTGTTGATATAATAAAACTTGTATTTTTACGAAATTTTCGTAGTTTATGCAAATTACTAGTCAGTTAACGGTATGCCTAGGTGTTTTATGGACTCTGTTCGAATTGTTAAAGATACTTTCATACATGATGGGTACGTTTCTGGGCTTGGAAGTAAGTAGATTTGCGTAAATTGTATGTTGTATTAAAATTGAGCAGAAAATTATTTTTAATGCTGTAGATAAATAGGTAGATGATGTAGAAATATTCTGAATTTGTAATAAGTAGACTTTTAATTAGAAAACAATAGTTTCGATATAACTTACAGAAGTTATAACATTTGCCGGGTTATAAAATCGTAAGTAGTTTAACTGATTGACAATAGAAGTAGATAGGTAGGTACCTAAGTAAATAGGTAGGTAGCTGTATACGTAGGTATATCAAGGAGGCCGTGGCTCCAATAAAGTCCCGTAATTCTTGAATTACTTACACAAAAATAGAGCTTGTACATCTCAACTATACTCTCGAAATTGGTCAGAAGTGGCACCATGTGGTTCTATCGACCCTTGGTGCTCTGTCTACCTCGTAAGGGATAAAGGCGTGATTATGTATGTATGTACAAAAATAGAGCATTGGATTTTTTTTATAAATCTTGTACGTATAAAAAGCTTCTTTATACATTTATTTTTTGTCGTAGGTAGTTCTACCTAAAGGGTATGTCAAGGTTTGATTCCTGATTGCGATAAATAATTATGACTCTTTGTCCGGGTAGGGTGAACTAAAACTATCAGTAGGTCGGAGTGTATTATCCTTATGAAATCAATTTAGAGATAAGGTTTAATTTATAGTTGAGGGCAGTAGTGTAAGATGTCAAAAGAAATGAAATAAATATAGAACTCTCCTCTTCCAATTTCAGCCGAAACTAGACCAACTAGGGTTTCAAAAACGAACTTTAAAAGGCAAAAGAACATTTTGAAGAACCACGAGACGATATACAACGACAAAGTCCCAATATGCACCCGATTCTACCTACAACTTTTGAAGAAAAGTCAATTTCTCACACATTTCACCGACACGGAGACCTATGAATACGCTTCAGAAAGTGAGAAACCGGTTACCTCTCCCTTACCACCTCGATACAGGCAGAAAAAAGAAATAGACAAGCCTACCTACAATCTACGGTCGAGCGACGGCAAAACGGAACGCAGGACCTTTGCCGTGAAAAAGACTAGAGAAAAAAAAGAAAACGAAGCTCCAAATTCGAATGTATCCGAACATAAAGTTCTAAAAAACCGGAACCGGAAGCCGAAGCGCGAACCCCTCGCGCCTATTATTGAAGAAATAAAAAAGCGGGAACCGTTGAAAGTGAATAATAAAGGCGGTGAAATAGATAAGATAGCGGAGAAACTGAAGAATTTGGTGGAGAATAGTGTGAACGAGAGGTTGGATAAAGAACTGCTTTGCTGTAAGGAGTTATTTGACAAGGATGTTATAGACTTGGTCGAAGAAGACGTGAAGGTAGAGCCAAAGGAGGATAAGGGTGAGCATTTCCTTTCAACCTATTAAGAGTTCATCCATATTTTTGTAGTGTGTATGTAATTATAGTATTAGCGCAAAATTCTGCATTGGTCTTAAATAAGAGAAGGTTGTTATATTCTAGTCACATTGGTAGGTACCTTTTATTCTTTTTTTATATTACGTACTACTACCTACTTGTTTCCCGCTACTTCGTCCACAGAATCATAGAGGAATAAGATGTCAGAGAGTGCTAATGTCATACTAACTTTCAGTGCCTCACAATTCCAGTCCTTACACTAATAGAATCTAAGTGTCAAGGACTGGAATTGTGAGGCACCGAAAAGTCTAATGGTTCATCGAAACTGTTAGTATGACATTAGCACTTTAGGTCTACATCTTATTCCTCTATGATAGAATGTAGCCTAAATCGTCCGATCTATGTACATATATGTATGCAAAATCTCAAGAAGATTTGTTGAGTAAATAAAGAATGAAGAGATAACAAACAAACAAACTTACTTTCGCATTTATAACATAAGTTGGGATTCGTTATGATTACCTATAAGCTTATTTTTATTCAGTATATTTTTAATAATCAATAGATAATAATTACATACATACATATAATCACGCCTATATGTGTCCCTTCGTCCAGCATACTCACCATGGAATCCTGATATTTCATGAATGTCAAAAAACTGTTCTGAAATAGTGCTAAATAGTGCCCAAAGGAAAAAAATAGTGCTCTTGTACTTGCGAAGTTATAGCCATAGTTCGATGAGTATGCTGGACGAAGGTTTCGCCCAGCATACTCACCTCCGTCCGGAGAATCTGTATACGCTTCAAACATAATTCATACTTCAAAAAATAGTTCCCAAATAGTGCCAAACGGTGCCCAAAAAGAAAAAACAGTGCTCGAATAACTTCGGAGTTATAGGCTTCGTTCAGTGAGTATGCTGGGCGTAGGTTCTACGCCCAGCATACTCACCTCAGTGCGCGAATATCGAACGAGCTATAGGTACAATTTACGTCTCAAAAAATTGTGCTTGAAATAGTGCCCAATATCAGTCCAATTTTTGCTTGACTTTTGACCTAGAAAACCATTAAATTTGATTGTAAACTTCTACATACATTACATTGAGTACAGTCGAATACAATATTATTAACTTTCTTTCTAACAATTTTTGTCTTGTGTAAATTATTAATTGTCTATGTAAGGGAGTATTTACTTTAGAATCGCAATATTATTAATTACACATTATTTTAATAATACTTTATAATAATATGATTAAGCCTTCGCGCGTCGCATGGGACCCCGGTAGCTAGGAACAATGATTTTATATATTTTGTCTAGATCACGGCGCTTGAAGGATTAAGATATCAAATGAAGTAAATCATGCATGAAAAATAAAGTTGCTGTTATTAATGCTTACATTACAACTGACAAAATTATTCAAAATAATCATTTTCCGGATCAAGGACGGTACCACAACGTTTACGGAATTGACCTGTATTCCTCATGTGATAAAGTTCAATATAGTGTGGCAGTAATGGATGCACGTACGGTCAATAGGTATGGGGCTTACGACGCGCGGCGCCCGCGACGCAAATGAATATGTTTATGTTTAAATACTAGATGGCGCTGCCCTAACATCTTACGATTATTAGACAAGACTGATCTGTATTTTGAAGGTGATAAGGGTCCATTTTGTGTCACAAAGCGACGCGCGGCGCCCGCGACGCAAATGAATATGTTTATGTTTAAATACTAGATGGCGCTGCCCTAACATCTTACGATTATTAGACAAGACTGATCTGTATTTTGAAGGTGATAAGGGTCCATTTTGTGTCACAAAGCAATCGAAACGAACAAGCGCTTCTCAGTTTCTTTGTTTGTTTACTTCGTCGCACATCATTATAATAACGCCGGCTTTTGAGTTTGACTACATAGTGGGTTGCAAAACCAAACAATGTGTTGGTGATGTCATTATTTACCTATATAAAATTGTGTATCTAGTACGTAATCAATATAGGAGCTGCACCCAAATCAGTAAGTATATTTCAATATATATACAAAAAGAAACTGTATAATTTCCTTTTTACAATTTTTCAAGATATTAATTTTATTGGCTGCAAATGACTGTTTTTATTCAGACAAACACACAATGCAATGAAGTAATAGACTTCATTTACGCTTAAAGTTTCATTCATTTATTATTATTTATAAAATATATAATAATGCATTTAATCGAAAGTTTTTGACATGTGAGAAAATACCATAATTATTTCCAATAACATGAAGTCTACAATTAGAAAGTTTAATATTTTTGTCCAAAAACATGTGTCGACGACTGTACCCCATTTTACGTTAGTATGTAGAAGTTTACATTAAAATTTAATGGTTTTCTAAGTCAAAAGTCAAGCAAAAATTGGACTGATATTGGGCACTATTTCAAGCACAATTTTTTGAGACGTAAATTGTACCTATAGCTCGTTCGATATTCGCGCACTGAGGTGAGTATGCTGGGCGTAGAACCTACGCCCAGCATACTCACTGAACGAAGCCTATAACTCCGAAGTTATTCGAGCACTGTTTTTTCTTTTTGGGCACCGTTTGGCACTATTTGGGAACTATTTTTTGAAGTATGAATTATGTTTGAAGCGTATACAGATTCTCCGGACGGAGGTGAGTATGCTGGGCGAAACCTTCGTCCAGCATACTCATCGAACTATGGCTATAACTTCGCAAGTACAAGAGCACTATTTTTTTCCTTTGGGCACTATTTAGCACTATTTCAGAACAGTTTTTTGACATTCATGAAATATCAGGATTCCATGGTGAGTATGCTGGACGAAGGGACACGCCTATATCCCTTACGGGGTAGGCAATAGAGCACCAAGGGCCGATATTAAGGGTAAAGGTAGTTCTGACCAATTTTGAGGGTATACTTGAGATGTTGCTAACAGTTTGGTTTGTAGTGACAGGTGGTCAGCCCATCGCCTACAAAACACCAAGACCCTCTTGTCCCTCTACTGACTTGTACCGTATGCCCGGGAAGAGAAGCAGCTGTTGTATTAAAAGTATACGTTTTTTTTTCACTCCCAGAGCAGCATAGAAGAACTAATAATTATACAAACTATAATATATATAAACTAATGACTAAGAAATAATAATTATAATTATAAATAAGAAATAAAAATATTTCGAAAAATGGAATAATTATTTCAACGAGGAAACTTATTTTGAATTATAAAATTAAATACTTTCCCGAAATATAATATAAAGTTCAGAATTGTTTTAAAATAAATTGGACCTGAATCATAGAAAATTCGTAACGGAATGCTTTTGCACTTTCATTTAATCTTCAGTAGGAAATTGAGGTAGATATCAGTAAATTAATTAAAAATAATTGTTTTGTGAAAAATTTTTGACTATAAAAACGTTTCAAAAGTATGCGTGATCGATCGATCGTGTATTCTGGAGAACTTTAGTTCTCATAAATTCCCTCACCCTATTCTTAGGCACATGGACAATTTTAAAACCCTATATTATGTTGAAACTAGTAATATTCCTCGATTTGGCAACAATCCGCGGTTTAGAAAAGCGGAGGTTGCGTCATTTTTCATTGATGACTCCTTCTAGAGACTCGTTATTTTATGGTTTCTACTTCTAGGCTTAAACCAATGCACTTACGCTTGTAAATATGTACATACATACATACATATAGTCACGCCCATTAAAAAGGTTGAGCAGAAGTGTGCAAATTACATACCCACTATTCACCAGTTAGCATATTAAGTCCTACCGCCGCTTTTCGGGCACAAATACAACAATCTAGCGGCCGCCCACGGCGTCCCCCTCGTGAGAGTGCATTACTCGCGTGCGTGCCGGGGCGGATTCCTAGTTATACATTATAAACCTTCCCTGTGAATCACTCTATCTATTAAAAAAACCGCATCAAAATCCGTTTCATAATTTGAAAAATCTAAGCATACATATGGACAGACAGCAGAAAGCGACTTTGTTTTGTAATATCCTAGTGATGTACTCGTAGTGATTTAGTGTCAGAGTCTCGTCCGTTAAAGAGCAAAACCCACTTACACGCTCATAAATGTGCAAGTGAAATATAATATCTAGGTATGTTTTTCATTCAGAAACATCTCCAAGTTCACCAACCCCGGTAGACCCGCTGGCCTTCTTGCGTATCAACCACGTTTGTTCCTTCTGCGGCAAGACCTTCGACCGGCCTTGGGTCCTGAAAGGGCACATGAGGCTTCACACTGGAGAGAGACCATTCCCGTGCCCTCATACTCAGTGTGGACGGGCCTTTGCCGATCGGTGAGTAATAGAATAGTACCATACCTTTTTTAACGCTATTAAAATGTCATGTCCCATGCTGATGCGGGGCTTTACCGATACATCAGCTGCATTTCCTTCGGTGCATGCCGTACGAGTCGACTAAGGAACTCGGGCATTCTCTCAGGCGATAAGCTAGCAACTTGTCACTGATCATTTACATCCGACCCGGCTATGCTAATCGTGGCTGTGGGATCTCCCTTGTGATCCTGCGGTTCTAGGCTGGCTATCTATGTAGATAGCTACTATCTATGTAGTAGCAGCTGTTAACGTAAAAAAAATCTAGAAGGCAACTCACTGACACGTTCACTAAACACAGGTAAATACAATATAACTGTTTTTTTCTTTACTTATGTTGCCTGTGTATGTGTAGAAGCCATCAGTTAAATAATATTGTTATAACCAGATCCAACTTGCGCGCGCATCAGCGCACGCGCGGACACCACGCATGGCAATGGCGCTGCTCCTCCTGCGACAAGGCCTTCAGCCAGAAACGGTACCTCGACCGACATAGGGAAGACGCGTGTCGGAAGTACAAGTAAGTTTTCGCACTATTGTTATGTGATAATACCCACAGGTACATAATGAGCGCACTGCACAGATCTTACAATATAATAAACTACTTTGGCAGTAGAAGCCCCTTCGCGGGGACTGAGAGATGAAGCAATGAAGAGAAGAAATTTTCCAGCAAAAAATATTTTTCCGGCATAGAGAGTAGTAACCTATGTACCACACCTGTGTGTGTGAATTTCATTTAAATAGACTTAGTTTTGGCGTGTAAGCGCGACAAGAGTTGGGTTAGTCCACTCTGATCATATGATCCGTTGTGAGTGGAAACTGATCATGCTTTTGGGTACACTCCGATCACGATATCAGTGTCACCTCAATTCAAACGAATGAAAAGTATAATCCGATCGCGTGATCAGATTCCACCGAGACGTTGTATATAATATTGTCCACTCTGATCACATTAGTTTCAAAGTGTTATAAAAAATAAGAATTTTGTGGAAATTATTTTCACCAGAAAATGTATACTTAAGGGATTGTTACTGACATTTTCTAGTTTTTGTTTGGACTAGATAAAAATACTATATCTTATATTTTTTGTAACACTTTCAAATTAATGTGATCAGTGATAAGATACAACGTCTCGGTGGAATCTGATCACGCGATCGAATTCTATTTTTCCATTCGTTTGAATTGAGGCGACACTGATATCGTGATCAGAGTGTACCCAAAAGCATGATCAGTTTCCACTCACAACGGAGCATATGATCAGAGTGGACTAACCCCAAGAGTTACTTTCACATTTATAATAATACTAGCGGCCGCCCACGACTTTGTCCGTGTGAGGGGGCATTGCACCCGTGCGAAGCTGGGACGGGTCCTTAGTTATACGAATACCTCGTGAATCACTATCTATTAAATAAAACCGCATCAAAATCCGTTGCACCTAATATAAAAATAACAGTAATGGATTGCAAATCTGCCGTTTTAGCCCCACCGTAGTAGTTTCGTAACGCTTGCTACGAATTGCGCGTGCGCAATAAAGCATGTCCTATCCATAGAGTACATAAGTTATATAGCTCGCTTTACAACACAATAATATGATTCGTAGGCACGGCCATAAACAGTCAACCGTATAGTTATATCACTGTTAATCTATAGAAAAAAAAGCGGGTGGGGCTGTGTCGGGGCACACGGCCGTTGGTTTTAACGTGAAACGTCTATGTTAGCGAATCGCTTTTAAAGTAAAAGATTGAAATGAAAACAAGATGGACGCTGTTTTAAGTATTTTAATAAAAAAAGAACAGGTACGTAATAGAAACATAAAATACATAGCAAATGTTTATATATTTATTGTCACTTTCTGGTTATTTTAAATAGCAGCCGCCCACGACTTCGTCCGCGTGAGGGGGCGTTGTACCCGTGCGAAGCCGGGCAGGTTGTTGTATGGACTGTAGCCTTCCTTGGTAAATGGGCTATCTAACACTGAAAGAATTTTTCAAATCAGACCAGTAGTTCCTGAGATTAGCGCGTTCAAACAAACAAACAAACAAACTCTTCAGCTTTATAATATTAGTATAGATATAAATACTGTCCAAATTACACTTATTTTTGTATAAATCAATCGGTTCAAATAAACTTGACAAACACACGAAAGAATCACCACGCTATAAAGTCGGAGTCACGAGTTACACTGAATAGAAACAAGCGTGAGCGCCGGTTTCGCACAGTTATCGCAGTATCCCTCCCCCGCCGCCCCGCTTGACCCCGACACGAACTCAATGTCATAACAGCGAGCTGACTATATAAGTGAAATATTTACACCACATTTTTGTTTCTAAGACCAATAGTTTTTTAATTATTAAGGTACGATGATATAGACCTTTTCGTTACGGTCCAGTTTTTAAACCTGGTACCCGTATGTGTCGGCGCGATTTTAAAGACGTTTCACGTCAAAAACAAGAGAGTTGTAAATTTATCAGTGATAAGTTCCTAACCTATCGCTGAGAGAACGCTCTAGTTCCTTAGGCGACATGCACGGAAGGAGATGCAGCTGATGTATTCTAGTAAAGCCCCGCCTCAGCAAACGATGTTTACATTAGGGTTTTCGTAAACTATCACCAAATGCCCACATTTTATGATTCACTATGGGTGCGCCCACCACCGGGCCCTACACCCTCCACTGACCCTCGGATCTGATAACTCATAATTGCGACAACAGGCACTTGCACTAACTACAATCGCCACGAGAAATTATTTCACATTTTATGAACCAAATCTTCCAGATTACAGAACAAAAGCTTACCAAAGCCCCTAGAAGTCACCAAGGAGTCTCCACCATTCAACCTGGACTGTCCTAGTCCTTTACCGAAGCCTAGTCATGAGGTGAGGCAGCCAGAGGAGTGCGATGTGAAGCCTATAGACCTCTCTATGGGGAGGAAAGAATGTGTAGCTTAAGATTAAGTTTTGTTTTAAGCGTAAATATATTTTAGTAACGGTTTTATTGGTTGTTTTTATTAACAGGCTGCTTCGATTGATTAGCTTCAAGCGATCTCAGGAAGATATCTTGAAAGTCTATTTTGATTATCCTTCTTGGGACAAGACACAAAAATTTAGTAAGGCTAGCTGCATTAATGGTGCGTCATATTTTCATACATATATATTTTGTCACGTGCCCTACTAAACTAATAGGTCCTAACCTACGAGTATTGATAGGTACTTCATTTCTAATGATGTGCGTGATTTAGATATTTTAATTAATATGGAGAAAACAACCCTTTTGATGGTTTTCTACAACATTGTTGATTTTTTTTAAATATTAGGTACTATTTTTTGCTGATGAATTTCTAGTCTTAAATCTTAATTAACAGGATTGATAGTCCAATCAACGAGGAAATCCTTTGTATGGAGACTCAACATTAATACTCCTCTGTCGCTGAAACTTTGCAGGGTTATAAAATAAAGTCAATAGATTACGATTGACAAATAATCTAGGATTTTTTCGCATTAGAACTTTGTTCTTTTTTTAACTAAACAAAAAAAAACACATATGAGGAAAATTTTTCTGTCCGAAATTCCTTCAGCATATATCAGCATATATCAGGGTATATTATTAATTAGATAAATAAATAATTAAATCCAGGTATATTTCCATTTTGGAGAACCACAGAATTTCCTAAGAAAATTATAGTAGAAAAAAGGTAATTTGCAATTTGTGGCTCTCCGAAATGGAAATATTCCTGGATTTAATTATCCTGACATACATATAGTGAAGGAAGGATTTTCGCAGCGAACTACATGCGATATAAGTTCCAAATCGAAAAAATCATGGATTATTTATCCTGCAGAATATTGTGGATATATCATATAGGAACGGAGGAATTTTTGTTGGGGTCAAACCCCCCATTGATTGAAGTATGAGGCGGGCGGGAGGTCTAACAAATCTGAGCTTTGCACTTATGTAAGTGTATACACACACCGTGCGGACAATACTGTCTTACCACTACTATCCTAAATAATCATACATATAATCACGCCTTTATCCCTTACGGGGTAGGCAGAGCACCAAGGGCCGATAGTACCACATGGTGCCACTTCTGACCAATTTTGAGGGTATAGTTGAGATTTACAAGTTCAGTTAGTAGTGACAGGTGATCAGCCCATCGCCTACACAACACCAAGACCCTCTTGTCCCTCTACTGACTTGTAATCATAAAAATAATCATAACAACAAGATATTTCAAATGTACGTTTATTACAATATTAAATGCTACAAATAAATAGTAAATTACATTTTGTACATCTTCGAAACGCATCGTTAAGCGCGATAAGCTACATTCACAACACGCGACACTGCATTCGCTCCAGTACTCATGTAGTAAAGAATTGCAAAATAAATATCTTCTATCTCTGTCATCTATTTGTATACATAAAATAAAAGGATGGGCCTTGGATGTATAAATTTTTACATATCAGTCATAGAAAAAAAAAAACATTTTGGAATCGATTAATTTGTGCGTAGCAATGTTACTTAGTACCTATAACTAAGGGTTTGAATGGTAGCATAAGAAAAATTTGATATGAAAATACATGGAAAGCAGTACTGTTGACATGTACAATTGTACATTTATAAATGCCTTCACCGCACCGGTTGCAAGAAAACGTTATGTGACAGATAAAGTTATCACCTTGAATATCGAACATTACTCGAACGTGCGTACCACTAACGTAGAAGATTGTCCTGAAGCAGTAGTACAAGACGACCCTTAAAACTCAAGCGGTAAGTAAATATTGCTTCGCACTGTGTTTCGTTAAGTATTCGTTAATGGCTGCGTTTCGGCTTAAAATTTTTGTTACTTTATCATGAAGGAAACTTTGTTTCTGTAACCATTATGGTCATTCCGGCAGTCACACTTAAACCTAAACGTAAAATTAGTCCTTCCTGTCCTTTTCTCTCTCAGCCATTTATGTTAAGAACGGAGAGAGATAGACTGATAGACCTGACTAAGATTAGGTTTCGGTTTAAGTGTGACTGCCGGAATCGACCCTATTGGCTTCAGTAAAATGTATGAGTTTGTTTGATGAGGCCACGAATTATTAAATGATTTAAATTGAAATCAGTTGACGTGAATTTGTTGGCTTATGTATTAATAGAATTTAGATTTACATATTTTGAATCTATTCTTATTTCGATTTTTCTAAAAACAGGCCTTAGGTCCAGCTGGTTTCATTGCAATCCACTGCTGGACGTAAGCCTCCCCCAGAGTACGCCACAAGTTTTCGCCATCCAGTTACGAGTACTACCAGCCCCCCTCCTCAAGTTATCAGTTTAACCTAGTGTCATAATAAGCACGAAATATAGATATCTAAAAGCTAAGCTCACAAGCAAGAAGGAATGTACGAATACAATTTTGGTGCAATATCGTTGAAAATTTCAAAAACTTTTAGATTACAAAAATTATTTGAAAATAGTTTTTACTCTAGGAATAAAGTTTATAATAAAATAGTATGGCAACATTATAATGTCACTTATGTAAAATCTGTCGCTACTTTTAAGGTAATATTTGCCAATGTTCAGATAGCCTATTTGAAGGATAAAGTTGTTGTTGTCTTTCTCTAAATCTTGAACTAGATAGAGACAGAATCAACGTAATCCTTATCTGAGCATTAGAAAAATCGGCCTCTACATTATAAATATTTATTCTGAAACGAAAAGTACCATTCATTTAGTAAATAAAATACATAAGTAATATTTTTAATTAGCTTCTGTGGACATATTTTATAACTATTATTCCTATCTGAGGTCTGGTGTATCACTATACAGGTAAAGAAGATAAATAATGGGCATGTAAACTACTCAAAATAAAATAGGGCCCACCACATAATTATCTACAAATTTGTTAAAAAATACATTGCGCGGATATCACACCATGAGTTAAGCACCTAAATGCGTAGTTGACATGTTTATGGGTCCTTACAAGTGATTCTAACGCTAACTTTAACAATTTTAAACTGAATAATTGTGTTTTGAAATTAATTCAAAAAACTAGGTGGGCCCTATTTTGTTTTGAGTAGTTTATTTACTTCATATTTGCTTGATAATTTTCTTTTCTTCGAAATGACATTGATATTTTTATTTGTTTGTGATAAAGTTTAAATTTAGACTAAATTACTTTTTGAAGATTATTTTTGTAGTGATTTAATATGGTTTTCGAGGTTTTGCGGTCAATTATCTTGAGAAACTGTACCAATAAATTTATCGAGTGGTCAGGATTATTTTATAATATATTTTGTTATTGGCACAAAGTTGACATCTGTTTAATTACTAGCAATTAACATTATTTGGCGAAAATATTTATTAATCTGAATCTAATGGAAATTTACTATACCATCCTACGGTTTGCATTTAAAAATAAATATAATTTTAATTTTATGTAAAAAGCATTTTTTACGAATATTTTTAAATGGAAGTATGTTTTTATCTCATATAAGAATACCACCTTTTCTTATTTTAAAACATGCAGAACCTAAATAGCTAAACTCAAAGATTAATTAAAAATTATATTCAAATTAAATTTATAAAATAATTTTCGCTAGAACATACATTAACCGAAATAAATAAAAATTTTACATTGACTAGTATACTACAACCATAAGATCACGGAGAAGGTATAAAAGAGGAGGTGGGACTATGAACTGAGTCGTGTGGCAATTGTGACGCCACGACGTCATGATAGGGGCGGAGCTTCAGCGCCAGTGTAACGCAGTAGCTGTAACCACACGCTTGTGCTCCGAAATGTAACCGTATTAAAATTACAAAGACACTAGCGCTTTTAACAGGGTACTTTATTTTACTGAAACGTAGTACAATCTTGCCACCTAGTGATGAGTAATTGCACTAGTAAAAAAATCTTGAATCATATTAATAATGAGCAAGTAGTTTGGCTAGTCACTACAAGGTGGTTTCTACGTAAATGGGCAGGGCTACAGTGTTCAATGCTCCCCTCGCCCCATACTTCACCCCCGCTCCGCGGCACACTATTTTTGTATGAAAATATACTTAGTCCTCTTTTATTTCTTCTCCATGCATAAGATTCATAGCTAAGGAACATTTACTACGGTTGCGATCACTATTACAGCAAATACAAACGAAGAATTAATGAAAGAACCAAGAGGCGTTCCTTTTTCACTATTATTCCATTTCATTGTAAAAATGAACGCAGCCTAACTCGATATTCCTATAAAGTTTAATGAAATAAGAACTAGATCACAATATCAGCGATCTAATAATGGCACAATGAATAACGCCTTATATGCGAATATGGTGTTAATTATTTATCACGAAAGGTATTAATCACCTTTAAGTCATTGGATCTCAAAAATAACTGTAAATAAACTATGTAGGTATACGCATATACAAGTGACAATTTTATTGTGAAGTTCAGTGAAATTTCGTGTCGTCTCAACTGACTTATTAGTACAAATATTATTAAGAAAAAAAAATATCACCAAGTAAGATTTGAACTCACGACCTCTCGCAAACCGTACTTTTGCTCTAACCATGCTCAGTTGGTCGGGTCAATTAACTCGACTTATTAGTGCAAGAGCGAGACAAATTACAATCAATAATCTCACTCGGGTATAATCAATTCTATCTTTCAAAAATCAGATCAAACATACTTCAGATCGACATAATGTAACATACAAAGGCACCTAATAACGCACTTTTTTTTTTGCTAAAAATTAACAAGCCACAGACTAATATACATAAGTAAAATATAAATAATTAAGAATAGCTAGACGAACATAAAAATCTGTTAATAATAATAATTTCATCCTAAATATAAATAATTATATATGTAATACATACAATCCTTTAATTTAAGTAATTTTAGAAAACTAAATAAGACAGTGATTTTTGAACTTTTTTCCCATCAATTTGGTATAAAATACGCATTCGATATATAATATTCATAATGTTATTACGAACAACATATCAATACATATAACTTAGGTATAAATAAGAAACAAAACATTCAAATAAATTTGAAATTCATACATACAAAGATTCACGAACAAAAAACCTTAACTCGCAACTATTTCGATTTAAAAAACACTGAAAAAATCATCGCTAGCTAAAATAGAATCGATTTCATTCAATCCGCCTCCAAAAGTATCGTTCATTCATTCGTTCACTTCATTATAAGGGGGGCGGTTCTCTGAGACCTTCACTATGTCGCGCCTTTCCTGCCATTTCTAGGATAGCTTTCGCCTCTGGGTTTGCGTCTAGGACGCTTGTGTCACGCTCATCCTGAAAATAATTAATTGATTTTGTTAATAATATTTCATTTTAATACCAATATTTATACTATCTAAGATTTAACTAAGTTAAATTCTAATATTAAGGTCAATTTAATTAGATGACTTCTTTTTAACTCGAGACTAGACCACAGAAAGTACTACTTCTAAATACATGGTTGATTTCTAAATAAAAAAAAAATCTTTACAACACATTGCCTTAGGCCCATACCACGAAAGATACATTATTTGGACACAAACATCAATATTCCGAGATACGAACCCAGGACATACGTCAATCGGTCTTTCTACCCAACACCAACATAGCTGATTTTTTAAATACATATCTAATTGATTTCTTAATACATTATCGATTTTTAAATTCAAAACCGATTTCTAAATTCAAACCCGATTTCTAAATTCAAAACCGATTTCTAAATACAAAACCCATTTCTAAATTCAAAACCCATTTCTAAATTCAAAACCAATTTCTAAATTCAAAACCGTTTTCTAGATACAAAACCGATTTCTGATTTCTAAATACATAATTGATTTCTAACTACATAACGACATTACTTTTACCAGCACCACATAACTTTGCAGTAGGTACTAGTTCCTGAATCCGTCGCTGACTTGTGACTTCCCGACCAGCTGTAAGAAGTTCCTGTCGGATTTCCTCGTGTCGAGCACACTGCTGCGAGTTGACGCTATCGACTCCAACTGGATGGGGTTGGGAAGGGGCGGTTAAAGGGGTTGGGGTGATCAGGGAAGAAGGGGTGATTAGAGAAAAAGGGATGATTAGAGAAAAAGGGGTGATTGGAAAAAACGGGGTTGTTGGGAATGAGAAGAGGTACGGCCTCGTACACACGCACAAACACAAAAGCGGGGACGGCAAAGTAAAGCATCGAATTTTGCCAGTTGCCATTTAAATGAAATTATAAAAAAAACACGCGTAAATTTTTTTTATGTAGCCTGACTGTCAGTCTCACGACTAATGTACCTCTTACGCTCAATCTCTAAAGTAGCTCTATGTAAAACTTAAACTCTAAAGTGTGCCAAAGATATATAAAAACACATACATATTGTATACAGCCGAAAGACATAACCCTAATTCTGATACAGTCGGGTAAACGTTAAAAGTTGTATATCGTGGCCCCATAAATCTAAGATAATATAATTATGAAGGCTTATCTCTCTCCGGTCGTGACTATTAGTGTAAAGGGATAGAGAGTGCACCTATGTTTGCGCACACACTTGTGCACTATTACATCTACGTTGAGATTTGGTTTTGGTACACTCTGATCACGATATTAGTTTCCACTTAAAACGGATCATATGATCAATGTGAACTAACCCCGTTGAGATCGAAATACGTTCAAGACATTGAGGAAGAAAAAACAACTCACCGATTCCTTAACCGAGAGCGGTTTATCTCCCACGCCCCATACTTCCAGACTCTTGATATGAAAAGTGGCCTCCTTGCTCAGTCGTTTGAACCCGCGGTAGGTGGAACACGATTCGGCTGACGATCCTTCGCCAAACGGATCCGCGTTCACCCATATACCACCGAAGTTGAATTGCCCACCCATTAGCTGAGAATTATACAAATTAACATTTATTGACGTATCAGTTCAACGCCTATAAGAAACGAAAATAAACGCCGGTGTCACCTCTAGAAAAACACGGAAATACGTAGGCGGGGGCAGTGAATGTGTTATTGTTATTATACTGGACATTTTTCTGTCGTCAACGTTTCCGTATACTACGCATTCTCCTCATCATCACGACCATTTTCCTACATGGAAGCATGTCTGGAAAGTGTCTGGTTTCCAAGATATTAAGGTCCAAAGTTGAGTTTTCCCGAAAAACAATGGTGTTAAAAAACTAACGCAAAGACTACCTATAGAGACCATACAATGCGCGCGTGCGACAATAAAAAAATCAATAAAAAAATGCCAAAAAATTAAAATCGTTTTCCAGTATTTTCTATTTAATGTACATAGTCCTCGTAAACGGCGGCAACCGAAAAACATCCTGGTATATGTTGTAGATATGTTCCACCTTAATACGACACTATCTGCTGCTAGTTTATAATATACAGGTTAATACTTACCAATCCATTAGGCAGCGTCTTCGTATGATAGTTCATATACTGGTAATGGTTGTTGAAAGTCGTCCCGGGATAGACCCGCATCTTAGGCGCTAGAGAGAATAGGAAACTCGTGTCGTTTCCCGCGAAGTTGGCACTGATCGCCCACGCCTCGGGAGCGTAGCCTCCGAATATGTAGCCGTTGTTGTCTTCTATGATGACCAGGGACGGGCCTTGGTCTTGGATTCGACCTGGTTAGGAGGAATCATGTGTCAAAGGGCAAGCACGAACTTATCGACAGTCTTACGGACTGTTAACTAACAGGCGTTTTTCCAATAGACAACAAGACCACGGCTTTTTGTCATTTTGTATTGGGGGGGCGTGTCGTGGTCGTGTGAGACTCGAAATGTGGATAGCAGCTTGATATGATGATGTTTGTTTCCGAGTCTTGGGTGTTTCTATACTTATGTATTTATATACTATATTAGGGTCGATTTCGGCAGTCACACTTAAACCTAAACCTAATCTTAGTCAGGTCTATCTCTCTCCGTTCTTAACATAAATGGCTGAGAGAGAAAAGGACAGGTAGGACTAATCTTACGTTTAGGTTTAAATGTGACTGCCGGAATCGACCATATTATATTCCGTTGCTTGCTACGACACAAGACCTTATGGATCTTAGTGTGGAACTACGAGTAGGTTAATGTATGGTGAAGTGTCTGAAATTTATATTTTTGTATGTATATTCTAGCTGTAGTGTCTAGCAGAAGCTTTAGTTAAGTGTATTCTTCGTGTAATCTCACCAGCCATAGTAGAGAAGGACTCCCCGTGTATGTGCGAGGAGAAGAGGAACCTCCACTGGTGCTGGTGCTTCTGCGGCAGGTGGCTGTTCAGGAACACGATGTGCGACAGGTCGATGAAGGCCGGGTAGTCCGGCATGGCCTCTAGACCTGGTGCGAAGGACCGTGTCAGTTATACTTACTAGTATTATGAATGCGAAAGTAACTCTGTCTGTCTGTCCGATTTAAATTAAATTTGGTAGGAGATTGACTAAGCCCATCCCATACTCATTTGTATCTTCTCTGTGTATCATATGTTTGTCATTTGTCTGTACCTTCTTTTTGTTATAATTTCATTATTGTCTTATAATATCTCCTTTTTTTCTTGAATTGTGTTGTCTGTGTATAAGCGAAGAGTCAAATAAACTATATTCTATTCTAAGTTTGGTACATACATAATATCGCAGCTTCTTACTATAGGGGCATAATTCGAAAAATATGATTGTTGGGAAAACGCGTTTAAAGTTGTAGACGTGTTGATTTTGTGCCCATATATTATAAAAACTCAAAATAGCCAAATAGACTAGATTCTATTCTAAATTTGGTACATAATAGTTATGTTTTATTAAGTACATAGTGTTCACGGAACAATGAACATGCACCGAGGAATAGTGGCTACTAGCCGTAACCAAAACGATGTTTCAGTATTTTACTAGATTACTAGACTACTGAGATATAGATTTAAGACCACGTGTAGAGAAAAAATTTATTTGTGTGTATAGGTGTAAATTGTATAAATAGTTTTAATTTTATTGTAATAAACGTGAAGCGTGTCTCAATCATTCACGGGACCAAGAAGTTCCCAGCCTAGCCTGGATGAGCAAAGAGGTCCCCAGCTTGCCTGGATGAGCAGTGAAGTTCCCACATGACCAGTTCATGAATTACAGCATCCCCTCACCACCCTTAGCCTAACCAGTCTTGTGAACCTATCCGTGTGTACATTGCACCTAGTACACAAGACCTTACGGCAGATATCCCGTATGGATAGGGCTAGGGCCTGCTCCAAAAATGGCTATGTAATTTGACTAGCCGTGCAGACTGTACACAAACAAAACGACAACAACAATTCTCATTGGCTTGTTCAAGGATACGTCAAAATTGTTAATGATAGGTCGGATAAGACGTGAGAGACTGACCTTTATACCGTGTCACTACCAAACCTCGGTGATTGCACGTGTCTAGAAAAGCTGGATCTAGTATGGGTCTATATAAGGTCTATCCAAAATGAGTGATTATCTTTTGATACGAAATTATAGGTAGGTAAAAAGAAACAACTTTCACTATGGGACCAACTCGGAAATACTGAGAAAAAAATCAGCTGTTCCATACATTCCACTGCAGTAATTATTCGAGATTGTATGGAACAGCTGATTTTTTGTTCAATATTTCGGAGTTGGTCCCATAGTGAAAGTTGTTTCTTTTTACCTACCTAGTTTTGACCTTATATACCCAGTACATAGACATGAAAGTACAGAGGGCGTAAAAACTGTGACCAGAGGGCGTAGTGCGAGTTTTCACTTCGAACTCGTTCGCGTTAACGTAAAACAGCCAACCAATCACATTATGACATGATGACGTGATGTAATAAAAGTGAGAACAACGGCACGCTGTGATTGGTCGAATAGTTTACGTTTACGCAATCGAGTTCGAGGTATAAAATTGCACTAAGGCCTCTGCCCCCGTATCGGCTTATCATTTTTCACAGTTCATAGTGATGATCTCTCAAGAATCTTAACAAATGGAAGTGGCATAATGCTTGGTCAGAAAAATATGACAACACACGCATACATGTCACTTTAAGTTCATTAATACTATCAATGTGTCATAAATTAATAAACGCCAAGTTAACTACACACACAACTCCACAATCCTTATGTATTTGTAAGTAATCGTTAAAAAAAAAACAAAAGTAAATAAACAATTGTCAAAAAAGATAGCCGATAACGCCGCTGATCGGGTAATTAGTTTTTTTTTTTTCTTAAAATCTGTTTCTGATGTTTATATCTGACTCACCGATTACAGCGGGCATGAGGCTGGGCATCAGCGTGGGCAGCTGTGTGGGACTCTCATCTCCCGCCTTCTTGCTGATCCCGTACAGGTTTACAAACACCAGTTCGGTCATCTTCTTCAGCAGGATGTTAGACATCAACCTGTAGCACGTGATTTGATTTAGTATTCCGTTTAACTTGTCAATGATCATTTACGTCTATCACCATAGCGGTTAAATGTAGCTGTGAGATCTCCTTTAAGGTCACAGCACACATATTAACCCGGAAAGGGTTCAGTATTGTTTGCATGAAACTCCCTATCGCAAAGCACACTAGTCAGAATCGTAACGTAATCGCCTCGCCTCGAAACAGAACAAAAATATATTATGTTGGTATCCTAAAATCACCTTCGAATTAATATTATTTTATATGAAATCAACATATTTAATTGAGTACACATGACTTACCACTTATAAAGCTGCGAGGCGGTACACAAATTAAGCGTGACATCTGCATCTCCGGCCGCCGACGCCGCCGTGGCCTCCCCTAACGCCTGCACGTGCGACGGTCGGCCGCGGAAACCTTTGTCTATCCACATCTTAGCGCGTTTGGACGAGGATGACTTGAGCACCTTTATGTAGGTCGAGGCTATGCTTTCGCAGTACTGGATGGTGGAAGATATATAACAAAGGTCAATCTTATCTTATGAACGTACGAGGGGTATCATGAAAATTGGGGTAAAAAAATCTATACAGGGTGTTTTTTTTGTGGCCACCATTAACGAAGGGTACGTACTCTATACATCAAATAAAGTAAGTTAATGCCAAAAAAAATGCTGGGATTTTTTTTTAATTTTTAATTTTTATTACTTGATCTGGCGAAATTTATAATGTCTATCTAGTGTTTATGCTAGTTTTTTTATTGACAGATATTAATTATTTCTCGTGAAAAAATCTTGCTACGCGCGTCTATGTGCATTTATGCAGAAAAACGCTTTACTCAACTTTGGACCCTAATATTTTGGAAACCAGACACTTCCCAGGTATGCTTCCATGGAGAAAAATGATCGTGATGATGAGAAGATTCCGTAGTTTATGTTTAAGAGACATAAACAGTACAAATAATAAAGCTTTATTCCTTAGTCACTCTGAATCGTTTTCTTTGTTTGCTAGGATAAACAGAAACGCTATTATAGGCTTCGGAAATCCTATATTTTTCGCTTTAGCAAACGACTATTCTGAGCTGAGTCACAGAAATGTACAGGACGACGGAAACGGTGAAAGCCCGCTCATATCAGTCACGCTTAGTGCTTTGTTTCCAAAAGACCCATAAAGTGCCAATTTCGTAGAAAACGGGCTTGATATATCCATTATAACGCCTTAAATAAATCTGTCGTTGCTTTTATTTATTTATCAAATAAAAGTTTGTAACAAAGATTGGGTCCTTATAATGGAATATTTTTTAAATATTTAGAAAAATAAAAACACTAGTCGTAGATGAGCCTTTGATGATACGAGATATTATAAATAAAAGTAATTACAACTTAACTATATTAAGGGACGATTTTTAGCTTATCTAAGGATACATTTAATGCTGGATTTCTCTTAAACTTGATCTATGACTATCTATCTGAAGGATACAATTAATGTTGTCTTTATTTGATCAAGTTTTAGAGAAATCCAGCATAAAATGTATAAAGGATATACTATATAGAAAAATCGTTTGTTAGTAACATAGGCCACAATAGTCAAGCAAGATATAATATCTCACCTCTTTCAACAGCTGGTACGGTAGTTCCGCATCGTCGCTATACGCTTTTCCTAAACTGTTATAAATCAGCGTCACTCGTTCCTCGACCGAACCTGAAAACAGGTAATTTACAAGATCACAAAATCTATTAAGAAATATGTATAATATAGACAAAATAAAACGGAGTTAGAAATTAGAATAGAGACTCGTTCCCAGGACTAAACTAATTTGCGCTGAGAGTGTGCCTTGCAATCCTTAAACACATATTTGCTTTGACCAGTTATTACATAGCTTTTTGTCGCAGAAATGTGAGATATCTCGATCTCACCAAGTTCATGCTACGAGCGCAGATGTCAGATCTCTCTTACCCGCCATATAGTACGCGTGGGCGTATAAAAAAAGACTCACCTCGGACATTGAAAACGTATAGCTCAGCGAATCGGTTGAACTCGCAGGTGACAGCCTTGTGCGCTCCCGAGTCGAACAGAAAGTTGGATAGATACTGCGCAAGGCGCGGGTCGATTTGGGGACCCCAATACTTCTGGAATGCGGAATAGAAAACTGTTATGGATGTACCTACGGAGCCGTTTTTGGGGACTTTGGAACGAAAATGTCTAGAACTATTCGTGACAGTCGATGCTTGAATATTTTTTAATGCCTAAGCAAAGCGAGGGCGGGTCGCTACTAGAAAATAAAGATGTGAACCTAAAATCCATTACAAAGTTATAATTCACTGTTTCGTCTACCAACATTATTACCGTTTTATGTGCGCATAAATCTCTGTTTACGCGTTAGTTTATAGCTGTCTAGAAATAGTAATTAACTAAAAAGATACGTTACTGAAAAACCTATTCATCTCTCACATAAATTACTCATTTTTATTGGTCATTATCTTTTGTAATTTAGTTAGATATTTTTTTAGTTGGTCTTGGAGGCTTCACACCGGAATTTAAGCTGAAACACCAGCTGCATCTCATTCTGAGAATGATGTAAGAATCTACTAAGGGCGTTCTCTCAGGCGATGAGTATCCAACATGCTTAGGTGTCTTTATATCTGGCTCCACCTATGCTAAATGTAGCTGCAGCATCTCTTTCATGGATCTATAATGCTGCAGTTATGGGTACCCAATTTTGACGACCTAAAATTACAACGTCTTAAAATGGTATACAGGGTGTAACAAAAAGGGTATGTTAAGCGAAAAGCTATGTGAAAAGCCGAAATTTATTAGTGAACCTTTAATAGTGAACCTCTCCTGAAAATTTGAGACTTGAAATCACATGTTTATTTTTCCCAATAGTATGGAGAATTTTTAAATAACTCAGGAATTTTCATACAATCTTGAAAAATAAACATGTGATTTCGAGTCCCAAATTTTGTGGATAGGTTCACTACAGTGGGCTACTCAGATAGCTTTTCGCTTAACATACCCTTTTTGTTACACCCTGTATATAAAATAAATCTTTTTATATTAAGACAGATTCACCAAAATTTACGATAACTAAAAAAAAAACTCCACGTAATGTCCGGACCTTGGATGTTTACAAATGGTTTCCATCAATCAGTAATAACAGGCATTGTTTTTGTTAGTCCACGAAACCACAGTATTATGTGGAGTTCGTTTCATTGAATAACTCCCGGAATTATTTCGGAACTTATACGGTTACGTTTTTTCGAGTGTAAATGTGTGACCACTGAGCCTAGACGGCTGGTCACATTTGAGCTTGAGATGTATTGTTATTTTCGTCTTAGTCATGAGGGTGACATCGGGTCAAAAAGTTTTCGTAGTCCGGTTTCTTCTTGAAACAAATGAGGTTATTGTACGATAATGTTGTTATTATACAGGATGTAACAAAAAGGGTATGTTAAGCGAAAAGCTATGTAAATAGCCCACTATAGAGAACCTATCCACAAAATTTGAGATCCGAAATAACATGTTTATTTTTCCCGATAGTATGGACAATTTTTAAATATTTCAGGAATTTTCATACAATCTTGAAAAATAAATCTGTGATTTCGAGTCTCAAATTTTGGAAATAGGTTCTCTATAGTGGGCTATTTAAACAGCTTTTCGCTTAACAAAGCCTTTCTGTTACATCCTGTATAATATAGTATTACAATGTCTTTTTCGCTATTTCGCAATTTTCCTAGATCCAACCTATAATGTACCTACACCGATCTTAATTCATTATCCGTAATGAAAATAAACATGGCCGTACTAAACGCGCGGAAATGTTTACATTCCATCCATATTTACCCGCTTTACGTGTACCACCAATCATATTTTCGTCTCACTTTAACAAAACAAAGGAATCAATGAACAAAGTTTACCCCGGTTTAAATTATCTGATGGTCAAGGTAACATTGCTTGCCCCTGTAGGTCACCATTCTGGTCAACGTTCCCGAAAACTACGGAATCTCCTCATCATCACGATCATTTTTCTCCATGGAAGCATACCTGAAGTGTCTGGTTCCCAAGATGAGTAAATAGACTGCGTTTTTCTGCATAAATGCACATAGTCGTGGGTAGTAAGATAGAGAGAGAAATAATTTATATCTGTCTTTGAAAAAACTAGCAATAACATGGGAGACTATAAATTTTGCCCGAGCAAGTAATGAATTTAAAAAAAAATACATCGTTTTCCAGCTTTTTTGGCATCAACTTTACTTTATTTGATGTATAGAGTACGAACCCTTCGTTAAGGGTGGCAACGAAAAAACACCTGTATGAGGTCTTTTCAAATTAGTGATTATCTTTTGACACGAAACTAGGTAGTTAAAAAGAAACAACTTTCACTATGGCACCTACTCCGAAATAGTAAAAGGAAAAATCTGCTGTTCCATAAAATCGCGAATAATTACTGCACTGAAATGTATGGAACAACTGATATTTTTTTTCACTATTTCGCAGTTGGTCCCGTATACATACATAACCTCACACCTATGTCCCATAGGAGTAAGCCGAGGCGTGTTGTATCTATGATTGATTTAAAATGTTATTTTATGCTTACCACAATATTCAAAAACGTACCTATCTGTAAAATTAAAATTAGATTTAATGTCCAAATGAGGTAGCCAGTCTTCAAAGTTGGGCAAGAAAGTCCTTTATAAAAATACATACTAACTGCCTGCATAATTTATAGCACTTTTTGTTATGTGACCATATTATTTTATAAACGCAACATTTAATATAGCTGTGAACAAAAGGTCTTTTACGCTATAATAATATGGTAGCCTGTAATATGGTAGTTTGTATGCGAGGCTTTTTAGAAAATATTTCGGTAAATTTTCACGCAAGCGAATGGTTCGATATATGTAAATACGACGAAAAATATTGTAGTCTAGCCTATAAAGAAGTGCATGAGTTTTCATGTAAGCGTTACTAGGCAATAATCCCCAGTCAATACGGCTCACACGTAGCTATATTAATTTCGAAGGTTAATTAGTCCATGGTCTAATAATATTGCTCAGTTAGACCTGTGTTCATCAACGTTCGATTAATGTAATCGCTCGGTTAGCAGATTTTAAAGGTGTTTTATGACAACTAATGTTTAAGATTCATTACAATTAAACACATGTAAAATTATTAACAAATAATAAATAGTTATTAACAATATTATTCATAAGAAAAAGCGTCAATAAACACGGTAAACACCCTTTCAAAAACTCTTTTCTTAATCGAACGTTAATGAACATGGGCTAGAGCATTACGAGTAAGTACAAATTAACATACATTAATATACACACGGGTGTATTCGGGGTAGCTATTTAGCCAGAACTGCGTGTTCGCAAAGACCTCACAGCCACAGATCTGTGCTCAATGAGTAAAAAGTATTTAAAAATTAACTTAAGTAGGTATACCTATATCATAGAGGAATAAGATGTAGATATAGAGTGCTAATGTCACACTAACAGTTTCGATGCACCATTAGCCTCTTAGGTACCTCACAATTCGAGTCCTTGACACTTAGATTCTTTTAGTGTAATGTATAGTAATGTAGGTACTACATTACTTATGTATTGTAACGTACAGTAATGCAATCTAAGTGTCAATGGCTGGAATTGTGAGGCACCGAAAAGTCTAATGGTGCATCGAATCAGTTAGTATGACATTAGCAATGTTATGTCTACATCTTATTCCTCTATGCCTATACATATAGACACAGCTGTGTTACCGAAATGGGTTAGCCTGAACTCCATGATCATATGGATATCCCACAGCCAGGTTAAACATAGCGGGGACAGATGTTAATGATCACTGACAAGTTGCTAACTTATCGCCTGAGAGAACGTCTGAGATCCTTAGTCGACTCCATGGAGAAGAAATAAAAGAGGAGCAGCGGCTAAGTATGTTTTCATACAAAATAGTGTGCCGCTGAGCGGGGGTGAAGTATGGGACGAGGGGAGCATCCTAACACTGTAGCCCTGCATAACTAGTACTTGCATAAGCGTGTGGTTTACCGCGTTACACACACTGGCTGAAGCTCCGCCCCTACCATGACGTCATGGCCTCAGGATTACTCAGTTCATAGTCCCAATAACTCTGACGAGATACACGGAAAAAGATGCAGTTGATGTATACTAGTACATAGCATATGTGTTAATTCACGACTTAACTTAAATCTAAATTTAGTATTTGCTGCAAGTGGACTTTAAACTTAAATCGAGGATAATGGCAGCATCAAAATTATACTGACTATAGAAAAAATATCGGTTACATCATTTATATTTACACAGACAGTCGTAACAAGGGCAGAACCAGTTAAACGGACAAACAAATAAGGGTACGTCTATCGCTAATGAGCAAACACGTGAATTTATATACAAACAGAAAGGGTATGTTAAGCGAAAAGCTTATAGAGAACCTATTCCCGACTCGAAATCACATTTTTAATTTTCAAGATTGTATGAAAATTCCTGAGATATTTAAAAAATACAATGGTAAACTTGTGATTTCGGATCTCTGTGGATAGGTTCTCTATAGTGGGCTATTTACATAGCTTTTCGTAACATACCATTTTTGACTGGACACTAGTGTATAGAACCGGGAAAGTACCGAAATTCCCGGGAATTTTTGGAAGCGGTAAAAGAACCGGGAATTAAAATACAGGAACCGGGATTTTCGGTACTTTCGAAATCGTAAATTGACATTTTCGTAGCTGTAATTTATAGCGATATGGTAATTTGACGCTACGCGTGAGCGGTTACTTTCCCGCCCAAATAGTAACGAAATGTGCAATAAGGTTGTATTACCTACTACTAAAACGTACTAGACATCAACAACAACCCAACATTCGCTCGCTCATCAGGTTATTGAAATACTTAGAATCCGCAGTAGAAAGAAGTAATCTTACGAACTAAATGCAGAACTCCAGAAGATTAGGAAGGAACGTGTTAGATCAACGAAGAATTTGAAACAAATATAAGGGTCAAGATATAGTTCCACTTTATCTGTGAAGGCGTAGATTTTATTTGATTGTTATCTATTTGAATTCAATTTATTCTAGCCTAAGGTATACCCTCTCCCACCTCATTAATCTTATTGCGTTAATTACGAGTACTTTCAATAATAGCGTTTGATTGTCATTAATCATATTTAGCCTCGACCAGTCTTTTAGAAATGCCCTTAAAAAGGGCATGGGCTCCCGGGCCCCATGGTTTTCAAATATGTAGTCTCCACTGAGGTTTGCATATTTGCGCCCCACTGTCAGATTATGGCTGTGCCTGGGGCATGGGACGCTACCAGAGTATCGACCCATGTAGCGTCCCATTCTATCTAGGGTCATGCCATCGTCGCGACAGGTTCTAAAACAGATGCAATTATGTACTAGCATGATGGATGCACTCCTGGCACATATGGTGTCCGAGTTGATTCGCATCGGCATCGGTGGGGGACATTTAGGCGTGTGGCAATGTGGTTTCCAAAAGTGTACCGACATTGGCTGACGGCAGTGCCTGTCGACTTAAGGCTGTAAACGCTCTGCGGTACTGGTTGACGGTACCAATTCCTTAGACGATGGGGTAGACGGTTCAACTCCGTTTATCGCCTTCCAAGGTGCAATTTCGACCTGGCTTTGGCTGTTTAAAATTTTGATGACTAGCGGGAGAGTGATGGGCTGAAGCTAAAAGGCTGGGAGTGCTACACTAGTAATTTTGCGTATACCCAGACCTCCAAACCTTATCGGTAAGGAGGCTTGGGCCCAGGAACGGTCATCTAAGCTGATATTGATAATAGAGGGTTTGATGGTCTAAACGAAGAAGACATTGAAATTTTCAGATTTGACTGCAGCGAAATACATAAATCTAAAGGCAATGGCGTATTATATAGTAGGCCATGTGCGTATTAATTTTGAAAAGACGACATGACAAAATTTTGAATTTGTTCATCCAATAGAGGGTTTCGACTCGTCTATGGGCGAGCCCAAAAGGCGAAAAGAGCTTTTATCCACAACAGACAATTTTGGAGCCAAAGGTTGAAAGCAGAAATTATTTCGTTACGGGATGGGGTGGAAGCGGGGACATATAACTCACATTTTCCCGTGTTGAGCTCAAGCCCTATTAATTGTAATACCTGTTTCAGGAGTTTAAGATCCCCTAACAGCTCGCTTCGCCTCCTAGGGTATCGTCTAGATCGTTTAATTTTGATTGCAGCTTCTCGATTATCGGGTGGACTAAATTGGAATAAGTTAATTTTTCTTATTGATCGATCTCATTTAAACGACTGAATTTATCTAGATTGTAAATGAATATTAAGTTTGGCTGTAGCTAAAAGCTGATTAAGTACTCAAATTAACATACATTATTTATACACACGGGTGTATTTCGGGGTAGTTTTACTTAGCCAGAACTGTGTGTTCACAAAGACCGTCACAATTTAAATTTATCAGATCTGTAGCATCATATTACTAAAAAGTATGGTTGAAAAAAAATTAACCGAAGTAGGTATACCGAAAATCCCATAGAGGAATTCCCGGTTCCAGCATGGTCCGGTACCGAAAATCCCGGTTCCTTGAAACATATCCGGTTCTCTATACCCTAGTGGACACCCGCGACTCCGTCCGTGTGGACTGCATCAGTTGACCAAATCGTAAATCTAAACCATTCCCGAACCCACTAGAACACACAATTTTTTTTATTAAAATCGGTCCACCCGTTTAGAAGGAGTTCAATTACCAACACACGAACAGAAGATTTATATAGCGATCCGCCCCGGCTTTGCGCGGGTGTAATGCCCTTTCACGTGAAAAAAGTCGTGGGCGTCCGCTGGAGAAAAGTTTTTCAGGCATATTTTTTTATTTTTTCGCCGTACTTCAAGGAATATTTCTAAAAAAATAATTAGCGAAATCGGTCCAGCCTTTCTCGAGAATCGCGCTTAGCAACACAATCAGCGATTCATTTTTGTCATTCAGTACTTAAAGTTCGTTTCACATTTGTATGATCTACCTACAGTATGGTCGATTCCGGCAGTCACATTTTAACCTGAACGTAAATTTAGTCCTACCTGTCCTTTTTTCTCTCAGTCATTTATGTTAAGAACGAAGAAGAAGAAGAGATAGACCTGACAAGATTAGGTTTAAGTTTAAGTGTGACTGCCGGTATCGACCATAATATCTGATTTAGTACGATTTAAATTTATGGTATGGTATGGTATGACTCGGAACATCGTACGTTAGGATGCGTAGTAGCATAAATAACATATTCTTACACAACTATAGTGGTATATTGGCATAGCATTTCGCGCACACACAAAAACAGACTCCTTCTGTTACATTATGTATGTTTTTTTACCAGACCCAATCCGTGAACTTCATACTCTGTTTCCATGAGCGAATTTATTTTGAACTGAAGATTCCAATAGGAGCAAACCTAAACTGTAAACCACAATATTTATTACCGGCTAGTTTTAATATTAGCATATTTACTTGCGGCTAAGTACTTACGTACTATTTACGATGCGTTCCTTCCTATACTAAATTAGTGGAGGAAGGACAACTTTAAAACCAGTAAAATATTATTTTAAGAACCGTTAAAAACCGAGCGTGTGGTGTGGTCTACCCGCTTATACCAACATGCAGATTTATTAGGAAAAGGTTGGTGGCGGTATATTTCCCCACGAAATTTGTAAATTTAGCTTAGTGTCTTAAGTGTGTGTGGTCAATTGTTGGAGGAGGTCTAAACCCAAAGGGGATTTTAGCTGTAAAACAATGTTTTTTGTACCTAGATAATGTAATGTAATCCTAATTAAAAGGAACAAATGAAGGATTGTTAACTATTTCACCAGTTCAAACTTCAATTTTTTTCTGTACATGTCATAAGAGTCAGCTAAGAAATTCAGAGGCATTCCCTCGGGCGATTAACTAGCAATTTGTTACTGATCTTTAATATCTGTCTCAGATATGCTAAAGGTTACTGTAGGATGTCCTTAGGAATCCTTTACTTACCCATTTTTATGGGAACACAGTAATGTATATGTATGTATGAAATATTCAAGGAGGAATCAATTTAACAAGCTGTATAAAAGAGGCAAAGACAAACTGTTGTGCTAAGACATGAACTACATCTAATGGGTAGTTTTTTTGTTTACAGAGTTATACATACATATGTAAAAATATAAAATAATAGTGCCAACCACACCCAAGTGCTACACAAAAAATAACCAAAAATTAATGGGGACAAAATAACTAAAAGAAAATTAAATATGAAAAAAAAAGAACTTACATAATAATTTAAGTCTAAATTACATACAAATTCATTGATAAACTATCTACACTATAGTTTTTATAAGACTAGATATTTCTGATTAGTTACAGCAAATTATAAAATACTTTTCAATGGATAGTGTAAAATAAAATCTATGGAAGAGTTACTGTAAAATTACCTAATTAAGAGCAAAGATTACAGAAAACAGAGTTAATGAATTTAAAAAAAAAACCATATGCAATTGTCATACGTCATGAATGTGTATGTAACTTTAATTTCATGGTAGGAATATTAATAAACACTAAATGGTGACCTACATACAACACAGTACATAGGTTTTTGTATATTAATTATCAAATCAACAATGAGTATATAACTATCAATATTCCCACTCAGAAATTGGAGTAAATAGAAATAATAATAAAAATGAACACACTTCTAACAACACTGGGTCTAATGTGCCACTCACGATGAGGTCATCCTCCCGAATCTTTTCTGAGTTCTTGCTCGCTGCCCTGAACGTAGAGGCCACAAATTTCTGCTCTTCCTTCGTTAGTAATGTGCATTTTGCTGCTAATTTCTGACTTTTATTGCCCATTCTGTAAGTTACAAAAATGAGTTGTTATAAGAGTAATAAATATATGTTATGAAAGTCTTGGGAATATAACAAATTCTGAAATAATACTGGAACCTTATAGGTGAGATTTTGAGGTACTGAAAAGTGGTAGCACAATGATTCATTTCAATTTACCTTTATACAATAGTAAAAAAGTTGGAATATTCACTAAAATTATTTATTAACATACAATTAGCCAGTTGGAAAAAAAAAGATTTTGTCTGGAAGATCACTAAAAAATTACTTTCCCAAGGGTGTTAATATATTTTAACCTTTTAAATTACAACTTCGAAACAAAAGTTTTCTAAGCATACCAAAAGAGAGAACTTATTAGGTAGGTATTTTAACACTATTGTATTTAAATGGACACTTCAAAACAAATAAACCATTAAGCTTAAAACTTATAAAGTACTTATATTATTTTAATACGTGAACATTGACTTATTTTTGGTGGAAGTCACGAGTTTAAAACATTTCCACAGATGACCCTGTTTGATATTCATTGCCAAATAAGCTACAGCCTTGGCCAAGAATGAAGGATTCAAAGATAACAAACGGAAAGTACAATATGTGCGGTACGGTAAGCTGCAAGTTTGTCAATAAGTACATAAAGTTAACAATCGTAATAGAGATAGAACTTACTAAATAAATATTATGAAATAAATCACACACTTTAACACGTACAATATATCCCTTTAGCAACGAACTAAAACTTTTATTGCACATAATCTCCACTATTATCTCATTATTGTCCTAGATAGCCTTAGATAAACAAAAAATTTTCACACTCATGCTAATTTTAGCACAAATCAATAAACAAATTCACGAAGAATGAAAGATAAAATTTTATAGGTTACCTGTCAAAGAATTTTTTTTTCAAATATTTCGTAATCCCACAGCCAAAATATGCACAACGTGCGTCATACAGCTCGTTACAACGACTGCGTGCGTTGTTTCCGTGCTTAAACAAGACAAGGTTTAGATTTACCCCATTCTACTAAAAATAATACAAGTCTTCTTTAGTTTGCCGCAACTTATGATTTGTCGAAGGCCGCCTTAACTTCGGATTTTCACTTAGTGAATGCCTATTCGGTCACCAACCCGCCTGCCCAGCGTGGTGACTATGGGCAAATACCCCCCATGGCAGTCTTGTGGCGTGCCCTGGGGGAGGCCTACGTCCAGCAGTGGGCTGAAATAGGCTGACGATGATGACGATGATGAATGCCTATTGCATACTTTTTAACCTAGTTTGATAAACGATGATATAATCCACAGAGTACATTAGTATATTAGGACAATTTTTATAACTATGTTAAAATAGGTAAACCTTCATAATGAAATACTTAGATTATGAAATAACAACCGTCGGGCAATAACTTTTTAATTTAGGATGCTTTTATAATCTTTTACACCAATGTTCCACTTCACATCTATAAGTTTCAATTTCGTGTTGATTGCGAGCGCCTTCAAAGCAGCGAGAGTATCGTCCAAAGAATGGACACCGCAGTCACTGCTGCATAGGCTTTCAAACTAGTTTTGGCCATTTCGTTATCCCTGTACTCCTCATCAACATTTCGTTTTAGCATGTAAAGTAAATGTATTTGTGGAGGTATGCTCACTGCCGTTATCAGAAAGCTTATGATACCTGGCAATAGAAAACGCGGTATTAATGCACCGATTACCACGAAACCGAATATACTAGCACTCACAATTAAATTACGCTTCTGATCCTGCGGGTAGAAGTGTTTTCCAACAATATAGCTCCAATAGCCTAGAGTGCCCAATCGAATCATTCCCATAATATTAAAAATATACGCCAAAGCAAGTCCAACTGCAGCCGCTATGTAGATTGGATTCATTTTATGTAATAATGTTATTTGCTACAATGTTTTCCTGAGCCTGCGCTCGTTGTCAGATAACGTTTATGCCATGGTTCAAAAGTTTCAGAGGTTGGAGGTGGCCACCTTGGTAGGTTCATATCTGCACTAGCTCACTTTCTTAATGGCATTAGGCTGGTATGATTCATAGCATAGCAAAATTGTAGACCTACACAAACCTACTATTTGAACGAATTCGAGATGGTCACGTCTTGCTTGCTTAGCTTACATCTTGCGAAGGACAAAGTACCTAAGTATACATATTTGCTGTTCATAATATGTAATACCTACCTACTGAGGATCTGAAGAAATCTTAATCTTGCTCGGGTAGCCTTTTATGGAGAAGACATTTTGATAAGCGTATTTTTTTGAACTTAGGTAAATAAGGTAAATAAATAAAGTGACGTGATGGTCTCGTTTTCGTTAGAGAGTAAGTATATTCTTTGGTGACGAGTTTTGGACGTGAACCACCTTTTTATTTTAACCATAGGATAATAGTAACATAAAACCAAAGAATACTTTAACACTAACGACCCTATTACCGGGAAATTTATTAACGACTGAGAATTTTACAGCTACAGATATTTTATTCAATAAAGTCAGTACATCCCTATAAATTCACTGGACCAATCATTTGACTGTATGAACCGTATAATTCTTTTGCCTTTCGCTTGTGGCAATTAAAAAATAATTAAATATTACCAGCAATTTAAAATATTTTAACTGTGGTACAAATTTCAGCAGAAATATTCTAAGATGTAAAATTGTTAGCAAATTCTAGCAATTTTCCATAGATGAATTCTCATAATTATGAATCTTATTCATCTCGATCAATACTGTACAAGTTTTTTGTTTAATAAGTCACTCCAAAAAGTCTTTAAATATTTCCAAAACTCGCAGTCAGCGTAATATAGTAGAATTACATTTTTTATAATTGCCACCCTAGTGATGGGCAAATGGAAAAAAATATCGATATTTATCGTATCGATATTTTTCAAATATATCGATATATATCACCCAAGAAATATCGATATTTCGATATATCGATATTTTTTGCCCAATTTGCAATTATTTATAAAAATTGCCAAAATTATCGCTAACTTCCATACAGCAGACATGACATTTAACATAAATACAACTCACACAAAAAAAATAACAATAAGCTACGCTTAGTTTACTCGTGACAACACAACAAAACAACGTTCGTACCAACACTCTAAACTAAAATGCAGTCAGTCCAGTGCAGTGATACCAACCAAACCAACAAGCAATGTCATTGTCATAGACAAACAAGTCATAGAGTGTAATTTTTGTTTGTGTTTGAAGCAAAGAAACTAAACCCATACAGCCTACTGCATATTTTCTAAATTTAAGAAATCGGATTGGTCAAAAACATGATGTGACGCATGAGCAGACGCCAGACAGCAGAGCTTTAAAAATATATCGATTTTGATATCTGAAAATAAATATCGAAAATTGATATATCGCAGGAAAAAATATCGCTAATTTATATCGATATTTTTCTGAAAAAATATCGATATTTTGATATATCGATATTTTTTTATCAACCCTATGCCACCCAGACCATGACTTGAAAATATAATTTTTTGGTGTCGTGAGTTGGATTTTTAGATTTAACAAATATTTTGGTTGGTAAATAGGAGAGGAATAACTGTATCTACACTGTGGTAAACGGTCGTCATTAACATGACTGTCGCCACTAAAATGGAGGTGGATCCCGCCAAGGGCGAAGGGTTTAGACCGTACTACATCACTAAGATCGAGGAACTTCAACTCATTGTTGCCGAAAAGTCTCAGAATCTTCGTCGTCTACAAGCCCAGCGTAATGAACTTAACGCTAAAGTGCGTATGCTACGGGAAGAACTTCAACTTCTACAGGAGCAGGGCTCTTACGTCGGTGAAGTCGTAAAGCCGATGGACAAGAAGAAAGTTCTAGTAAAAGTACACCCTGAAGGTAAGTTCGTGGTTGATCTGGACAAGAATGTTGACATCAACGATGTAACAGCTAATTGCCGTGTCGCACTTCGAAATGAAAGCTACACTCTTCATAAAATTCTTCCGAACAAAGTGGACCCCTTGGTGTCCCTTATGATGGTCGAAAAAGTTCCGGACTCAACATATGAAATGGTAGGTGGTTTGGACAAACAAATCAAAGAGATAAAAGAAGTTATAGAGTTACCTGTAAAGCATCCAGAACTGTTTGATGCTTTGGGCATTGCTCAACCTAAAGGTGTACTTTTATATGGGCCCCCAGGCACAGGCAAGACATTGTTAGCTCGTGCTGTGGCCCACCACACTGAGTGTACCTTTATAAGAGTCTCAGGTTCTGAGCTAGTGCAGAAATTCATTGGTGAAGGCAGTCGTATGGTGCGAGAATTGTTTCGTTATGGCACGAGAACATGCACCTTCAATTATTTTCATGGATGAAATTGATTCTATTGGATCATCTAGAATTGAATCAGGCAGTGGAGGTGATTCTGAAGTACAGAGAACCATGTTGGAGTTGCTCAATCAGTTGGATGGTTTTGAAGCTACCAAGAACATAAAAGTTATCATGGCAACCAACAGAATTGATATTCTGGATCCAGCTTTACTTCGGCCCGGCCGTATTGACAGGAAGATTGAGTTTCCCCCACCAAATGAGGAGGCCCGTCTTGATATCTTAAAGATTCACTCCCGTAAAATGAATTTAACTAGAGGCATAAACTTGCGTAAGATTGCTGAACTGATGCCAGGAGCATCAGGTGCTGAAGTGAAGGGTGTGTGTACAGAGGCTGGCATGTATGCACTCCGTGAACGCAGAGTCCATGTCACTCAGGAAGACTTTGAAATGGCTGTGGCTAAGGTCATGCAGAAGGATTCTGAAAAGAACATGTCCATCAAGAAACTTTGGAAGTAATTATGAATTTGTAAGATTTGTGTGTTAGGAAATTATTATGCAAATAAAAAACAATTTTGAATAATAATACTGCCTATTTATGTATGTATACTGCCTAGTTAGACCAAAATTTGGAATGGCATTGGGTTTATTTGGATTATTTATGTTATCTGTGGTATGTACTGGTACCTATAGGTACTAATATCTTCTGCTATAGTTTTAGTTTGCTAGAATAGTGGTGCTGTTATGGTATAGCGGCAGTAGCAGTATGTACACAAAACCACGTCCTCTTTGCCGTGCCGACATGTCATATGTTCCTTTAAAGCCAGTTTGGGTCAAAACACACTGTTAACATCTGACGAGACGCCACGCATGTCACAGTACATATCAATCACATACTTTGTAATACTCTTATATTCATTATTAACATCACCCTGCATCAGCACATGAGCTGTCTTGACATATTTATTGCATTTGGGAATAATCGTAGGTAAATTAAATACATATACTCGACCTCATAATTGGGCTGTTGGCAGTAGGTACCTATTACCTGACCCTGCTGACTTAATGAGCCGAGACCCTGGGATCATCCCAGTGAGATCTTGTAGAGGCAAACATGGTATGGTATCCACGTTTATTTCTAACTCGTCGATGTTTCTGCAAGTAAACATTTATACATACCTACATACATAAAAATCACGCCTCTTTCCCAGAGGGGTAGGCACAGATCACAGATCTCCATTTGCTACGATCCTGTCACACCTCTTTCGCTTCTTCTACTTTCATGATATTCTTCATGCACGCTCGTCGGTTTAGGGTTAGAAGCATTTACTCATAATCATGAAAAAATACAATAGCAAGCAATGACTCATACTCATGCAGCGGTCGTATACAGGTAGAGAACCGACTCTTCTTTCCTCTGATTGGTTGGCGGTTCCATTCCTTTGTCCAGATCCTAGGGAGCTAACAAAGCTCGTCCGTACGCAGCAGTGTTCCCGTGAGTCAGTAGCCAAAACGCCATTCTAACACTCTCTCGCCTACCAGTCGTCAGTCAGTGCATCTCCGTACCGTACCTTGCCGCGTTGTGTTGTGCCGTGCCGTGGTCAGTGCAGTCATTTAGTCACGTGTAGTGAAACTTTGTGGTGTGCAATAGCTGTTCTATTGCTACGAAACCAGTGAATTGATATACAATATTCTGTCAGTATTTAAGGCATAAGTAGGTTTATTATGTATTTCAATGTTCTCTATCTGGGTCTCAAACCCAAAAGTTGAAAGTGCCTAGTTTTAAACTTACCTTCGCTCTGGTGGCAAGGCACTCTACCTAACCACTATGCTCCCAACTAAAGAGTTCTGGGTTCGATTTCTTATTGAGTCGTATTTTTCTAGTTACTAGGTACGTCTTCTTTCCTAATTATTATCGTTAACACCAGTATCCATATTACCTTCCCTAGCGACATAAATAGTACCCCTCCAGCTTGGTTCCCATAAGTAGATGGATTGTATGATGTAGACATTACTTAGGTACATAGTTTAGCAATTAACTAAAATAATAATATGTACTTTTTGATTGTCTAAAACAAGGTTTGCTAATACACAGAGTTTTCAATCATTTCCTTCATGTCCTGTACTCGTACTCCGCGGGAGTTTGCGGTTAGGTGTTTAGTTCTGATAGTGGACGCCAGCGATTCCGTCCGCGTGTACTACATAAAAAACAAAATGTCCAAATCTTCCCGCGATAAAAAGTAGCCTATACGAGTATGTTAAGTGGAACCTGTCACAATATATTCCTGAAAACTGCATCGAAATCGGTTCAGCCGTTTCTGAGATTAGCGTGCACAATTTTATGATCCGTTGTGAGTGGAAGCTCCGCGTTTAAGCTCTCTTTGAAAATTTTAAATATTTTGCGTTAGGTTACACTCGCCGAATACCTACTTATGATACCTGTGTGTGAGCTCTAGCTACCCATGAAATGTATTTGAAAGAAAACAATAATATATATTAACTACTTACTTACCTAAGTTCTCAGAACTGCTTCTTATCTCACGCTACCTCTTTTGTTTGATGTGTCCTGTAAAAATACCACGAACCCTAATCAGCGAGGTGGGAATGCGGGTGCCCGATGGTCAGGTACCTGAATTGTAGAGTCTACCTAGATGTCTACCTAAGGCCTACCTACCTCATTAAACATGGTATTTTCTATTGTGCCGCCATGACCGCTGTATTATGACATTTATGACAATAGAAGGTTTGGTTAGAGTCGGTGCAGTTTAGTTTTGCTCTATAGCCAAAATGCTGTGTGGTTTGTGTCTTAAGTGTTTCAAGTTTAGTCTAGTGACCTCTCTCATCTCCAGATAATCCAGATAAATTGGTTAGCTAGAGAAGAAGCTGGTATTATGGTAAAATGTCTCACCAGTTGTGTCACTGACTCGTGCTTGCACAGTCCGTGACTCAACTGAATGTGAAGAGTTTGCACGTACCTACATCATTACTCAGTCAAATTACTCGTGTTAAATTAAAATACCTAGATGTGAAGTAGGTACACTCGCATTGTTGCGTTGGACGCGCATTCGCCTTGAAACGAGAATCTGTCGTGTTCTTTTTTTTGTGTCGTATCATCTTCTTAAGTCCTTGGTTAGGAAACTCTAGTTGGTCTCCAAAAAGGTCAGGTAGAGATGAAGCTAACTCCTGAGCTGGTCGTGCCAACAAGGGTTTCACAAGTTGTGTAGTGGACACCAGTCAGCAAAAGCACCAACTTGTACAATCCGTGACATATCCGGGTGGGAAAAATTTACAAAAGTGTCGTGTCTTCCTGTAGAGTCCTTGGTTAGGAACCTCTAGTTGGCCTCCAAGAAGTTCAATTACAGAAGAAGCTGACTCCTGGACCGGTTGGGTTACTGACTGGTGCTTGCACAGTCCGTGACTCAATCGAGTGGGAAGAATTTGCGCACATATTATCGTTATTCTGTCGAGTTACGCAAGTTAAATCAATATGTAAAATAGGCCACATGACAAAAGAGAAAAGGGACTAGGGTTCGAAACTTTACGTCTGACAATATGATGATTATGATGATAATGATGACCTCCGACCAATTTCGGTCATGGCGACCACTTCTACTCCTAGATATTACTAAGTTGGCGTTCATGCGCTCGGAGATGGCTTACATTTACATAGCCAATCTTCGCCCTGAACGCCCGCGCACACAGGACAGGTTAGTGCGCCATTATTGTATTATAGATAATGGCAGCAGGAGGACGAGTCTTAAGTTCATCACGTTTAGCGTCAAGGTCAGCTTGACGCTGCTCCTCGAAATCGTGTACTTGCTTTATCACCGTCCTGCGCCACTCTGGTCGTTGTGTTGACAAAACTTCCCATTTAGATGGATCTATATTGCATCTCTTCATAAGTCTTTTCTGAACATTTTTGTCTCTGAGGAGTTGCCCCCCGCGTTTCCGCTTGCCCTCCTCCAGTTCAGAAAAGAAGATGCGCTTAGCCAATCTCTCCTCCGCCATACGAGACACATGACCGCACCACGCCGACGCATTAAGTAGGCCTCAATGCCACTTACATTGGCTCTTCGCAATACTTCGGTATTACGCACTCGGTTGGACCATCTGATTCTCATGATGGATCGGAGGCACTTGAGGTGGAATCGATCCAGAGTGCGTATGTGGCGACGGTACATGCACCACGCCTCGGAGGAATATAAGAGATTTGGCAGCACAACAGCCATGTACACACTTATTTGAGCAACATATAATTACACTCCTTCTTCCTGCCCTGTTCCCAATCATTTGGGGTCGGTGCAATATGTAGGTACTCTTTTTTCATTCATCCCTATTATCCGTCATCTCGTTATTCTCATTTCTACCTCTTTCTCTATAACCATCTTACTTCGGACACGGCTTAACGCAACATATAATTTCATGACTTAACACAATTATCTTCATCTTCATAAGCCTATTGCAGTCCATTACTGGACGTAGGCCCCCCTGCCATAGGGGGATTTTGTTACTAAAAAGTTCCACTATCTGTTTTTCGGCGGCTCCATCATCAGACCCTCGTTTCCTTTATATTATGTGTAGCTGACCAAAATTCTCAATAAAAATCTAAAAACGGACTACTCGTGCCTTTTATATTTGAGGATATCCCTAGATTCCTTAGAGATTCCATCATCAGATGTTATGTTTTATATGTAGGTGACCAAAACGCTCAGTAAAAGTATAAAAACAGACTACATGTGCCTACAATATTCGAGGATTGCCCTCGATTTCTCCAAGATCCCATCATCAGATCCTGATATGGGACCAACCTGGAAGTATACCATGACCAACTATAAAAAAAAATGAAATCGGTTCATAAATGACGGAGTTCTGAGGTAACACACATAAAAAAAAAAAAAAAAAAAAAAAAAAAAAAAAAACAGACGAATTGATAACCTCTCTTTTTGAAGTCGGTTAAAAATCGGTTCATAAATGACGGAGTTCTGAGATGAGACACATAAAAAAAAATCCCAGCATTATTTTGACATAAACTTACTTTATTTGATAACTTACTTTATAGAGTATGCACGTACCCTTCGTTAAGGATGGCAACGAAAAAACACTCTGTATACAAAATATTTAATTAAAGGTGTCGTGATTTCTTGTAAGTCCTTGGTTAGGAACCTCTAGTTGGTCTTCAAGAAAGTTAGGTAGAGATGAAGCTAACTCCTGGGCTGGTCGTGTCAACAAGGATTTTACAAGTTGTGTCACTGACTGGTGCTTGTACAGTCCGTGAAATATCCGGGTGGAAAAAAAATTACAAATATTATGTCGGTTAAATATGTATTAAAACAAAAGTTTCGTGTCTTCCTGTTAAGTCATCGGTTAGGGCCCTCGAGTTGGCGTGTTGTTAGTGTGTTAGTAAAATTATAGTCGTGTAAGGGTGTATGTGTGTGTGTGTGTGTGTGATTAATTGATTATTATTAATAATTTTAATCAAGTCTGACCTGAAACATCTTTTAGTGCTAGAAAATAGGTCCAGGCTAGCGAAGTTTTTATTATAGCAGCTCTGTATACGACAGACAATGGAGTTTCGTGGAGTTGGTATATATCAATACAAAAGTGTCATATCTTTCCGTAAAGTCCTTGGTTAGGAACATCTAGTTGGCCTTCAAGAAAGAAGGTCAGCTAGATAAGAGGCTGACTCCTGGACCGGTTGGGTTACTGACAGCCCGTGACTCAACCCGGTGGGAAGAACATACAAAGTCAGGAAAATATTTTTTTAGAAACTTCTAGTTGGCCTTCAAGAAGGTCAACTAGAGAAGCTGACGCCTGGGCTGGTTGTGTCACTGACACATGCTTACACAATCCATGACTCATTCGTATAGAAAGAGTATGCACACTCATTTTTACATACTCAAATACAGGGTTCCAATTCATTTCAATTTACAATTCACAGCAAAATTTTATTTGCAGATCTTTGTCTGTTATACCTACTCACGTAGGAATATTTATTTAATAATCAGTTAATATTAGTCAGTCAACCTTCAGTTCATAAAATTATACTCGAAAACGAGTGTCTTATGGTTATAATCGTTATTCGTTTGTAGGTACACAAAGTCAAACATGTGTGATTGTTTTACTATTACACATCTATTTCTCGACTAAGGATGCAGGTCATGTCGGTATAGAAAATCAAATGTGTTTTGTTGTTGTATTATCTACTAGTGGACGCCCGCGACTCCGTCCGCGTGGACTACAGAAAAAATAAAATCTCGTAATTATCCGGGATGAAAACATTTTCCCGGGATAAAAAGTAGCCTATATGTTAAGTGGGACCTCTCACAATATATTCCTATCAACTGAAAACGGCATCTAAATCGGTTCAGCCGTTTCTGAGATTAGCGTGCACAAACGCACAGACAAACCAACGAACAGACAAAAATTCCAAAAAACAATCTTTTGGGTACTATTGCGTTGATAAAGGTGTCCTATAATATTTTTTCTCATATATCTTCCATATACAAACAGCAACCCGTTACATTTTTATTATGAGTATAGATAGATTTCTCGACTAAGGACTCATCTAGTGATGGCTTTCGAGCGCTGGAAGTGAGGTCTGTGTTTTAAGTGTTGGATAAAGATGCTGCCTCAGAGATTGTAGCTTTTCTCACCCTTAGCTTTAGAATAAATAAAACGTGGAGAAAAATTGGTACAATTTATTGTAATTATCATTGAAAGTAAAATTAAAATACTTACAACAAATTCATTACAGATATTAGTTATGACAACATAGCTAATTCATAGAAAAATTATCAAATTACATTAAAAAATAATTACATTAATATACATATAGTAAAATGGTTTCTATTTCATTATAGTACAGTGATATTAAAATACGTTAAAATATTTTAGATTAGTAGATTAGTATAGATAGTTTACATAGCGGATAAGGGTCTATTCACATATCGTTTTTGAGACGCGCCCACAACGGTCAAAAATATATTACCTACTTACTTAATGACATTTAGGTACTGCTCATTAAGTACTCACTTGGTATTAAAGTGCCTTGTTCACAAGAGTAGTAGTATCGTCAGCATATAAAAGAAAATATAGGGAATACGATCACGTTAGTGGGCGTCGCCACAAGAATCAAATGTGGGTATTGTATCTAATCTCCTTCTCTCTCTATTTGTTATGGTGGCCGAATTTGAAAGACCTAATCATTCTTCTTGGTCTAAGTTCTAACACACATTCCAAACAATTTTAAAACAAATTATGTACAAGTATTGGCTAATATATGAAGAACTATATTTCAGTTTTACACTGTCTGCATTTCTGTCCATTTTGTTCCTTCACTTTGGTATGTTCAGAGATTCGGATTCAGAACCGTACGGGACTTAAATTGTCGCAGATAAAGCTGTTTTTCGCTTTTATGATTAATAGCGACATACCTTCAATAAATTCTCTGAACACAGGTACTGTATCTGCTGTACACATTTTCAAACAATTTATAGGTACTGACGGTTGTCGCTGGGTACCATAGAAGCGTTAAACAGGTGAAAGATACACTTTACTGTTCCAACCTCTAACGATGTTTTCTAAGTATGCGGCAGGTAAATCCACTAAAAGGTTTATTTTATCATAATTTCCTAATGCCAAATGCAGCGCAACTGCATGAACCATTGCTTCATCTTGCACAGAACACAACTGTGTTAAAGCCATCAGTGCGGGGATGTCGAGAGTTTCACAACGCTATTAACATTTTCAAATTAGATGAATGAGAAAGACTGACTTATGTTCCTCATGTCACCTAATGAAATGATTTTAAAGTTCACAAAATTATACTCGAAAAACGAGTGCCCTATTGTTATTATTCTTATTCGTTAATGTACACAAAATACTTGTGATATTGTTTTTGTATCTTTTATTTCTCGACTAAGGAATCTCCTGATGACTTTCGACCACTGGAAGTGAGGTCTGTGTCCGAGGTATTGTTGGACGAAGATACTGGCTCAGGGAATGTAGCGCTTGCCGTTGTCACCTAAAAGGCAAAAAACTTAACGCATAGAAGCCTGCATGGTATACTCCAAAGTTGAACTTGATCATAATGACATGATCGGGTTCAACTTTAGTCCTATTATTATTTTCTGCTAGAAAGAGGATTAGCTAAATGGGAATACGAAAATACTAAGATAACATGAACTAACGGGAAATGATGTAAAATATGCAAAAAGGTACTTACTACAGGTACAGCGGGTCTTCTACTGTGTGCTGACCGTTGTTGCCAATAATTGCCTACAAACTGAATAGGATTAATGAACTCGCGTGTTCTCCTGAAAAACAATAATTTATCTCTATATATATAACTTAACGAGTACACTTCTATCAGGTGTGCCTCTACAAGACTGCAAACCATCGTTGGTGCACCGTGTCTCACTCACGTAGCTTTTTAAAAAGAAATTCATCATCAATCCCTCCCTCTCCCAGAATTTAAAATGACGTTGGAGCAATGAGGTAGCATTTCCGGTTGGTAAACCCAATCTTGAAGCAATTCTTCATCAATCGCTTAATATCTTAGCTTTTAGCAATCATCAATGGGTGTAGGAAAACTACAAGCTACTACTAGAAAGACTGGCAGTGCTTGGAAGGTTTCTGCAGACATCAGCCCCCGTATCGGCTATCTTTTTTGGAAGTTCATAATGATGATTACTCATTGAAGTGACAGTATTTGTGTGTGTCGCCAAAATTTTCTTTAGAAAAGGCATTTATGCCACTTCTAGTTGTTAAGTTTCAATGAGGGATAATCAATCACTATGACCTGTCAAAAAAGATAATCAATACGAGGGCAGAAGGAACTTACTCTTTTCCCGGCACGAATGGGTTCTCATTGATCGCTGCGCTCACCGTCGGCTCTGCTGACGGTCCAGCGGCACCAGGCGGAGAGTTCTGATAGCGTACCCTGAGGATAGGAGATTGTATTAAGGCCCAATTGTTCTGGTATTGAAGTGGTGTTCGGAAGCGCTTCAGTGGGCCACTTCCAATGCGTGGAAAATCGAGTGGAGTAGATGGTTCCTGTTTCCTGATTATAGAATATAAGAATAACTCGTAGTGAAAGTCTATTGCTATCTATTGTTGTTTCCAGTTTGCTGGTAACAGTAAAATTATCCGAGTTTAAAGACTTCACTTCATTCTAAGACACAAATGATTCAATTTAACTAACTAAATAAGTAAAATTATTAACTTACTCCATATAATTGGCCCTCTGCAGTGCCCTTTGTCTAGTAAGGATTTTGTAGTAGAAGATGCAAAGGGCGCATGTAGTAACGGTGCCGACAAAAGGCAGCACAATTGTTAAAAGCTTATTCTTTTCCGGTGGTCGCTTCTTGTCGTTAAAAATTGGAGCCTGGGAAAGGCATTTAAAGAAGTAAAGCATATTTTACGATAAGCTACAATAATTGACTAAATTTACAAAAAGAGATGTGGTCAAACGAACTGGTTTTCTTCCCTCTTCTGTCTTGTCTAATGATAGATGAATTCTAATGGAGAATATGAGTAATTTCTAACCTGTCGAGAAATCAGGCTAATCTTTTCTTATTTTATATATCTTGTATTTGTGTAGACACTGATAACGTTATAACCATGCTTACCAGGGTGTAATCTTCATGTGGACATATTCCTTGTTCCGCGAAGGTTCCGTCCTCACAAACACACTTAGGCCCGTACTGCTCCATTATACAAACATTGGAGCAGACAAACCCTTCGCATTGGTTCTTGACATCGGTTCTGTGTATCAGCGGGTGTACGATTCGAAACAGGGTGACGGACCACAGCGCCCTAATGTGCGGGTGGCAGACGGGCTCCCCGAACGTGGTGCAGCGCCCTAGGACTCCCTGGCTATGGGCGTCGATGAAGTACACGTGGTCTTCGAACAGCTCCAGGCCGTAGGGCCTGTTCAAGTCGATGTCGTAGTGTATGAGTATGCGTCTGGAAATAATTGATATTTTTCTCGGTCAGCGTTTTGGGTGCAACGTGAAAAAAAATTCTATTGTTTTCTTTAAAGTATTCATATGGAATTTAAAAATTTATTGCAATTAATATTAGGTCTAATAAGAGCCGACCCACATATGCTGGGTATGGTTTTCATAGTGATGTCTGTTTTACATTTTTTAAACTTTTTTAAAGAAATTTCATCTTTGTCGTAAACTCACTTGTTTCCACCATTATAGTCCATCATCAGCAGTCGACTGGGTCTTCCAGTCTGTGTCTCAGTCACGTATAGAACCTGGGTGTAACTGTTGAACGCCAGGCCGGCACATCCCGGCAGTAAAGTGATGTTTCGGACGTTCTTCCCGGACAAGCTGGCGGACCAGAGCACATCTTCCTTCTTCCTCGTGCAGTAGAACATGACATTGTTTGCCGGGTCCACTTTTAAGAATGGAATCTGGAAAATTTAAGAATAAAGTGAATCGGATGATGAATTTGTTGTTGTAACACTGCCTCTGTTGTCTCTGTTATAGGGTAATCGACATTTCTTCCTCTTTAGTCTATTGCAGTCCACTGCTGGGCGTAGGCCTCCCCCAGGCACGCTACAAGACTACTGCCACAGGGGGGTTTTGCCCATAATCACCACGCTGGGCAGGCGGGTTTATTTATTTATAGACACACCGATAGTATACAGATTCAATAATATTACATTTGGAAACATTTTAGCAGATAAATGTTTTCATCTGTACACTAATTATGGGTGTGCATCAATTCATATAGGAAATATTCATACACAAACAAATTATAAATTAAAGTTAAATCAATAAAGGCGGGTTGGTGACCGCAGTGTGATTTTCAGACTATGTTGTCAACTGTACGGGAGGCGCTGCTGCCCACCTACCGGTAATCGACATTTAGATGTATTAAAATAAACAAAAATCACATGTAAGATGTGATGTTTGTTTATTTATCCATAATGGAGTATTTTTTTAGCAAAAACCCGACTAAATTAACTTCCGCTCTTTCCTTAGTATGGTCTCTTCATTAGCATAGAATAGGTACTTATTTGAATGTTGCTGTGGTTGGAGTGATTTGCATAGAAATATAATATTCTATTATCCAACTATTCAGTTGGACATACTTCGACTACATCGGTAACTTCGATTTCGCCTCCAATTGTGGGAGATGTAATTTTGTATAGAAATTACATTTTGTTTTATTCGTTATGACCTCTATATCAGTTGCATTCTTTCTTTAATTTTGGTGGCTTACATTTCTTTCAAAACAAACGAGTATTAAGATAAAAACTAATTTATTGCATTAGGGTAACCTGTAATGATAAACATTAGTTATGTGTGTGTAAATAACTAAAATAAATAAATAAGTTCCTTTTACGATTAGCATCCACCCGCTTTTCGTTTTCTAAAAACGTCAGACTCCAAGTTAGTGATGATTATTAATGTCTTTGACGACTTCGAATCCAAGATTTGAAAATGCTGTCACGAAAATTTCATTAGTTCGACATCCTTCGACTGAAGCGTTAACTTCGATTTCGCCTTCGACTGTGGAATATAAGTAGTTGTAATTTTGCCATATTGAAGGTTTCGATTGTTAGTTTCATTTCATTTTTGAATAGAAATGACCATGATCATAAAAGGGAATTTGAAAAGACCGAACGAAGTAACAATGGCCGTTATCGGCAGGTCCTCACTTCTCAAACACGGGAATCTGATGATACGCCTTCACCAGGTCAATAGTGCTGAAAATGTAAGCATCTGAAAGGTTATGGGCGTAATCATGTTGTGGTGATTGGGTATCCTGGTATTGCACCACTACGTTAGAATTTCGGGAAGACGAGTAAAAGTCATCGTTGAGCGTTAGGAAACGAATCATATTTTTTTGCAGACACCGGGCTATACTTGTATATATACAAAACAAGACAGTGTAAAAAATAGGGATGCGTAGAAAGTTCAAAGAACAAAGGATAGAAATGTAAAGCTACAATGAATAAGGGGCGCGCGAGTGCTGACGCGCGGGGTACGTGGGTGGGCGGCAGGCAGGCCGATCTTCGGAGAAATTACTATTTGTTTTGCCGGTTTACTGGCAATCCCCATATCACTCGCTCAAGCGAAGCGTAAATTTTTCTTGAGTGTTCTGCCTGCCCTCGTGACGTAAGACTCCTTCAATGCTGTTGCTAGGGCAGGCTTGGTACTGGTAACTGCTTGAGGTAATGGTGGGGTTGGCGTGATGTTGGTAATGTTACTATCTTGATTTGTTTGCGGCGTCCCGGTTGATTGATTTTCTTCGCTGTAGATGTATGCCGGCTTAAGCCTCTCTATTGTGACGACTGTAATACGCGTAGGTAGCTGGATCTTGAAGTACTTTTCATGACGATGTAGAACTTCGTAGGGCCCGTCGTATGGCGGTGTCAACGGAGGTCGTACGGTGTGATTGCGTACGAAAACATGACTACAGGTAGCGAGATCCTTGTGAACGAATATGTTGGGTTTGGTTGCACTCGCTCTCGTCGTAGGGCTCAGTGAGTTCATCGCTTCGCTGAGCTGTCTGATGAAATCTTCATCTCCAATTTTCGACTGTGTAGGTACGAATAAATGGTAGTTGTAGCGTAGATCCGTAGGTCATCAAGGCAGGGCTGAGATTATTGTCTCGTAGTGCTGTACGCAGTCCCAGTAGAACGGTAGGTAGCTCCTCGGACCAGTGCGTCGTGTTGCCTCGTGCCATCAGTGACGCTTTCATGGTGCGGTGCCGGCGCTCGACGAGTCCGTTCGATTGTGGATGGAATGCTGTGGTACGTATTCTCGTGATGCCCAGTTTTGTTCAGAAGCGAGTTGAATAGTGCTGACTCGAACTGTCGACCTTGATCCGTTGTTATGCGTAGCGGACATCAAAATCTCGTGATCCAGTTTTCATAGAGTGCTTTGGCGACGGCGTCAGCTGTTATGTCGCGTACAGGTACAGCATCTGGCCACTTGGTACATCGGTTGATCATCGTGACGATATAGCGGTATTCATTTGATACTCGTAGCGGACCGACTATATCGATGTGTAGGTGTTCAAATTGCTGTGATTCTGGAAACGTGCCGATAGCTGGCATTACGTGGCGTTGAATTTTTGCTCGCTAGCAGGTAATGCAGACTTTTGTCCAATCTCGAACCTCTTTGTTCATCGACGGCCAAAAGATTTAGTTTGCGTGGCGGCGGCAGCGGCTGGCTTGTGCGGCGTAGCACGTCGCGTGTGCGAATTGTGACTCGGTCGGCGATATCCCTTGCGATATTGTCGGTTTGCGGCTTCATTGCGTAGCTCGGAGAGTTGGGCGGTAAGATGCTGGACTTGTTGTGCTAGCCGTAGGCAGGCTTCTTCCTTGGCGGACGGTGTGCTAGTTGCTGGGATGGTCGAGGATGCTTTTCTATGTAGCGTCTCGTCGGCCATCATCATAGCGTGCACGTAGGGTGATGATTCGTGGCTCGTTGGTGTTGCCATGGTGCGCGTGTGAGAGGGAAACTGGTCGTTCCAGCGCAACATCTTGCGTGAAGGGTTTTCCATGGCGTGTGTCTGTGAGACGTGGACTCGTGGCAGCTGGATAGGTTTCTTCTCCCAGGCTCCAGGCTGCTGATGAGTGTGCCAGTCGTCTTCTTCGTGCTGCGTGCGGTTGCGTTCAGATTCTTCAGCACCGATAGGTTGCGGCTTCTTCAGCTTGCGGTTGCGTGGTTTTCTTGATAATCGCTCGCCAATCTCGCACATTCTGTCAACTTTTTAACGTACCTGACACGTGATACACCAATATTCTCTACTTGGTGTGATCATAGATGAACCTCCTTAAGGCTAAATTACTGACCAATACCAAGAATACCCAATGCCAAAATTAAAATAAACACAATAGGGTCGATTCCGGCAGTCACACTTAAACCTAAACCTAATGTTAGTCAGGTCTATCTCTCTCCATTCTTAACATAAATGGCTGAGAGAGAAAAGGACAGGTAGGACTAATTTTACGTTTAGATTTAAGTGTGACTGCCGGAATCGACCATATTAGTAACTTAAACAATAAAGAAGTTTACTACCTAGTGACCGATGCTGTTTTACAAAGGGAACCTATCTCAAAAAGTACAACAAATTACACAGTTTACATAAATAATACAAAGGCTCAACATCCAAGGACACGACAGAATATTATGTGACTATGAGAAACAATCTATCCTAAGAAAATAACACCAATTTAACTTAATGTTTATGATGACCATATGTAAGCTATAATTCTCGGGATCCCACATATACGAGTACATACATGCGCTCCCGAAATGGGGTAGCTAGTTCAGAATTAGGTAAGGATATTATCACATAAGATGTTATGTTATACATACGGTGGCTTCATGTGGCAATGATTGCAGACGGGCACAGCTTTTTTTCCTGACGTTACACACCCTCATGTACTCCTTGGAAGGCGTACTGTCGGTGAAGAACACGTTCCCGGTTATCCAGTCCACTGCCAACTGTGTTCAAAAGGTCACGGTGTGTCAGGTGTATAACTACTTTCAAGAAACTGATTGAATTCTGAACATAATGTCGAGTTCTAAAACTCTAGCACTCACTCATGCTGAATATAAATATTACGCCTATTTTCCGGAGGGGTAGGCAGATCAACGGATCTCCATTTGCTACGGTCCTGACATACCTCTTTCGCTTCATCTACTTTTATAATATTCTTTATGCATTGCTCTTCGGTACAGTGTACTCTGGACCTTACCTTTGTCTGGAATTTCTTTAATTTGGACGGTGAAAATCCGACGAGGTTTTTCCCAATTATCATCCATCCTCTCCACACAACCAAACCGTTAAAGAATACCTTCCTCTATTCTTGTTACTACGCCTACTTTGACTGATACCTTTAGAAATCACAGTAATTACTGACCTTAGTCACCTTTCCCACGTTTGTAACTGAGTTGTTACTACCACTTGTTTTATTTACTTCGAAAAGTACATTTTGTGCTGGCAAAGCAATATACAGCAGGTCTTTCCTGGAAATATAGAAATTTAAGAAAATATGGAGAATTTCGTCTCATTTGAGGCCTTTTGGTATGAAAGGAGAAACTAACGGCCATTCCCTAGCCTGTCCTGGGCTGATGCGGCGCTTTACTGAAATACATCAGCTGCACCTCCATCCGTGCATGTCGTGAGAGTCGACTAAAGAACTCAGGCATTCTCTCAGGCGATAAGCTAGCAACTTGTCACTGATCATTATCCCTTTTAATGGCTATCCCTTTTCAGGAACACAGTTGTGTACCTATATATGTATTCTCTAACCTTTAGATCCTCTTTCAATGATCATCATAATAGGTACCTACCTATAATCAAAGTCTGATATAGGCTTATATTTCGGATTGTCGTGTATCTCGGTTTTAGTTTTAATGTCTTTATTTAGAGAAGCCGATACGATACTGCCCTTCCGATCAACGTACATCAACGACGAGTTGCCATACATGGCCTTGCAGGAGCGACGGTCTGATCTGGTGAAATAAATAAGGAAATAGATTATACATGTGGGTATCCCCAAGTCAATATACTTAGCTGTTTTATTATGTTTATAATTGGGAATATATTTTATGTACCTACCTACAGATTTTGATGCTGTAAAATTGTCACTTAGCTCGTGCGTCGGAAAGCACGAAAAGTGTTGGTCCCGCGCCTAATTTTTCTCCGGTCGTGTCGGTTTTCCATCCCATCGGACTACGCAGGAGATACACTATTATGTATGCCGATGGGACATACATAATAGTGGACATCTCCTGCGCAGCTGGCTTATCTCCATTGAGATTGGCCGCGTTGATCGAAAAACGTTCTGGAGGAGATTAATTTTTTATCTTTCCGCAGAAACTGCGATAGTAGAAATCTATAGATATTGATGATCGGTTAAAAATACTTGAGTGACACGGAGTTTTCGACAGAACAACGATGTGAATTCTAGATCTGCTGATTTTCCCAAACGTCAGATAGACTTTCTGAAGAAGTAGGTAAAGTTGATGCTGTCTCTATCATGATCAAGTTTTAGAGAAAGACAGCATCAACTTTATTCTTCTGATAGGCTATCTGACGTTTAAAAAAATGTGACCGCACTTTATAATTATCCATCTAAACATAATGTTAAACAAAGGGTCGCTTGCCTCAAAGAAAATCCATTGTTACAATGGCACACGAAGGACCCTACGACGTTCTGGCACAATTGCGAGCAGGTTGGTGGGTTATCAGGGTCGTAGCACTCGTCGATGTCCTGGCAGGACCTGCCGTCAGTGTGCAGCCTGAACCCGCCGGGGCATTGGCATTGCGGGCCTTGCGGTGTCGGCTGGCAGGTATGCGCGCAAGTGTTGTTTTCGCATGCCGATACTGAAAACGTTGGAGTAAATACGTTGACGTTTACACGTGTGTACCTAAAACGGGATGATTGGCTTGCGACGGGTTTCAAATATTTGGATCTGATGGATTTATACGAGTAACAATCCCCTTCTTTTCTCGTTATCGTTATTTTTTACTTTGACTACATTTATACCTAAGATTTATACATATATAAAAGCTTTATCCTGGGCAGTGCCGTAAATAGCCTTTTCTGCGCCCTGTGCGAGCCTGGCCATTTTTGCGCCTCCCAGAGTCTACGCCTTGTGCCTGTGCACCGATGGCACCGCCCTATCAATGGCACAGGTTCTAGGAAATAACGAAAACTCTAAAGTTTACGCGGGCGTGGCAGTGTACGGAAGTGTGTGCCGTAGGCGGATGTTTGTTTAGGATATAATAACATAACAATATCAATATAAGAACATCATTTTCTGAGAATGAATGAGGCAATATACTTACAACATTGTCCATCTTCATCAGAACCATCGAAACAGTCAGCAAAGTTATCGCAGACCGTCCTCCATTCGATGCACTGTCCTTTAGTAGTACAGTTAAAGCCGTGGAGACATGCCTCCTCTTTATGAAAGGGCCCAACATTTATAATTGGCTTCTTACTTACTGTGTGGAAAAATACTTTTGTTCAAAATCACCTAAGTATGAGAAGATTAAAATTTCATCGACGACAACCAGTCTCTAGTCCTTTCGGTTAATTAAAAAAAATAGAAATTGCGCTGATGCTTTAAATCGGCTTTAGATATCAACTCATTGCAGTCCACTGCTGGACGTAAGCCTTCTCCATGGCACGCCACAAGGCTACTACTATAGGGTGTTTTGTCCATAGACACCACGCTGTTCAGGCGGGTTGGTTGGTGACTGCACTGTTATTTTCTGAGTATGTTGCCGAGACCACAGGACTAGAGCACTGACAATGGGAATTTGCATTCTGCTTTACAACATGTTTAAATAATTAATGGAGCGCATGTGTGCAGTTTGCGTCATTGCGTCTTTGCTGCCCACCTCCCGGACACTAAATACTATACCATGAGTAAACATAGAGGGTATTATTCTACTCTGCCGACACCACAGGGTACGCGGTAAATCGGCGTCAGTACACATAACTTACCTGAGGCACAAGCCTCTTCCGTCTCATCTGCCCCATCAAGGCAGTCATGGTACCCGTCACATAATTTGATGGGATTAACGCATATAAGCTGCATAGGGCAAGCGAATCTACCCTTCTTGCACTGGTGCGTGCAGTTCACCTCGTCAGTCCCACCTGGGCAGTCTACGTGAATGTTACAGCTGTTGGAATGCACAAAGAAACTTATAACTTTCATTACAGTATTGAAGAGAAAGTAAATTAATTTTTTACCTTCTACCGTTACATTACATTACCTATTATTTTCATTACTTATTATGCATCACCTTTATGTTATTCTATGTTATAAGTGAAGGGTTCATGGCAAGCAGCCCCCGTGTTAGTTGAAAATCAGAGCCCAATGAGCCCACCACCAAGGGACAGACATGATGAGGAGCTGGTCTGACAACATTTGAAGATGTAAGGTCCAATTAAATTACTTAAATTACTTTCGTTCCATACGAGACTATTTTTCCCTCAATTTGGAAACCAAATCTAAATAGGCATAAGTTTGGTTTATAACTCGAGAATATTTAAGGTGTTAAAGGGAAGTTCAAAAGTAACAACAAAAGTGTTGCTAATGTGTCTCTCACGTCTCTGACCATATAAAATGTATGGGATTGACATGCACTGACACGTGTCGGGTGGGGTGGTGTGGCTTTGGTTATTCTCTCCCCAGCTTAACTTGGTGATAACCAGCTCTTCATCATCATCTATTTCTAGCCCTCCACCAAAAAAGCAAGATGTTTCTGACCGAGCGTTGAGAGGTAAGCAGATAGAGCTATTCAGTTCACAACTATACTCCCACGGTGCGCATTGAGGCGTCGGCTCCTCCTGTGATATTAATGCAAAACTATCGGAAAAGAAGCAGTGCAAAAGAATTTGAAATATTACCTCTTCCAGACAATACAATTTTACGAAGTCTGACAAGATTTGCAATTGCGTGGATTGTAAAATCCAATGAGAGTTTTCTAAAATGGCCTACGTCAGATGGCAGCACTGAGACACTAGTAATCAACTGTCAAAATGCAAACAATTTTTTATATATAAATATATTTTGTTCGATTTATCTATTCTTGGACTTCTCAGGTCTGTAAATGATGATCTATTCCTACAGATTACAAAAGGTATGTTGTTTTCTAAAAAGAGTAAACACCCAGGAATGTTTATACAATCTTGAAAAATAAACATGTTATTTCGAGTCTCAAATTCTGTTCTTATTGGGCTTTTTTATCACATTTCGCTTATCATATCCCTTTTGTTACACCCTGTATTAGGTACAATTAGCAGTCGAAATAACTCACTTGAATGCCAGGTATAGCATTGGAGTCCTCGCAGTCGTCCTCGTCTGAATAATCGAAGCAGTCTTTCTGTCCGTCACAACGCTTCTTAATGTCAACGCATTCGAAGTTGCGACACTGGTAGAAACCGAAGCCGCATGTTCTGTTTTCTGATGGGGGTTATTGTATTGTTAATAAACATAAATACTTGAAAAGGGCGACTGGTAGTGACTAATGGGCGAAAACGGGAGATCGAGCCTTGTGGCTTACCCTGAGGGCTTAGGGCTTTTCCGCCATGTACTATGCCTCGACGCCAGGGCCGGCCAGCCCATACGGCGAACAGAGCGGTCGCTCCAGGCGCCAAATCCTAGAGGGTGCCTAAATGGTAAAGATACAGGTATATATTATTAGGAGCAAACAGGAGAGGCGCCATAATTGGATCTCGCTCCATTCTAAAATTTACTTCGGGCCGGTGCTGCTCGACGCTATGAATGCGTTTGATTTACACCAACCAATCAAATTCAGTGACACAATAGACCAATGAACATGATTGGTGTATGTGGCATAGCACAGTTAGTGTACATTTTTACTTTGAACTCGTTCGCGTTAACGTAAAGTAGCCAACCAATCACCTTATGGGTTAATGGTATTACAGTGTAGTGGTTATGGGAGCCGTTCTATAGCAGCAAGTCGATGGTGTATGGAAGCCACTAGCTTTCTACTCTAAAGCCATGACTCCTACGTAACGCCGCTACAGTGTGTACTACAATCGCGAGCTATTAGCGATCTACCTACACAGTTGTCAAACACTTTCGCCGACTAATAGAGGGCAACGAGCAGTGCCGGCCCGCCCATACGGCGAACGGAGCAGTCGCTCCAGGCGCCAAATCCTAGAGGGCGCCTAAATCCGGTGTCCGGGAGTATGATTTTAGAAGTTATCGATATTCTATTACGTCTAAAATGGATCTCGCTAAAATTTACTTTGGGCCGGAACGAGGTCATCATATTTACCGATCACAACCCTCTAACTCATGCGCCGACAAAGGCTGACAAGATCATCAAGCAGCAGCGACACACCACGACGAGAACGACAGCTACACTTAGGATTAAAGATATTTATTTCTCATACAAACATAATACAAGGTACAAAATGTTAATTTAGAATGAGATATAAAAACTTAATTAATTTATACTAACATCATGCCCCTGACGCGTTAGCAACACACAGGTAATTTAAAATTACGTATTTCATAATGAATTAATGTTAATTAGGTTTAAACTTAAATTAATTTATGTGTTTACATTCTTTTAATCCGTTTGGCAAATTAATTTAAAAATGAGCACCCTCAGACAATATAATATTTATTTTGTTCAAGAATCAGTAGTCGTACTTTGTTGTCGCTCCCTTTTCTAGATAATCATTTTAGTCATAAGAACTACATAGTGTTATTATGTTAGTATTTATAATAAAAAATTATTTAATGTACTTTTATTTAAGATGAAAATTGGCGTTGTTAATTTAGCCATTACAATAATGAGATATACAAAACTTGCAAAAACAATTAACTTTTTTACACTAACATCATGCCCCTGACGCGTTAGCTTTTAGTTTAAAGGCCCCGCATTTGTATAAAAATAAACGCACAGGTTCCACAGTAGAAGACTAATCGTTCCATTTAAAATTATTGCGCTCGGGCTCACGGAGGGTTTTGTTGGAGGGTGAAGATTACGTCAATATCTAATATTGAGCCAGTTTAGCTGTGCATGATATTGGGATATGTAGTCATATTTACGCAATCCAAAAATATATCGAATACACATGTTGAGAAGGCGGTCCAACTTATCTAACAGTTTCTCTGTAATATCTGGGTAACAGACATCAGCATAGTCAATGATTTGGAAGCAACAGAGCGTTGACTAACGTGATCTTGGCCGATATGGGTAGGAAGTTCTGCATAAGTTTTAGCGAACGCTTTGGCTACCCCATTCATTCATGCTTATTTTATAGAATACCTATTCCGCCGCCGCCGCGCCCATCGTAATAATTGAATAGTGTGATGTTTTTGAGCAAAGAATATTGATAAGATTTATTTACTCACCCGTGTCGTCGATACAATACAGGATGAATTATAACGTTTTTTATTAACTAAAAAAAAAAAGTAGATACGGGTAGATTTCCACGAAGCAACGACGTCGCATCGTGAGTCGACGCCGCAGCAAGTGCGGAAACCCTTAGTTATGTGTATCACATTTCTTTAATCAATTTACCAACTTATTAGTAAACTGAAGATGTCGCCGTGTGTTACCGAACGAAATGATATTTCAACGTGGTGACTGTAGTTCCTTTTTCTGCAACTTTGCAGATAATTTGGCAAACGCACACATTTCAATCACGCATAATAATCCGACTAATGTTATAAACGCGAAAGTTTGTGAGGATGTATGTATTTTGTGCGCAAAAACTACTGAATGGATTTTAATGAAACTTCACAATAATAAGCTTCGCTTACATAAAAGTAGTACTAGGATTACATTTTGCCAACACCCTGTTACTTAATGTTGTCGCTCCCTTTTCTAGAAAGTAAAATAATGTTTTACAAGTCATAAGAACTACATAGTGTTATTATGTTTGTTTTATAATAAAAAATTTGATTTCTATGTAAAAAAAAAAAATTATTGTTATAAACTCTTTTATGTACGATCGGGCGCGGACGGAGTTGCAGGCGTCCACTAGTGTCAAATATATAGAAATCCGTGGGACTCGCAAATTGCGTAAAACTTTCTCGAAACTTTAATAAATAAAGTCCGTAGGTACATGCGTTTTGGATTTATTATTGAGCCTCGCTTTTTATCAAGGCGACAACGCATGGGCTCTGACTAGAAAACCTTGACTGATAGAAGGTTATACTTACGACAATCGATTTCATCAGACCCGTCATCGCAGTCAGGGTCTCCATCGCACCTCCAGGACTTCAGGATGCACGAGCCGGTAGAGCATCTAGAAAATACATAGGTAGGTACATTAGTACATATACAGGGTTTTACACAAGAAACAATGTTTTTTTTAATACCTCGTATTCTTTGTAAGGTTACGATCATTTTCTTCTATAGAACAAACCCTAAAGAAGAGATGGGAAACGACAAAAAAATATGAAAAAATACTGTCATTTTATTGCAAGCAATGTATTCGTTTGATGCGCAAAGTACAAATGTACCTACAAAACTAACATTATAACATTTTGAGATGGTACGAATATCTTTGAAAAAATGTTTTAACCGATTTCAGATGGATTTATGTTAAAAAAAATGATAATATTAATGTAACTTTGGACCTCAATATCTTGGAAACCCGTGGTTTTCCATAGAAATAAATGATCGTGATGTTACAAAGAATACGAGGTATTAAAACAAAGTTGTCTGTTTACACCGAGTATAGCCACGGCTATGTTCCCGAAATGAAAAGCCAGAACTGCACGAAAGGCGATCCCACAGCAAAGTTTATCTTAACGGGGACATATGTAAATGATCAGTTACAAGTTGCTACCTTATCGCATAGGAGAATTTCCGAGTTCCTTAGACTCTTACATGCACGGAAAGAGATGCAGCTGATGCGGAGATGTAGTTTGAGTGACGAATGATAAGTTTTTTATTAAATGAAACTGAAGGCTTAGTTGGACAATTTTACCACAAATAATCTCTGGTGGAAGCGCGACTTAAAGTGTTACATCATCTAAGCCACTGCTGTTGAATCATGTACTATATACTCATGACGAGTTCTTTACCGCATGAAACTGAAGGCTTAGTTAGACAATTATACGACCTATTTATTTGGTATTAGGAAGACCATCAACTATAAACATTTTAATAACAATAACAAAGCATAATAGTAAAGTTCACAATATTATCAAATTTGTTTCTCTCCTTTTTTTCAATGTACATCGTTTCTTCGAATTAGTTAAATTGCACATGTTACCCTGTGTTTGTTAATAATATCTCTTTACTTGCTTGGCTTGCTGGAAGAGATCTCTTATAGAGATAAGCTTGCCATTGTACATAAATAAATAAATATTCACATACTACACAACACCTAGTCCCACCTTAAGATCCCTAAGGTCTTGTGTCGTGGGTACTAAGCAACGGTATATAAATACATAGATAAGTATAGAAACATCCATGACTCGGAAACAAACATCTCTTCTTTTATCTTGCAAGTTATATTTTTTGTGTATGTGCAATAAAGAATAAGAAATTCGTAGCAAACCAGGCTAGCGCATCACTGGTGAAAAGGCAACTTAAAGATACTCACGTAAACTCTGAGTCCAAACACGCTAGATTATTGCAGGTGGCGTCGTCCTCGTCGCTGCCGTCGGGGCAGTCGGGGAAGTGGTCGCACGCCTGCGCGCGCTCCACGCACACCGCGCCCATCGCGCACTGGAACTGCGTGGGTGCGCATGCGCCGCTCATTGACGCTGGGTAGAGAAAACATACGATACAAACATTACTGTAATACATACACATGTCTGGGTTCCCAAATTATGGTAGGCAAAACTGTAGGATTGTAAATGAGATCTTACAATACAATACAATAACCTTTATTTGCTCAAAATATTGATAATACTCGTACATTGAAGATAATTATGCAAAAATTGATCCAACATATTTTGCCAAAAGTCTGGCATGCAAATCTTTAAACCTATAAAAGTGAACTAGCACAAAAGAAAAGCACAAATAAAATCAAATAGAATTAGTATACCATTTCAGTGTCCACTAGCAGGTTATTTTAGCTTTAAGAAATTCCTCAATAGAGTAGAAAACACCACCCATTAATAGCTCATGTACCTTTTTTTCAATAACTGCTTGTTGTCAGTTTTACAAATGTCGGCGGGTAGTTTATTATAAATTCTAGGTGCCATACCAAATATACTTTTGTTGAACAGTGCCGTTTTACATGTTGGCATGCATATTCTAAAATTATTCCTTTCCCCTTTTAACTTAGGATATTGATCTATACTATTCTTTACATGTATTGCCATGTATGTTCAGACATTTGAAGAAAGGTTTGCAGCTGTCAGTTTGCTTTATATTAACCATTGCTGTAATACACCTTTTCTGAGATCTGAATATTATATCCCTATCCGTAGAATTACCCCAAAAGACAATTCCATATCTCACTGATGAAGCCACATAAGCATGGTATGCATTAAGGACAGCTGACTGGGACACAACTCTTACAACCACGTGTAGCATAGCCGAGACAAATAAATGCTCAGTGATTGATCAATTCAAAATTTGCTGACATAAGCGCCTGCGCCGCATCCCGCGGTCAGTTCCGTTTTACCTGTCAAATAACACGCCGTGTGACCTCCCTGAGTGAATTTATCTAATTTGTAATACTCAGGGAACAAAGCTACTTACGTACTTACATTCATTTACCACCAGTGATCATTGACTAGCTTATCTTATTTATGTAACATAGCGTGGTCAGATTTACACAAATCTGTGATAAGTTGCTTGATTATAGCCCCTTTCTCGGTCGACTCCTACGAGTACGACATGCACGGTACAGAAAGAGAGGCAGCTGATGTATTCTAGTTAAGCCCCACATCAGCACGGGAATGAAGAAACTACATACAGGGTGTAAAAAGACAACTTTGTTCTTTTAATACCTCGTATTCTTTGTAATATCACGATCATTTTTTTCTATGGAAGCACCCCTGGGAAACCACGGGTTCCCAAGATATTGAGGTCCAAAGTTACATCAATATTATCATTTTTAGTTCCGTACGTCTGAATAAAAACGGAACCCTTATAATCACTCGTGTGTCTGTCCGTCCGTTTTAATACCTCGTATATCAATTCCTGTGACCCAAACACAGAGGTGTGACGTGAGCAGATGAAATCTGTATATGATCATTTTTTCTCTGCATCGTGTGGCATATCAAATGAAAGGTCTTATTGAGAAGATCTTAAATGTATTTTTTTGTAATTTTAAAATAAATAGTTTCCCAAGAAAATAGACGAAAATTGGAAACTACTGAACCTAAAATTTTGAAAAAAATACAGGTCTCCTTATAGATTATAGGAAAACCAAGATATTGGAGGTCCAAAGTTACATTAATATTATCATTTTTTTACATAAATCCATCTAAAATCGGTAAACAAACATTATTGTCAAAGATACCATGTCAAAATGTTATAATAACATTTTTTGTACTTACAGTATTTTTTCATAATTTTTTTGTCGTTTCCCAGGGTTGGTTTCAGAGAAGAAAATGATCGTACCATTACAAAGAATACGATGTATTAAAAAAACATCGTTGTCTTTTTACATCCTGTACTATATAGTACATACAGCATCCCATCCCAAATTCACGTCCAGAAGCTCTATGAAGAATATATCTATGCATAGTACGTACCTATAGCAGTACCTACATATACGAGTAGCAATATTCCTATTATTGTGCCAATATTGTGCAATATAGGAGAGTTGATAAAAACCGCTTTTAAAAAGTAAGCAGTTAGTACTTTAGATAGTACTTACTTGAGCATCCTTCTTCATCTTCTCCATGCGGACAATTTTTGTGACCATCACAGAACTCTTGCTTCGGAATGCAGACATTACTTCTGTGGCAGTACCTCTTATTGTCACCACATTCCGCCAGTGCCGAGCAAGTGCCATTATCCCCCATAAGCGTGCCGGGGGGACAGAAACACTTGTACCCGAGATAGAGGTTCTTGTTCTTTTGGGGTGGGAGATGGGCCACTTGGACACATACGTGGGAGCAGGGGTTTTTTTCGGATAAGCAGGGGTGGTTTAGTAAGGGATTATTCTCTGTTGGATGCGGCATGGTCGTTTGTACGTGTAACTGGGTGTCGTTCGGGAATATTGCTGGAAAGAGGAAAAAAAATTGTTTTATTTTCCAAAAAAAACTAGGCTTTAGTACCTATATCCTGTACCCAATGTATGCTAGGGACCATTTCTCGCTATGTTCTATATCTAAAGTCCATTTTATGTAATATCGCTTTATATCATAAAGGATAGAGGATGCAACCTTATCAAGAGTCTTCTCAAAAAACTATGGTTCCCCTTTTCCCTTTTTTCGTGAATGACTTGCAATTCACGAAAGGGGAAATTTTTATCATGACAGTGGTACATACGCGTATTTGGAAAACTTTATCTACATAAATCTGCATCTGTGGTGCCGGTGCATTTGACTGAGAGAACCCTAGAATGGATTGATGTTGTCACTCACAGAACTCGATCCTGCGTATCTTGGGCGATGCCTCGTGCAACTCTGCCCAGAAGAGGCGCGGCGTCTTGCGGTCCGTCCAGAACAAATACGTCTCCGTCAGCGCCAGCGTTGTCACCGTGCCGAATAGTTCACGGAACGTGTCGCGACCGTGTCCTAAACGTGATTACTTATTTGTTTGTACAAAAAATGGCACTATGGTTATAGCTACTTTCAACTTTCAAAAAATTGCTCTTAAAAAAGTTCAATTAACTGATTAACCCCAAAGGAGTATCACAAGTTATCTAAAAAACAGCAATGTATCACACAATAACCAATAAGCCCATTTAACTAGTCACAGGATCGCCCGACACAATCGGCGCGGAAAACAAGCATTACTGATAAACAAATAAAAAATCTATGCTGTTCTGGGAGTGAAAATAAAATGTATAATAGTTGTAGTAGAGGGACAAGACAGTCTTGGTGTTTTGTAGGCGTTGGGCTGACCACCTGTCACTACTAACTGAACTTGTACATCTCAACTATACCCTCAAAATTGGTCAGAAGTGGCACCATGTGGTTCTATCGGCCCTTGGTGCCCTGCCTGCCTTAAGGGATAAAGGCGTGAATATATAAATTAAAAACTGTCGTATAACTTAACACAATGGTACTTGTTCAGCATTTCAGTATTTGCCTGACTGTCACCTACGCCCTGTATACTCATTTCTTATTTTATCCATTCTTGTAACTTCACACATCCATCTCAACATTCTTTTACGAATGCCAGCAAAAATATGGCATGTAGGCAAGTCGAATTGAGTTCAATTTGATTGGACCCTACACATTATCTAGCTAAGCATGTCTGCATTCATCGTTTTCCATTCTATATGCCGCCAGCATAATTACACTTGAGCCAACGACCTAAGTAGTAAACCGCTAATGCTGATATACCTTCAGGATGCATGAAGTCGATAAGGCCGCTGCCTTCGTCAGAGAAATAAACGTTGTCCAGCGTCGGAGCATATCGCAGGCGGATTCTGGGACCTGAAATTATATTTTTTTATAATGGGATTCTCCGTACTAATAAGTATTTAAAACCTTGAAAGTTTATGAGAATATCTCTAAGTAATCAGAAGTACATTAGGCTATGCAGTTCTATAGAACGAAGCCGCGGGCGTCCGTTTCGTGGGCAAGCTTAAATAATTTTCATTAAAGGTTTCAAATACAAAACTACGCTATGTCATGACGTCAACTTGAGTAATGTCACGACAAGACAAGACAGTGCTTTAGGCTACCTGTCCACACTGGAGCGAAACGAAGTTGCTGAGCGGAGAAACGGAGAAATTTTAACCAATAAGATCGTATGAAGTATAGGCTCAGCTCTAGTCCAGCAGTTTTATTGATCGCTTATTCCCGGTCGTCCCCACTCTGTCGTCCCCACTCTGTCGTCCCCACTGGGGGCGAGTGGGAATAAAAAGTTTCGTTATAAACGTTCATCATCATTCACAGCCCTGAGAAGTCCACTGTTGGACATAGCCCTCCCCCAACAACCTCCACTCCGACCGGTCGGAAGCCGCCTGCATCCAACCGAAGCCCGCGACCTTGGCCAGGTCGTCCATCCACCTCGCGGATGGCCTTCCCACGCTGCGCTTGCCGATACGTGGTATCCACTCTAGAACTTTCCGACTCCATCGGCCATCAGTTATTCGAGCTATGTACCCTGCCCATTGCCACTTCAGCTTGCTGGACCGTTGACCGTTTTAAACGTTATTGATTAATATTTCCCCATTTCTGCGCACTCCAGTGGATAGGCAGCCGAAAGTCTCTAAGAACAAAAAAACATTTCTCCTTTCCGATTGATCAATTTCTGCAAAATGTATAAATACATTGAAACGTTCAAAACACATCTCTGTTCTCTCTTCACCTCCTTTACCTTTTAAGTCATTCATCAGAACATGTTGGCGCCCCTCTCCGTCTAAACTGATACTGTCGATGTGAATCTCATTATGCTGTTCTTGCTCTAAGACTGCTACCAGCATTTTCCTATAAAAATACATATATCCCAATACAGGCTGGAATAAGCTGTAACTTACGAGAGTAAGCGAAGTTAGAATTTCCATCAATAGAGCTTATACTTCATATAACGGCATAGAAAAGGCATGATAATAATATGATGACGTCGTGTTATTATTACGATGAGTACTATTTCCATACATACATACCATAACCTTACGCCTATGTCCCATAGGTAGGATCTGAAAGACCAATTGCGAACATTTCTTGTCTGCGACTTGAAAATGAGCTTAAAATACATAGTAGATGCGCGAGCGAAGCGGGCGCTAAAATTTTTCTCATATGTAGCACGTAACCTAAGTACCTAAGTTGCCTATTATTTCTTGAAAATAAGCTCTATCGAGAATTTGTGACCATTGCTAAATAATAATAAGACATGAGATGGGTTACAAGCGGGTCTAAACATAATCGTTATATTTAATTTAACAGCATTGGTAAAGTCTTCGTGTAAGCGAGAGGCCACACCAAATAACAATTGACAGCAGCGCGAGCGCAAAATTTTGTTATAATAAGCCTGTTCTTCTTTACAAAAAATATTCATATTGTTAATTGTACAAACACATCTTGACATTGTTATTTGACTTTTTAGAGTTACTAGAAACCTGTCCGTCCAGGGGGCTTAGACATTGTGATGAGCGACAACGAAGTTCGCAAAGTTAAGAAAACATTTCCTCAAATACCTAGGAAGCCTTAAATTTAACGCGTTCACTAAATAATGTGATCGCTGTTGGTGGAAATGTTTCGATAACTTTACGATGTTCGCTGTCGCTTGTAAAATTATTGCATTGCCTAAGCTGCCCTAAGCCCCAGGGGGTGGTCATGAGCCCCATAACCCCATGCATCCGCGCTTGGTGAAAACCGGACAGGCCGGACATCGTAAATTTTGGCCGGACACACGACCAAAAAGCCTGACTTCGCCAGCTTCATCCGGACGCCTGGCAACCCTACCCATAGGGGTAGGCAGAGACTACAGATCTCCATTTAGTACGTTCCAAACATACCTCTTTCGCCTCATCCACATTCATTAAATCTTCATACATACTCGCCGGTTTCAGGTGCTTTTGATTAGCCCTTTTTAACCCTACCACTTACTAGTTACTTTCATATAAAAATTATTTCGAAATCACAAGTTTATTTTTCAAGATTGTATGAAAATTTTAGAGATATTTAAAAATTCTCCATACTATCGGGAAAAATAAACATGTGATTTCTAGTCTCAAATTTTGTGGATAGGTTCTCTATAGTGGGCTATTTACGTAGCTTTTCGCTTAACATACCCTTTTTGTTACACCCTGTAGAAATCTAATATACAGGGTGGTAATGATAGCCAGGCAAATATTGATATGGCGACCAATTTTCCGACTTTTTTTTTCAGGAAAAAAATTGAATTGTGTAGTTCGTTTAAGTAGGCCTTAGGTAATGACTTTAAAACAAAATTTTATCGTATGGACAGTATTATAAAAAAAGTTGGTCCCAAAAAAGTTCAAAATATTGATTAACCCCAATGGAGAGTCATAAGTGGTCCAAAAAACAGTAATGTATCACACAATAACCAATAAGCCCATTTAACTAGTCACAGGATCACCCGACACAATTTTGGCGCGGAAAGCGAATATTGCTTTATTGTCGTATAACTTAAAACAATGGTACTTGTTCAGTATTACAGTGTTTGCCTGGCTGTCACCCACACCCTGTATAAGCACGTCATAAGGCTACTGCCATAGAGGGCTATTTGCTCAGACACCACGCTGGGCAGGCGGGTTGGTGACCGCAGTACGATTTTCGGACTACCTATATTGTTAACGCGGGAGGCGCTGGTGCCTAACTCCCGGAAACCCTTTTATCTGATACCCACGGGCAGCCATGGGGTGGTGCTATAATACGAGTATTCTACTCTGCCAAGTGCACAATTCCATCTCAACTTTCTTTTACGAATGCCGTAAGTTTGTAAGATTCTTTTAATTACTAACTATCTATTGACTTATTTGCCTGAGATTTTTTTTAAATTATTTATCTATATAATTATAATGATTATCTACAATTTTACATACCCATAATCCGGCATCACACAGAAACTGATCGGCACCTCCTGAGCCTGGAATCGGTACACCAGCGCCCTCGTCAAGGTCCTCATGGAGTACACCTCTATGTACTTACGACCCGCGTCCAGGATGTATAGGGAGTCCGTTACATAGTCTGTGGGAGGAATATTGAAAGTTCTATAAGTAATGTTAGTATGTAGGTAGGTACGTGATGTTTTGTTAAAATAGTGGTTGCCTCGTGGTCAAAATTCAACCATTTGAGGGTATATCTGTCATTTTAAGTATGTCATCATCATCATCAGCCTATTGCAGTCCACTGCTGGACGTAGGCCTGCCCCAGGGCACGTCACAAGACTGCCATGGGGGGTATTTGCCCACAGTCACCACGCTGGGCAGGCGGGTTGGTGAAAAGTATGTATTCCTAGTGAATTCATACATAAATATACACTCGGTTGTATTCCTGAAATGGGGTAGCCAGAACTGCAGGACCGTAAAGGAGATCCCACAGACACTTTTAGCATAGCTGGGTCAGTTGTTAAAGATCAGTGACAAAATTGCTAGCTTATCGCGTGAGAGAATGTCCCATACACGGAACACATACACGGAAGGAGATGCAGATGATGTACTTGTATTCCCAGTGAAGCCCCGCGCCAGCACAGAGAAACCTATTAATAAAGAGCTCATCGAAAGCAGACTGGCTTTCTAAACCAAATTTCTAGAAAGGTCTATACCATAATCCAAATCGACGACTTTTTCTAAACCTTGATAGATGATCTGATGAGTGACGCCGAGGGTGAAGTCAGTCACGTTGATGTAGCTTATCGTCTTCCTCTGGCCGTCGTATACGAATAAACCATCTGAAAATAAAATCTATTGAAGACTGATACCAGAGTGCTCGGGCAATGTAACATCGTTTGGCATCGACGTTCGTTATCGCAAGTCCCATCATATCGGTTGGAATTCATCATGCATGTGATTAATTAAGGTTTGGTGACGAACTTCTGTCGATAAATACTTTGTCTAAGATCTATGGCTATATATTTCTACTTATGATAAGCGTAAACCTTATTAGCTAACTAGCAAAAGCAAAGCGATAGCGAAAATTGTGCAAAAATCGCTGATTGCTTGTCAAATTGGTATTACGTAAAATGAGTTTAAAGTAACTTAAGCGAATATTGTATAATTTTCGCTATCGCATTGCTTCAGCTTTGCTATTGCAAATTAGGTAATCAGGGGGCCGGTTTCAGAAGATTCTATCTTCGAATCTATCTTTCATTCAATATCATCTACTTACAAAGTCTTTACTATCATGTGATCGGTAAAATAGTCTTATATTATATATAGGTACATACATATATGTCACCAACCTGCCTGCCCAGCGTGGTAACTATGGGCAAATACCCCCCATGGCAGTCTTGTGGCGTGCCTCGGGGAAGGCCTACGTCCAGCAGTGGACTGCAATAGGCTGATGATGATGATGACATACATATATGTACATATAGCCGCTTTTCGGGCATACAACCACTACCAGTACATAACGAATCCAATTAAATTATTAATAGTTACCGTAGTTATTTAGTTAGTACATTCCACCTCCAGGTCACCTTAGTCTCTCAAAGTGGTCCAGATTGGACCCCCAGGGTCCACAGGAGACTCGGTGGGGGTCTACGTTGAGAACCAATTAATTTGTATGTGGTGTAGGCCTACTACAGAACCAGTTAACTTTTAAAATGGGTCTATGAGTAAAAAAAGTTTGGGAACCTCTGATCTAGACCTTATCACCTAAGTCCTAACATCTTACCTCGCGTGCTATCATAAGCCATGGCCTGAACCCGGCCTATGTCGAAGGACGTCTCATGAATCTCAGGGTTGGAGAATATGTTGTACTGGATCTTCGTGAAGGAGTTACCGCCGCCGACGATCGCGTATCGTGGACGATAGTTTTCGTAAGCTGGAAATAAAACATAGTTACTACTTACTGTGAAAGCTGAAACCGGCAGGACTATTACCTAATAATTTGCAGTGGGAAAGCCGAAGCAATGCGACAGCGAAAATTGAGAGTGTGCGAGTGCGTCGAACGTGCCCCGCACCTCACACCGTGCATATTCACACTCTCAATTTTCGCTGTCGCATTGCTATCGCTCTACTTATTTAGTTAGTTATAAATTTGCCTACGATTTTTATCCCGTGATTAAAGTTACAAGCGACGTGAAGTAGGTTAAACTTCCGTTTACTAAAAATTCATTTGCTTACAAGATTTTTGTTAAAAAAAAATGTCAAATATGATTAAATTGTGTATCAGTAAAATTACTAATAGGTAATAAAGGTAGTAATTTTATCACGCACCTATGGGAAGCTAGCATAACATACACAAGCAAGCATCAACTTGGATAAAGGCGGACACGGACTATACTTACTATAACATTGGTTGCTAGTAGTATTCAGGATCATATCATCAGGGCAGCCGCACACGTAGCTGACGTTGGAGTTGACTAGACAGAAGTGGGAGCAGTTGTTGCCGCGGCAGGGAGACGTGGTTTTGTTGACGAGGACTGGGTGGAACACGTGGATATCTGGAATACAAATAAGTATCACTAAAAACAAATGGGCGTAAGTTTGAGCAGCACATCTCTTTGTGATGCAATGTAATTTTACAGCAAGAAACGTGCAAATACCTACTCTACCACTTCTATGACAGCTATAGATTTATAGAAACGGCTGTGCTTCCAAATTAAGTTAGCCATAGCATGACTACAGAATCCCATAGCCATATTTAGCACTGCAGAGACAGAGGCAAATGAGCAGTGTTGCTAGCTTTTTTTAATAGCTTATTCTCCATGTCCCACTGCTAGGCAAAGGCCTCCCCCATTTGAGCCCACACTTGTCTTGTTCCCGCTATAGTGGCCCAATGTGACAGAAACTTATCCAGGTCGTCCCTCCATCTTCTCCTAGGTCTTCCCCTACGCCGGTTTCCGTCTGTAGGCACCCAATCAGTGGCTATCTTTGCCCATCTGTCTGCTATCTTATCGTCTATTAACAATCGAGTAAACAAAGTGCAATGGCTTTTTTTTTTAAATTCTAAAGTAATTTTATTTATAACTCTTCATGTTTTAAAATGGCTTTTTACATACATAGGTATACCTTATTCCAGTAAGTAAATAAAAACTTTGTATCTACATGGTACATTCACTACAGCGTACATTCGCTGTCGTTTTACCAATAGCGTTTAGACTTCATCACGTTACTTAACGAACACGCTGATTTAAAGCTTGTATTGGAGGATTTCGATGTCCAACCTCTGTTGATTCGATCGGGAATATAATGCTACTTAGTCTATGCCTAAGCGCGCACTGGCGGCCAAGCAGCAGCGGCCAGGCCGCGGCGGCCACTGAGTTCACTGAAATGTCAAGCGACCAATGGCGCGCACTGACGATACAATACATACATTTCGGTGAGGTTGGTGGCCGCTGCAGCCTAGCCGCTGCTGCTTAGCCGTCAGTGCGTGCTTGGGGTAAGCCCAGGGTTAAAAATACTAACCGAAGATTGGTCTATCAGCCCTAATTAACAGTTGCCGCTCTCTGTTCAAGGTGACCTTGCTGAACGCCTGTACGGTGCTGGTCTTCAGGTCGGTCCAGAACACCTTGTTCTCGAACACTGACAGCGAGTACGGGTCGTGGGTAGGCTCTTCGAATACTACCTGCAATATTCAATCAATTGCACAAACGATGTTAAAGACGCCGCTTAGGTGCCCGAGGAGAAAAATAGATAATTATGTTATATAGATTGTTGGTGGATTTGACTGATACATACATGGAACCAAAATACAACCTCTTCTGCCTGTGGTGCACCATATGTATAGGGACGAGGTTCTGCTGGCAATAACTGCTTACTACAATGAAATAAAAAATCTGGCGACTGTCGGATTGTCGTATTTGTACCGGAATATCGGTGGTGGGCTCACGCGTTTACCACGTGGAACTTATAAGCTTAGGTACTAGTGAAAAGAGAGTATATAAGTTGCACTGTCTGTCTACTTTGTGAGGATAATGGGCATGACTGTTTTTTGGCTAGCTACAAAAATGTAGCTACTTCCCAGGCCCATTTCTTTTACATGGTCATACACTAGGTAGGGTACCATAGAATGTGTACTTGTACTATTAAAAGTTCAATATCTCATGATGGACACTTACATATTTCTCATTGGTGCTCAGCCTCAAAGCCCTGATGGTTCTGTCGATGTAGTACAGGCGGTCGTTGGGCCCGTCGACGTAGAGGCCCGTCGGAGACGAGCTCAGGTTGTCTATAAGGATCCGAGGCTCGGAGCCGTCCATCCGCGCTGTCATTATGACGGGCGTGTCGAACCAATCCGCCCAGTACATCCGCCTATATACATATATACAGGGTGTAACAAAAAGGGTACGTTAAGCGAAAAGATACGTAAATAGCCCACTGTAGAGAACCTATCCACAAAATTTGAGACTCGAAATCACATGTTTATTTTTCAAGATTGTATGAAAATTCCTGAGATATTTACAAATTCTCCATACTATCGGAAAAAATAAACATGTGATTTCGAGTTTCAAATTTTGTAGATAGGTTCTCTACAGTGGGCTATTTACGTAGCTTTTCGCTTAACATACCCTTTTTGTTACACCCTGTATACAAATGGCAATGTTCCCATAATGTGGCAGCTAGAAACTGCAGGATTATAAAGGAAATGCATTATTCCGTCTGTGTAAACTTTAGAATTCCCGTTTTTTTCCGTTCCCGTGGTAATTTCGCGTATAAACGCCTGCCTATCTGCCAGTGGAAGTCCCGTTGAGATCGGTGGATAAACAGACAGAAACACCAGAGCAAGAATATTGAGATGTGTTGTACTACTTACAGTATGACAAGTTGATATAGTGAATGTTATAGGTACCAAAATTACAAGTTGTTAGCTCATAGCCCGAGTGAATGTCGGAGTTCCTTAGTCGACTGACGACATGCACGTAAGGGGATGCAGCTGATATATTCTAGTAAAGCCCCGAATTAGTACTGAACAGCAACAGGCAGAATAAACAGAAACCTTACCCTTGTTTAGGATCCAGCGACACAAACTTGGGATATTTCGCTCCAGTTTTGAGGGTCATGCAGGCGGCTCCATTCGGCTTGCAGACCACGATCACGCCACGCTTCACATCGGTGAAATATATGTTGCCGCCCATGTAGTCTACCGCTATGTCTCCAGGCTCTTCAACGCCTATGCCAACTATTACCTGAATGATGAGGTTTTTAAATTTTGTAATGTGGTTGTGCATAGTACCTATCTGAACAGAGAGACTCAATTCTTGATAGTGTTCACAGGCAGCTACGGTAACATCGAAATATAATCCGTGTTATTAAAAAATGATTTAAACAATGTTTAAGCTAAACATTGTATAAAAATAACAGATATTCTAGACATTTTGTGGTTTTTATAGCGGTTTTGTAATAACACCCTTTGGACCTTTTTCCCACTAGACGATACGACCACGACACGGCCCATACTAGATATCGAAATTTCGTTCGTGGTCGTGTTATTGTCGTGTCGTCTAGTGGAAAAACGCCTCCTATGTTTTCTACAAAAAACTATAATATTTAAGTTATTCTTATTTCATATACTCCCAGGTGATTAGCTAGTAACTATGGTAATTGATCTTTTGTATCTGGCTATGTTAAATGCCGTGTGGTGCCGGCAGAGTATAGTTTGTACCACCCCTGCCTGCCCGTGGGTATCGTACGAGACGATTAAGGTGAGCAGCAGCGCCTCCCGTACTGACAACATACTCCAAAAATCACACTGCGGTCACCAACCCGCCTGCCCAGCGTGGTGACTATGGGCAAAACCCCCTGTGGCAGTAGCCTTGTCGCGGGCCCCGGGGGAGGCCTACGTCCAGCAGTATACTGCAATAGACTGAAGAAGAAGATGTCAAATGTGGCTGAAGGATGTCCTTCAAGATTCTGCAGTAGCTACTGGCTAGTCCAATAAATTCAGAAACGCAGTAAAGTTATATAAATGTTATTGAATGAGCTAGCACCTACCTGCTTAGTTTCCTTAAAGTTGTTAAGCTGGGCCCTCATGACAGCCTGGTGACCTTGCGCCGTCTGCACCCAGTACAGGTACCTGCCGTCGTAGGTTATGCCATGTGCCTGGTGAAAATCAGAGGGCTTAGAATGTTTTTCAATCTGTAATGTTGTCGGTGTACTGAGTTACAGAATAAATTTCTTTTATCTTTAGTTATCTATTTTTTTAGAAGAAGTCTTCACTTTGATTGATTGCTAGTTTGTGACCTCTTCACGCTCTATTTAATCAACCAATATTTTTGTTATATTTCATATATATAGTTAAACTAGCGACCCGCCCCGGCTTCGCACGGATGCAGTGCTGATACTATACCTATAATATATACTATATATAAACCTTCCTCGTGAATCACTATCTATTTAAAAAAAACCGCATCAAAATCCGTTCCCTAGTTTGAAATATCTAAGCATACATAGGGACGGACAGACAGCGGCAAGCTACTTTGTTTTATACTCGTATGTAGTGATAGTGATAAGACAGCATTGCGCGTGCGGCCTTCTCAGACCGCAGCGCGTGATCTACCATCTTGGTCATACGGATCTCTCTGTCTGTGTGGCAGCTGAGGTATGAGAGAGAGAGAGGCAACTCCCCTGCGGTACACCGGCAGTGATGGAATGGAGAGGGGAGGTGGAATTTTCCACCCCCACATAGAATCGTCGGTCCCGCAGAACATCGGCTATCAGTATTGTAGTCAGGAAACAGCTAGTATAAATTTTATAGAAACACTAAAAAAGCAAATTTACCTGTTTTAGCCCAAAAGTGACGTTATATACGATCTTTGACTTGAGAGTAATGTAGCTTATATCTGAGCCAGTGCTGAAGAAGAGCCAACCTTCAGGTCCTGAAACATATTGAAAAGCCATATTACCTATAAACTAGAAACGCTACATCTATACTAATATTATGAAGAGGTAAACTTTGATTGTTTGTTTGTATTTTATAAAAATATTGAAATGTGCATACCCCTTTTCAAAGAACGCAGTTTGCTAGTATTCGTAGTAGCTACGAAAGCGTGGTAGTATTCGTAGCTACTACGAAGTGTCGTAGCATTGCTACAGATTGACTACTTAACCGATAAAATATTTGAACTGCAAGTGACCACTTTAAAAATATAATAACTTAAAAAACATTTAGGTACTAATGTTGAGAGTAAAGGTAGCAATTAGGTATAATTTTTTAAATCTATCTGAGCAATTATGTACTAATTTTTTAAGCTATTTGAGTAGATATTTCTTACAATGGTCTCGCGGTCCTGCTCACAACATAATGCTATAGACTTAGATGGCTATAGATAAGTGGGCATGGTGTGGTAGACTCGTAACACCGATGTCATCGTTGGCCTTCTGAACTAGCAAAACCTACTTACACTAATACGAGTATAATACTCTTTCCACGGTGCATTGGTGCGGTCTGGTCCGCGTGGGAAACTGGTATTTTTAAATTTTAAATTTTTAAATAAATTTTGAACAATAGAACCTTACCTTTAGCATAGCAGCCCCACTGGAAATCATCCTGAGCATACCCTGGCTCGCAGGAGCACATGTTGTCAGACCCGCACATCTGCGCACACATTGGATGCAGACTCTCGCATATGGTGACGTTGTAGCACGAGCGTGACGTGTAGTTGTATTCCTGGAAGTAGGCATGGGTCATATCATTGCAGTCCACTGCTGGACGTAGGCCTCCCCCATTGCACGCCACAAGGACTTACTTGACTTTGTTCCTAGAAGACCTTCACAGATCTCCGCCATCCCGCTTGGTTCTGAGCTTCGCGTTTTAATTCGCTCCAGCCCCCCTAGCATGACCACGCATCGTGGATATCGTATCGTCTTTATACAAAATTCAACATGGTGGCTATATTTATCATATTTTGACAGGCTAAATGTCGATAAATCGGTTTATCATATCGTGTTTCTCAGGTCATGCTACTTGAGCAGGTTTTCCCTACTTTCTTCGCCTCTGCAATGACCGTCCGCTGTCAGGTCTGGTTAGGACGGCCATGTTTACGTTTTCCTTGAGGGTTTCAGTCTAGGGATTGCCTCGGTATGTGGCTCTCCTTCCTTCGCCACAAGGGTACTCGGCCTTATAAATGGTTACAGTAACGTTAACAACTTACGCAGACCTGGTGGTGCACGATCATCGTTGAGGCGAAGAGCTTAGGGAGACCTAGATGGAAATGAAGCTCAAAATCGATAGGGATGGCGAGCACTGTGGAAACCCACTGCCCTCTGTCCACACAGGACCTTAAGCAACGTTAATAACAGGTTAGTTTCAATTCCAATAACCAGCAGTACCTGGAAGTCGACTTTGGAGTGGCAGTAGCAAACGGGAGCCGCTCGCTCCGGGTAGCAGTGCGCGGTGTCGCCACATGTGTCGTTCTTGCACATGGTTTTCCCTGGAGACGATACCATAACTTAAGGCTTGATACCCAAAAATAATTGGCTTGGGATGAACAGATGTGCTATGCTACGTTGCTATGTATGCGTGTGATATCCATCAATTATAGGTCATCATCATTTCAGCCCTGGGAAGTCCACTGCTGGATATAGGCCTCCCCCAACAACCTCCATAGCGGCCGGTCGGAAGCAGCCTGCATCCAACCGACGCTCGCTACCTTCACCGTTCATCTCGCGGGTGGCCTTCCCACGCTGCGTTTGCCGATACGTGGTATCCACTCTAGAACTTTCCGGCTCCATCGGCCATCAGTTCTTCGAGCTATGTGCCCTGCCCATTGCCACTTTAGCTTGCTGGCCCGTTGTGCTAGGTACTCATTATTTAAAAATAAATATTCACAAGATTTGCAACACTATGTCAAGTCCCACACTAAGACACGTAAGGTCTTGTATCGCAGTATCGCAGGAACTAAGCAACGATATATAAATACAAGCTGAATTATATAATTATAAGGTCTTTCCGAAATTTGTGATTTGCTTTTGACACGAAACTATGTAGGTAAAAAGAAACAACTTTCACTATGGGGCCAACTCCGAAATAGTGAAAAAAAAATCTCTTCTAAATCAGTGGAGGGTGTAGGGCCCGGTGGTGGGCGCACCCATAGTGAAAAAAAAATCTGCTGTTCCATACAATCTTGAATAATTACTGCACTGAAATGTATGGAACAGCTATTTTTTTTACTATTTCGGAGTTGGCCCCATAGTGAAAGTTGTTTCTTTACCTACCAAGTTTCGTGCCAAAAGCAAATCAAGACTCGGAAATAAAACTCATCATATCACATTCGTCACACCTATTTGCACCGACCGCTATTCGAACCCAAGACTATAGAGGAATAATATTCCTCTATGCCTATGCCAGGACCTATGGCACGGCAGGCATTATAACATCAATGAATTTTATTGGTGTTAATATTTACTTACACTGTTTACAAAAAGGTCCTTCATCGCTGCCGTCCTTGCAGTCGGGTATGCCATTGCACATCATATGTTGAGGTAAACAGAACGATGAGTCTATGCACTTGTAGAATTTAGACTCATTCACCATCAAGTCGAAGGGATCGCAGTCAAACCCGTTCTGTAACCTGTGAGACAACTTGGATTCCTCTGAAAACAAATATTAGTTGGTTCACTCAAGTTTTATTTTTTAAAGGCAGATTCTTCCATTGGTCTCCGACTTGATCGAATTTTGGAAAAAGACAGCATCAACTTTACGTTCCGACAGGCCCTATCTGACCATTGGAAAAATCAACCCTTACGCCGGGTACTCATTAGCGAGCTGTAACAGTAACCGTTATAGTGTGTACGCTCGCAGCAGGTTAGCGAACCACGTACACATTATGTTTTTTGGTTGCATGCAACGGTTACGGTTACAGCTCGCTAATGAGTACCCGGCTTAAGACATCATCATCGTCATTTCAAGTCATATGAAGTCAACTGCTTCCTTCTAACACTACCCGTAACATAATATACCTACTTACCCAAGTATATTACGTGTGATATTAAAATAAAACGAACCTAACCTATAATTATAATTTTACCCCATCTAGCATTACCCGTAACCAAAGACCTTACATGTTCTGTTGCTCAGAAATAACGTTTTTAGAGTAAGTTGTTTTTAAAGAAATCGTCATAATTGAAATCGGAATTTGGCACAAAACAAGCTTTTGAACATTTTACTCGATATGTAGGTAGGCACTGAACTTTACTCGCCGGTACTTACTACAGACTTCTATGTCGTTCTCGTCGCTTTGGTCCGGACAATCATACTTCCCATCACACATCCATAGTTGGGAGATGCAGGTGCCATCGTGGCATTTAAAACCCTGGCAGGTAGACTAGAAAAGATAACATCAAAATTAAGATTTTCGTAGACGTAAATATGTGCATTGCCAGATAAATAATACCTATATACCGTAGGTATACTTCACTTTAGCTACACTTCATAACTTTGACCTATGAGGTATATAATTTTAATAAGTCAGTAGTCTTGAATAGGTACTGTTAATTTGTACCTACAAAATTCATGTGTCATGGCCCTATCTGGATTCGAACCCATCTACACAGCTGGCTATATAGTCGCTGTAATTTTACTTATTTAAATACTTTCAGACGCTCGCGACTCCGTTTGCGTGACCTGAGGGCTTAGTGCGAGTTTTCACTTCGCATTCGATTGCGTAAACGTAAACTATTCGACCAATCACATCGTGCCGTTGTTCTCATTTTCATTACATCATGCCATAATGTGATTGGGTGGCTGTTTTACGTTTACGAGATCGAGTTCGAAGTGAAAACTCGCACTACGCCCTCTCTGGGTTTAACTTAGGTACTTACCTACCTAAGTACAAGTATTATATTTTCGTCAATTTTAAATTTTCGCTTTAACTTTTTTTCGTCCACAAAAAAGCCTTCTCCTGGCCATTAACACATCCAATTTGCGTATTGGTAACTAACTAACGCCACCACCTAAACTAGTAGTCATTTGCATCATCACTCGCTTATTCGTCACTATACCTTGTCGTTATACATGTCAAACGAGCTACTTACATTCATCGCGCTAAAATTAAAGTCGATGCAGCCTATCTCATCGCTGCCATCCTCGCACTCACTGGCGTTGTTACATAGCCACGGCAAAGGAATGCATCTCTTCTTGTCATTGCAGAGGAACTGATGAGTGACGTTGCAATATGCAGGGTCGGGGAGGTGTACTGAAGAAAAATGACTAAAGTAGAAGCAGAACATATCGTGCAAGCAGTTTCCGTGTCGGCTATCTATTTCTACAAGTCATAGTGATTGATGATCACTCTTGAACCATGCTACATAAGCTACTAGTGGCTTATACATACATAGAATCACGTCTCTTTCCCGGAAGGGTGGGCAGAGATCACGGATCTCCACTTGTTAGTATATATGACTTAAGAAGACAACGCGTGACCAAAATGCTGGCTGCTAAGAATGAGTCTTGCCATTCAACGCGGCAATGCAGCCCGTTATCTACAGGGTGTAACAAAAGGGGTATGTTAAGCGAAAAGCTATGTAAATAGCCCACCAAAAGGAACCTAACCACAAATTTTCTGACTCGAAATCACATGTTTATTTTTCCAGATAGTATGGAGAATTCCTAAACAAGTCAGAAATGTTCATACAATCATAAAAAATAAACATGTCATTTCGAGTCTCAAATTTTGAAAATAGTTTCTCTATAGTGGGCTATTTACATAGCTTTTCGCTTAACATACCCTTTCTGTTACACCCTGTATAATGTAGCCAGCTTTATAGGCATGCTACCCGAGAATGGACGTCAGTTGAACCGACCGTATTTCGGCCAAGGCGGCCAATCTCTACGGAGATTGGCCAGGTATGCAGGAGATATTATAGTGCACAGGTGTGTGCGCAAGCACAGATGCACAGAGTAACGGAATAGAGATTCCGGAAAGCCGACACGACCGGAGAGAGATCAGGTGCAGGACCAACGGTATTACGTGCTTTCCGAGGCACGAGTACCAGTCATTGAAACATACCTACACAATAGAAGTGGCATGCACCTATGGCCAAATTTTCTACAGGTAGGCATTATGCCTGTTCGATTTAATTAAGTTTCAATGAGTAATCATCAGTAGGATCTATCAAAGAAGATAGGCGATACGGGAGCAGGACATGATTCAAGCAGTGCCGTTAAAAATGCTAGGATGACACCTAAAGTTACAGTACAGCGGCTGTACCTAAGTACGCATAACCATGCCCTCTTTACGGTGCCTGATAGAGTCATCTTAGCAAACCAAAGTAAATTAGCTTGAATATGACAGAAATTCTAAATAAAGGCTAGGGATCACATGGTCCAACAGAAAAATTAAGTATGTATCATCGTAACACCTTAAATTGGTATTTTTTATGAAATGGTGGGTAGGTATGGTAAGGTACTCGTAAAACTGTCCACTTTTTAAATCCAGATCCCTATCTAACGGTTTTTAATAATGTTTTAATACTTATACAACGACATAGGACAATTTTTTACATGTCATGCTACTTATTCCTACTTTTAAAAGTTAACAAAAAAACTTACGGCAAAAGTTTTCGTCGGTCGCATCTTGGCAATCTGGTATGCCATCGCAGAACTTCTGATGCTCGATACATTCCCCGCTGTTGCAGGCCACCATGTTCTCCTCCACACATCCCCTATCCAGCATCTCATCTTGAAATTCCCCCCAAGTAGACACAACACACGCCAAAATTATTGCTAAGGTGCCGCTATAGGCCACCATTGTGACGACCGTTGTATTTTTTAATCTGTAAATGATCGCGCCGGCCTTCTTTGTAAAATAACTGATTATTAAAATGCGAGGCCTAGATTAATCACGTGCTTCCGTTGCGACCCCGAAATGGAAGAACATTTTCTATACTAGTCCGGTAGATAGCTGTTCTAACTACCCGCAAATTTTGTTTAAAAAAATCAAGGGTATTGAAACATTTCAACTTCAACTTTAAAAAATAAATGGATAAATATTTTTTAAAACTAGACAATTAGTCCAGTCGCTTATGTTATCGTATAATAACATAGAAAAACTAGGTATCGATTACCAGGGCTCAGTAGTACTAAGTGGAATAAACTTTAAATTTGTGGTAGAAATTCATTATTTTATCCGGTAACCCTTTAAATATGCTGGCAACATTATGCGCTAGCGCCTAATGACAGCTGTCATTGTCACGCTGTCAGAGTTTATGTCTGTCAGCCAGCCAAGCGGGTCAGAGTCCAACTTTCCGCAACTTTATTATAACTTTTACCCCGTTTTTATTTCATTTCATTTTAGTTTTTGTTGTTCCAGACATACTTCCTAGTTATAAGTGTAACCTAGTTGTACTTTTCGCATCATCATGGCATCTCAAATAACGAAGTCGATCCTGCGAGCTACTCATGCCAACTCAACCCTCAAATTCGGTAATTATTCAGTTTTACACCTTAGTTTTAACCGTATTGATAATTTAAATACAATTTATACAATGTTTATTCCTCCGTGGTCAGTATAGTGTTCTAAAGAAGTTGTTTACGCACACATTTCACATGTAAATATTTAGCAAATTTTTAGGTAAACTTTGGACCCAGAAGCTGACATTGGCACAAATTGTTAATTTATTTAGATCTCATGTTCTATTACGATAATCTTGAACTCATTTAACATTGATGATAAATAAATGTAGAAGATACTTGGTAGTTCTTGTCAGAAAATGTTATTTTAAAGCTATTTAACACACAGAAACTACCTACTTGTGTACTTTGAGTAGGTACCTACTTGTTTAAGATATTTGATACATATCTACAGTATTTCTTTATTTGTTACAATATTACAATGTATTGATAGATAGACAGAATAGATAGATATTTATTCTAATTTAGTTTTGCACATATGTATTGTCCAGTTACAAGACATAGGTTTCAGTTTATATGAAGTTGATTCATTACATTAATATTTTTAAATAAATGGGTTCATAGTTATTTCTTTCGTAATAGTTAAACCATGTCTTAAACTATGCCACATCTATTTACTTCCTTTCTTATAAAATAACATGAAATATATTAAATAACAATAAAAAAAAACTGATGAAAGTATATTTTTAATTTAGTCATTTTACTTATGTATGTATAATGTTGTAAGTGCATGTCAACTAATTTATAAAACAAATAAACATTTAGGTAGATATATTAAGTAACAAAAATTCTAGCAGAATTTTTCATCATAACAAGGCTCAGTAGTGTGTATAATTTATCTATTTATTATTTGGTGGCCGATTGGTCTAGTAGGTAGTGACCCTGCCTGCGACGCCATAGGTCCTGGGTTCGAATCCCGGTAGGTGCCAACATTGATATGATGAATATCTTTCTGAGTTTCTGAGTCATGGATGTTTCTATACTTATCTATGTATTTATATACCGCTGCTTAGTACCCATGACACAAGACCTTAGGGAGCTTAATGTGGGACTAGGTTAATGTTTTGTGTGAATATTTATAATTTAACATTTTCAAAGCATTACAGCTTGCACCAATATGCACTAAAATATCTGGTACAGTGATAATTTGTGATTTGAAGTTGCTATAAGCTATACTATTTTATAATATGTTGTTATCATATCAAATCTGCTACATCCTGGTATGATTAGTCTATAATTAGCTGGATAATATCTACTTGGACTTTAGAACATACGAACAGGTTCCAAATAGTTCTTTACCTACTCATTCCACATAGATTTTTGGAGATATTCCAAATCAAACAACTAACTAAATTCACACATCGGAACCCTTTCCGTTTGCCCAACAAGTGGATGCCAAGTTGCTGTGCTGCCATTATTGGTAATTCACTAGATTAGTGCATTGAACATTGTTAGACTATAGTGCCAAATTGTTAAGATTTTTAATATTGTGTTCGCTATAGGTAAATAAATACATACATTACACACACACACGCACACACATCTGTGTTCCCGAAATGGGGTGCATTTTGTGTAATATGAGACAGGCTCATGGTTAGTGACAAGTTTCTAGCTTATTGCCTGAGAGAATGCCCAAGTTTCTTAACAAACTATTGCAGCATGCACAGAGAGAGATGCAGCTGATGTATTCTAGTGAAGCCCTGCATCATGACAGAACATCCATACATACAGTAGAGTGATGATGATAGTTAAACTAATTATTATAATTGCAAAGTCAAAGATTGAGGTTTCTTTAAGTTATCTTCATTTTGTCTATTGAATTGTTGTTTGTAACATGGTCAGACACAGCACGTCGTGCGCTCAGCGTGGGCGCAGCTGTGCAACAGAAGAAGACCCTCAAAGACCCCTCCGGCAAGAATGTGGTGCTGGTCGATGGAGTCCGGACTCCTTTCCTCGTCTCCTTCACCGATTATGCCAAGATGATGCCTCATGAGCTGGCCAGGCATGCTTTGCTGTAAGTATCTGATGATGATGAAACACTAACCATGTTACTGCATAAGAATTTAAAACATTGTTTGAGCAAAATGTTGCCTGCGGGTTATTCCATACATTTTACTGTCAGATGTAATTTTTAAGCAGTGTCTATTAGACGCGGTCCTGTAATAACACCGTTACGCTTTGTTAGTTAGAATACATACAGCGCCATCTATCGTCAAAGGGATAAACTTCGCCAACTAAATTTTTACCACTCCCTTACTATATGGCACTGGTACATTGATTTATAATTTGACACTAGATTGCTCTGTTTACGTCAGCTATTTACATGCTATTTGATACAACATAGTTATAGTGTTAACAAAATCAAATTAATTTACAAATTAAATTAATTATTGCACATATTAAATAAACAAAAATCTATAAATTCAGACTAATGCGTCCATAATGTTATGAAATAAAAAAATACAAGTAAGCAATCAATCCAATATCAACACTATACAAACCTCTTATCTCGCAGCGGTCTTCTCCAAAAGACCGGGATCTCCAAAGAGCTGATCGACTACGTTATCTACGGCACCGTGATCCAGGAGGTGAAGACCTCTAACATCGGGCGGGAGGCGGCGCTGGCGGCGGGTTTTAGCGACAAGACTCCTGCGCATACCGTCACTATGGCGTGCATCTCTTCTAACCAGGCTATTACCACTGGCACGTATACATACATACAGGGTGTTTGCGACAACCAGGCAATTTATTGATACCATGACTTCAGACCATCATTCTGAGATGGAAAACACTGAAAATTTTCCCAGAAAATTTTCCGACATTTTTCATATTTTTAGGAAAAAAATAGTTAAGTTCGTTTAAGTAGGTCTTACACAATGACTTAAAAATAAAATCTTAACCAAAATATGATTTAACAAAAAAAGTTACCCTCAAAAAAGTTCAAATAACTAATCAACCCTATGGAGAGTCACAAGTAATCTAAAAAAACAACAATGTGTCACACAATAACCAATAAGCCCATTTAATTAGTCACAGGATCGCCCACTGATAACGAAATCAAAAATATATTTACTGCGCGTAATAACACTGACATATAACTCAACACAATGGCACTTGTTCAGCATTTCAATATTTGCCGGGCTGTCACCCACACCCTATATACACATGGCTGCGTTCCCGAAATGGGGTATAGTGTGTTTCACCGTACAATGCCGTTGGATGATGGCACTAGTTACTATGTGTATGACTACATTTTCTGATTAACTGCATACAAAAAAATTGTTAGTTCCCATATCAGGCATAAGAGTTATTCTATGAAATGGACTGTAGCCAGAACTGCATAACCATATAGAAGATTTTTCAGATACGTTTAGCATAGCAGGGACAGGATGTAATTGATTCCTCACATGTTGCTAACTTATCGTCTGAGAGTATGCCCTATGTAATATGGTGTATGCTAGTGGAGCCCCGCATTAACAGAAATTTTTAATATATTTATATAGGGTTAATTTTAAAACATCAATAACCTCGCAAAACTAGGTAGCTACCATCATAAACAACAACATTTGTTCTACGAGTTTTGATAATTTGTCACATTTTACTTTCATACAAAAATTAATATCAATTTAATATTACCTCTAAATGTTCTTAAGTCTGTATATAACACTGATGCGCGCGCGATCGCGGGCGTCAACCTTTTCGTATACCTACGACTGGAACATAAACTTACAAATGTCACGGCAGTACTATAAAAGCTTGGAAAATCATTTAAAATTAATCTATTGAGTTATGATAAAACTCGTAGAACAAATGTTTTTGTAAAATTTTAGCTATCTATTCCTGCGAGGTTATTGATGTTTTAAAATTAACCCTGTATAATTTCCACAGGTGTGGGCATGATAGCCGCGGGCGCATACGACATAATCGTGGCCGGAGGCGTGGAGTTTATGTCGGACGTGCCCATACGTCACTCGCGTAAGATGCGCTCTCTATTGCTGCGATTGAACCGCGCTAAGACGCCCGCGCAGCGTCTCAGTCTGTTGGCTACTATCCGACCTGATTACTTGGCTCCGGAGGTAAGGATACTTCTTTAATAGAAAAAGGGTTTTGGATGTGGTTTTGATTTGATTTTACTTAGTATGGACTAGTTTGTGACTATTATGACTTGGCCTATCTCCCGTTTCCAGCTTGAAGTCGACTTCCGGGACACCCTGCATGTATAAGGTCTATCCAAAATTAGTGATTATCTTTTGACACGAACCTAGGTAGGTACAAAGAAACAACTTTCACTATGTGACCAACTCCGAAATATTTTAAAAAAATCAGCTGTTCAATGCATATAAGTGTAGTAATTATTCGAGATTGAATGGAACAGCAGATTTTTTTTTTCAATATTTCGGAGTTGGTCCCATAGTAAAAGTTGTTTCTTTTTACCTACCTAGTTTCGTGTCAAAAGATAATCACTATAATATAGTTATACTGTAAAAAGACAACGTTGTTATTTTAATACCTCGTATTCTTTGTAACGTAACGATCATTTTTTTTTATGGAACCAACCATGAGAAACGATTTTTTTTTTTCTTATTGTAAGCAATGTATTCGATTGACAAATGTACCTACAAAACTAACATTAAAAAAAACCTGATATTCATGTAACTTTGGACCTCAATATCTTGGAAACCCGTGGTTTCCCAGGGGTGCTTCCATAGAAAAAAATGATTGTGATTTTACAAAGAATACGAGGTATTAAAAGAACAAAATTGTCTTTTTACACCCAGTATACAACACATAATTTTGGATCCTATCTATTCTATCTACATCTACATTATATAAAGACATCCTTTGTGTATGTTTGGATAGGCCCAGAGAAGCGTTAAATTTGGTGGACTTAGTTTTACCGCTAGATGGCGCTGTTGCAGCAAGTGAAGTTACTGACAGGCGACTAGTCTACACTAGCATAAAGAGGGAGAGATTTGATTGTTTGTTTGTATCGAAACTACTGTGTGGTGGTGGTGAAGGACAGCTATTTTGACCCCGCCACTAGTTTTAGTTTAGCCCTTGTATATAAACTCCAATCGGTGTGTGAAAATTCGATGCCGCGTTCTAAGATTTGTATTGGAGTTGGTTCTGTCTGCGTCCTATAGATGGCTTTCGCTACAACTGGACCCATTAAGGATTAAAAGTGATAATTATCATTAATAATTATCTTTGATAATTATAAAAATCAAACAATAAAATAATCTGAGTTTATTTACGTATCCAAACGCGCTAGACATTAAAAAAATGTTTGACTGACGAAAGAAGTGCGAATTTCTTTTCTTTACATACTTTCTTACTTTTGTTTAACACCATAAAAACAAAAACTGAATTAAATTGTATATTTCTCATATTATTCTTTGCTGTTTATTTAATAATGCCGAAAAACTGAGACCCTCTTTGGGATAAATATATTATCATTTAAAGAAAGAACATTTCAGGAAGCAAAAGGACAAATCAGCTAGGATAATTATCCAAAAATATATTTATTTTTGTAATTTCGAACCCTGATTAACATTATAGATAACTTTTACCACGGCAAAAATTTCTTTGTTTCTGGGAGGGTACGACCATGAAGAAATAATTCCGAAGCAAAGCGCGAAAAAAGTAACTTTATGTACTAAATAGAGACCGTTTAATGCAGCTGCCAGCAGTATCAGAGTTCTCATCAGGCGAGACAATGGGGCACAGCGCGGACCGTCTGGCCGCGGCGTTCGGGGCCAGTCGGCAAGAACAAGATGAGTACGCGCTGCGGTCACACACGCTAGCAAAGCAGGCTGAACAGAAGGGGTATTTTACCGATCTAGTGCCGGTTAAGGGTAAGTGTTAATATTAAAATCTTTTGTTTGTTATAAATGCAGAATATGTTGTTTGTAAATTGTCACTTTTTATATTATTTTCTTTATTTGTGCTCAGGCAAATAATATACTTCAGTTACTTAGTATCGTGTAGATAGCTAAGACGGGCAAGTGGCTGGTTATGCTGCATAACAATATACAGTTTAAGTTGGTGCATAACTTATGCACCAACTTAAACTGTATAAACAAGCCTTGTGTTAGCGTTTCGGGGCTTTATTACTAATTCAAATTCAGAATACATTATTTTATTTGCACAAAATAAGGTGAAGTTGGTGTTAGTTTGCTTTAATTAGTCTCTTATTTTCTCTTACTACTTATTAATGGTTTGACATCGCCTATTAACGAATTTAGGAGAACTGTTAAAGTGCAGTTCTCCTAAAAATAATGTTGTATTTATAAAGCTGCATATAGAGAGTGATTTTTGGTCGTCAACGTTCCCGAAAACTACGGAATCTCTTCATCATCACGATCATTTTTCTCCATGGAAGCATACCTGGGAAGGTGTCTGGTTTCGATAATATTAGGATCCAAAGTTGAGTAAATAGACTGCGTTTTTCTGCATAAATGCACATTGACGCGTGTAGCAAGATTTTTTCACGAGAAATAATTAATATCTGTGTACAAAAAAACTAACATAAAACAAACTAACATAACAAGTAATTTAAAATAAAATTTAAAAAAAAATGACATCGTTTTCCAGCATTTTTTGGCATAAACTTACTTTATTTTATCTATAGAGTACGTACCCTTCGTTAAGGGTGGCAACGAAAAAACATCCTGTATATTATATCAAGTTTCACATTTTTACAGTCACGCAAAACTCCAGGAATTATAAGTAAATGTGTCTATTTATTAAATACATTGACATCACATTTTTGTAAACGACTTTCCGTAGTACGTTTCACAGCTGGAATTCCATAAGATTGTTATGTGTCTATAAATCATGTGTCTCTTTCTAGTGGAAGGTAAGGACGGTTTGGTGGAGAGAGACAACGGTATCCGCGTGTCCACTCCGGAGCAGTTGGCTAAGCTGAAACCGGCTTTCATCAAGCCACACGGCACCGTCACCGCGGCTAACGCTTCTTTCTTGGTAAGTCATCTATACTCGTACTAATATTATAAGCTGAAGAGTTTGTTTATTTGATTGAACACAGGAACCACTGGTCCGATTTGAAAAATTCTTGCAAGGTCAGATAGCTCATTTATCGAGAAAGGCTTATAGGCTATATAACAACTCGCCCTGGCTTCGGACGGATGCAATGCCCCTCACGCGGACGAAATCGTGGTCGGCCGCTAGTTTTTATATGACGAGCTTCTGTAACTGCGCCCTATTTAGTCCTGTTGGTCTGGCCGAGTGGCCATTCTTGCGCCTCCAAGAGTCTTACATCTGTGCCTGGGCTCCGGTGGCACCGCTCTATTTACGACACTGAGCCGATATGTGATATTCTGATACAATCAATGAATATTTTATTTAGTTGCACTAAATATGTGTAGAAATACTTGTTAATGTCAAACATGACTTTTTAATTAAATATGTAGGACTTATTGTGAATACACACTTTACTCCACATTGACTGAATAAAGTTTGAAATCCTATACATATAACGAGCAAGTCTTGTACATATATGTATTTGCTATAATACTTGTTGCATGCACATTGGTGTTATAATAGTGTACTCGTATTGATAAAAACTGCATGCAAGCTTCGCCTTGTAATAACAAATCGCTCTTGTTTTCCTTAACAATTTTGTTACAAATTTGTTTTGTTTCAGACTGACGGCGCGTCTGCTGCCCTCATTATGTCGGAAGCGAAGGCCAAGGAGCTCGGATTCAGGCCCAAGGCTTACCTTCGCGAGTTTACGTACGTTGCTCAGGTAAGGATCATATATACGTCCTGTGTAACTTTAACTACGAGTATGACTAAGGGTGATATGGCCATTAATCTCCAAAAAATATGTGGGATTAACAAGTTGAACCCTTAGCACTGCACATGTATTTATATCGAAAGATCACACACGAGTAATGGAAACATTCGCGGAAGAATAACTTCCTTTTCGAGAAGAAACTTTCCGAGATATAAAAATAGCGTTGTAATTTTTAATTAATTTTACATATTAATGAACTTGCTTACCCAACTTGTTTGTTACTATTTAATTTAGTTACTATTTTTAATTTTGGTTTCACAAATTATGATTTTCATCAAATCGTAACATAGTATAAAACAATGTTATATAGAGCTGTCTTTCTGTCCCTATGTACCTATGCTTAGATCTTCTATCTAAACTACGCAACGGATTTCGATGAGGTTTTTTTTTAATAGATAGAGTGATTCAATAGGAAGGTTTATATGTATAGTATCAGCATTGCACACGTGCGAAGCCGGAGCGGGTCGCGGCATATAAAATAAAACATAATCAAATAACCTATTTTCGCTAACGCCGTGCTATGCGCTTATTGCAAATTATGTACTAGTTTGTCGTCAACGTTTCCCTCTTCACAATCCTCAATAGCCTACAATTCCCCGTTTCCCAGGACCCGGTAGACCAGTTACTCCTGGGTCCGGCGTACGGCATCCCCAAGATCCTGGACAAGGCCGGCCTCAAGGTCGGAGATGTCGACACCTGGGAGATACACGAGGCTTTCGCTGTGAGTGCTGTCTGCTAATAGAACTTGCCATCTCTTTTTCAGGGGTGGCCAACCTGTCGATCGCGATCGACTAGTCGTTCGCGACTATTAGTCCAGTCAATCGTGGCAAAACACGACTAATTTCACTATTATTAATAGAATGCGGTTTCATATAAGATTTCAAGAAGTATGTCTTTGGTAAATAGCACAGGGTATCGTTAACTAACCAAATTGGCCACCCGATAATATGAATATGTGAAGAAACAATATTTAATAATATGAAGACCGTTCGTTCACGGGTCCGTTTGATCTTTTTACTCAAGTATAACAAAGGAAGAAATTTGCTTTCTACCATCAGGCGATCGCTAACTATTGAATAAATTACAGCAGTTGAATTTCTATAAAGAAAATTATTTATTAAATCTATAGTGTATGAATAAAATGCTTTATTTGAGACTGAAAGGCAATGACTAGACTTGTACGCATTCTTGAGTCACAATTAATTTATGTTTTAATTTCAGGGTCAAATTCTTGCTAATTTGAAGGCTTTGGACTCTGACTGGTTCGCTCAGACGTACTTGGGACGTCAGTCTAAGGTAATCACTAAATAGGAATAGAGTAATGATTAAAATAAATTATAATTTTTGCCCTTTTTAAAATACTAAACTTTACCTACATCAGAACCTTTAATAATGTGATTTCTTGTAGGTTGGCACCCCTGACTTGAACAAATGGAACAACTGGGGAGGCTCCCTGTCTATTGGACATCCCTTCGCTGCTACTGGGGTAAGTCAACATTTTAACATAAAAAGATGACTGTTCGCGTGACCTTTTCCTTTATTATTATAATCTAAGGTGGACATTGGAATTGAACTAATTGCAAATTTGTATGTTATTCACCATTGGATGGACATATTTTTACATTAATCTTTCTAATAGCTTGTATTGTATCGTCCCACTGTAGTAGGACAAAAAGGACAAAAGCATCCTTTTCCATTAACACATAATCTTACACAGGCACACTATCTTCGCCAAAATAAATAGGTTGTTTAATGTTTCGAGCTTCATTTCTACCACTAACGCCATCTTATTTCTAGGTCCGTCTGGCCATGCACACCGCCAACCGCCTAGTCCGCGAAGATGGTCAGGTCGGAGTTATCGCCGCGTGCGCCGCCGGCGGGCAGGGCGTCGCCATGCTACTTGAGAGGCACCCCGACGCCACCCCTAACTAAATCTCACTAGCTACCGGCGCCACTCCACTCCATCTATTGGGGAGGAATTGTAACTTTTTGACAATCACGCTATATAGCGCCATCTAGTGGTGACTTGATGACACTTTATATAGCGCCATCTAGTGAATTAGTGGCGCAATTCTCACTAGTACTGCCATCTGTTATATGGTTTTGTAACTGCCGTTAACGCCATCTAGTGGGTTTGTGGTGCAACGTTTCCTACTCCCATCTGTCGGGCAGCGAAAGAACTAAACGTTGCACTGCCATCTGTTGGATAAGTGGCAAAGCTGTGGGTGGCGCTGCCATCTTTAGGGAGTTTATGAAACTTCAGAAATTCTTTTATAACACCATTATTAGTGGAATTAGTGGCGCAACCTTACTGAAATCCATGAAAATTGTGGCGGTTAAATAGCTTCGCCACTTTCTATAGTGATGTAGCTTTCTAAATGATAAAAATGGTCCTAAGTTTAGATATAGGTACCTAACAATTTTTTTCTGTAAAAGACCGTGTATTTTTTCTAATCGGTATTTTGTATCTGGTTTTATATCTGTATCAGTAAAGTTGTAGAAAAGTTTTTTTTTACAATGTAAATGTGATCCAGACTTCTTTCCGATATATGGAATGACTCGCGACTTCAATGTGATTTCTATAGAACGTAATAATTCAGATTTTTTCATTTTGTCAGTCTTTTCATTACAACTCCTAAAGATTTTTCTTATGTAATATTGGAGATATTTCAGATATGTGCACTATTCTCATTTCATAATTCATACATTAAACTTATAATTTGTTGTATAGACATGAATATTTTGTATGTGTAGGTACATGTAAAATTTTAGCTTGTAAGTAATGTATGTGTTGAGGTATTTAAAACCTAATATTGTAATATTAAAAATAAATATTTATTTTAGAAACCTTTCTTTGTTTCCTGTATAATTTAGGAGTATAGGTTTAAGAGTTTCTAGTGAGAGAAACACTCTTAGGGCTGCTTCGCACTGCACACAAATAATAGAGAGAACTAGAGTTACCTGCTTAATTAATGACTTAAATATTAGACGTTTTGCACAAAGAAACATTCAAACATGCATTTACCCAGAAATTTACCCTAGTCTTACTTTCATCAGAAAAATTATCTATACCTATACTATGTATTTTTATATTAGTGTCAAGCATGAATGTAGGTCATAGAAATAGAGAGTAGTAAGTAGACAATAAGTACCGGAATCCGTAAGTTGAAATCTATCTTCTACAATATAATAAAAATGTAACGGATCGCTGTCTGTACATGGAAGATATACATATAGAGTTAGTGATATTTTAAGGGCGTGTTGTACACTTCATTTTATCGATTAAAAACACCCCCATGAGGAGGTCTAACTGCCCACTTTTATCTGAGTAGCGGTACTTGAGTGACGGCTATGGGCGCTCGCGCAAGGGTCAATTTCAAATAACAATAAATTCAAAACTATGTGAGTCAGAGCAATAAATTAGACGTTGTTTTATAGCTATCATTACTAGGTTTCTGTCTCTCGTTAGAGAATAAGTATATTCTTTGTTTCTATCATTTACAAAAAAAAATGCACATTAACAGGCTACTGTCCCATTAGCCAGGTTTTATTGAAATGGAAACATTTTTGTCAAACAATCAAACATATACATCAGTCGCACGAAGGAAACTAACATTTAACAAATGAGTCGTACGTTGAATGCATTGCTTTATTCAGAGACAATAAAGATTTCCATAGAGACTATCAGTGGCGTCTTCCGGTGCAAGCGGATGTTGTTAATGATCGACATTTTAGAATTTCTCACGAGAAATGAAGCAAATAACTTTATTATTGTGTTTATTTTTCGGTAAATAAGTGTGTATTAACGGAAGGACTAACTAAATATTCTTAACAAATATATAGTTGTGTATAAAGTACATTAATTCCCTACGATTTCCCTACTATCAATATAGCGGGAAATCTATGCTGTGACGCGCACTATCGCAAATAAATTTGATCGCGAAGGCTTCTTTGGTGTTCTGAATGTTTGTTATGCATTCGTTTGGACATTAATATTCGTAAATTGTATTATAATTTTATTGTGTTTGACAATGTCTGAAGAAATGGCGGTGGGTGATAATCCGAAAGTTGAGGAACCCAATCTAAATAGTGATGATGCTACTGCTGAGAGTTCTGAAACTAAAGAAACTGTTTCCTTGACCAGTGGTCCAGATTCAACCACTGAAAATCCTGATGCATCAGTTGAAACCGAAGGTAAATTTTAACTTTCACATAACCTATTTTACATAAATGATGACGTATATTTCGCTTTAGAAATAAATTTTCACTGCTTAATTTTGGATAAGAACGTTACGCAAACCTAAATCTTACTGAAAAAGTAACTTTACTTCAAGTTTGACCATGATTGATGATGGTTTTAAAAGTTTCTATCCCCGGCTCAATCCCGGGTTAAAAATTCTATTTGTCAGTGCATCTATACCTACTTTGCCACAGGTATTAAACTGGTCATTCTATTATATCTTGCTTTTAAAACTTAAATTAACCAAACATCTTAATGATTCTGATGAAAGTAAAACAGGCCGAACATGAAATGTAGCTCAGAATACAATAGGTAATGAACTTCTGTTAATACTGTGTTTGTTGGTGGATAGTGTTCATTTGGAAGTCTAAAAGAAGAATTAATTTTAATTGACCATGTATTCTTGAGCTGCTTTACCCTTGGCAGAAGCTCGGTCATAATTAGTTGCTCTCGGCAACCATTTTGTTGCCCTAACATGACATGGCTTAATGGCTTAAAAAGTGAATTGATTTCTGATTTAAGCTATAAATGGCATATTTAACTTCACTATTACTGGTTTACCTGTAAAAAACAGATCTTGCTACTGTATTTTGAGGTAATTTTTTTTTTCATTCAAATTTAGTTGTCATAGCACTTTTATAAAGTTATATATGCACTTTAGCTATATATAACTTTAGCTGCACATATAGTACAAATTATTTATTATGTCCATAAATTTTTTGCTCGGAATTTGTTACAATAGTTAAGTTAATAAATGTCATTTTAATCACCCACTCTAATGATTCCTTAGCATTATAATTTTAAATAGGTTCCTCGTTGGTTTCATTAGTAATGAAATGCTTTCATATTCATTATGATACTTAATGGCATGATGTATGGCATACTATAACTCGTTTTTTGTATGTATGTTGTTGGTTTTCACAAATTCATGTATAATGTCACTATAAAAGTTGTCCAAGCTAAGTAAGGTACACAGGAGCTGCTTTTCATGGGAACAGGGCTATCCCATTGAGAAGGTTCTTCAAATGAGAGTAGTATGCACTACAAACTTAGAGCTCATTTCTGTGTAGTAGTAGTTTAGCCTCGGTCCTAGTGGGTATGGATAGTAAATGATACCTGCTAAGCTAAAGTTTATGGGTTTCTTTGGACTTTCCTACAGCATAGAGGAATAAGATGTAGACATAGAGTGCTAATGTCATACTAACAGTTTCGATGCACCTTTAGACTTTTCGGTGCCTCAAAATTCCAGTCCTTGACACTTAGATTACATTACTATACGTTACAATACATTAGTAATGTAGTACATTACTATACATTACACTAATAGAATCTAAGTGTCAAGGACTGGAATTGTGAGGCACCAAAAAGTCTAATGGTGCATCGAAACAGTTAGTATGACATTAGCACTCTATGACATCTTATTCCTCTATGCCTACAGTGAATAAAGTTTGTTTCCGAGCCTCGGATGCATCTTATATGCTGTTGCTTTGTGCTGATGATGTAATCAATCAATCAATCAATCAATCAATATGTTTATTTGCTCAAATATGTGTATATATACATGTTATTATTTGTATTTACAGCAAGCGTTCTACATATTTCGTCATATCTGACATGCAAATTTTTATTTCATACAATTTAACAACAAGCAGGCATTAGTTAGTTTAATAAATTCTAATAAAAAATGTCAATTTAACAATAAGTAACAACAGAAATTCAATATGTCAATTCTTCATAATAAAGTAATTCAAGATCTTTCTAAGTGTGAAACTAGGTTATTGTGTTTAAATATTTACAACATTTATTATATTACAAAGTGTTCTTTATTGACATAACAAGGCAAATATAAGTTTATTCAATCCATCATCTAAATTAGTGACTTTATTCACAGATACAACTCCTGCAGCTGTAGAGGATATTCCTAAAGAGAAGGAGGAAGAAGAACAAAAGATGAGTATTGAAGAAGAACTTGCATCACTGACAGACAACAAAGAAGTGGAAGTGAACAGGCCAGAAGTGACAGTGGAAGTGCAGGTAGAAGAGCAAATAGAGGCTAATGATGAACCAGACAGTGAGGATGTGAAGAGAGGCATCAAGCGCAGAGCCTCCACTGCTTTTAATGAAGCCGGTGATGATGATTTTAAAGGATTTGAGCAACCCGATGATGCTGGTGTAACATCGGAATATAACAAAGTATTGGGTAAGTTTAGTTCCTTATGTATAATATCAATTTAATGTTGCTTGAAAGTTTTCTGAAGAAACTATTTAGGTGACAGATCTACTTTCAAAGTAAGGTTTGTTTTTTGTTGTCTGCATATTGTGCGAATACTTATGAAGTATGCTTCATTGCCAATAATAAATAGTGCATACTTTTGTTATTATTGGCAATGAGACATATTTCATCAAGTATTCACACAATATATGTAGTTACATTAATCCAATTTAGTTAACCACTAAAATCTATTTTCACATTATTTTTATACTAACATTATTAAACGGAATGTGGAGTTCATTGACACAGACAGAAATAAACAAACACATATTGCATTGATGATAAAGCTATCCTACTAGACTAGTAGATAGCTGTATGTAGTAACCAACAATCTCTAGCAAGGTTGATTTAATAGCTCTTGTCTGTACAAACTGATTAATAACCCATATCTGGACAGCCCTCCATCCTCTGATCTGCCTCACGAAGCATCAAAAGGATAGGAGGGTTGGCCCTTAAATGGATGTTGTTTAAAAACAACATACTAAACATCACAGATAAAATTGACCTTCTTTTAATTTTTTGTTAATTTTGACAACTAGTTCTTATTTCTGAACGAATTTTGTACTTTTTTTAATGTTGGCACTATCCAAAAAAAAGTATAGTAAATTCATGTCTAGATTTTTTTACTCATTTTTCCTAGACAGTAATACATGTCTATTACACAAATATATTTTTTTAAACGTAAAACAAAAATCGTCCATTTACTCCTAAGGGTTAAAATTTTATTAGTTTCATAACTATTACATATTTACTGAGAATTTTTGTGTGCATTTTGTTGGTGTAACTGTGTTATCTATCTATCTATCTTATTCATAGAAAATGGAATGGAAGGGTGTACTTTAACCAATGATTGGTTCATTCTGTGCTGCATAGGCTATATTGATGGTGGCAATGCAACATTTATTACTGCGACTTCTCTTTAGTCACATGGGTGAAGTTAAGGCAACAGTTAGGATCTGATAAATACAGAATCACACACAATTTCCTTGTTGTTTCTGAAGGACAATCTTTTCAGTTTTTAGGGTTCGGTATGCAGAGGGTAAAAATGGGACCATATTACTACAGCTCCACTATCTGTCTTTCTGTTACACAATCTTATGAACTGCAGTAGCTAGAAAGTTAAAAGTTTCACAGATGCTAAAACTGTTGCCACTATAACAACAAATACCAAAAATAAATATAAGCCATACATAATCAAAGAAGTTGTTGTAGATTGTACAGAATGCACTTTGCCAGTCATTTACATTTTGCGGTGATTGCAGATCGTTTGGAGGCAGAAGTGACAGCAGCTGTCAAAGACTTCACTCCGGTGAAGATTGTGATGGCTACTCCACCTGTCCCCACCAGAGCCAGTAAGAGAGCCAGACAGGACGCTAGTAATAAGAGTGGTAAGTAGTGGCTGCTATTTCATTTTTCAGTTAAATTTTAAGCTAGTTATATTTGTTTATATATCAGCTGCAGCTGGTGGCCTAGGATCGCTAAGGTCTTTTGTTGTGGGCACTAGCAACTGTATATAAATACATCGATGTTTGTCATATCAGTGTGCTCCCAGGACTCGAACCCATGGCCTATGGCGCGGCATGTACGCCTATCGGTCCGCGGTAGTCGATAGATGACGATTACACAAATTTGTGCTTGTTTGAGCTTATGACTTGACCTTGTGTATGTATAATTTTTAAACCAACTTCTATAAAATGGATGTTATTTAAATTAAACTATGTGTCTACACACAAAATTACGCCTATGTTAGCTTATGGCATGACATTATGTATGTATATTTAACTTTCAGATGGGTCCAGGCCATCATCGGCGTTGTCCTCAAGATCTGACGAATTTACCACCGATGTAAGTAGAACACGACATTTTGCAAATGCTTCTATATATTAACACTACAGTTTCATTTTTCTATATGAAAATATTTTTTTTTAATCACATAAGAGTGATTTGCTATTACATTTTATATTTAAACATACAATTTCATATAACAACCTTTATCATTTTCTCTTTCATGCAGCCTATTCCCATATCCAGAGTAAATGTAAGCATTTAATATTAATATCATGTAATACGTGTTTTGTATTTATAACACAAAATAATCTATATCTATATATATAATAAAAATGTAACGGATCGCTATCTGTAGATAGAAGATATAAGGGAAAAATAATATAGAAGACCTTTATTAACGCAATAGTACCCAAAAAAATATTTTTTGGAATTTTTGTCTGTTTGGCTGTGCGTTTGTGCACGCTAATCTGAGAAACGGCTGAACCGATTTCGATGCAGTTTTCAGTAATATATTGTGACAGGTCCCACTTAACATATAGGCTACTTTTTATCCCGGGAAAATGTTTTAATCCCGGATAATTTCATTTTGTGTTTTCTGTAGTCCACGCGGACGGCGTCGCGGGCGGGGGGTCTAGTTATTCAATATACTCGTACTAAATAATGGTATACAAACTAAGTTTTGGAAAAGCTAGATGTAGTTTAAGATACTTGTTTATTTTAATATCCACTGCATATATGTATTAACGTTTTTTTGTTGTATTTAACACACTTGGGTCTTTCATTTTCGATGGTGTACCTATTTAACTCTACTAATATTAGGATCGATTCCGGTAGTCACACTTAAACCTAAATCTAATCTTAGTCAGGTCTATCTCTCTCCGTTCTTAACATAAATGGCTGAGAGAGAAAAGGACAGGTAGGACTGGTAAGGTAATTTTCGTGGGTTCGATTCCCACTCGGGTGAAGAATTTTTTCCATTTCTTTATTAATAATTTTATAACATATTGTAAACGTAAAATGACTGTAAATAAATACATATTTAGTGCTTATTTACTACATATTATAAAATAAAGTCGCTTCCCGCTGTCTGTCTGTTCCTATGTATGCTTAGATCTTAAAACTATGCAACGGATTATGATGCGGTTTTTTAAAATAGATAAAGCGATTCCACGGAAAGGTTTGTAACGCGGCGTATTCCAAGGGATGAATTTGGGGTACGCCGGGCTACTCCCTATGACCCAGCCGGGGGGCTAGATTAGGGATTTCTGAGTGAACAGAGTTTGGGAGTCGGGATAGTGAGAGAAACACACGATACACATTCATTTACGTATAATCTTACTTTAGTTAGAGATCATCTAATACATAAGTTTACGTCAGTCACGGGACCTGACTATGGACGCGGTTTGTAACACTAGATTTAGTTAACAGGCGGAAGGCCGGACTAGACAAGGATTGCGGAGGGCAAGCTACAGGTTTGTAATTACAATCACTTAGGTACATTCACTTATTCACGATCTAGACTATACCTAGCTTAGGGAAGTATCGGACTTCCCTCGGGAAACTAACTGGCGGGCTCGGTCGCGGTACGAGCGGAATAACGGGATATACGCGGCGGGAGCGCGAGTTGGATGAGCGTCTACGGCGCGGGTATGAAACGTCCTGTCCACGGCTATGCCTGACGGTCAGAGAACCTGACACGATCTTTACCCGAATCAAAGGTTCGCCTGACAGTCAGACGGCGTGGACTCGGTTATTCCGAGGACGTGCAAAAAGCGGGAATGCACCTTCGGCGTCGGTGACCCGTATCGCGGAACGTCCTGCACTAGTTGGATCTAATGGTTTCGGGGTCCTGACACGATCTTTACCCGAATCAAAGGTCCCTTTAACAACTAGACGACTAGGGCTTTGCACCTGGCAAATTGAGGACGTGGGCATTCACCTCCGGTAGCTGACGCGGACGTGCAGAGGGCACTAACCACCGAACGTGAATGCTGGGCGCGCGGCTTTTCCAACTAGTTTTATTGCTTCGTTGGCGGCGGTCGGTAGCGGGGTGAGCGGGACGCGGTTGTCGCTCACGGGATGCGGGAATCGTCCGCGGGATGCGGGAGTCGCTTGCGGGATGCTGGCGGGGCGCGCGGTGTGCGGGCGGTGCTGCGTCCCCTCCGGTCTCTCGCCTCGTTCGCAGCTGTGACTTTGCCATCTCCCTTGTGACGTCGCTGGTGGCGTCACATTCTCCCCCTCGGTGCGGAGATTTTTTCGTCTCTGGAAAAAATCACACGTTAATACCTATTAACTTGTAAGAAATCCCCCTGCCTAACTTCGTCAAGTGTCGGCCGGTTTCCCCCCCAAAATAGTATTGCGGACCTACTTTATTCCCGGCGTCGACTATCTTCTCGGTTCCGGCCTAACCGTATACGAATCTATTCAAAAATCAAATAAAAATTTCAAAAAACCTAATACATACTACTATTTCCCTACGGGCCGTATGTACTATTAATAGACGTAATACTATTTATCTATGTCTATTTAAATACGCTATAATTTAAAAATCCTAACTTCGAGCTAATGACTTGTGCCCAACCGGCTTGGGTCCGTGCGGTCGTCGACGATCTATTGTTCTCTTATCTAGGAATGTTGTTTGCTATCGGTGTTGTTACTATGCAGATTTATCGTCAGGGCTGGCGATTTCGGGATTTATTATGTTCGAATTTTTTTTATAAATTTTATTCTCCTAATTATCTTTTAATAGTTATCTGGTATTGTTATTTCATTGTTTTGATTTATCTGGTTTCTTTTGTTATCTGGTTTTATTATTTATTTACTTTTTATGCTGGTAATATTCTTATATTATTATTCTATATTTGTTTTTCTTGTTATGTATGATCCATATGTAGTTTTCTTATTTTATTTACTAAATTGTTTTTAATTTTATTTTCGGTTTATTATTTATTTGGTATTATTATTTATTTGTTTTGTTATTTACTATTATTTGATTATTGTTTTGATTTATTTATTATTATCTCTTCTTTTGTTTGTTGTACTTTTCGTGTGATATATATATATTTTTTTTTATATCTTTTTTTTTTTATATATATTTTTTTTTGAAAGTATATTTTTTCTTTCAATTGTACCTCTGGTTATTTTTTGTTTTACACATTTTTTTTTTTTTTTGTACTTTTTTTTCAAACAAAAGAAGAGTTATTTTATGTATTGTATTTCTTCAGGTCTTTTATATGGGCGGTCTGGATCTTCCTGTTGTCTTTTATTAAAAATATCACTGGCGACTTTTTCTGGATTATCGTGTATGGACCGGCGAATTTTGGTGCTAGTTTTGCGCAGAAGTTTTTGTTGCTATTGGATAGCGTGAAGTTCCTCTTTAGGACCTTGTCTCCTATTTCCGGTTTCCATTCTCTTCTCTTCATATCGTAGTATTTTTTTTGATTTGTTGACGCTCTTTGTTGGTTATTCTTCACCACTTCATATACTTTCCCCATATCTTGTCTTTTCGATATTGCTGGCATCGGGAATCCGTTTCTATCTCCTGGATTTCTTAGCTCTCTTCCGAATAATAGGAATGCTGGTGTGTATTTGGTCGAGTCCTTGCGTGAACGTGGTAAAGGTCCGATTATGTCTGTTGAGATTTTCTGCCGTGGTTCTGTGGCGTTGCTTACGTACACTGTACCGGCTTTTTTCTCTTGCGATGGTTTGTTTTTCTGGCATACTTCGCACTTTTGGACGTATTTGGTCACTTCCCGGTACATTCCTGGCCAATAATAGTACTGTGCTATTTTTTTGAGTGTCTTTGCTGTGCCGGTGTGTCCTGCGCTCGGGTCATAGTGGTTTTCTTTTAGTATATCTGCTTTCTCTTGATCCTGGATGCACAGTTTCCATTCTGAATTAGCTGCTATTTTACATCCATAGGCGTTTTTGTCTATTTTCTTATAAAGCTTTCCTTCACTTATGCGGAATTCTGGGAATTTGTTCTTATTTTGTTCTACTTTAGAAAGTTTCTTCGTGTACCAGTCAGCGGTTTTCTTATTGATTGCGTACACCGGGTTTCTGGATATTTCGTCAGCTTTTTTATTTTTCTTTTTCCTTTCTGGCGTGATTTGTTCATTTTTTATAATTATCTTTGGGTTGGATTCTGCTTCTAGGATTGATATTTTTGCTCCCAGACGTTTTAGTATGTCCATTCCGATAATTATTACGTTGGTTGTTGGTAATACGTGCATCTTGTGTGTGATTATTTTCCCTTTTATCTCCATTTCCACCGTAATACTCTCGTTAATGGTTATTTTAGACCCGTCTGCTAGTCTCACTATGTTGTCGTTTCCCGTTTTGTTTCTTGTATGCCCTCCCCATTGTTCATATATCTGTTTATTTATGTATGAACATGTTGACCCTGTGTCTATGAGAGCTTTATAGGTTTTTTCTTGCACCTTTACGGTTACGAATATTCGGTTGTCTCGGTTGGAGTCTTTCTCTGTAGTATAGGCCTTTATTGCTTTGTCCTTTCTGGGGCCTCCTCTGCAACAATTTCTGCTCATTCGTCCCAATATGCCGCAGTAACTGCAAAAGATTTTCTTACGTCCTCTACATTCTCTGTAAGAGTGGCCTTGCTTTCCGCAGCTCCAGCAACATGTTTCTGGGTTATAGTTCGGGTTGATCTTTTGTGTTGTTGCATTTGAGTCTTCTTTCTTCGGGTAACTTACAGCTGGAGTGTATCTCTTTTCTTGTGGCTGCTTGTTCCACCTCTGAGCTTGTTCGTTATATGTTCTGTATTTTTCTTCATTTATGCTTTCGAATTCTTTTGCCATTGTGATGAGTTCTCTCAATCTTTTAAATTCTTGCTTCTTTATGTAAAGTTTGTAATTTGCGTGCATATTTTCGTATATCCTATCGAGTTGTTCTTGTTCTGTCATATTTCCGGAACGTCTTATCATTGTTTGTATGTCTATGATGTAATCTGTAAATTTTTCGTTGAACTTCTGTTTCCTGGCGATTATGGCTTCCTGCAGTTTACTCGCGTAGTTGCATGGGAAGTAATGCACTTTGAAATCTTCTGCGAAGTCTTCATACGACGTCCAGGAATTCTGGTTGTTTCTGTACCACTGTAATGTTTTCCCCTTAAATAGCTGTATCAGGGCGGGTGGTAGTTTCTCTTTCTCTATTTCTCTGGTTGTCATCAACTCCTCCAGGCTTTCTAGAAATTCTATTGCACAGTTTGTTCCGTCGAAGTATATTTTCCATGCTTCTACTATTTGTGTTATGTCTTTTTCTGGTGCCATTTTTGATTTTATTGTTATGGTGTTTCCGGGAGATTTACGTATGTCTTCGACTACTACTTTGCGCAGCTCGTCTACTGTTGATCCTTCGGTCGGTATGCCTCTTGACTGTGCCTCTTCTACTAGTTGTGTTTTTCTAAGACCGTATATCCACGACGTGGACATTCAAGTTGTAATATTTTTTTTGTTTGTTTTGTTTTTGTTTCTGGATTATTATTTCGGGATAATTTATTATTGAATTTATTGCGCGGGTTTTATTTATTTACTTACGGGATTATTCCGGCCGGCACTTGATACGCGGTTTTATTTTTTTGTGTTTTGTACAGCCCTGTCCCGTACTCTGTGTTCACTTATTTTCCCGTTTTTATGTTCGTGACCGGTGTCACTGGAACACTGAAAAACGCGTGAGTTAATTGAGTTGGGCGCCAAATGTAACGCGGCGTATTCCAAGGGATGAATTTGGGGTACGCCGGGCTACTCCCTATGACCCAGCCGGGGGGCTAGATTAGGGATTTCTGAGTGAACAGAGTTTGGGAGTCGGGATAGTGAGAGAAACACACGATACACATTCATTTACGTATAATCTTACTTTAGTTAGAGATCATCTAATACATAAGTTTACGTCAGTCACGGGACCTGACTATGGACGCGGTTTGTAACACTAGATTTAGTTAACAGGCGGAAGGCCGGACTAGACAAGGATTGCGGAGGGCAAGCTACAGGTTTGTAATTACAATCACTTAGGTACATTCACTTATTCACGATCTAGACTATACCTAGCTTAGGGAAGTATCGGACTTCCCTCGGGAAACTAACTGGCGGGCTCGGTCGCGGTACGAGCGGAATAACGGGATATACGCGGCGGGAGCGCGAGTTGGATGAGCGTCTACGGCGCGGGTATGAAACGTCCTGTCCACGGCTATGCCTGACGGTCAGAGAACCTGACACGATCTTTACCCGAATCAAAGGTTCGCCTGACAGTCAGACGGCGTGGACTCGGTTATTCCGAGGACGTGCAAAAAGCGGGAATGCACCTTCGGCGTCGGTGACCCGTATCGCGGAACGTCCTGCACTAGTTGGATCTAATGGTTTCGGGGTCCTGACACGATCTTTACCCGAATCAAAGGTCCCTTTAACAACTAGACGACTAGGGCTTTGCACCTGGCAAATTGAGGACGTGGGCATTCACCTCCGGTAGCTGACGCGGACGTGCAGAGGGCACTAACCACCGAACGTGAATGCTGGGCGCGCGGCTTTTCCAACTAGTTTTATTGCTTCGTTGGCGGCGGTCGGTAGCGGGGTGAGCGGGACGCGGTTGTCGCTCACGGGATGCGGGAATCGTCCGCGGGATGCGGGAGTCGCTTGCGGGATGCTGGCGGGGCGCGCGGTGTGCGGGCGGTGCTGCGTCCCCTCCGGTCTCTCGCCTCGTTCGCAGCTGTGACTTTGCCATCTCCCTTGTGACGTCGCTGGTGGCGTCACAGGTTTATATGTATAATTTGAGAACTGCCCCGGCTTCGCACGGAATTAATGCCCTTTTCACGCGGACAATATCGTGGGCGGTCGCTAGTACGTAAATAACGAACAAGCCACCATATTGCAGGCCAGTGCAGCATCGTCGCCCGCGAATCGGAGGCGTACTACAACGGAGATGTCATCGCCCTTACTCCGGGTTCCTCTGGAGAGGGGCTGGAAAAGGGAGCTGGTGTACCGAGCCGCTCTCGACAGCCATTCGAGACGCAACGCTGATATCTACTACTACACTCCTCAGGGGAAGAAGTTACGCTCTACTCGGGAGGTTGGTGACTGCTGTTTACTGCTATATTGGTTTTGTTTGATGGTATAAACTAAATAGGAAGTGGCCTATCAACTTTTGTTTATAGAAAGTGGTGTCGTTAAGGTTACAAATATTATAAACTAGGGATTCGCTCTGGCTTTGCACGGGCGTTCTTTTTAGAATTTTTCAGGCAAATTTTATTTTTCTCTCCGTAAGAATCATCCTCGTACTTGGAACATCATAAAAAAGAATTGCCTAAACGGTTCAGCTGTTCTCGAGATTTGTGCTTAGCAACACATTTAGCAATTAATTTTTATATTATAGAAGGTGCTAAAGTTCATGAGAATGCTTGTAGCTACATAGATAAGTATAACCCAAATTTATTTTGTAACAGGTAGGAGAGCAGCTCTCTGGAACAGGCCTGACGTTGGAAAACTTCTCCTTTTTCAAAGAACCGCTCGGTATCGATGACCCTGAGAAGGAGATTATACGGTGAGTACAATATATTACTATGGGGGCCGTCGCGAGTGAATTCGCCGCCAGAGGGCGTGGTGCACTGAGTGTATTTTTTTTTTAAATTTACTTTTTGTCGAAGGCAAGGCAAGAAATAGAACCATTGTCTTTAGTAGAATGACTTCTGAATATCTCTCTCTCTACCTGGCTAAAAACATTTTCCCGGGATAAAAAGTAGCCTATATGTTAAGTGGGACCTGTCACAATATATTCCTGAAAACTGCATCTAAATCGGTCCAGCCGTTTATGACATTAGCGTGCACAAACATCGATTCATTACAATTTTATTGTATGTATAGAAGATAGATGATAAAAACTGACACTGTGGCATGCATGTTCCTGACATTGACATATTTGCGGATGGATGGATGAGGCTCATTATGGCATGTTTGAGGTTTTGTGAGTGAATGTGATGCATGATTGACCATAAGTTTTCTTTCTCCTTTTATTTCTTTTTTTTTCTATTGTGTGTTTTTGTTTCTATTATTTAATGTATGATTGTATGATATATTTAATGATTGTATCTTTGATTATTTTATAAACTGATAACATGACGTATATATTAGAGTAAATGGCTACTTCAGCCGTTCTAATCATAATAAATAAATAAAAATCACTTATCTACACCAATATTATGAAAAGGAAAACTTTGTTTGGTTGTAATCAATAGGCTCCGAAACTACTGGACCGATTTCAAAAATTCTTTCACTTATTCTTATTCTTATTGGACCCGGATGAACATAGGCTATAAGAATTTCCCGATATTCCCACGGGAAAGCGACAAAGGGGAATTAATTTTTTTTTACGACAACTGCGATACATGTGAATTTGAAATTGGACCTGTATGTTCATTAGGGACTGCGAGGGAGCACTAAGAACGGATTTCCCGAAATTCCCATGGGAAGGGGAGTTACGAAAAATTCAAATTTTTACGAAAACCGCTATTTATACGAAGCTGAAATCGGATTAGGGCTACAAGGAAGCTCTAAGAACGGATTTCCCGAAATTCCCACGGGAAGGGGACCAACGGGAGTTCCAAATTTTTACGAAAACCGCTGTACCTACATATGAAGTTGTAGCTATGTACTGATATGTACCGAAGCGAAGCGAGGGCGGGCCATTATACATAAACATGAGCGTATTGCAGTCCACTGCTGGACGTAGGCCTCCTCCAGGGCACACCACACGGCTACTGCCATAGGGGCTTTTGCCCATAGTAATATTGGAATAACCCATAATATATTTAGTGAACACCCATGTGTTTATAATCTATACTAATATTATAAAGCTGAAGAGTTTGTTTGTTTGTTTGAACGCATTAATCTCAGGAACTACTGGTCCTATTTGAAAAATTCTTTCAGTTATTAATAAAGAAAATGGAAAAAAATCTTCACCCGAGTGGGAATTGACCACTGCAAACCGTGCTAGCCGCTATAACCACTAAGCCACCGGGTCAATTACTCGGATGACGAATTCTTTCAGTGTTAAATAGGTCATTTATCGAGGAAGGCTCTAGACTATATACGACCTTTCACGCGGACGGAGTCGTGTGCGGCCGCTGGTATTTTATAACCACTGACAAGTCTTTTCTCCCAGCGATGCGAAGCTGATGCGTCGCGTGGACTCCCCAGTGGCGAAGCCCGCGGAGGCGGTGGAAGGGAAACGCACGCCCAAACCGAAGCCGCCCAAGGGCGCCAGTCCTGAACCAAGCACGCCCAAGTCTCCGCCCGCCAAGCTCAAGGTAAATACGTTTGTTTCCGAGTCATGGATGTTTCTATTCTTATCTATGTCTTTATATACCGTTACTTAGTACCCACGACACAAGACCTTAGGGATCTTAGTGTGGGACTAGGTTAATGTGTTGTGTAGTGTGTGAATATTATTATTATTCTTTATTATACACAGTAAAGTTTTTACTATAACAAGGAAGATGTACAAAGGTGTGCTTAACTCTTCGAGAGATTTCTTCCAGCAAACCAATCGTGAAAGAGAAATAAACATAAAAGGTAGGCATGTACTTGTTATAGTCGAACAAGTGAATCATGTAACAACCCATTTTTACAAGTTTTAAATGTGGAAACACAACGCCCTGTCAAATGTTCAGATTAGAGTGAGTTCAAAGCTTTTGAAACTTAGTAGTTACCTCTGAAATTTTTTTGCAATAAAACCATTTTGCATTGAGTCTACTGCCACTTTCAGTTCAGTTCGTTCGTGCGTTTCAGTTTCAGTCGACTCGACAAAACCTGTTTATTTATTAATTAATCTAAAGCAAGTACATACAGTTTATATGATCATACTTTATTTGTTAATATGAAAATTATTAATGTGCAAGACTTTTTAAATTTACTTCAAGATTTTTTTTGTGACAAGTTTCGCTTGTTCTACTATAGAATTCATAGAGAATAGAATATCTTTATTTGCTCTTGTATAGGGTATAAAAATGTTCATAAAGCAAAAAAAAAAAGACATATATTAAAACAATGTCCTTATTTCAGGTGAAATCTCTTGGCTCCCGTCTGAGTGCAACAAACGCGACACCGCCCGCCGCCCCGCCGGTCGCTAAAGCCAAAAAACAGGTTCCCGCCGCCGACAATAACAACACTGCTGCGTGGAAGAAACCTAGGTATGCCATGCGAACTAGAACACGGGTATAGTACACTATATGAGACACTAAATACCCGACTGCGTCAACATTTTGATGTACTTAATATACCCAGTGTCGCTTCGACTAAGACGAATCTAATGATTAAAATCTGGAGCTTAAACACCTTGTCGCATTTGAGCTAGAGTCTAGCATGCGGAAGAAATATACATATCTACATACATTCTCGAAAAACATAACCTTCCTTTTGGCGCAATCGGGTAATTATACTTTAAACGTCCTATATACAGGACGAAGATTAAGTTTCAAATCGAAATTCGTCCCTTCAATAGTGATCAGTTTATGATCAAGTGATTAAGCGTTTGCGATATCATTGTAGTGACGATGACGAATATCGCTAAGAAGCTTTGTTACTTTGGTAGAATATACAAAAAGTATGTATGAAGGTACTCTTTGTGTATTCTCGTGGAGTGTGGTGGAGCATAATGTTTAGTACCTAATTTAAAAGTTATTTACAATATTTAGTTATCATTTCGGTGTATTTCGGGAGTTAAAGTATGATTTTGATATTTTTGTTTTATATTTTGGGTCCAATTAGATAATACAGTCTATTGATGGATAGTGAACTAGTACAATATATTATAATAGTATATTTATTATGTTGATTAATGGAACATACTTAATACCATGTCAATATGTAAGCACTAGTTTAAATATTCAATTTGGTATATTGCAATATTTACTGTATCTTAAACTATATTAAAGTAAAAATATTATTTCTGCTTTTATTGTATATTTTATAAATGTTATTTCATACAAAAATATTATCCTAATAATGGTTATATTAGTCACATTCGATCAAACAAACAAAAAACTGATACTAGGTTAGTTAGGTTAAATGATTTCATTCATTTACATAATGTAATTGTATGATATATATAACAGATATATAATGGTATTTACACTTTGCTCTGTTACACTATGTAATACAAACCTATAATTAAAGTTCCTAAGTTGTAATTTGGTAGATGTAGAGAAACACAATGTTTTTGTTTAAACGAAATGCATAATATGACATTGAAATCAACACATTTTACGTTAATAAAATTATAATGCATGAATTTAGGTGGTGTATTGAGACATTTCCTCAAATATTATAATTATTATTTATAAAGTTTATCATTCCATAAGTACAACCCCCATGATTTATAGTGAATTTCTGATTTGATGTATAAAATATATATTATTGTTTTATTTTGTATTCTGTTGAACTGTATAATATTTTTTTAAACCTTCTGTAGAGAAATTATATGTGCATGATGTTGTGACCCATGGTTCTTTTCATTCTGTCCCCATTAATTATTAATCCTTTACTAAGTATTTGTAATTTTAATACAACTTTTTGTGTATATATTTCTTGTTGTTATTAGGTTGTATTATTTTTACAATGACAATGTTTTCGAAATTTTTTGAAGCATATCTTGAATTATCTGGAACTAGATTCAAAAGTATCAAAAACCTAATTATAAATCCCAAAACCAATGGATCACAACATCTCAGGACCCACTTGTGACAGCTGTTTATCAAATACTTCTTTCTTCTAAACATATGCCATCTTAATACATATGGATGAATATTACATGAGTGAATATTAACATGAACTTATAAAGAACAACGGACGGAGTGTTGTCACTACACAGATTGAAGCATTCAGTGTTTAACAATTCTAATTCCATTGAGTAGGCATGTGTTATCCACTCACAATAACAAATCATGCTAATAAACAGACATCTTTGCCTAGCTAGAGTGCGGTTTCGTTTGCATGATGCCGCTAGTTACTATGTATACATGTACATTATCTATGTTACTGAATTGAACAAATGTTAGTTCCGGTTAGTAGTAATAGTTAAATCAGGAGTTATTGTTTGAAACGGCCTCTACCAGTAGATTCGTAATGTTGTGACAACATTCTATCTGTTGCTCTTTATACAGCGATATCACACTTAAAAAACCCATTTCACGCCAAAATCTTAGATTAACCTTATTGCATATTTATAAGTGGGTCTAAAAAAAACCGTGTTCGAACTAGAGGTCTGATTGACAAGTGCAATCAGGCCTCTGACGGGTACTGAGCGACCGCGAGTGTAGTGTGTGCGGGTAGGCTGGGCGCGCCCGCCGGACCCCCCGCGCCCCCTGGACCCCCCGCCACGCCCCCTGCGCCCCCCGGACCCCCCGCAACCACGGCCACGCCCCCCGCGCCCGCGCCGCCGCCGCTTACCAGCCGTCCCACCCCGCCGGAGGCTAAGGTATTTGTTGCTTCGTCGTGAGTATTTTGGTACCTTGCCGTTAGCGACTAGATATTTTTTCAGATGTTCCCTTTTGGAAAAGTAGTCCTTTGTATGTCATCTATGTTAACTGTTTGTCTATACTTATATAAATACACCACTGTACTCGCAAAAAGGGATAACCAGAACAGGGGTATACAGATGTATAACATCAGTGAAAAGTTGTCAGTTCATCGCCGAAAACGCTCCTTGAATCCTCAGTCAACTCTACGGAAGATGTGATTCACGTATTCTAGTGAAGCCTTGCATTAGCACAGTAATGGAAGGAGAGCGCTTCCGGCCCCACCGGGCCACTAGTTATTATTTGGTACATGTATTATGTGTATGTGTAAAGGCGGTGATATGCCAGTGGTTAAGACATGCACCTTCCAAGCGGAAGGCGTGTGTTCGATCCCAGTCACGGGCCTGTACCAATAAATTTATTTCATGTACAGATTTTAATGTTGTAAAATTGTCACTTAGCTCGTGCCTCGGAAAGCACGTAAAACCGTTGGTCCTGCGCCTGATCTCTCTCCGGTCCTGTCGGCTTTCCGTCCCATCGGACTATGAGAGTAACGGAATAGAGAGTGCATCTGTGTTTGCGCACACACTTGTGCACTATAATATCTCCTGCGTACCTGGCCAATCTCCGTAGAGATTGACCGCCTTGGCCGAAATACGGTCGGAGATCATCATCATCATGTGTATATTCCTATCATTGTGAGAAACTTCGATATTGCATTCTAGGATTTCTACGGTCTGATAGATGGCTCCGCTACATAATAATGTGTCTGTGCCTCGTCCAGACGGGGCGCCAGCTAGTGCAGCCATGCTCCCTGACGTGCGGGCGAGGCGTGCCGTCGCTAGCGTGCGCGGTGTGCCTGTGTCTGTACCACCCCGCGTGCGCCGCCGCGCCGCCCCGGCCCGCGCTCTTCCACTGCAAGGTGAGTGTCCACACAGGCGGGTCAGGGTGACAGCTAGTGCAGCCGTGCTCGCTGACGTGCGGGCGCGGCGTGCCGTCGCTGCAAGGTGAGTGTCCACACAGGCGGGTCAGGGTGACAGCTAGTGCAGCCGTGCTCGCTGACGTGCGGGCGCGGCGTGCCGTCGCTGTAAGGTGAGTGTCCACACAGGCGGGTCAGGGTGACAGCTAGTGCAGCCGTGCTCGCTGACGTGCGGGCGCGGCGTGCCGTCGCTGTAAGGTGAGTGTCCACACAGGCGGGTCAGGGTGACAGCTAGTGCAGCCGTGCTCGCTGACGTGCGGGCGCGGCGTGCCGTCGCTGTAAGGTGAGTGTCCACACAGGCGGGTCAGGGTGACAGCTAGTGCAGCCGTGCTCGCTGACGTGCGGGCGCGGCGTGCCGTCGCTGTAAGGTGAGTGTCCACACAGGCGGGTCAGGGCGAGATCAAGATTAAACTGGGTTTTCCACTGCGGGTGGAGCGAACCCATCAATAGCCGGATCTATACCAGACAATCCAACTTTGATCGACGTTCGCGCTATCCGCGATCCAGGATCGTGCATCATGCGGCATTTCTAGCGATTCTAGCAGACTGCTCCAATACGCTCCAAAACGATCCATTAGTTGAACTCAGACTCGCTATGGAGCTACACGCGCATGGACAACGAATTTCCGCAGCAGCTCATTTCGCAACTGATGTGACGTACAATCTTTTTTCAATACAGATTTACGCATTTGCTCCAAGTGAGACAATACAATCAACTCTTCCTTACACGACCTTCTAACCCAGCCCTTATATTGCAGAACTGCAGAAACCCCAGTTCGCCGCCGCCCTCCCCGCCCCCCTTGACACACAAGTCGGGCACGCCGGCCGCGCCCCCGCGCCGCCCCGCGCCCCACCCCGCGCCCGCCAAGGTCACTCCCAAACCTAAGGGCAATAAGCGAGTGTTGTTGCGGATGAAGGTGAGAAACTGAGAATTTAGCTATTAACTGATTAGGAAAGTGAATCACAAGTCGGGCACGCCCACCCGCTCACGCCGCCCCACACCCAAGGTCACGCCTAAGCAGAAGGGCAATAAGAGGGTGTTGCTGCGGATGAAGGTGAGAGTCGAGGGTCTTACAAGAGGAACGATAACAATCTCAATTTTATTTCGTTTAATGTTTCATTAAATAAATATGTAAGAAAAAAAAATCTCGTGGCGCGGTGTTTGTTACCAAACTTATGGGGATGACCGCTTGTTATGGGACTTTATAATGTATATTCGGTAGGTCTGAGAATAGATAGTAAACTATTATACCCCTTCCACGCAATAAAGGACATCCGCGCAAACGAAGCAGCAGACAACAGCTAGTTGCTAGTTCAATTATAACTCAATTTCTAATTCGAGAGCCATATTCGAATCATCTGTGCACAATAGACGCCGGTTGCGTCATGCCGCAGATTAGCTAATGCGCAACATAATTTGACGCTGTCTGTTTGTCCCTTGATATATTTATTACATTTATATTTTAACAAATATCTGGAACCTATATTAACATAGTAAATTAAATAAAATAATTGTACACATCAAATAAATAATTTTGTAAATAATAATTTGGACACAACAACATACAATAAAATCAGTGACATAAAATGGGTGATCGTGAGGTCACTACACATTAATCTGTTGACTATTTTTGTATGTTTGTCTCACACGAGTTATTCCCGACAGGTGTCGGGCGCAGGTGCGGGCGGCGCGCGAGTGTGGGCAGTGTCGCGGTCTGGCGTGGCGAGGCCCGGCCAGGCGCCGCAGTCTCTGGCCGTCATCAACCGGCGCCGCTTCGTGGTGGTGCCGCGCCAGCAGTGACGTGACGTCACGTGGCAGGTACCGACGCAGGTGACGTCACGCGGCCCGGCCAGGCGCCGCAGTCTCTGGCCGTCATCAACCGGCGCCGCTTCGTGGTGGTGCCGCGTCAGCAGTGACGTGACGTCACGTGGCAGGTACCGACGCAGGTGACGTCACGCGGCCCGGCCAGGCGCCGCAGTCTCTGGCCGTCATCAACCGGCGCCGCTTCGTGGTGGTGCCGCGCCAGCAGTGACGTGACGTCACGTGGCAAGTACCGACGCAGGTGGCGTCACGCGGCCCGGCAATGATATTGTTAACAGAAGTGGCCCGGCCCCTGATTACCTAATTTTCAATAGCAAAGCCAAAGCAGCGCTATAGAAAAAATTGAGAATGTGTGCGTGCGCGCAACGAACGCTCGGCGTCCTCCCGTACCGCGCCCAAGCACACACACATTCTCAATTTTCGTTATCACATTGCTACTGCAAGTCACAAAATCAGGGGGCGGGCAAGTTGGGCTCAACATTTATACTGGTGACAGAAGTGGCCCAAAACTGAGCCTTATATACTTATTCATTGCTTGATGTTGAAAGACGTTTTTAAAAAAGAATGCATTTTTTTTTCAAGTCTTTCTTGTTTGATGATATAACCTTGTGGCGTGCCTCGGGGGGAGGCCTACGTCCAGCAGTAGACTGCTATAAGCTAATGTGTGTGTGTGTGTGTGTGTGTGTGTGTGTGTGTGTGTGTGTGTGTGTGTGTGTGTGTGTGTGTCTGTCTGTCTGTCTGTCTGTCTGTCTGTCTGTCTGTCTGTCTCTCTCTCTCTCTCTCTCTCTCTCTCTCTCTCTCTCTCTCTCTCTCTCTCTCTCTCTCTCTGTCTGTGTGTGTGTGTGTGTGTGTGTGTGTGATAGTATTCAAGGTAAAACTGTCTAGCAAAGAAACAAAGAAAATAATAGAATACTAAAATTAGGAATAATTCCTTGTTTCAGACTGGAGTCATGCGGCCATCGAATATATTCTATGAGTTCAAAGTCACTATAATCACAATTTTTGCTATTTATACAGCACTATTATGTAGTTGGTAACTTAGGGATAAGTAGGCAATATTACTAAGCTATTATATTTTTATACTTACACCAGTGTTGCGTTTATGAAAAATTTTGGTTATGATTTGAAAGTAAAGTGAAGAAAGATCATTCATGTCTTACTTCTTTGAAGTTTTGTCGAGTATGCCACTAGAGTTATAGAACTTGCATTTTGGTAAACCTAAGTTATATTTGTGTGCTATAATTGTATAAGACCTTTTGTCCAGCAGTGAGAAACATTGCAGGTTAACTAAACAACATAAACATTTCATAGTTTGACCATGTGCAAATTACATCAAATAAATCGCTTACATAAAATTTACTTCTCCTGACTTGTATTATTTTGTTTTTTAAATGAAATTGGCTGTTTGTCCCCACTTCAACTGAGAAATGAAAACAATAAATTAAGCGGGAAGTTAAGTCCACTATCCCAGCTACATAAAGAACATAATTTAATTAGGATATTAACGTATATAGGATATAAAGTAAGCCAAAGGTATATTTGCGACTATTACGAAACAACTAAGATTTTCGTAAAGTCTGACACATGGTTACGTCAAGCAGTGTATCGTTGTACCGTGGTATAGTAAAAGACATAGTCTTGTTTTACAAATGAGTCAGTTTTGTTTGCGCTAGAAAGAAACATACTTTTACAGTGTCTATTTTCATACCAGTGACTCGAAAGTACCATTATTTGTAACAATATTAGAAACTTAAGTAAAATTGAAGCTGTGCGCTATTTCTTAAGAATGTTATGTTAAATTAATATAATTTTAATATGTTGGAGCTTTTGCACACTGAATCTGAATCTTAACAAAATAACCAACTTGACGCCAATGTCATCCTTTAATGTCAAATACTATATAGAAGACATTAGTATGAAAGATTTACGTACATGACTCGAATTGGAATTGGATACAGTGAATAACGGCTTTAACTGCATGTCAAAAACATTTGCATAGGTGAAAGTGTCTAGGATACTGTTCTTCTTCTTTATGTTTTTCTTTTTAATTAGTAAATGGGAAAGGTAATTTAATTTGCCACTGTTTAAGCCCCCCATTCAAAATATTTATTTAGTTCGATGTCAAAAGACACAAAAATGTATTAAAACATGAGTGATAAATGTGGGTCACAGCAAAAGTTTAAATTCAAAAAATATTTCTACTAAATAATTACTTTTTTATATTTTACATATCGACGCGCTTATTTATCTGCCGACAACTACCAAGAGGCCGATTTTGTAACTTGTTAGTTGCGACCGGAGATAGTTTTTAAATAGTCATGTTTGTTTACTTTGTTATAATGAACGTTAATTAAGAATATAGGTCGAGGGGTCGCCCACCACCGGGCCCTACACCCTCCGCTGACCCTCGTATCTGCTGACTCATGGTCACTAACACAAGACACTACAGTCGTAACGGGAAGCCAGATCCAAGCACCTGGCATGTAACCATAAATACATAGCAAAAAAAAAATCTTCTTAGTTGGTTCTGTAGTTAGAACTAACTTGAAAAACTAATTCTTACGATGCCACGGGTGTTGGCGAAACATATGTCGATTAACAATTTTAATTGGTTTTCGGATTAGCAGCTATGTATTTACGGTTGCATGCTAGGTGCTTGGATCTGGACTTCTCGTTACGACTGTAGTGTCTTGTGTTCGTGATCATGAGTTGGTAGATCCGAGGGTCAGCGGAGGGTGTAGGGCCCGGTGGTGGACGAACCCTCGATGGAAATTTGAACTTCCGAATAGTGACGCCTGATACAATTACATAAGAATATCGGGTCTTGCTATCCTTGTCGTTCTTAATAACATCAATATTCTTACATGATGTTCATAAACAATATTCTATAGCTATTTTGCATAAGTACTGAAAATGTAAGAGTTCAAAATAAAATGTAATACAGTTGTTTATTATTTAATTAATACGTATTTACTATAATAGATTAATTTACATGAATATTATTTAATATCTATTCATCATATCATGCATTATATTCATTAGGTATGTTATGGGCTGACATGGACAAATTTGTTGCTGCCTTTCTCTAAAACTTGACCAAGATAGAGACAGCATCAACTTTATCCTTGAGATAGGTTATCTGACTGTTAGCATGCGTAAAACTGTGTTGATTTCAATGATCGCTTTCAATTCAGGTAATATTTTTGTATAATCCAACCAATATATAATTTAAGATACCTACTTATGATCATGTTGTGTGTAGTGAGAAGCGGCAAACTCGTTTGGCCAACGGTGCGGCCAACGCGGCCACTGTAACGGCCAACGCTACCGTGTTATCTCCGAGACGACGTGGTAGACCAAAGGTTGATGACACGGATCACTTCACTGCATTCTGTCATAAGGCTCAGGAGAAGAACTATAATGTTGCTGTACAGGTATGTTGATTATTTTATTATTCTTTGTGTTATTCTGGTGTCCCTTTGCATATATATGTACATATATCTCTAAATTCGATATTTTGAAACAAATCATCAGCCTATTGCAGTCCACTGCTGGACGTAGGCCTCCCCCAGGGCACGTCACAAGACTGCCATGGGGGATATTTGCTCATAGTCACCACGCTGGGCAGGCGGATTGGTGACCGCAGTTTGTATTTTGGACTATGTTGTCAACACGGGAGGCGCTGCTGCCCACCTCCCGGAAACCCTTAACCGCCTCGTACGATACCCACGGGCAGACATGGGGTGGTACGGATTCTACTCTGCCGGCACCACGCATCAAATATTCAAACAAATATTCTATATATAAAGATTTTTCATTTTCATGGAGCATTAGATTGCCGATGGCGGATTGGCGCAGTAGGTAGGGAACCTACCTGCGACGCCATAGGTCCTGGGTTCGAGTCCCGGTGGATGCAAACATTGATATGATGAATATTGATGTTTGTTTCCGAGTCATGGATGTTACTAATACTTACCTATGTGTTTGTATACCGTTGATTTAGTACTGAAACTGACACTAGACCTTAGGGATCAGGGTTGTGAAGTGTGTGAAATATTGATTGCATATTGTATTGGTGTGGTGCAGATCTTCCAGTACCTGGGCATGCGGGAGCTGGCGCGGTGCGCTCGCGTGTGTCGGCTGTGGCGGGACCTCGCCGCCACGCCCGCGCTGTGGAGACATGTGCGGATGAAAAACTCGCACGTCAGTACCACAGCTACTTCCTACACATAGTGTTATCCATTATGGTCGATTCTGACACTTAAACGAAAAACGGTTACTAACAATTAAATGAAACTATAGTCGATTCTGACCGTTTTACGTTTAAGTGTAAAATTAAAAAATTCTAAATTCTAAATCATTTATTCGACATGAAAGCATTAACAACTTGTTTTAACAAATGAAACCGCTACTAAACAAAAAAGGAGGTGAATTTAAACAACCCAAAAAAATAAATCGCAAAGCTTTTGCTTTGGCAATGGTCACCACCCCAAGGTGCGATTTGTTACGGTCTGTCAGGCATAAGTTGGCGATTCGGGGCTTAATAGCCATTAATAGCCACCAACGTGGAGCTAATAAGAGTTAAGGTCGCCTAAAGGCGAAATCCAGGAGAGCTAAACTGTCAGAATCGACCAAAGTTTCATTTTTATTGTCCCATACCCAAAAGGCATAAACGGGATCATGTATGGTCTGTATGGATGAAAATAGGGTCATGTGCGTATGAAATACTCGCACCTTAGTACCTCTTACTACTTCCTAACATATTACCAACTTTATCAAAAATTTTGAGCTAGTTCACTTCAATCTCTATTTTCTAAAGGATCTTCTTTATGATCGCGTGCCCAAGGGGTAAAAACAGGACGAAACTTTGATGAAATTATTGCTAGATTCAGTGACAGAGCTCAAAATATGTTTTTTGGGAAAGTCTAAATTATCATGGGAAATTTTTGATTTTTTCGAGAAAATGTTTATTGCTGTTTAATCTTTGGATAGATAATTATAAAAAATAGCTTAAATACACGTGTAAGAATGTAAATAATGATTAATGATTATCATATCGTAAAATAATACTGTTTGGTACAGGTGAGCGATTGGGGCGGGCTGTGCAAGTCCCTCAATCGTCACGGCACCAAATGGCTGGATCTACGCAAGATGTTACTGCCACCGAGCGATGCAGTCTTTTGGGAACAGTTCTCAGAACACATCTCCACTGTCGAGTCTTTAGAAAGGTACTGTGCTTATAATATTCACTAAAAATATTTCCAATGGTCAGGATAGCCTAAAAATAGCATTATCTTTGTCCTTAATATATTATTTTATTATCTATCTGAAATAGGCTTAGTCACTCTATTAGCCTACGCAGACGACGTACTTTTCTCCGCGGGGGAGAAAAAAGCAGGCTCCGCGAATAAAATAGAACGCTTACAAATGTATCGAGCAACGCAAACGACGGATTAAAGTAGGGCGTATTTAAATCCGCCGAATTAACGGACATGCAGGGAGCAGAGTGGACAAAAGTACGCGGGAGTCCTCGATAAAAGGGAGCTATCTCAGTTATTTTGTGTCGCCTCACTTACGTCGTTTAAAGCTCCATCTCTATTCTGGGTTCCGAAACTGTGATATTTACGTAGGTACCTACACAGGGTGTAACAGAAAGGGTATGTTAAGTGAAAAGATATGTAAATTAGCCCTCTTTAGAGAATCTATTTCGAGACACGAAATCACATGTTTGTTTTTCAACATTGTATGAACATTCCTGAGTTGTTTAGGAATTCTCCATACTAACTGGAAATATAGACATGTCATTTAAAGGTGATGAAAACTTTAAATTATGTATTGTAATGAGCAAAAAGATTATATAAATATAAAATTAATTATTAATTTAAATTAATCTTTATTTATCTCATCGTGTTTATTTAGTTAGTAGTACAGCTAATATGTAGATATGTACCTATTTTCTATAATATATCCATAATATAATATCAAAGTTTCGGAACCCAGAAAAGAGATGGAGCTTCAAATAACGTAAGTGAGGTGACAGAAAAAAAATACTTTTATTTCATCCCGAGTTAGAAAGGCAAAGAAATCTACGGACCTATGCGTCCTCTATAGTTCATTCTCTTCTATGTAAAAAAAATGATCAGATTACACGGTGTGCGTTGAGTCCGCGGATGGTCCGCGGTAAATCTTCGGCGTACTTTTCTCCCCCGCGGAGAAAACTCCGTCGCCTGCGTAGGCTATATGAAGTATCTTAAAACATTACGTTTAATTACGTTTAAGAATAAGTTGTGACAGCCGGAATCGACGTTATTGTTACGTTTATGATAAAGAATTAATTCTTTTGCTAATCCTAAACGTAGCTGTAGGGTATCTCCTTCGTAATCCTGCAGTTCTGGACTAATGTGTATTAAATCAATTTGCGTACTATCAACCATCTTGTTTTGTGTTTTGTAATCTCTTTCCATACGAGGTTAGTTAATGGTTATTCTTTACCACTTATCTATATACAGCCATCATCTCAAAATTTAAAAAGCACTAACATATAATTTCCGTCATCAGGATAGAGCTATGCCGCTGCCCAGCCTCCGCCGTGGAAGCAGTTTGCCGCGGCGGCGCGCGACTTCGCTCGCTTTCCGCTCTGGCGATTCGCGACGCACTTCTGGACCCGGCGCCGTTGGCAGCGTTATCCGGACTACACGAATTGAGGCTAAAATCCATGTCGGGATTGTCGCTTACTAGAGATCTACGGCCACTGGCTAAGTTGCGGCATCTTCAGCATCTCTCTCTAACTTCTATTAAGGTTAGTTGTCTATCTCGCTCTCTCCTGTCTCACAGGGACATATGACTAAAGTCCATGTCAGGATTGTCGGTTACTAGAGATCTACGGCCGCTGGCTAAACTGCGGCATCTTCAGCATCTCTCTCTAATTTCTATTAAGGTGAGTTTTCTATCTCGCTCGCTCTCTCTCTTGCTTCACAGAAACATTTGACTATACAATTAATTACATTATAAAAATCAGCGTAAAAGATATGTGTTAGTAGCAAATGGAGATCTGTGATCTCTGCCTACCCTTCTGGGAAAGGTGCGTGATTTTATGTATGTATGAAAACTGCATTTTAGTAACAACCATAAAAAGTGATAGGCGACTAACCTTAGATTCACTACAACTTAGCAAATGTTTGTGCCGCGCAGAATTAACCACTAACTAATTAAAATAGCCAACGGACTACTTACTTTCTTATTATGTAACTTGTGAGAATTGTGTAATAATAAGAGTCAGCTAAAGAACTCGGTAGGCTTCCTTCAGGCGATGAGCTAGCAATTTGTCAGCAATCTTTAACATCTGGCACTGCAATGCTAAACATAGTAAATCTACTTCGTAATAATTATGGAGAAGGTATAAAAGAGGAGGTGAGACTGAACTGAGTCGTGTGGACCAACTCAGCCAATGTACATATATATATTTTACTAGTGGACGCCCGCGCCCCGTCCGCGTGGACTGCAGAAAAAATAAAATCGTGAGGCTATATATTAAGTGGGACCTGTCACAACAACGTCATGATAGACTCCGTCATTTATGAACCGATTTCAATTTTTTTTTTATAGTTGGAGGTTGGTCCATATTCACCATACTTCAGGGCAATCCTCGATATTGTAGTGTGTGTTTTTATACTTTTAACGTTTTGATCACCTACATATAAACATAACAGTAGCTGTAACCACACGCTTATGAAAAACAAGTAGTAACAAATTTGACTCACTACATTAATTAAGTGGTTTCTATGTAAATGGGCAGGGCTACAGTGTTAGGATGCTCCCCTCGTCCCATACTTCACCCCCGCTCAGCGGCACACTATTTTTGTATGAAAATATACTTAGCCGCTACTCCTCTTTTATTTCTTCTCCATGGTAATAATCCTGCAGTTCTAGCTACTCTATTTGACCAACTCAGCCAATGTACATATATATTATTTACTAGTGGACAAAATAATGCCCATTGTTTTTGTTAAATATTTTTTATTGCGACCAGTTAATGGTGACAGAGAATGAGATCGTCATTATTTTGTTGCAGATTTTAAATTTGCGTGGACATTTTATAATGAGGGTGCAGAAAAATTTTCTCTCCATAAAATGTCGATATTATCCGGGATAAAAACATTTTCCCGGGATAAAATGTAGCCTATATATTGAGTGGGACCTGTCACAACGTATTCCTGAAGACTGCATCGAAATCGGTTCAGCCGTTTCTGAGATTAGCGTGCACAAACATCAATCCGTTACAATTTTATTATATCTATATAGATAGAAGATGTATCGATTCTATAAAATATCCTAATTTTGCAGGAACTAGGCTGGTGTCTAATGGACGTAGTGGGCCAGCTATCCGCCCTAGAATCGCTAGAGCTTGGCGAATGTTCGTTCCGCGCGGAATTCGCGGGAGTCCTTTCCCGCCTGTCCCGCCTGAGACGACTGCGGTTAGAGCGCGGGACGGCCCAGTGTGCCGCGCCCGCTTTGTTACGGGGACTGGCTACGTTGCCACGGCTGACGCATTTGGAGCTGGTCAATGTTGATGTTAAGGTAAGGGTAGATAGTGTAGACTTAATTCGTGTACAACATATAGAATAGAAGTAAAACTAAATTATAGTTTAAGAATATAGGCAGGAAATACTGAAAAGATGAGTAGCCCATTATTCATACATGACGAGTAAATACTGAGCAACCCATTATATTAAATGGCAGGCAAATACAGAAATTCTGAATACATAAAACATTATTTTTAAATGAAAGATATATTTAAATTATAGTATTAAGATTATCGGTGAGCCAGCCCCACCGTCAGGTTCCACGTCTCGGCTTCTTAAGTCATGGCTGGTAGAACGCACTGATCGACCTTGGTCTTGAGGCATTGTGTTAAGGATGACTCAAAGATATGACGCAACTTCCCAAACGCTGCCAACCCAAGCGACATAGTCTCGAAATGTAGCAGACTGAAGTGGCAGTGGGCAGGCCACATCTGTCGTAGAACCGATGGACGGTGGAGTAAGCGGGTTCTCGAATGGAGACCGCGCCTCGGTAAGCGTAGTGTTGGGCGCCCTCCGGCCAGATGGACCGATGGCTTAAAGAGGATGGCTGGTAGTGACTTGATGGCAAAAACGGGAGATCGAGCCATGTGGTGTACTCTGGGGGAGGTCTACGTCCAGCAGTGGCAATAGGCTGACGATGACGATTAAGATCATATTAACATGACTTGGTAATATTTCCAAATGTTTACGATCACCGTAATTCAATTAGGTATAATAATATACCTATACATTGACCTATACTGTTTATTAATTGATTAACCAATATTTATAAAGCAAAGCAATTATGCTACTTGGCCCTACCATAGCTTAAACCTCTTATAAGAAATCATATAAGTTAGTTTAGTAGCTAATGTTTACATGTATATTTATAGGTCGGCTTCGACGACGCGTTAGCAGAATGCAAGAATATCCAGCGGCTACTCATCATACCTACATACGTGTCGCAATCCGCTACTACCAATAAACAGGTATGAATCTAGTTATGTTATGTTTTTGCTAAATTCACTATATTTCGTGTTTCGTTTTTTACTTTAATTTTACTTGAACTCGAGCGTAGTGATCGCGGAAATCTTTGCTTAATTTGAATCCTTAGTCAACAACTTTTAAAGTTTTCATTAAATAATAATAATCCACAGATCCCCAAAATGAATCTTCGATTAACCAGTGTCATACGGCGATGGCGCCTTACATATCCATAATATTTAATTATATCGATTGGTTGAGTGATTGACAACAACCACACATAGTACGTAATAGCGAGTGAAGAGAAGGAATGAGAACGATTTGAATAATATCTAACCTAATACTACTCATAAATTTTGATGTTTCACTGACGATGAATCAGTGAGGTATCAATTATGTATTAAACTACTAGGTACTTAGATTATTGAATATTCAAGAATCCGCCTTAGAAATTAAAAAATCAAGATTTATGTATCACGTGCTCTCCGTGATAGTAATTTTAAGAAGGGTGTTTCTATCAACTGGGAATGATTCACCTGAAAGCGGGACATTTGGCGTCCCGCAGACACTTGAAACGGGATGCGTTATTTAGGCCCTGAAAACGGGACGTCCCGCGCCACGCGTGACGGTTGGCAACCCTACTGTAGAGTGACAAAATGTTGATATCTTCATTTAATACTGGTTTCAATTTAGGATTCTCTGTTTTTCAATATTAGCTATGTTATAGATTATGATGAATGGAATGTCTACTAATGATATGTAACAAAGATGAATAGGCATTCCTAATTAGTTAAACAAACCAATAGTTTTGCTGGTCATTTGAATGGTTAAGCTGCCTTTCCACCAGAGATTTCGAAAATTAACCATTCTCCTCCTCTGAACACGGAAACTATTGAGCCTAACACTAAAAAAATCAGAATGGTGTATTTTGAAATTTTTTAACCTATTACAATTATTGGCATTGCACGGAACCTGTTTACACGAGATCGACTCGTTTTAATACACCAGCTGTTATAATGTACCTTACCTTTTTCTTGCAGGTGCTAAGCGGTGTGCTCAGACTAAAAGACACGCTCACACACCTAATGTGGGGCGTCACCATCGAGCTATTACGTGTAACCGAGCTGTTCATAGACCAGTGTGAAGCCGGGGCCGAGCGGCGCCGGGACGTGGGCGAGTGCATACCCGTGCTCAAACCGGTGCCGGGCTGCCCGCCGGCCCGCGCCGCGCCCGGCCCGCCACAGGTAACACACACACACACACACCCGCCGCAGGTAACACACACACCCGCCGCAGGTAACACACACACACACACACCGCCGCAGGTAACACACACACACACACACACACCCGCCGCAGGTAACACACACACACACACACCCGCCGCAGGTAACACACACACACACACACCCGCCGCACACACACACACACACCCGCCGCAGGTAGGCACAAGACACAACACACCTGCGCCGTATAAAATAGGTATAGGACACAAACTGGTAAAAATTTCATGCTAGAACAAACGATTTTTTGTTTCACGTGATATTTGACGAACGCATACTAACTTTCAACCCTTATTTCACCCCTTAGCTGGTCGATTAGAACAAATGTTTAATGATTTCTTAAAGTGCTTAAATATAAAGTTTAGCTTTTAAAAAAGAAATCCCATACAAACTTTCAACCTCTATTTCAACCCCTTCATCCCTTTTTTTCGAAATAAAAAGTAAGCAGGGCAGATGTACCAAATTTCATCAAAAGGCATAAGCGGGAAAGCGTAACAGACAGACAGACAGACAGAAGAGTTACAATTATGAGCAATTATTGATATGTTATTATTTACTAGTTAAAACTTCAACAATGTATAGAAACGGCAGTTTCCAGTCATTTGTTGCTTCAATAATAAAAATTGTATACAACACGCAAGAAAATGGTGTCATGTAAGCTATTATTCACAGTGTGTCTAGCCTACTCTGGCATCAGGCATGACTGAAATGAAATGTTTTCATTGTCACCCTCACTAACCCTGTCCAAATGTTATTATCAGGTTGAAATTCTGCCATTACCAACTCTCCAGCGGTTGCTGTCGGCACAACTCCCGAACACGAAGCTCAAACTCCTGCGCATCCCGTTCCACGCCACCTGGCGGCAGTCGCTAGCCGACTTCCAGTAAGCGGACACACAAACACACTCTAATATACTATGTTACATACAGGTTATATTGTACTAATGTTTTGCCGGTTTCCTTAGTTTGAAAAGCGTGGATGACTGTTAGATAGTAAAGTATTTACATTATGTACTTTTATTTACAAAATTTAATTGAAATGCCTCAAAAGAAAAATATTTCATTATAAGTGACCATTGATATGCTGTTAAATTTAAAAATTCATTGAACACGAAATTGACGTTTAGTTAGTAAAAGTGTCACGGAGGATCCTTGTGGAACCAATCTATTTGACCAAAATGAGAGAGCAACGACAATTACCAAATTACTCTTACTTAGGTAGACTAATGTCCATGAACATAGTTATGCAAACGGGATCCATAACCCACATAAACAGTAACATACGAATTCTAACAAAATTTACAGATTATTTTGATGTTTACAAGGTCGATAGAAAGTTCATTTTTGAATGCTTATATGTAGCTTAAAATTTTATTTAATACTTAGTGGGTTGGTTCCCGCTTGCATAACTATGTCCAATTTAGGTAGTAGACATTTTAAACTTGCTTCCTCTTGCCCGCAAATAAATAAATTATACACCCCTGAGTTTTTCGACTATTATTTGCATGTGCTATTTATGTAATGTACATAAAACTGATTCTTAGTATTTACAGTCCATCTACGCTTTTACATTTAATGATTTAACAAATCAGTGTAATGCCTAATATCAAAATGTAATGTGTCTGTCAAAAGGCTGTGGGTAAATTAAGAATAAATATCATGGCTATTCAAAACAGATACGTTATTAGCACAGATGGGGATATAAGTAGATGCCGACAATATGGTCGATTCTGACCGTCACACATATACCTAAACATTAAATTAGTTCTAGCCTACCTGTCCCTTTCTGTCTCAGCCATTTGTGTTAAGGATGGAAAGGGCCAGACCAAATAGACCTCTCCAATTTTAAGATTACGTGTGACGGTTAGAATCGACCATAATATCTAAAACTTCAATTTTAATGGTATCTACTATGACGTCACAAAAGGAAAAGTATTCGTTAAATATTTATATTGATTGTTTTCGTCCAAGGTCGTACAACAAATGTTCTTTAACAATATGGTTTTCGAAAGAAGTTTCGGACCATACAGTGGGATAAAGGTGGGTAGATGATTGTTTTTGACGGAACATAAGGTTATCTACTTATAACTATGTCCGTGCTAGTTATTGGTTATTTAAGCATGGTCAAATTTTATTGGCTTAAATATATACATAGATGATTACTCTAATTGACTCATTGTATAGTGCAAAGATATGTGCCCAATATATGTGTTTAATGTAGCTATTGTGTATTCAATGTAATAAGACTTATGGGTTAACTCAACTGGCAATGGCCTTCGATGTATTCGTAATTCATTGTTGGGTTTAGTAGTATCATTTCTTATTTTCAAATTGCAAAGAAGCAATGTATTGTGAATTTCAAACGAAGTTTTAATCCATTGCCAGTAGAGGGAGCCGATAAGTTTGTTTTTATACTGGTTTAGAAATGTATTTCTTTCTCTACGTTCATGAATATAGCAATATTTACGATGGGACCGTTTTATCTAGACAGTTAACTTGATATTATAGGAACTGATAAAATTGATCTGTCATAGAACATTCGATTCGAGTTTTATTTCTAAATTCATTACGCGCTATGACTGCTAGTGGTTTTTATAGGAATAACTAAATCTTGCCATATTAAGCAAACCGACCTTTGACTAGTGATACTGTTTCGCGGCTGTGTTATCGAGTGGTGTATACATAACTGCAGGATCGTAAAGGATATCCCGCAGCCACGTCACTAGTGATACTAGCATAATACAAAATTGACAATTTATTTGTTTGCATGATTTAACAACAATTTGTATGCTTAAAGTTTTTTATGTATTAAAAATAAAAATTGTTTGTCATGGTATCTTTCGGTCTGATTTTATTTTTAGACATTAATTGATGACATACATGATACTGCAAAAGCGATATGTAATGACAAAATAACTACATTTAACATTTGAAACTGATAAATTGTGGTCCTTTCTATCGCGTTTACTTGGATAATATTGATCTGTGTTCATTTCGTATTAGCTAGCTAAATATACTAGTTTGAGCAATAAAAAATATATATGTTAATTATTTATGTAATATATATGTTTTGTCAGGTGGTATTACATTTTTGGGATATCTTATGTATACAGGATGTTTTTTCGTTGCCACCCTTAACGAAGGGTACGTACTCTATACATCAAATAAGTAAGTTTATGCCAAAAATATGCTGGAAAAATATGTAGATGAAAAATTACTTGATCGGGCGGAATTTTTAGTGTCCAGTGTTTATGCTACTTTTTTCATTGACAGATATTAATTATTTCTCGTGAAAAAATCTTGCTAGGCGCGTCTATGTGCATTTATAAACAAAAACGCAGTCTATTTACTCAACTTTGGACCCTAATATCTTGGGAACCAGATACTTCCCAGGTATGCTTCCATGGAGAAAAATGATCGTGATGATGAGGAGATTCCGTAGTTTTCGGGAACGTTGACGACCAAAAAACGATCTGTATCTTTCATATTTATGAACAGGCATTCCAGCCGTACAGCAAATATCTTATTTGAATATTGGCTTATATAACAACATAATGATAATAAATATGTTGTTCTTTTACTCCGACCCAGATATGCTTGAGGCATTTTTAATTAATTTAATAGCCACCATGTCATTCATATTATGTAAAGATCGCTTCGATGTTCCCTGTATTGTTATAATATTAATAAAATATGCATGTACTTTTACAAATAAATATTGAGCTATTTTTTTAATCATCAGACTTTCAGTCAGGATGCCTTATACATAAAAGCAATTATTTTTAATATGTATGCACATTGTATAAAACATGAGCAATAAAATTATGATAATATCTTGAACCTATTTTAACATCTTAAGAAAATAAACATATCTACAACTACAGAAATCTGTAATGGCCTGTTATGTTGCCTCTTTTTTTAACTTCCATCTAACTTTCTATCATGTAAACCCTAGATCCATCTGGACTCACAAAAAAATTTGGGTTTCAAATAGTTATTGAGTTGTTGTCGTTCTTTATATCGTTTTGACGAACAACACTCATAAAAAAATCAACTGTTTTGTGTAAACATAACACTTTACTGTTTTGTGTACACTCAAAAAAATTTAATTTCTACTTTACTGTTTTGTGTAAACATATCCCATATTACACCCTGTGTAAGACAACTAGCGGCCGCGCACGAATTCATCTAAAATAAATATTCCCGTTCCGTGGGAACTTCGGGAAAACCTCTCTTATCGAATGCCTACGTCATACAAAGAACAAACCTTTCAAGTTTTAGGTCTCTCTGTGCACCCGACTATAATATATGGGGCTCTGGCCAAAATGCCTTTCATTTTACAGTTATTTTGTCCTCTCTCAAAACGCCTAGATCGATTGATTTTTTTATATAGTTGTTGAGGTTCTTTATATCGTTATAAATAGAAATATGACGGTCTTTTTCTATCTTTATGATACTTCCGGATGTTACTAGAACTTCTAGCAGGAGTTATCTTACCGAAATGGAAATAGAAACAAATAGGTTAATAGTTCTCGCGAAATACATATTATTGTATGACATAATAATATATTTCGTTCTATATGCAAATGCATTATTATGATGAAATAATCATATTTATCCTATTCTAATTTTACATTACATTGATTTTTAATTATTCTTTTTGTGAAAAATTGTACATATTTAAGATAACATAGTGATCAGTGCCTATATTATTATATATTCTTATGTTTGAAACGTTTCCTCTATGGGACTAGTTGAACTTGTCTGCGCTTAGAGGGATGTGCAGCTTCGCATCGCTTCCGAATCAGATTTTTAAAAATATTTTCTAAAAATTGGTCGGATGCGGTGCATATGTGTAACCGCTCTTATAAGTGGTCAAGACCAAGGATTTTTTATTGTTACAAACTGGATTGTCGATCACGTTTGCCAAAAAATCTGGTTGTTTCCATTAGGGTGTGTGATATACGAGAAGGGGAAAAGAACTAGATATGATTAAAACTATACTTACATTACAAGGCATTGGTTTTTGTCTACAATCCAGTTTATAGAAGTCTTTTATATAATCCTTGAATGAAAGATTGATGCGTTTTCCATCACTGGTTTGTACTTCGAACATAAATAAAATAGATCTTGAGTTGTAATCGTGAGGGTATTATTAGTCTCATAATAGGAGTGCAATTTATAGATACATAGTATAATAATGTTGTGTGTAATTATAGTTTTTCGGATTTTATGTAACATTTAAATATAGGGACTGATTATTTTCATTATGGATATAGTAATTATGTGAGAAATGATTATATATATTATTTTGTAGACTTGTATATCTTAAAGTACAAGATTTAGTGTAAACAAGTGAGTAGGGTGCATTTTTTAAATTGACGATAATATAGAAAAAATAATTAATTAATTGTTTCTTTCGAAAATTATAATAGAATTGCCAGCTGCTGTTAAATATAAATATTTTTGTAATTAATTGGAAATGGTGGCAATTTTAAAAGATCTCAAAGTAAATCTTTGTAGAAGTGCACTGTAGTAGTTTAGTTGTTTTTACTGGAAACTATTTGATATTGTTATAAGTCGGACGCGAGTAAAGAGATTCGGCGAACACAGAATCCTATTTCCCCTGAACAGAAATATGTTTTCTGTTTGTCGAGTTTCTTTAATGTCCTAGCAAAAACCAAATGTTAATATTTTGTGACATTAATTTGTATGGGCACCGCAATAAAGTCCTATTTCTGAAAGCTGAGACTCCTGCGCATGATATAGGTCAAATTAAAGCCGTGTTACATAGTCATAGCATTGAAATAAGGCAACATTGCAAGTACAGTGGGCGATAAGCAGTGCCGTAAATAGGGCGGTGCCACCGGTGCCCAGGCACAGGGCGTAGACTCTGGGGGGCGCAAGAAATAAGGCAACATTGCAAGTACAGGGCGTAGAAAAGGCAATTTACTACTCTGGCGATAAGAATTCAAACCGACTTTTAGAAAGAGACAGTCGGCTTATATCGATTAGCGTTATCGCTATCACACACTATCGCTAATATACAAAATAATGTTAAGAAGGCTAATAAGTCTTTTTCCAAAGCTTAATCATATAATTTATCGCCCAGTATTATTATCCTACAGAAAGCCCTAATATCGCTTGCAGTGCTGGTAAATCCATAATAGGTATAATGCATACTCGGCCTAGGACTAGCAGTCCTTTTCACGTAAGAACTACAGCAAGTAGGAAAATTAATGAAACAGTGTTAAAATTACATAGATAGCTAACGCTTGTTTTACGCGAAAAGGACTTACATGAACTAGGCTTTTATTATTATTTAGACCTTCCAGTCTATTTGTTTATAATCTCTTTTAACAGATGCTTATTGTATTTTTATTGTAGTAGTTATTTTGTGTCAACTGCCCACGGTTAAGCGGTTTTTTTTTGTAAAAAATTGTGGATAAAACTTTTATGCGTCGCGTTAGCGACGCTCGTGAGGGATCTATTGTAATTAGGTTAATTATTTTATCATATAGAATAAAGACAACTTTGCTAGGAAGCATGGGCGACTCAATAAATGGTTGCCTTGAAAATTGTTTTGTTTTATTTATTTTATCCAATTAGTTTATGCTTTTCCATATACCTAGGTACCCATGTATATTCCATTCGATAAATCTATCCACGTATCAGAATGACCACTGCAGCTGCAGATAGTCTATTAAGCACTCATTTACAATTTCCTAAGAAACTATCGGCCAATTTCAATTCGAGAGATCAAAAGAAACTCGGTTTTTTTATTATTGATTTGAAATTTTGTATGATGTTACGGCGATTAAACAAAACGCACACCGAAAAAACTCAAAAACTAAACGCATATAAATCATCCAATGAAGATAGTTGGCGCGATGGTGTTTGGCAACGTAGCCAATCAGATGCCGCGCTGTATTCGGCGCGCATCTATTCGACCAATCGGAGCGCGTGAAATGAAAACTAGAAAATTTTACCTCCAATTTTTTCAGAATTTTTTATTGAAAAACTTGCCGTACATATCCATTTAAATTGTTATGTAAAAACACGGCTCTTTATTAAATCTACCATAATGAACGAAAATCGACTTATTTTTTCATGGTCATCAACAAGTAACACGTGTCTACATATGAAAACAATTGAAGATTAAATTGAGATATGCAAAAAATCTCAAGATCATATATAGAAATTGGCTGTAAGTGTACCAATTGAGATTTGAACATCTTGTGAATTGTCTTGTGATTGTAAATCTTGTGTATATGTTGATACATTTAATCAAACCAATTTTTGGTTGGTTATTGTTACTCCATGTAATATCATTCACTGAAACGCTACTTTAACAAAAATAATCGACGTACTAAGGAAAATATCTTGGCTATAAATGCTCGAATAATAATTTCAACACCACTAACCTAATCTACCCTGCAATCGATTTCTTACAAAACTCATTTAAATAATAATAATTTGAGGGTAGAAAAACAATTACTAATTTGACATTGACGTTAAAAAGCGCCTGAAAATCTAATCTAGTGTGGGAGAGATAACTTGCTACGCCCCTTGAGCATCTTGCGTCCTGCTTCCCCTCGATACCTGCGCACACACATTTTACAACCTTCTGCGATTCTAGTACTTTTCAGTCATTCTGTACTAAAATTCGTCGATTACTGTGCTAGCGCGCGACTTTTTTTATGCTTGTACTATTAGAGTTGCTGCTTATATAGATTATTAATCATCCAATAGCGATGATCATGGCTATTGCTATCTTCTGCTTTCCTAATACGGCCGGTCGGCCAAAATTTCTTTGTGCTTTCTGCTATATTGGTACTTCAAGTCCCTTTTTGTGGACTAAAATTCACTTGGTTTCAGAATCGACTACTTAATTTTGTCTTTATTATTAATGAACTGAAGGAAGTGCCATCTTTGTACTTATACATATTTAGGAGAGCTAGCTAACTTAACGTTGTTCTTGTGTAAGTCATTGGATCTTTAAATTGTATCGTAAATAAGATTTTTATAGACAATAGTACCAGTGGACGAAGAGGTTAGCGAGTCCTCTGAGTACATATATACCGCAAGTACCTACTTACTTATGCAAGTAGGAAATCATTTCACATAAAAAGCACACGGAATTTCAACATTCTAAATATCAGATCATTTTGATATTTACAGGGGTTAATGGAAAGTTAATCATTAGTAGTGATTTATTACATAAGTAAGTCCGTACTTGCCTAATGCCCCGAGCATTAGACTGCAACCTAATTAAAGGTTATAGGCTCTGAGTACTTTCTACACAAGGGAATGTAGTCAGTGGTGGATATTTACAAGATGGCGGACAATTTGCGAGTCATCGTCCTGTCAAAAAGTAGCAGATACACAAGATGAGGATAGGTAGATTACTATACCGACTGATGCAACTACCCACTCATTTCTCAGAATGAAGGTAATTTTTTTTATTTTGCTGCAGAAATAAAACAAAACAAAAATAACAATAATATAAATGTCACTTTATTTACTTTTTCTTTCTACCCGCAGCTTTAGAAGCTTGCGGTTTGCCGAAGGTTTTCCCTTTCTGCGGCTTGCCTTTGCCCTTAGACATTCCGTTACCCTTCGGTGGTACACGTTTACCCTGCGGTAAACCAATGCCTTTTTGGACGCGATTCGCATCGTACCTAAGTCGTTTGGTGGCAGATCTAGATGTATCTGTCAAGTCGTTGGCGAAATTGCTCTGTTTTTTCTTGTTTTTATTAGTTTTCTTTGCTTTGAACTGCGGCCGGTCATCGTTGTCTTCCACAGTGCGTATGCGGCGTTGCTTCTTGTTGCGTTTCGCTATTCTTGATTGTAGTAAGGCCACCTAAAAGAAAATGTAATTATAATGTGAATATGCAGCTATAAATTATCTACCTAGAAAACCGCCCCGTGATAACCTAATTTGCAATAGCAAAGCCGAAGCAAAGCGATAGCGAAAATTGTACAATATTCGCCTTGAAATGTCAAAGTTCCTTTGAAATTCGTTTTACGTAATACGAATTTCACAAGCAATCGGCGATTTTTGTACATTTTCGTTATCGCTTTGCTTTTGCTAGTTAGGTAATAAGGGGGCCGTACAGTTTAGCTCGAATTCATAAGTGTTAGTCTACTAATAAAACTTGAGATGATGACGATGATCATGGGAGATGATGATCAAAAGATGGTAAAAAGGTAAAGTTATTATTACAGCCAAAACTTAAAAGTAAATTAGGTACCTTTTCCATTTCTTTATTGACTCGTTCTTCGGGCGTATCTTTCGGTTTGTGTTTGGATTGATTCTGGACCGATTTGTTCCTCCTCTTGCCGATAGGGGCGCCGTCGTCGTCGTCCGAATCATCGTCGCGCTTGCGCTTCTTGTTCTTGGCTTTCTGCTTTTCTGTAATTTTTTTTTTGACTGGTTAGATTATAGGTCTTATGGAATAGGCTATTGTGAAAAATAAATCGTCAATTACTGTAATCAGTATGAATTATGAGTTTAAAAATGGTTATTTACTAACTGAAGTTGAAAATAATAATTAATTTACTTAAAAATCTGTAAATAAAAATGCATATATTTAAACTTTTGTCGCGTGACACAAAACGCTCATGATTGGCCGGGCTCATTATGACGTCACCAGCTTGTAAACATTGTTTTTTGTTTACACTAAAATGTATGTGGATGACATGTGTCAAAGTGACAGATACAGGCAAGTGATGTCACCGACGCCATGTTTTCAAAGAAGCGTTTTGGCGCGCTATTTAAATATTAAACTTTTAATTTGTTATTATTATGTAAATATATACCAGAATTCAAAAATACAACTTTTACTGGGTTTTTAAACCTCCAGAGAATAATAGGCTATTTGACTGAATTTCAAAATAGATTTTGAAAATCAGTCAAATAGCCTATTACATAAATGCATCGGTCGTGGAAGAATTAATGTGCAAAAGTGCCTATACCTATATCTACAACTAACAGACGCTCGCGACTTCGTTGCTTGAATCTAATGTATAAGCTACATAACTGCTAAGTTTCATTTTAATTCCGTTCCGTGTAACAAAAATGGTATGTTAAGCGAAAAGCTACGTAAATAGCCCACTGTAGACAACCTATCCACAAAATTTGAGACTCGAAATCACATGTTTATTTTTGCCGATAGTATGGAGAATTTTTAAATATCTCAGGATTTTTCATACAATCTTGAAAAATAAATGTGATTTCGAGTGTCAAATTTTGTGGATAGGTTCTCTACCCTGTATAACAAGCATACATAGTCACAAACTATAATTTTAGTATATTCCGCACCTACATAGGTGCAGTAGGTCAAGCACATAGATACATAGTTTATATTGTATACACAAACATTTAGGGTAGATTCCGGCAGTCACACTTAAACGTAAACTTAATCTAAGTCAGGTCTATCTCTCTCCGTTCTTAACATAAATGGCTGAGAGAGAAAAGGACAGGTAGGACTAATTTTACGTTTAGGTTTAAGTGTGACTGCCGGAATCGACTATATTGTTCACATACAGTTAACATTGATAATGAATGAACAAAGGCGTGAACTTCTTGCTATCATCACGCAAGCAGAATCTATCAGATTTGACAATGTGACAAATACGCTACGAAATGTCAAAAGGCTAGTGCTTGCTCTGCAATAGTGCGGCGCGAAATATGTACTCGGTAAGCGTGCATTCTATGGCAGATAACGTCAGAATACATGACCTCTCATAGTCGCATAGTCAGAAGTCAATTTATTTGACATGAAAGCATACACAACTTATTTGTCGACTGTCGTTTTTTTTTAAAAAAGGAGGAGGTTTCTCAATTCGACCGTATATATGCTTTTTATGTTTGCGGATTTATGAACCGATTTGGATGATTATTTTTTTGTTTGAAAGAAGATATTTCATATATGTTTCTTTCAATACTATTTAGAAGCCATACCTTTCCCTTGATGCATGGTAAGAGCCAGCCGCTCCTTCTCTTCCTTCTTCTCCTTGTAAGTCTGGAACCACTCCCTCTGGCGAGGCACCTCATGTTTGGGTCCGAGGGTCTTCTCTCCATCTTCCTTTAGGCCTGTCTCTATCTTCTTCGTCTGTTTCTCCATTTTGTTCAGTTGCTTTTCCGCGTATTCCTCGTCGAGAATTGTAGCTGGAATTGTTTATATGTAAATTAGAATATATAATGCTTAAATGTACATAGATATTGCAGAATCGTAATTTATTTTATTTTATTTTATTCGGGAAACAAACGGTTGACAATAACTAAGATTATTACAACATAAGCAACTATTTACCACTTAAAAGTTTCCACATTTAGAGACTAGTATAAATATATAACAGATACCTTGCCATGTTATGATACCCTAGCAAATTGTGAACAGAAAATCAAATCAATATAGTCTGTTGGCTTGGCATAGTAAAAAAGAAATGCTTAGAGAACCACATGCTCATCGAAACACTCTTTGGATAATATCGTCTTAAACGTTACTTAAAATTTCGCGTTTGTAATATTATAGTAGGATTTTATTTTTATATATAGTAAAAGTAAGAAAACTTACCGATTTCTGGTTCGATTCTGGCCATCTTTTCACGATACTTGGCTACTATCTCTGGCGGCACCTAAAAACGTATTGCATTAGTAAAGAAACAAAAATAGAACTACGATACTCGTGCCGTAGCACAATATCCATAACCTTATTTACTTAAAGAAAAAACCGAAAACTTACACGACTAAGGCGAAGCTTATGATGCCTCTCAGGCTCAAATGCGACAAGCTGTTTAGGCGTGCTAAACAAATAAAAATGAAAGATAAAAGACTGCCATAATAAATGTTTCATTCATAAATATTGTCACATAACAAAAGTTGCTTGGGTGATGCTGTATCTAAAATTAATTTCACATTTTAAAAATGGACCAGCTCATGCAACTTTAAAGTATTATTGCTACTAGATTTTACAGAAATAGCAGTTTTAGACAATGCCAGTAATTTACAGCTAGTACAATAAAATTATATGCAAAATGTAACAAAATGGTATCACGTTAAATCAGGTTTTACGAGCCGTGTTTCCTCACTTCTTTGACTATCTCCAGAAAAAGACGTACTTGCATGTATGTATGTTTGCTTACCTGCCGGGATCGTACAGTAGTGCGTGCACGCTTGACGATGGCCTTGACGAGTGCGCGCTCTGCCTCGCCCGCTAACGACAGCGACACGCCGCCGCGACCCGCGCGCGCTGTGCGACCCACCTGCACGCCACATCATCATAATTGTTTAGTTTTTTTATTTGTATTTATGTCGAAAGATCATAAAACAAAAGAAACATTTGCGAAAAAAAAACTTCGCTAGCGTGAAAACTTTCCGAGATATAACGATTTCAAAATCACAATTTTAGACTTGCCAAAAAACGCTCCATACAAACGGCTACCACAATTATGACGTCACTCTATCAGTAACTTGTACGCGCCTAAAAGAACTTTTGTTCTACAGCTATATTAAATGTTCGTTTATAAATATGGTCCCTTAATAAAAGTTGCTGTAAATGATGCAGGTGGACATGTGATGTAGTAATTTTTAATTAATTTGACATTTAAAAAATGGACTTGCCCACCTAACTTTGAAGGCATATTACTACATCATTTGGACACTTAGGGCAGATTTTTTCACTTCACTTTTTTCACTTAGGGCCCAACTGAAGAATAAACTTCATGCTGTCTCTATTATGATCAAGTTTTAGAAAAAGACAGCATCAACTTTATTCTCCTGACAGACTATCTGACGTTTGGAAAAATCCGCCCTTAATCAAATTATAATTTTACAGATAAGCATGATTTTGATGATTTATTCTGATAAGCATAAAATGTCATTAAAATTCAACCATAGTAAACATAATAACTTTTCTCTATGGTAAACATCCCTATTGTACACAGAATTTTTTTTTTACAAAGATATATACAATGGCGATAATGTACCTAAATATCATCATCACCATCATCGAAATTGAAATCATTTATTCGACATGAAAGCATCGTTGTCGTCAGCCTATTGCAGTCCACTGTTGGACGTAGGCCTCCCCCAGGGCACGCCACAAGGCTACTGCCACAGGGGTGTTTGATTGAATAGTTTACTTTAATACGATCGAGTTCCAAGTTAAAACTGGCACTAATCTATCGGAATAACATCGTGGCAGACTTACCCTGTGTATATAATGTTCCATAGTAGCCGGCAGCGTGAAGTTAATAACGGTTTTAACCCCGGGTATATCCAGTCCTCGCGCCGCCACGTCCGTCGCAACCAGCACGTCCGCCTCCTGCGCCGTGAAGCGACGCAGTGAGTCCAAACGCTGCGGCTGGTTTAGTGCGCCGTGCAATTCCGCCACCTGACACGGTAAGGGTTTCTTAACATTTTGGTCCGCGGACCCCTAGAAAATTACTAGGACTTGAAGCCGATTTTTTCTGTATTTCGGTCAAGACGACAAATATCAATGGGATGTTGCGAACAAAAGATATTGTAATTGACTCGGACCGGTAAGGTACCTAAATAAATCTAAATTATCTAAAGGTAATATTCGTATTATACAGATAGAGGGTTAGCCGCGTGGTGCCGGCAGAGTAGAGTTTGTACCACCCCGCGGGTATCGTACGAGGCGATTAAGGGTTTCCGGGGGGTGGGCAGCAGCGCCTCCCGTACTGACAACATAGTCCGAAAATAACACTGCGGTCACCAACCCGCCTGCCCAGCGTGGTGACTATTGACAAAAACCCCCCTGTGGCAGTAGCCTTGTGGCATTCCCTGAGGGAGCTACGTCCAGCAGTAGACTGCTGAAGAAAAAGATAGACGGTTCTGTAGGGTGTAACATCTTTGTATGGTAAAAGGCGGAAGGAGTATTCTGTGCAAAGTTACACTAACCTTAATCCCAAGCAGGCCCAAAGCCACATGTAGTCTATGCGCTTGTTTCTTAGTCTGCACGAAGATGACGGCTCGGTCGCGGAACGTCCGGCACACGAGCGCTGCTAGGATCGCCTCGCGGTCGCATTCACGTTCCTTGCGGATCCTGCGGGTTATGTCAACATGTTTTTGAAGAATAAAACTATAATTGATTAGGAAGAAGTGAACTGTAAGAGAAATTGTTGAGGACAAATGGAATTATGGAAAAGGATAACGACGCGTCGTCATGCAGGTTGTAGGAAGGAGAGGTTGAGAATGAATGAGAGAATGGGAATGAGTGGGAGAGTGATTAGACAAGGAAGGATCTGTCATGATGGTGAATGAGGAGAAGAGAATGAAGCAAACACGCAAACAAGGATAGCGAGGAAAAAATTAAATCCTCTTACAGTCACGTTTAGCATGGTGAGGTCAGATGTAACAAGTTTCTTTGCTAGCTCATCGCTTGAGAATGCCCGCCCCTTGATTACGTAAAAGCAGTAGCAAAGCCGAAGCAAAGCGATAGCGAAAATTGTACAATATTCGCCTTGAAATGTCAAAGTTCCTTTGAAATTCATTTTACGTAATACGAATTTGACAAACAATCAGCGATTTTTGTACAATTTACGCTATCGCTTTGCTTTTGCTAATTAGGTAATAAGGGGGCCGAGTTCCTTAGTCAACTCTTACGATATGCACGGAAGGAAATGCAGCTGATGTATTCTAATGAAGCCCCGCATCCACACTATAATTTGAAGGTGGAAAACTTAAAACAAATAATCATGTCTGTGGGTTAACTGATGACTCCTAACTTTACAAGTTCTGGTCGCCCACGACTTCGTCTGTGTAATCTTTGAAATAACAATTATTTCCCCACCCACAGAAACTTAGCACAAAATTTTACTTACCTAACGAACTCCTGTCGCAAAATTAAAAGCGACGTCCTTATTCGAGTGCAGGAACAGTTTGACTGGCTTGTTCAGTGACACCGCAGCCAAGTCTTTGACCTCATCGCTCATGGTCGCTGAAAACAACATCGTCTGACGTTTGGGGGAGCATTGACGGATGATTTCTTTCATCTGCTCTGCGAAATATTCGTCCAGCATTCTGAAGGGAAATAAATAATCATTCAATTATGTGTTGTTTCGATAATAGCACAATGGTTAAGACGTGCGCGTTTCAGTAGGAAGGCGTAGGTTCGATCTCAGTCACGTGGTTGACTGAGAGAAATATCTGGTAGAGATAAGCTCGCCTTTATGCATTATCTTTGTCATTATATTATTTTTTATCATTTCTGTGTACAATCCTACTAATGTTATAAACGCGAAAGTTTGTAAGTATGGATGGATGGATGAATAGATGTTTGTTACCCTTTCACGTAAAAACGGCTGGAGAGATTTAAAAAAAATCTGGTATGGAGTTAGCTAAACCCCTGGATCAACACATAGGCTACTTTTTATCCCGGGAAAATATTTTTTTCACGTATATAGGACCTAGATTGAACATTCAGTAATTACGGAGATTGGCACACCACTGATTTTCGCCACTACCACTATTAACAATGACCACCAGCCCCCGTATTGGCTATCTTTTTTGACAGTTCATAGTCATGATCACTCATTGAAACTTATTGAACTGGAAGTGACATGTATGTGTGGGTTGCCAAAATTTTCTTCAGATAAGGCATTATGCCACTTCCAGTTGTTGAGTTTCAATTGAGTGATGATCACTAGAACTGTCAAAAGAGATAGCCAATAGACCTGCAGAGCAATGCAAAAAAGAACTTAAGATACGTGAAAAGGTTTTACTCGTACTCTACAACAACTTGTGTTTGATATTTCGTGGAAGCGGTTGTCTCACCTGTCCGCCTCGTCCAGCACAAGTACTTCGATAGCGTGCAGTCCGAAGGAGGGCGTGTTGCGCACGTGGTCGATGAGCCGGCCCGGCGTCGCGATCACTATGTCCGGGTTGCGCCGGAGCACGCTTTCCTAACACCAAAGAGTAATAAGTTCTCCAGAACCCGTGTTCACGCACACTTTTGAAGCAACTTTAGATCAGTCAAATTGACCTATTTGACCCCCGACTTTCAATTATGTAGACTAAGATGTCATTTGGAGTGTTACCACTTTGGCGTAATATAAAATTAGTATTGCTCCATAATTACTGAAAATTATCCATTGAACTTTTCGATTAATTTCATGTATTATTTTTGTTTTATTTCCTTTATTTCTGTTGCAATTAGTATTAGGACGCCTGCCCCCTGATTACGTAAAAGCAATAGCAAAGCCGAAGCAAAGCGATAGCGAAAATTGTACATTATTCGCCTTGAAACGTCAAAGTTCCTTTGAAATTCATTTTACGTAATACGAATTTGACAAGCAATCGGCGATTTTGGAACAATTTTCGCTATCGCTTTGCTTTTGCTAGTTAGGTAATAAGGGGGCGGAATGTCTGAATTCCGAACTAAACGTTCCAAATCAATGAGGTTAAAAATGTATTCGATATAAAATAGTACTTATTTCAAACTACAGTTATCGATTTTGTTTATTTGATTATTAATTAAATAAAATAAAAGATCTGTTTTAGAAATTAACTTTGTTTATATACTTATACACATTTATACAGACTAATGAGTAAAATCACATTATCGAAAGTTCATCTCACAATAAAATATTACAACACTAATTGCACTATGTACACTTGCAACATTTTTAAAAATAAGGTGGATTGTAGCTGTCATTTTTGCTCAACATAATAAAACATCAGAGTATACGCAGTTTTGTATGTATAGGTAGAATTATATTGCATCCATTTATTAAATAATTTTAAAACAACTAAACTACACACTGACCTGATATTTGACGTCCAGCCCACCAACAGACAGACCGACGGTCACGCTCGTGTGTTGTGCCAACTGTCTCGTCACTGTGTGTACCTATAAACAACCAAAAAAAAAATTTTTGAAATCCGTTTATAATTGACGGAAATATCGGTGAACATACATTAAAAAAAAATTATACATACAGACTAATTGAGAACCTCCTCCTTTTTTTGAAGTCGGTTAAAAAGTTAGAACATTATTTAATTACTTATAGCATTTTAAAAAAGTTTCCAAAATTGCATATACACAGACAAATATAATAGCAACTGAGAAACTAGAGAATACAATGTAGTTGTGAAAATCTGTTTCCTTTGTTGAAGTCAGTGCACATAATAAATTCAGTGGTAGCGTAGGTCAATAACTGGCAGCGAATCTACTAGCCATCGGACTGACAGGTGCAAGTCAAACCTATTGAGACGTACGATTGGCGTAGTTGGCCTGGCTGCCTGCGGCGCCATATGTCCTGGGTTCGAATCTCGGTAGGCGCAAACATTGATATAATGAATATCGATGTTTGATTTCGGAAAAAAAAATACTAATAAATTAATGACGGTATTAATAAAGGTCATGGATGTTTAACTATCTATGGATTTAATTACCGTTGCTTAGTTCACGGCTTATAAGGTGTATGTAAATGAGCCTACCGCCGCTTGTCGAACCCACCTGCGCGCCCAGTTCCCTCGTAGGCACCAGCACCAGCACCCTGGTGACCCTGTCTCCGCCCACGGCCTTGAACAGCAGCCGCTCGAGTATGGGCAGCATGTAGGCGGCCGTCTTACCCGTGCCCGTGGCTGCGCAGGCGCATATGTCTTTGCCTGGAAAAAATGTTCGTTTGAAAAGCAGTTCTATTCTATTTTGAAATTGAGAAAGGATTTTTTTTATTTTTTTCTAATCTTTTGAAAAGCGTTTCAACTCTTCAGATAAAATAATAGGGATGTTTACTATGGATGAATTTTAATGACATTTTATGCTTATCAGAATAAATCATTAAAATCATACTATCTGTAAAATTACAATTTGATTAGGTGTCCAAATGAGGTAGTAATAAGCCTTCAAAGTTAAGTGGGCAAGTCCATTTTTCAATTGTGAAATTAATTAAAAATTACAACATCACATGTCCACCTGCATCATTTACAGCAACTTTTGCATTGTGACCATATTTATAAACGCAATATTTAAAATAGCTGCAGAACAAAAGTACTTTTACGCACATACAAATTACGAAAGAATGACGTCATAATTGTGGTAGCCGTTTGTATGGAGCATATTTTGGCAAGTCTAAAATTGTGATTTTGAAATCGTTATATCCCAGAAAGTTTTCACGCTAGCAAAGTTTTTCTTTCGCAAATGTTTATGCAGGCAGATTTTCTTGGCTACCATGCCATTCACAGACACCAACTACATATTTGTATTGCATTGGTTTTGTGTTCTGGCACTAGGCGTTAAACTTATGTTGGCATCAAGCAAAGGGTAAACAAAGTACCCTCCAAATTTGTTCATATAAGATTCACAAACTTGTCAGTGTTGGTACAAAATATGATTCATTGGTCAGGAAACCTGCTAGTAAAGCCCCATATCAGCACAGGACTCCTTATTCTTATGCTACAAACTAACCCAACAATGCCACAGGTATAGTAGCAGCCTGCACTGGAGTAGGATGCACGTAGTTCAGTGACCCGATTGCCTTCAACAGAGGTCGGGACAAATTTAACATGTAGAAGGTGGTGTTCTCATCGTATGGAGGCGGATCCTCGAAGAAATCCTCGTTGTATTCCACTTTAACATCCTGGTCTTCTTTTAGTTCCTAGTGAAAGAGAGAGATTTATAGTGGCTTGTGGACCATAGAAATGCAAACTAGCGGCCACCCACAATATTGTCGGTGTAAAGGAGAATACTTTCATCATTATCATTTAGAAGGAGTTCAATTACAAACACACAAACAGAAGATCCTACCTGTTTAAGTTTCTGTTTTTTGGTCAATTTCTTTTGTTTTGTCTTAATTTCATCTCTCTTTAGTTCATCATCAGATATTTCTAACTCTGCTACATCACCATCTGCAAAATAATAAATAAAAACTTTGACAATTCATTTTTTTGTGTTAATATTTTCTTATAAATTAATTTATTTTTAACACAAGATGAAGTTGTTAAAAAGGAACAACTTTTACTATGAAACCAACTCTGTAGTTGTGAATAAGGTATCCAAAAACCCAACTGCTTAAAAAAGAACCAAATAACGTACATAATAAAAAAACTGAAAAGAAAAAAACAAGCACTTAGATGTCCGGTGGTCTAGAATTCTATAATATTATTATGGAATGAATACTATTGAAGAACATAAAATATTTTGTAATGGTTGTAACATAACAACTGAACAGCCAGGATCCATTGAAATATTAGCTTGGCTGTTGGATAAGGGATCCCGACTAGGCTGTTAAACACAATACCACTCCTTTGCTTTGCACAGTCGGGTAAAAAACAATCAGCTGTTCCATACAAACTTGAATATCTACTGCACTTCAATGTATAGAACAGCAGACATCTTACACTTCATATCTCTTAATTAATACTACAATGTGCCACAAATAAATATATTTGAAAATGTGTTGCAAAGTGTCTGAATATTCAGGTATTAATTAATTTTTTCATAAAGTACTTAAATTACCTTTGCCTTCATCCTCAGAATCTGTATCCATTTTGCCATTAGCACTGATCTTCACCTCTGCCCTACGCCTCTCTATTCTTTCATCTAATGTTCTTTTTACATTACGACGCACATACTTTTGTAAATCATCCCATGGACTCTAATAAAGTAATATGAAGCTATGTTAATAATGAATAACTTTATAATCAATCTTTCATAATGACAAATTCCAAATTAGGTTGGCATAATTAATTGATTATACCTATATTTAGAGAATTAATATCAAAGAAATATGTAAGCAACTATGTACTGTAATGAATTAATATTATTGAACTAATATACTGACGAAAACTGAACTATATAGGAAGCAATATTGTTACATAATTTATTGCACTTATATGCTCACACAATATAAATAAATAGCGAAACGAAATAACAAAACATAAGGGAAGAGTTACCTTATTATATTCTTCCACAGATGTAACAAATTTAAAATTTGGATCGAAGTCTCCATTTTGCTTTACCTTGTGTTTAGAAGGTTGATACTGAAACAAACAACAGCATAAAATAAAGGAAATCTGAATCACTACATATTATAAAATAAAGTCGCTTTCAGCTGTCTGTCCCTATGTATGCTTAGATCTTTCAATCTAGAGAATGGACTTTGATGCGGTTTTTTTAATAGATAGAGTGATTCACGAGGAAGGTTTATAATGTATAACTAGGGAACCGCCCCGGCTTCGCACGGGAGTAATGCACTCTCATGCGGGCGAAGCCGTGGGTGGCCGCTAGTACAAAATAAATTACAGTTTCTATAAACATGTTTACCTCAACCTCGACATCTGATTCTTCCGAATAATCTTCGACCTCTTCACCATCAAGAATAGTTCTGATTAATCCTAGATGGCCCTCAACTTCCATGATAATTACAAAGTTTTCTTAAGAGACATACATAACAAAACAAATTATTATAATATTCTTCAACATAACCCCAACACCAACACAATACGAAGAAGTTTTGAGGTTAAGTAACTAGTGTTGTCAATCTATAGCCCACTATCGAGTATCTATGTACCGATACTATAGTCGATCAAGCGGATCGTGTCACAAGCCACTTGGTAGTTTCACATATAGAAACATTACTACCAGTAAAATTTTCAGTTAAAATTAAATGCGAGTTTAAACAGATAAAATAATTTCATCTTGAAGCACTCTGCTATTATTTCGATCTAAAAGTGGCGGAGACTTTTAGATCGAAATAATAGCAGAGTGCTTCAGTCATTAAATTATTACGTAGTAAAACTAATCAGGAACTGTTTATTTATTTAATAAATCTCAAGCAAGGTAGTATACATCTGTTTTTAAGATATTTTTTTTGCCGATCAATTAAAAATTTCTCTCTACGTTACGTTGGCGGAATTTCTGCAAGATTTTGGGATTTCCCTCGGTCTTCTTGTGACAAGTATCAATAGATCCTATAAAATACAAAATCATCAATAGACAACAATATTGTCAATAGCATCGAAACTCAATATTGAATATACATAGTTGAGAAATGCGAAAAGGGCGTTAACATTCTTAGAGCTCTCTCAGGTGTGTGGTAGGTATCTCACCCATTCACCCAGAAGATTCTCTATAATGCCATCATCCGCAGTCACCTGGACTACGGTACATTCCTCCTGATCCCATGCAACAAAGCTCCTCTCCAATCCATTGACAAAATTCAATGAAAATGCATGAGAATCATCCTGGGTGCTATGAAATCGTCTGCTATAAACGCCATGCAGGTAGAATGCCCTAGAACTCGGCAGATAATATCTAGCCGATAGATTTACATTCAAAACCATGCAAAATCCCTCCAATCCAAAAATCTCTCCATCCAAAAATCCGGCTCTATCTATTCTTTCTTTACCTGAAGGCAAAACGTCGCTTTTGGTCGTCAGTGTTGAGTTCTGTTCCCAATTACCCCATCCTATTTTCCTATCCGAAGTTCACCCACTTTTCTCCAAATACTACCAGTCCCTAATATTTGAACTCTCCATAATCCTGGACCTGGGCATCTCAAAATGAACTCCAGAAGCCAATACCATCTTTAAATTAATAATAATAATAATAAACGTTTATTCTTATTTGACACGGTATGTACAGACAGTAGTTATACAAATTTATAAAATTATAATGTACGTGTAAGTATTTTGTACATTAATAGATCATTCTGGTGTCTAAGCTAGGATTTCCTGTGTTATAGACACCAAAGCATTTTTTTTTACATAAAAGTATTCATAATACAGTCTGGTGGTCAATTGGTGATGGACAACAACTGGCAGGACTACCTACAAATTTTTACTGACGCCTCCAGACCCTCCGAAAAGGGAAATGTCGGTGCTGCTGTTTGGATCCCCAAATATAAAATTGCCCTCTCCTTTAAATATCTCTCCCGCTCCTCAGTGTTCACTGGCGAGGCTGTCGCTATCCTCGAGGCCATTAAATACTCCTTATGCCATAAATTAAATTCCATAATCCTCTTTGACTTCTAAAGCACCCTCCAATCGATCATATCCAATCCTTAAAAATCGAAATCCAATTTTCCATTATCCTTAATATCAGAGAAGCCTAACTGCCACTTCCAGAATATCCTCATTGCTCTTGCCTGGATTCCTAGCCATTGGGGTATTAAAGTTAAAGTCAAAGTTTCTTTATTTGTAAACATAGGTGTGTACATAATGTAGATGTTACATGGGCATAATAATATGAATCGCTATGTTCTGCCTACAATTGGCGTATATAAACGTAATATAAACAGTAGGAATGCACCTTAGACATACAATTTAGCTTTTATAGGGTATTACAATTAACATGCAGCATGCAGCCATATAAATTATTTTCCAGATAAGTAGTGGTTTACATTGCTGGAACTGAGACTGTAGATTTCCTTGCAAAGTCTGCTACTCAGATAGGAGTACTTGATCATAGTCTTGTATTCACTCACGACCTCTTGGAACACTCCAATTACCGACTAACATCATCCTGGAAGAAAAATTTGCATAATACCAGGCTTATCAAGGGCAAACACTATGGTGACATACAGGACGTCATTCCCTGCAAGCCATGGTTCTCCAGATTTAAAAAAGCTAACAAGAGAACAACATCTACCATTTGCCGCCTTCGGCTAGGTCTCTCTGTGAATGTGGTTTGGCAGAAGGCACTGCAGATCACATCTTCTTCAATTGCCCTAATGTTTCTCCCTCCCTCTATCATTTCCTTCCCCCTGAAATTCCTCCCCCTACTAACTTTAAATGTTTATTATCCCTTGTCAACACTCCTTTTATAAAAGTTCTGTGATTTCGAGTCTCAAATTTTTGAAATATGTTTTCTATAGTGGGCTGTTTACATAGCTTTTCGCTTAACATACCCTTTCTGTTACAACCTATATATGTATATCTGTAGTAGGAAGTAGGTTTATATACCATAATTGATACCATATTAACAATTATACATGTATGTATATTGTTTAGATACAATCTGGTCTTATTTAATTACTTGCCATTTTCTTGACCAATCTCCTTCGTGTATTTTCCTCTTACGTGACATTGGCGGAATTATTGTGCCCGACACAATGGTGGCAAATAAACAAAATTGAATTGAATATATTATCGATAGACATATAAAATGCAAATGATTTTCAAAGTGAACTATCGACAGCTCGACAACACTATAGCCTAGGTAGCTTTCATTTTTTTTAGTTTATCCCGAAGGAAAGGCAAGGGGAACTAAGCCCATACAGCCATTGTCTTTAGTAAATGATTTCTGAATTTATGATGGATGATAATGATAATGATGAATAGAAATGTCGAGAAAATCCTCAAGAATGGATATAAAATTAGTTAAAATCAAAATTAATTGCAGAAAAAACTTACATGAGCCCATGAAGAGATCGTATTTCGACTAAAGTTTTACTACACACGCACTAAATTCACATCACAAATAAAAAAATATAACTTATCTACCAGAAAATATCACTTTACGGACACATGCAAGTCATTTACAAATAAATTTTGATTTTCACAAAAAAATTACACCCGCACCCTTCCAGTTTTTCCCGCCCGCCTTTCAATTTCAAACCTTCTTTCACACATGTAAAAATGCTCCAATGCATACATCTCACAATTTTTAGAATCAAGATACTTTATAAGTTTTTTTAAAAAGGTTGTAAATGAAAAATTTTACACAAATAACCTTAGATGACGTCACTGCCTAATTTTTTTTTTTTGTTTAGTTTATCTCGAAGGAAAGGCAAGGGGAACTAAGCCCATACAGCCTAATCATTGTCTAGTAAAATGAATTCTTAATTTATGATGGATGATAATGATGATTATGAATGGAAACGTCGGGAAAATCCTCAAGAACAAGTGTAAAGTAAGTCAAAATGAAAAATAATTGTAGAAACAACTTACATGGGCCCATGAAGAGATCGTATTCCGGCTAAAGTTTTACTCAGCTTACCTGCGTATAAAACCATGCACACGCACTAGATTCACATCACAAGTAATCAAAATATAACTTATCTACCAGAAAACATCACTTTACGGACACATGCAAACCATTTACAAATAATTTTTGATTTTCACAAGAAAATTACACCTGCACCCTTCCAGCTTTTCCCGCCGAATCCCGTCACTGCCTAATACAAATCAGTCATGTATTAAAAAGTAGTCACACATGAAATCTTTTGGTTATTTAAAATGTGTTTTAGATTTTAGCACAAGTACTTTTTTTAGTTCAAAATAAAATTATTTTTTAATTAATTAAAAAAAATTAAGTTTAGTATTACTTAACACTGTTATGTAGTTTAAACTCTTAATCTACTATCTTACTTACGCTACTTTACAAGAATATTATGGTTTCCATAAAAATTCATGAAAGATTCAAATCTTACATCTACCTTACCTTGCCGGGATATTAGGGTCGATTCCGGCAGTCACACTTAAACGTAAACCTAATCTTAGTCAGGTCTATCTCTCTCTGTTCTTAACATAAATGGCTGAGGGAGAAAAGGACAGGTAGGACTAATTTTACCGCAAATAATAATAATAATATTTATTTCAGACACATGATCCATACAATATAATAGATAATTTAAAATAAATATAAACATATACTACACACACACAACTAATCACATAGTGTGAATGACGGCCGACCGCAAAAACAAGATCCCCGGCTCGCAACGTACCCAACCTCGAGATCCCGCAATGCGACCGGCCGCCATTCCCGTGCTCGTACTTTTAAGTGGCGACAACGTGCGCAGCAATGCCTACCCACCGCCTATATACCGGCGTCAGATACACCCTATCGGCCAAACTCTTTATAATTGTATTTTTAGACGTGTCAACTCTGGACATAAATGAAGCTATTCTTTTCCGCTATTTGGCATTTAACGAATCAACTCGAAACTCGGTGTACATTTCAGATGCGCTACAGTAACGCTTTAAGCCAATTAGATGTCTAAATACATTATTATACGCGACACGTTTAGCATCATCTTTTCATCATCAAATCATGTTTTTTGTATGGGAGGCTAACTTAATTAATTTAATTATCTTTAATTACATACTATATTAATTAGGTAGATTACTATATTAATTACATATTTGTGATTAAATTATAAAGAACTATTGTCTGAATATTTCAAATGCCGTTATTGTTATCGAGAGAAAAGGGAAAAAAATCACATTTGTTGCATGGCTCCCACCTCCAAGGCACCCCTTATTTTTTTTAGTAAATACTTTGTTGTTATACGTGTTATACCTATACCGGTGACAGAAATACATAATTTGAGAAATGTACTTACTTAGTATTATCAAAAATACTTATGGAAACATTCACTGTTATCCGCCGGTCACCATGTTTACCGGAAGCAGGCTAAGCTCTAGTAATACAAGCCAGCCGATATACATCCTACACGTTTTGGTTTTTTCAGCGGCAAAAATAAGTGTATATAGACAGTTAACAATGTTAAACAGGGTGTAAGTAACAGCCAGGCAAATATTGATACGCAGACTCTGAAGCGAAAACCACTGAATATTTTTTCAAGAAAAAATAGTGTAGTTCGTTTAATTTAGTTCGTTTTATAAATGTGCCAAATTAAAAAAATATACATACTCTATATCGCTCAATCAATATTCGTTGATAGTTATATAATAAGATATACATATATTTTTTAGATTTGACCAGCAGATGCACGATAATTTTGAGTGTCATGCCATAAAAATTAAAATTAGGTAGCGCACGATAATTCGTCCAAATTCTATGATATTTTTGTCAAATCTACGATAATTTTGTAAACATCCAATTTTACCCCCAAAAATTTTGAAATTGGCCGAGGGGGGGGGGTAGGATTGCATACTTTGTCTATATTCTGTCATGAGATAAAAACACGATAATTTTGCAATAAATATGAGATAATTTCGCAATGTATGATCTGGCAAAAATTATTTGTAAATGGCTTGCATATGTCCGTAAAGTGATGTTTTCTGGTAGATAAGTTATATTTTGATTACTTGTGATGTGAATCTAGTGCGTGTGCATGGTTTTATACGCAGGTAAGCTGAGTAAAACTTTAGCCGGAATACGATCTCTTCATGGGCCCATGTAAGTTGTTTCTGGAATAATTTTTCATTTTGACTAACTTTACACTTGTTCTTGAGGATTTTCCCGGCGTTTCCATTCATCATCATTATTATCATCCATCATAAAATCAGATATCATTTACTAAAGACAATGGCTGTATGGGTTTAGTTTCCCTTGCCTTTCCTTCGGGATAAACTAAACAAAAAAATTGTCAATTTTGACATTGACAGTTGCTTGCTTGAAACGCTCGATCGCGCGCGCGATCGCGATCTTGCGAATAAAATAATAAAAAAGCTCAGCTTACAAAACAATTATTTATCAGACACACTGTTATCTGCATTTTAGGTATATCTTTTCTTTTTAAAACTGGCTTGCTTGTGTCGTGTTATAATGTATTTCTTTTGAGAGAACAATGAACGATATAGGAGGGGAGAACTCCGAAGCTTTGGATCCTAGAGTACAGGTAAAGAACACAAAGAATCAATAATTGATGGTAACAAACAGTGATACAAGTGATGCATGTGGGTGGTAGTTACGGTACATCTGGGATAGAAAAGGAAACAAGTTCTTTGATTGATACAAAGTGGTTCCAATTGAGATATTTGTTACGAAGTTAACGAGCATCGACCTATACTTTGATTTTTTATTATGTAGACAAAAATGACAGCTACAATCGAGCTTTTTTTTTTTAATGTTGCCAGCATAATGCAATTAGTGTTGTAATATTTTATTGTGAGCGATTAATTGAATTGGTGATATGAACTTTCGACGACGTGATTTTACTCAATAGACTAATCTATATGAATATATATGTATATAAATAAACTCAATCTATAAAACAGCTATTTTATTATTTAATGAAATTGACAATAAAATACATAAAATCGATAAAATGTAGTTTGAAATAAATGAGCTCTGTTTCTTTACAAATAAATATTTATTAGAAATAATAATGAAATTTATAAGTATCGTGTAAAAGTAACATTGCCTGAGTAAAAAAAAAATATTGAAATTATAGTAACCTTTTGGCATCTGACATTTTTTGCATCGCCAGCCTGGCGACGCCAGGATTTTCAGGCATTCGTTTCCCATCTTCGCTCACGATTGGTTGTACGAATATCCCTTGCGCTCTTAACGCCAGTTCCTTTGTTATTTGCTGTTACGTTTTTGTTGTTATTTGCTGTTAAGTTTGTGTTACGTTTTTTGTTTGTCTTGTTGTTCCTGTTTGTTGTTTTTCTTAAAACATCATGGACGCTCAACCGAGTATCTCGGGTGCAGTTATGTCTCCTAGGAAAAGGAGACGCCAAGCTTCTCTGACTGTCACAGAGAAAGTAATGGTGCAAAACGTATTTAAATATGTGTTTAACGAAGAGGCAACGAAATTAGATTCACATTTGAACGAAAAACCGTCCAAGCGCCTCTGTGCTCAAAAAACAGCAGATATATTGGGGATCGGAACTGCCACTGTCTATAACGTTTTGAAAGACATTAATGAGAATGACTCGCCCACCCCACCAAAAAGATCTGGACCGAAGCAGACATTCAAAGACAAATTTGATGAATTTACTCTTTCGGCTATTAGGCGCAAAGTGCACGGCTTTTTTCATAACAAAGAAGCTCCTACAATTGAAAAGGTTAGTAGATTTTCCATACTTTTTCTTAAACAGTTTGTCCATAGATAAAAAGTGTTATGTTTTAAGTGAAATTCGCGTAATATACCACTTTTACACCATGTATAGAGTTAGGGCGGTATCAGCGTCACCTATAAAAGTTTTGTGACCAATGTGACCATCCCTTTCAATGTTCCAATATGTTAAATCTAATAAAATAAATTAAATCTAATAAAATAGCTAGTTTTTTTTTTCAAACCCACAAAGTAGCTTTTATTTTTTAAAAGTTTTATGAGTTAGGTTAGATTGAGTGAAAAAGCTTAATACAGATTTTAAACTTATCGAATACATTTTTAACCATTCGGAATTCAGACATTCGCCGTAACATAAATATACATGAAATTAATCGAAATATTCAGTTGAACAATTCGATTAATTATGACCAACACTATTTTTTTATTACGATAAAGTGGCAACACTCCAAATGTCATTTTAGTCTACATAATTAAAAATCGAAGTATATACAATTCGCATATTATGTATCTATATTGTATATTGAGTGCTTTCGGTGACAACTTTTACTGTTAATTTAGAAATTTGAATAGATATGAATAATTAATCTACTTTATTGTTTAAAAAAATATACATATTGTATACTAGTACCTACCTACAGCTGATACAAAAGAACAGCTGATACAAATAGGGTAACTTGTTGAAAAAAAAAATTATTAAGTATGTATGTACTTCATTCAAAATTGCAATAAAAATGCATACTAATAGGAAACCACAGTATTTGAGCAATTAAAAAAATCTCTTTATCCATTGTTGGCAGATTGAACTAGAGAGATTGAACACAGCTACCGATGAGATCAACCGACTGGAGGTGGAGCTTGATGAGGCTCGGCTGGCTTTCCGACGACTCCTGGCTGAAGGCCACCTCAGAATACAGCAGCTGACGAAGAAACTTGGAAACAGTGTGCACAAAGCCAGGCCTTATTATGAAGCTAGATTTAGAGCTAATATTGTAAGTAGAGGTTGTAGACAGAAGGACTAAAAAGTCTTGTTATAATATTGTCAAGTTATAATAACAATCACAAGCTTTGCAGTCATGATAAACCATATGATAGCTATGATAAACCATATCCAAACACCTAACATATAGACATAGACAAATCTTTATTTGCTAAAACAACACACACTACACATTACACTAAACTTGGCAAAGTGGTGGTACAATTTTTCTATGTCTTACAAAAGTAATGTGCGATGTGTGTGTCACAATAGCAAAAGGGTCCTCAGCATGTGTTACAGACAAGTCTGCAATGCTGGTAATTCTGCCAGAACCGAAAGAGGAGTGCGCATAACATTAAAAACTATGATTAAACAAATATTATGAGTATAAGGTGATTCTGCAAAAATATTAATAAGTTATACATTTATATAATATGGTATATGATAGATATTGTAAAGAATATCATATTACTGGTGACACCCAAGCACTCCTGTTTTAGCATTGCCATTTTTCCAATTCCTGTAGGAATTTCAGATAATCTTTTGTTATTGAATGCCTTCATCACACAGAGAACACAGTATGTGTCAGCCCCCTTATTATGTAAAAGCAATAGCAAAGCTGAAGCAAAGTATTTCCTACAACAATGTAAAACCGGTCCCACATGTAACGAGGAAGCCATAAACGTCTAACTATAATGGGTATAATAATTATGTTCGTTAATTGAGTAATATTCTCGATCTTTATGTGGTAACTAGCATACTCGCGAAATGGGGCACTGGGCAATGCTTCTATAGAATAGAAAGTAAGTATTAATAAGTACTTAGATATAAGTGGTGGGGGACAAGGGTCACGCATAAACCACCCAGGGATTATGTACCCTTATGTAAAAAAAACCTGTATTATATAATAAAAAAAAAAAAAAAAAAGTGACAGCAAAAATTGTACAATATTCGCCTTGAAACGTCAAAGTTCCTTTGAAATTCACTTTACATAATACAAAGCAATCTTATTATTAAACTTATTATTAAATCAGCGATTTTTGTACAATTTTTGCTATCACTTTGCTTTTGCTAGTTAGGTAATAAGTGGGGGGGGGGGTTTAAGCATCAGCAGTTTAGGCGGTGTGTTGATCTGTTATTCATTCAGGACGAAGTATTTTATCTAGATATACTAAAACTATGTTAATCAACTCATTGTTTTACCGACTTGTCACTGATCCTTTACATCTGTCCCCCGTTTGCAAAACATAGCCGTGGGATCTTGTTTATGATCCTGCAGTTCTGACTAACAACACATTTCGGGGATACAGCCATGTTTCACTTACTGTGGCATCTTCGACTAGGTATAAACCACGCCGCACAAGCCCACACTCACACTCGTTCTACATTCATAGTGCGAACGGTCAAGCTGTGGAACTCCCTACCTGAATCTCTTTTCCCCGTGAACTATAATCTTTCAGTCTTCAAGTCGAGAGTGAACTGGTTTCTTTTAGGCAAACGCGCTCCATCTTAGACTGCAACAGTGCTTACCATCAGGTGCGTTGTGGTCAAGCTTAATGTCGCTTTGATATTAGTGGACATGTGCGTGTCCGCAATTGCTTTCACAAGTTGTACATCAGTCAGTAGGTATATCTACCATTAGTAGACGAAAATGAAGTAAGATGGACGCAATAGATAAGTTCAGAATCCGACAGTGATAGCGAGTTTTTAAATAGATTATCGTAAATAAGGAAATCATCCGAAAAAATACCATCCTGAGATTTAGCGCCTCTGTGATTCGTTTCTAAATTGAATTCACACATTCAATTTGTATTCATATAATCTGGGTGTTTTACGTCGTATAAACATTTTTCAGTTTGAACAGATTCAATGACTTCCTCCAAAGCAAACACTCGCGCCACTGCCACTCAAAAACAATATTGCGGTCAACTAGCCGACTAACAACTAAGTCAGTCTATAATTAGTGTTTAGTCCAATGACAATCTTCATTCCTCAACCAGACATCCCAAGAGCTGCAGACCTCAACAGTGGCATTCGACAAAGCGAACAGCGCGCACGCAGCAGCAAGGGAGATGGTGTACCTTGCAGAGCAGGGCCTGGCGCGACTGGCCGAGGGCGGGGCCTGTGGGGCCAGTTCCGGGGGCGTGGTCAGCGTCACGCTCGACCCAGCTTGGCAGGAGATGCTTAACCACGCCACGCAGAAGGTTAATCAGGTAAGGATATTGGGAGTACCTAGAGCCCTTGAAGAAGCGTGAAATTTTGTAGTTATGTGAACCACTTGTTTGTTACTTACTACATATTTCACAAAAAAATGGATTTTAATGAAAACTAGCAGTTACTTGTACTTTTATAGCTTTTATTTTATATGCCTATTGAACTTTCTCCATGTAAACTATCATTCGAGTTTTTCATGGTCCCGTAGGTTTCTGACTGACCTGTGTGATCACTGTGTGTGTATCACTGAGAGAGAAGCTAAATCCACCAATAAACTTTAACTTCTAGGTTCCTGCATGCAATATGATATTCCAAAGATTATGTATGCAACCCATCACCACAATGTTTTTTTTTTATTACTAGCGACCGCCCACGGTTTCATTACTCCCGTGCGAAGCCGGGGCCCTAGTTATACATTATAAACCTTCCTCGTGAATCACTCTATCTATTACAAAATAGCGCATCAAAATCCGTTCCCTTGTTTGAAAGATCTAAGCATAGTGCACAGGGACGGACAGACAGCGGCAAGCGACTTTGTTTTTTATAATATGTAGTGATTATTATTGCTAAGGCCGAGGCAGACCGAGCGGCCACGTCGGTCACGCAGCGAACTAAGGCTGCGGCACACCGGGCGGCGTCCACTTTAGTACAACAGTTGCAGAATGGACTCAAACGACATATCGCTAAGTCTAGGTATGATATGTGACATACTTGTGTTTTACACTGGTCAATTTGCAGTTATATTTATAAATAGTCAGTCTCTATTCTCACGAAGTTTTAGTTTAACTTTTAGATTTTGCATATGTAAAGATATTCCTCATTATTCACATTGAAGAAGCAAGGTGGCAATAATTATACCAGTGAATAGTGACATCTCACTTCTACAATAGATGTGATTAGGGGAATTGATTTGGCTTATATTGTTAGATTGTATTTAATTGTTATGTGATCTTTTTTTTTTTTTATTGAGATTGTTATGAATGAATGAACATAACTTTTTCTTGAATGCTAATAGGTGAGCACATGTAACTCACTAAGTATGCCTTCATTTGATTGATATATTAATAGTTTCTAACCAAAGATTTTTCTCTTGTAGTTAGTATTTTTTTCTTTTGTAGTGAGTACTTGTAGAATTTGCTTTTAATTACTTATTTCTCAACTAATAAGAATTTAAGCATACATAATATTTAATTTCATTAGTGCAGTCAGATAATATAAATAATAAATATACACATATCTGTATTCCCTTAATGAAGCACACATAATATCCAAATATACTATCCAAATTACATAATAACTACATATTATGGGCTCAGCACTATATGATTTTTTCGAAACTCATATTGCTAAGGACTTGGTGCCAAGGCGTTTGTTTTACGGCCGCCTGCTTGCCTGACGTCAACCCTCAACGAGTATAGCTAATGGACTAGAATATTAAAAAATAATTGTTAAAGTAATAAAATAATTAAACATACATATATTATTACATATCTGATTATGATATTACATATCTGATTATGATATTACATATCTGACTGTACAACCTGAAGCTATTAATAGCACTTAATGAGTTCTTTGCTTGATTAGTTGCACATAGTTCTGTCTCTTTCTTTCACAGGCCGCACGTCGCTGACCGCTGACATTTCACGTTTGGTACTTATTTTTTCTTTTTAATGTTATATTGCTTGCTTCAGCTTTAAGTAGTAAAGGCCTATTTTTCTAACAGCCAAACTTAGGTTGTATTTGAAGGATAAATTATTAGTTAGAGAAAGACAGCATCAAATTTATTTATCAGTTAGAACCATCTGCCTTTTGAAAAGTCGGCCCTGAGTCAAAATATTTTAGCTTATGAATAAATCATAAGTATTGTGTTTACGCCGCGTGGTGCCGGCAGGGTACAGTTTGTACCACCCTTGCCTTCGATGCGATTAAGGGTTTACGGGAGGTACCTCCCGTACTGACAACATAGTCCGAAAATCACACTGCGGTCACCAACCCGCCTGCCCAACGTGGTGACTATGGGCAAAACCCTCCTCTGGCAGTAGCCTTCTGGCGTGCCGTCCAGCAGTGGACTGCAATAGGCTGAAGAAGAAGATTGTGTTTACGAGTTTATACTGAATACTACAGACATAAATAATTTATTAATAGAAGGAAAGTTTTTTTTTTTCTCTTTATTTAAAAAAAATATAGATTTCATAGGAAGTATACTTACATAGTAAGTGTAAGTGAATGAGCATGATTCACTATTAGTAGTTAGTAAGTGCATTTTTGTTATTTGATTTCTTTATGTTAAATCTGCATAACCTATTGTTGTAGCATGCCTCCTTCCACATACATGTATCATATAAAAATATTATTTTTTAATGTCAATAATTGTATATATACCTTTATTAAATAATAAAAAAGTAATAAATAACCAATCAATTATAAATCCAGACCATATTTCGAGGAGAAGGCCCGAATCAACGCGGCCCTAGAGGCCCAGAAGGCGCGGATACAGACCCTCGAAGAGCAGGTCTGTGAGGCCAAGCAGGCCTACTCCTCCGCCCTGAGGAACCTGGAGAGGATCTCCGAGGACATCCACCGACACCGGTCTAGGAGACTGTCGGCTAGGAATGGCGGTGAGTCACGTGACATCGACACTTTACAGTGTCTTAATTATTTATGTTGTATTGCTGTATCGTGATTAGTACTCACTACACAAGACATTATGGTTCTTAGGGGACTAGGTTAATGTGTTGTGAAGGGTGTGAATATGTATTTTTACGTTTATTATTTTTTACAACCTAAAATTTTCTTCATTATCGGAACTTTACTTGGAAAATTCTCCATTAGATATGTTACCTATATTGTTTATTTATGCCCAAAAAACGCCGGTAAGCTTAGCTGCCGCGCCATGGGTCCTGGGTTCGATTCCCGCTAGGTGCAAACATTAATTTGATATTGAATTGTATCAGGCGTCACTATTCGGAAGTTCAAATCTCTATTGAGGGATCGCCCGCCACCGGGCCCTATACCCTCCGCTGACCCTCGGATCTACCTACTCAAAATTAAATTAATTTGATGACAATTAATGTTTGTTTGCGATTCATGAATATCTCTGTAAAATTTATATAATTTTGAAATTTATTTGACTTGAACCGTGTTATTACAAAACAATTTAAACTAAACATTGCCTAAATTTAGTAGACATTATGCTGTAAGACAGTGGTTCCCAATTAGTTTTTTCTACGTACCACTTAAGAAAGATCTCAAACTCGCGTACCCCTTATGCAGGAACAATAAATAAATAAGAGATGAAATCAGATGTATTTTGAATTAGTGGACGCCCGCGACTCGGTCCGCGTGGACTACAGAAAAAACACAAAATGTCGAAATTATCCGGGATACAAACATTTTCCCGTGATAAAAAGTAGCCTATATGTATGTTAAGTGGGACCTGTCACATTATATAACTGAAAACTGCATCAAAATCGGTTCAGCCGTTTCTGATATTAGCGTGCACAAACGCACAGACAAATCGACAAACAAAAATTCCAAAAATCATTGTTTTGGGTACTATTGCGTTAATAAAGGTCTCCTGTAATATTTTTTCTCATATATCATTTTTATTATATGTATAGATTTATTACTATCAAAATACAAGATGACGGAGAACACCAGTTTTATTAATGTGACAAATGGGCACGTTTTTCTTTGCACATATACTTAAATATATTTTGGTAATTTTGGTTTTCTTTTTGGTACGCGCCGTACCCCTTCATGCAACCTTCCTTACCCCTGGGGGTACGTGTACCGCTAATTGGGAACCACTGCTGTAAGATATCATTTTAACTGTCTGACTTGAGACCCGGCTTTGTAATAACACCGTGTATGTACTATCGGGGTCGTTCTGAGCGTGGAGTGCCACGTTCCGGGCTCCGGGCAAAATTCTTAAAGTCAACTAATTTGTGGCCCTTAAGGAGCGGTGTATGTATTTTGATCAACCATGCTCAGTCATCTCTTCTAACATTGTAACCACAGACATAGACAGATTAACGATGACAGACACAAGCGACACGTGCACGATCACGAGCGAGGTCTCTCAGGCCTCTCACAGCACGGACGAGCACGTGCGCGAGTGGCTACGTCGGTCTGAGAGACCGCCGCGGCATTCACCCAGCGATACGTGGACTGAGATCGATTTGGAGTGCTCTAGTCCTGAGGAGGTGAGGTTTAGTGTTGTCTTTGTGAAGATTGTTCTTTTTTTATTGTATACAGAAATTCTATGCAGTCTAATAGTACTCGTATTAGTATGGCGATGTTTAATTAAAACTATGTATAATGAAATATAAAATGTTGAAATTTACTAAATAAAAAGGTAGCAATCAAACTTATATTCGCATTTATACTATTAGTCATGCATGATAGATTTGTTCTTTTAATTTTTTTTTCATACTAAACAATCTGCAGCTATTGCAATTGGCAGTATAAAATAATCATGTCTCAAATTTTATTACAATAGTGTGGGTAGGGGGTGTTTTGTTAAGTTACATTAGAATACATATTTGGGTTTGTTTTGTAATTTTAACAGCACTTTGGTGTTATTACTGTAAAGCTGTTAAACTAATTTTCAATAAATAAATAAATATATTATATTTTTATATTCATGAACATTTCAGGTGAGCTTTGAGAAGTGTTCGTTGCGAGCACGCTGCACGCCTGAAAAGCTTTCCCCGCCCAGTCCTGTGGAGAGTAAGGTGTCGGCTGCCTCGCCACGGAGGATCATCAGGTACACTGAGTAACGGCCAGAGTCAATAAACGATCTCGAGAGATTTTATGCATATTTCAGATTAAATATTCCATTGTTTTCATATAAAATTTCAAATTTGGAATTAAAAAATCCGAGATTCTTTATGATCTCTAGTAGATATTGGCCGTAAGAGTGTAAGTGTGATCGAGTAATACCCTAGTACTCACCTGCCCTTGGTGCACCTTGCTATTTAAAAGGCGAGGCTCTAATGCTTAATATCTTATAATACAGGTGATTTATGGTCGTCAACGTTCCCGAAAACTACGGAATCTCCTCATCATCACAATCATTTTTCTCCATGGAAGCATACCTGGGAAGTATCTAGTTCCCAAGATATTAGGATCCAAAGTTGAGTAAATAGACTGCGTTTTTCTGCATAAATGCATATAGACGCGCGTAGCAAGATTTTTTCACGAGAAATAATTAATATCTGTCTATGATGAATGATGAAACTAGCATAAACACTGGACACTATAAATTTCGCCCGATCAAGCAATAAAAAAAAAAAAAATGAACATTGTTTCCCAGCATTTTTTTTGGCATAAACTTACTTTATTTGATGTATACAGGGTGTTTTTTCTTTGCCACCCTTAACGAAGGGTACGTACTCTATACATCAAATAAAGTGCGTCATCATTTACAGCCTTAAAAAACAAATAAAAACTTCTGTGAATGGCACGGAAACATTTCCTATTAGATTCGTTACATACCGGTCGTAATAAAAGTTTGTATAAGTAAATAAGTCAATCTAGCTTTATATTTAAAAAAAATAGGGTTAAAGTTGACCTTAACTCTTAAAATTAACCTTAAACACACATGTTAAAATATGTATAATTTTTGGCACAGAACTGTAGACAGGAATGCAGCATTACGGGCTGAATTGGAGAAAGGGAGACGGCAGAGTTTGGATACACTACTACAAGATACTGGGGAAAAGATGAAGGAAATGTTTCAAGGTAAGAAAACACATCCGTTTATTTTTTAGCCTTTAAGCCAGAGTATTTGGAAAATAAATAATCAACTATGAACTTTATAATGACATGTATTTTTATATACATGATGACAGTACAATGCTAGAGCTACTATAGTCTGTAAGTTGCGCGCGCAGGTTTTCTACGCATTCAGATACTATATGAAGACATTTATCACATACGATCTTTCGCAACGACTGCTTAAAGACAGACGACTTTTAGATGGTGCCTACATATTATAGGAACCTGATGAGCAGTCGCTACAATTTATTACCCTACTGTAGTAAAACCAAAATAGGCAATAATTTTAGCAGTGTAGTTTACGACATAATTAAATTATAGAATTGACATCTCGACGAAAGACAAGGATAATGAACTAGCTATTGTTTCAAGGGTCCATTCGTCCAATGGTTCGATAGCCTATTTGTACGAGAAAGTTGATGCTGTCTTGTTCAACTTTTAGAGAAAGACGGCATCATCATCACCTTCCTGCTCTTATCCCATTATTTTTATTTATGGGGTCGGCCCAATATAGTTTCTTTTGAAACCCATATTGCCAAAGTTTTGGCATTAGTTTTACGGCTGGCTGCCTGCCTGACGCCAACCCTTCTCGGGTATTAGCTAAGTGTCAATATTTTGAAAAGTCCGTACATGAAATAAATCCAGTGGTACAGGCCCGTGACTGGGATCCAACACACGCCTCCCGACTGAAAGGCACATCTCAACCACTACCTACTAGCGGGCTATCACCGCTTCGAGAAAGACAGGATATGCACTATAACATTAAGTAATCTAATAATATTTATGCTCTCTCTTTATTATATATCTATATACATATAATAAAATTGTAACGGCTCGATATTTGTGCATGCTAATCTCAGAAACGGCTGGACCGATTTCGATGCAGTTTTCAGGAAAATATTGTGACAGATCCCACTTAACATACACATAATCACACCTTTATCCCTTACGGGGTAAGTAGGTTGGTAGTAATAAAACAAACTATTTCGTTATAGATATAACTTATAATCGATGAATTATTTAATAAAGTGTGACACACGGTAATGCGTAATTCAAAGATCACTAGAGGCGCCATTTTCGTACTCCCCCTCCGCGCTCCTTAGTGATGTACCACACTTATCGTATGTGTCAAGTGATGTCCTAGTTGAATATTGGGTTCTTTTTATCCCGGAAATTTCAACATTTTGTATTTTCTGCAGTCCACGTCTGCAGTCAATACAAATTAAAATCCATAAATTGCAGTATGTCATGATGATAGAATGCTAAACTCTGTACCTTTCTAAGTGTTGTGGATTTCTGTAAAAAAAAATCCTGCGTACATGGCTAAAGTCCTATGGCCCCTATCGAAATACAGTCTGTGGGTTACATATAACATTGCCGTCGTGTGCAGGTCTGTCGCTATTCGGCTCGCGTCGCGGCAGCGCGTCCGTGCCGCGCTCCCCGCACCCCCCGCGCTCCTCCTCGCCGCGCACGCGCGACTCCTCCGACGAACACGGATCCGACACGGACAGCCTGGCCAGGTATGTACCTATACTGCTATCGGCATACTAACGGACGATTACAATCGGGATCTCGCTAATGGTTAAAGTCGGAAACAAGAATTTCCGGTAAAGTGACAAGACATTCTCGAAATGTAGCAGATTGAATCGGCAGTGGGCGGGTCACATCTGTCGTAGAACCGATGGACGGTGGAGTAAACGGGTTCTCGAATGGAGACCGCGCCTCGACAAGCGTAGCGTTGGACGCCCTCCGGCCAGATGGACCGATGATTTGGAGATGGTAACTGGTCGGTAAAATCGGGAGATCGAGCCTTGTCTCGTGCCCTCAGGAAGACCTACGTCCAGCAGTGGACTGCAATAGGCTGATATATAATTACAATTACTAGTGAGCTTTATCTATCTCTAGTATGAATAATGACCGTTAATAGTTTGGCGCTCGTCTATAGAAACACTAACGTTAGTATTCATAGTGTTAACATTTTCCTTGAAAGTACTTTTGAATGTTATGAAAAAAGAAATATCTAGATTACTTACCTATGAGTAAGTAGATGATTAATAGGATGTTTGGTAAATTATCACAGAATTAAAGGTTTTTTCTTTGAACTCTTGGTTTGGCATAACGCAAAATACATACACACGCATGTTAATATTGGTAATACATTACACACACCAACATAATAATACATAACACAGCAACACGAAATATTAACACAATATGAACACAGCAACACACAATATGAACACAGCAACACACAATATTGACACAGCAACACACAATATGAACACAGCAACACACAATATGGACACAGCAACACACAATATGGACACAGCAACACACAATATGGACGCAGCAACACACTATATTAATACAGCAACACACAATATTAACACAGCAACACACAATATTAACACAGCAACACACAATATTAACACAGCAACACACAATATTAACACGTGAACAGTTTCCCTTCCAGTGTGGAGATGTTGACGGATGACCAGATAGCGTCTCTCATGTTAGACGCTCAATTGGAGGCTGTATGCGAACGGCTAGCCGGCGCTGAAAACCTACTGGGACGGTAGGTAATAATGAAAAAGAATGAAAGGAATATTGGAGAAAGAATGCTGAAGCAACAAAAATAAATAAAATGGGTAGATGGAAATTGAAGGAAAAATGGCTGTCTGTCCATCGGAGAGGAGCGAGGTTGGAGGCGGAGGAATGGAGAGGTATAACCCATAGTATTGCAGGATATTTTATAAAATTAGTCAGTTTCTCCACTTTGCTCCGGTAGACAGGCAGCCTTAGAAGGGAATCATATCCAAAGTTGTTAGGAATTACGAGATATAAGAATGAAAGAAAATACCATTGAAGGAACAAATTTAAGTGAGTTGGATATTTAGGAAAAATTATGAAACAAGAAAATGTATGAAGTGAAGTTACTTGGAAATGTTGATGTTGTTTAATATGGAGGGGAGGGGTTATATCTACGTTGTTGTAGATAAACGTTATGTTTTATTTATTGTCTGTGTTAGGTAAGATGCAAAGTATTATTTTTTAATTTAATTCTGTGGTCTTGCCAATGTCGCAAAAGAAATAAAAGCTCTCAAAAATATAATAAAAGCACATAGGTATAGAGCTAAATAAATATACGACTTAAGTTTATTTTTACTGAAACGCATTTCCTGTTAATGCAAATATGTTACAACTTTAAGTATTTCTTTTTTCAAATTATTTCAATAAATAATAATGTGATAACATTAATTAAAATTAAAATACTTGTAACATTTACAATAAGTAGCAATAATAACGATCTAGTTATCACAAAATGCAATTATATTTATTTATACTAGAATAATAATAAAGCCAGCCATAAACTTGTATTAACAAACACAACAATAACACCAATTAAATATACCACCGAAGGAAAAAAAAATACATATAAGAAAACTCCTCTCATAATATAACTACCTATACTCCAGACGAGACATAAGTATGCCTAAATTATAAGCAAAACTAACAATAAAAGAAAGCAATAGAAAACATATTTTGCAATACTTATTCATAATAATACGATGTAATGATAGGTCAAGAAATGGGTAGTAATGAAGAAAAGTTATTTAACGTAATAATTAATAATCATAGTAAATATAATAACATATTAGGTTGATTATAGCGGCCGCATAATAAAGAAGCATGCCGAGATTCTCATATTATTGACGAGATATAAAAAAAAATTAAATGATCTCAAATATTTTATTACGTAGCCGTCATAAATTGAATTGGCCACTTGCTTGTCACTATAGTTATTCTATTCTATATATTTGAAATCAAATAAAAACCAGGTATAGTTTTTCTGCCAAATGTAGTAGTTTTAAACTCACATGTTGCATTTAACTCTAATTGCAGCAAATACATTTATCTAGATTTTAATTCAAATAAACTCAAACGACACGCGATGTTTCTTTCTTTTTATATTAAAAAACAAAGACGGTAAGGGTACAAGTGGGACTTATACACGGCTTTGTAATAACACCCTTTACATAATACCATTTTAATGTGTTTTATCATTCAGTAGTCCATAAAAATATAACATGTCTACAATAACATATACGTATTTTTGATGTATTTTCATAACAGCGTTGCCTAAATACTTGCCTATTAACAAATAATAATAGTTAATCGATAAGAATAGAGACATAATAGGTTAAAAATAATAAGTGCATTATCGGTGAAAATTATCGGTAAATGAAAAAAAAAACACAGAGATGTAAGATTTCCTTTATTCACAGTATAAAAGTTTTTAGTATCATTTAGTAAACCGTCTATTTGGTCAATTTGCAACTTAATACATAATATCAATCGAGGGAATGTACCTTTACAAAGTGTTTTCTACAGAATATTAATTTTAATTTGTTTATGGCCGATTTTTTCAATGATCAGATTGATGCTGTCTCTATCTTGATCATGTTTTAGAGCTAGACAGCATTAAATTTATCCTTCAGATAGACTGTCTGGCTATCGGAGAATGGATCTTATTTTTATTGATAATTGTGGCCGCCTTTTTTCAAATTATTAATAATAAGTAATATTTTATTTATTTATTATATTATAATACTGTGTTGACTTTAGAATTATTTTTAACAGTCTTCCATAAATTGGAAATAAATATAGATTTTAGTACATATGAGTACTTATTAAATTATTTTCAAGACAAAAACACCATGACAGTAATAATTGTTACAATAAAACCAGTGAGAAAATGGATATTATTGATTAAAGTTAATAACGATAAGTATGTATTTATAATCATCATAGAGTATTATTATAGTTGTAGTAGCAAAAGTTAGTGAAATAATAATATTAAGAAGGTAATTTGAACAAGAATAAATGTACTATAATCGGATAGAAGTGATACATTTATATAAAAGAGTAGTGTAGTAATTATTGCAGAAAGTACATATGAAAACTAAACATACTAAATACATGTGGGCTGTGTTTCAAAAATGGTGTTGCCAGAACTGCGGGTAGATCCCACAGCCATGTAAAAGATCGATCGCCAATCGACTGAGAGAGCTATAGCTGATGTATTCTAGTGAAGCCTTAGGTACATCATTAACGGTGTGCTAAAAATAAGACAATGTAAACCTTTTATGATATAAGCGTGCCATTTTAGTTACTTGTGTGCGTAGACATTGAAATATAAAAAGGCTCCATTGATTGAATGACTCATGCTCTCTTTTAAGGTTAATCAAACGGATGGGTGCTGCAAAGGTTATTTCCATACAGTGGGATATTCGTCTTATAGCATTTCGCTTAACGTACATAACCCTTGTGTGTAAAATAAGTTCAATGTCAGTTATATCCGTTATTCGCGTACAATCAAATTGAATGCTTAGCTCGGCATCAATAATTCCAATACGCTTATTGATTTAATAGTTATTACGCGCGCAAATAGTTTAGAATTTTAAACCTGCTAATATTAGAACTATTGGTCAATATTACGTTTTTGTGGATAGTGATATTTAGAGAATAATTAGTAAAAATAATAATAATAACAATTTAGTTGTAAATTATGAGTAAATTAGTACGCTTTGTATTTTAAAATGCATTTCTAATATTTAAACAAAAATATTAACTGTAATATTAGTGAGAATTAAATGAAATTGTATTAGGCGTTACAACTCGGAAGTTCAAACATTCACTATGGGTGCGCCCACCACCGCCCACCACTCATAACTGCGAAAACAGGCACTTGCACTAACTACAATCGCCACGACAAACCAGACCCTAATTTCTATAATCCTGAGGATGCCACGGTTGTTGGCGAAACATATGTAGATTATTAATCTAGTTTTTGATTTCGGAATAGTGCAATATATTGTCTTGCATGCTAGGTGCTCGGGTCTGGTTTCTCGTGGTGATTGTAGTTAGTGCAAGTGCCTGTTTTCGCAGTTATGAGTTATCAGATCCGAGGGTCAGTAGAGGGTGTAGGGCCCGGTGGTGGGCGCACCCATAGTGAATTAGTGAGAATTGTAAAAAAGCTGTATACTTAACTTTCTTGGTTTGGCACCAATATACGAGTATCTGTATTCGGCTTGCTGCGCCATAGATCCTGGATTCGCATTCCGGTAGGTCCAAACATTAATATGATATATATTGATGTTTATTTCAGAGTCATGGATGTTTCTATAATTATTTATCTATACAAGGTGTAACAGAAAGGGTATGTTACGCGAAAAGCTATGTAAATAGCCCACAATAGAGATCCTATTTCCAAAATTTGAGACTCGAAATCACATTTTTATTTTTCAAGATTGTATAGACATTCCTGACTTGTTTCGGAATTCTTCATACTATCTGGAAAAATAAAAATGTGAATTTGAGTCTGAAATTTTGGAAATAGGTTCTCTATAGTAGGCTATTTACATAGCTTTTCGCTTAACATACCCCTTTTGTTACACCCTGTATATTTGTATACCGTTTCTTAGTAGATACCCACGACACAAGACCGTAGGGATCTTACTTTGGGACCATGTTAATGTGTTGTAAAAGTGTGGCATTATTGAAATAAATAAATATTCATAAGATAAAGATAAGTATAGAAACATCCATGACTCAGAAACTAGCTTGGATATTCATCATATCAATGTTTGCACCTACCGGGATTCGAACCCAGGACCTATGGCGTCGCAGGCAGGGCCACTACCAACTACACCAATCGGCCGTCGAAAATAATATTTATTTATATATGTACAATACAATTTTCCTAAGGTGTGATCTCGTACATATCTCTGTTGTACTCATTGAGTTGCATTTGTATAGTTCTTGTGTACGTACATCTGTGTTAACTGATGTAACACCCGTCTCGCTCATTTGGTAGAGATATGAGTGAGATAACTTGATATGTTGGTCAACAAAAAACGCGGCTCATGCAACTAGAGTCCGTTTCATAGAATAACTAATCTGATTTCGGAACATTCATTTGCAGTGACGTAGTAATTAATGCACATAGTAACTAGCGCCATCATCCAAAGGAACTATTCGGTGAAATGCACTCTAATTGTATCACAAATCATAATGTGACATATTCTATAATACTTAGTACTCGCGATTGTTCTTTGTTACTGTGAAGTTTGTTTGTCACGCGTCGCGGGACAGTCATGCATGAGCAAAAATAATCTCGAAGATCTTGATGACTGGGTGCTTAGGTAATGTTAATTATACAGGGTATAAGCGAAAAGCTACGTAAATAGCGTACTATAGATAAGCTGTTTCCAAAATTTGAGACACGATATCACCTATTTATTTTTTCAAGATTGTATGAACATTTCTGAGCTGTTTAGGAATTCTCCGTACTATCTGGAGAAATAAACATGTGATTTCGAATCTAAAATTATGTGGGCAGGTTTCTTTTAGTGGGCTATTTACATACCTTTTCGCTTAACATTCCCCTTTTTTGTACTCTATAGATGCTCTAGTTTAATCATGTGTTTATTTGTCCTAGGGTTTATTATGTACAAGCTTCTCGCTCATACATTATTCTTCAATTCCTATATACATAAATTAAACCTATATTTAAAAAATGTAATAGTAAGTGAACATCAAATGGCTTTAAAACGATATTATGTTCGCAGTTGTGATATTACTCTGTACAAATGTTAGATATTATAGTTGAATCATATTAAATTATTGTATGTTAATTGTATTGTGTACATAGAAATGTATGGAATATTATAAACTTGCCTTATGAAAAATTTATTAGTTTAATTTTCTTTCCCAATATGTAGGTATATGTAGATCCAGTGCTGAAAGTCAGATGTGCAATTTATAAAACTCTTTCCGTTAGTGGTTTCTCGTAATTACTAAGTACATAAATTCACAATAACCACGTATAAGGTCAAAACCCTAGTACTTACAGTTGTTCAAGATTAATAATGGGCATTGCAAAACAATCGTACAACACTACAAAAACAATTTTCAAAAATCTATTTACTCTTAAAACCGTAGATATAGGAGCCTAGAACTTCTTGACAAATCTTAACGCAATCGTCTCGCTATGTGGTCGATTCTGACTGCCACACTTAGTACTCTGTCCATCTCCAATTTTGTTAATGAAAATGGCTGTGAGAGAAAGGGAGAAGGAAAAAAAAATAAAGTTTATGTCAAGTCAGAATCTACCACCATGTGACGATTACGTTACGTACCTTTAATATTGTTACCGAGGAACAGCTACTATAAAAGTACCTATTGAATTCCTATTTGACTACACCTTCTATGACTACTACTCTTAGATGAAAACAAAATAGCGGAAGATAAGTGACTCGTCTCCAGCGCGTGTACCGCTTAAATTAGGCCAACGTCGCCTGGATTTTAGTCATTTGCAGTTGAGAGTAGCAATAGCGCGCTCGCGTGACATAAGAAATTCTTTTTTTATTTAAGCGGGGTAAGTTATCAAAATGCCTTCATGTGCTTTTGTGAGTTGTACTGATCACTCAAAAAAAAAATCACATGGAATCATTTTTCACGCATAAGTACACGAAAACTTTAAATTCTTATGTTAATAATTGCAAATTCACTTATTGTTTTGATCGCCATTTTGCAGAGCGAGATAAAAATATATGATACATCTATGTGCGACAAGTTAAACAAGCAAACACGTGCCGTGCGTGTGCGAATGCGCCCGCTGTGTTTCGTTTTTGCAGTAGCTTCTTACCATAGTTATTATCTGGGACAAGAGCTGACACGACTCAACCCGAAATTATGCTCTATTGAAACGCACTTGTCTCGCTCGCGCTACTGTCGAAATAAATAGGTTTGTCTCTATTGCTCAGTAGTGTACAACATTAAATACAATTACGGCTGTGTGTGTGTTCGTGCGTGTAGTTGTGCAACATGCCTAATTTCTAGTTGACGAATTTAAGGACGTGCCCTATCTTCCGCTATTTTGTTTTCATCTAAGCTACTACTTATACTACTTAAGACAATTTGACCAATATTGACAAAAATTTTCAAGGATTCAGATCTTGCGTAACATCTTTTCTATTTTAAAAAGAGTTCAATAGCAGAGGTTTCGTTGTTTTTGACTACGAGGTCCAAAAAAACTACAATATAATTCTTCACAATTTATTTTCAGTACATTTGGTTACATAACAACGAAAATATCAAACATCAACTGGGACGGACAAAATACACTTTAAAAATAACCGCAAATAAAAAATATTATGACAATTCGATTTATTACATACTTATTTTAAAAGTTTATTTACAAAAATATTAAACTTTTTGGTTTTTCTAATTTGGCAGGTCATTATTATAACAATTTGACACATTGGATTATATAACTTTTGTGCATAATTTTGTTTTAAATTAATCACCAATGACAAAAAAAAATATAATTGTTTTCTTATAGGATTTTATACATAAATTGGTTTTATATGGTGGTTAACAATAGGGTCGATTCTGACCGTCACACTTAAACCTAAACCTAATCTTAGTCAGGTCTATCTCTCTCCGTTCTTAACTTAAATGGCTTGAGAGAGAAAGGGACAGGTAGGACTAATTTTAGGTTTAGATTTAAGTGTGATTGCCGAAATCGACCGCGTTGTGTTAAAAAAAATTCATTTTAATTCAAAATTGAAGTCCATACACTTCAATTTGGAATTAAAATTAATAGTCACATATTTTTTTGCGAATACCTACTTAATAAAATTAAATTCTTCAATGACAAGACAATTAAATTACAAATTCATCACAATTTTTATCTACACTAATATTATAAAGAGGAAAACTTTGTTTGTTTGGTTGTAATGAATAGGCTCAAAAACTACTGGACCGATTTTAAAAATTCTTTCACCGTTAGAATCCTTATAGGACCTGGATGAACATAGGCTATAAGAATTTCCCGATATTCCCACGGGAAGGCGACAAACGGGAATTCTATATTTTTTACGAAAACCACTATACATATGAAGCTGAAATCGGGCATATATGTTCATTGGGGAGAGCAAGGGAGGACTAAAAACGGATTTCCCGAAATTCCCACGGGAAGGGGACAAACGGGAATTCATAATTTTTACGAAAACCGCTATACATATTAAGCTGAAATTGGGCATAGATGTTCATTAGGGACTGCAAGTAAGCACTAAGGACGAATTTCCCGAAATTCCCACGGGAAGGGGGCCAACGGGAATTAATTATTTTTTATGAAAACGGTTACACATATGAATCTTAAGTTGGGCATATTTGTTTATTTGGGACCCCGAGGAAGCACTAGGAACGGATTTCTCGAAACTCCCACGGGAAGGGGACAAACGGGAATTCATTTTTTTACGACAAGCGCGATACATATGAATTCGAAATTAGAATAGAATAGAGAAGGTATAGTAAATAACACCTGTACGTTCATTAGGGACTGCGAGGGAGCGCTAAGAACGAATTTCCCGAAATTCCCACGGGAAGGGGACTAACGGGAATTCAATTTTTTTTACAAAAACCGCTGTACATGTGAAGCTAAAATCGGAGACTGCGGGGAAGCACTAAGAATTGATTTCCCGAAATTCCCACGGGAAGGGACTGTCTGTGCGTTTGTGCACGCTAATCTCAGGAACGGCTTAACCGATTTCGGTGCAGTTTTCAGGAATATATTGTGACAGGTCCCACTTAACATATAGGCTACTTTTTATCCCGGGAAAATGTTTTTATCCCGGATAATTTCGACATTTTTTTTTCTGTAGTCCACGCGGACGGAGTCGCGGGCGTCCACTAGTGTAATATAATTTCAATACTTATCATAAAGATTAGATATTACTATATTTGATACAACAGATGGTCTTTGCATATTTCAATATTAATTAATTATATATTATACTACTTACCTACTAAACTAAATAATTACCAAGGTGGTGTTAATAATTGCATTTAATTTAATTTTGCCCGGAATACACGAGTTTAGTAAATATTATGTAATCCGCTTTTAACGGCAGGATATAATTTTGACAATTAATATTATAAACAAGTACACGACCAGCGCATTTTTCTCTAATAATAATGTAACTAAAACCTGTACCGAATTTGAAGCGATGTAGGTATAGTGTGACAACCAGGCAAATACTGAAGTACTGAATGAAATGATATTAGGTTGGAATCCAGTATTTATATCGTAAGAAACTGATTTATAACTTGACCTTCCTTAATGTATAACAATGATACCAGAACAGCTGCCCAATAACAACAACATAGCTTCTTCTAGCTTCGTGCATCGAATCGCGAGCGCAAACAATTGACGCAAACGTTATATAACATGATGATCAAATTCAAATTGTATTTCCATTAATGAAACTTCTTACATCGGACATTAGATAATATTTTTATTTTACCTTAACCTGGCTTAAAAAAACACATTGACACTCAGCCTACTAGTCCCGTGTACTCCGACCACTAAAACCGATCACACACGATCCGAAGTGACCAAAACGCATAGAGGTGCCTCACACCTTACATAATTAATTATCATGTTTTAAAACATAGTCATACATGACTGTGTGAAGAACCGTACACAAAAAATTGTCTAGTCTTAGTATAAAATATCGGTTTAGTGGAAAACGTTAAAGTAACTTTTTCTTATACAAAAAAGGGCGCTATATCACTAGGACAGGTGACGGAATCAGACAAATAGACGTGTATTCAAATGTTGGAAGCGCGACTGGTTGCGTCGCCAACAGATGTCCTAGTCACTAGGCTTTATCACACTAGGACCTAGTGTGATAAAGCCCTTTGATTCCTACAATAAGTCAAAATACTATCACTACTTTAAAAATGGGAATGCATTGGAAAAACTCACTACTACAGTCAGTATATACAAATATTTCGAAAAAAAAATCTATCACATTTTTTTTACTATTTGAGCACTCGATGTAATAAAAATATTTACAAAAAATTTATATATATTATGACGAGAAGACAATTCGTTGCTAGATATATTGGATTATTATGCTAAGCTAGAACCCATAAAACCAACCAATACCGCCCCCTGATACGTAAGAGCACTAGCAAAGCCGAAGCCGCGCGTTAGCGATAATCTCGAGTGTGTGCGTGCGCGCAATGAGCGCTCGGCGTCCTCCCGCGCTCCGCACCTCGCCCCGCGCACATACACATTCTCAATTATCGCGATCGCGCGGCTTCGGGTTTGCTATTGCTTTTACGTAATCAGGGGGCCTATTATGTGCCAAAATCACCAGCGACACGATTATATCACGCAAATAATACTTGCTTCATATTTATACAACAATTGAAACATATTGCTTAAATAAAAATAACACGACTAGTTTCTAATTAAAAATAACAAAACATTTTGTATAAATAAGTACAATGCCTAGTTAGGCATTCTAGTTAGAATGGGAATCTGCGAGTTAATAATATGCTATATTTTTATTAACTTAATAGAAAAAAAAATATGGAAAGGAAACTTGCATAAAATCTTGGTTTGAATATTCTGATCATGTGAATACTAAAATACTGCTAAAGATTTTTACTAAACAGTAGTTAAAAGACAATAGGGTCGATTCCGGCAGTCACACTTACACCTAAACCTAATATTAGTTAGGTCTATCTCTCTCCGTTCTTAACATAAATGGCTGAGAGAGAAAAGGACAGGTAGGACTAATTTTACGTTTAGGTTTAAGTGTGACTGCCGGAATAGACCATAATGTCAAACTATGTAGTTAGATTGTACATAATACATATACACAATATTAGGATTTTTGTGACCTTTTGTGAAGATTATATGTTAAGAAAAATCATACTAAACCGACGCGACATCTCCTACTTCCACAATGATTATATTAATAGAATATATACGACAAAATTGATTATCACTAGCAGTGACAATTGCATAGTTTTATGTCACAAATTGTACTATTACATAATTTCCTTGTTAGTTTTTTATTCATAAATGTTCTTTTAATCTCTCGGGTACCTACGCCCGGTTATATGAGGAATACTTCATTTGCGCCGATTTGTTTTATAACGCTTTTTAATATAAATGCTACAATACAACAGAATACAGTTTTACCGAAAAGATTATTTTTATTCTACAAGTTTTTTCATATCTGCTGAGAGGGACAATATTCAAAATTAATTCCGGAATCCTGTACACCTGTACAATTTACTTTTATTCCATAACTACTTATTTACAATAATTCATCAAAATTTTACATTAAAGGCGTTTTAGTGTCATGCGGGCCGCGTGGTACCGGCAGAGTAGAGTATGTACCACCCCTGCCTGCCTGTGGGTATCGTACGAGGCGATTAAGGGTTTCCGGGAGGTGGGCAGCAGCGCCTCCCGTACTGACAACATAGTCCGAAAATCACACTGCGGTCACCAACTCGCCTGCCCTGCGTGGTGACTATGAGCAAAACCCCCCTATGGCAGTAGCATTGTGGCGTGCCCTGGGGGGGAGGCCTACGTTTAAGATGAAGAAGAAGTGTCATGCGGGCGTATTTTTCGCATTTGTTAGTGTAAAGACAGGGTAAATTTCTAGTCTATTGCGTGATATACATGGACGCTTAGTATGTAAATTTTACGCATACGTGGCGATCCCGCATGTCTGACAAAATTCGCGTGACACTATAAAAACGCCCTTGAGTGTTGCCATATTGAAAATGAATACGAAAGTTGTCCATCAACATCTAATAATACATATAATATAAAAACGGTAATTTATGTCTTCTCTTACGTTGTTTACTAATTTTGGCACTATTTAATACTATTTAATACAAATTTGAGTACCATTCGCTCTACAATAATACTGGTAAATTTATGTTTATATTTGGGACTTTTATCAAACTTTAAATACTTTTGTAACAATAAAGATGAGCAATGGATACATTTTATATATAAAAAATTGACAACTTACACACTGACAATACTTATTTTTTAATATAATTTTAATAATAATATACTTTGGTGGGTAATATATAGAATTTTTACGTAGTTTAATTTCAATTTGTTCTCGTACATGAACACGTCAATTTTTTATTTATGTTTCTTTACAAAAATGTTGCCATAGTTATAAAGTTTAGCTAGTAGGTATATTTAGATTTTATTAAGCACTACATGGTACTTAGATAAATATAACTGTACGTATGGGGTGGGGTTAATTTAGTTAATTTACCTATTTTTAAAAATTGTGATTTCACCTTTAATAATGTGACATGTGATTCCTAATAAATATGGTTAATAATTAAGTTTTCTCAGATTTTCATAATAATACAAATATGGCAAGATTTTCGATGAACATAACAGCTAGTATCTTAAAACATTTCTTTACTCTCTAATTAAAATTCAACATATACTTACACCTACGCGTGTCCTGCATAATCTTCCAGCATGGCTTGTAATTTGTCTCGATACTTTACTCTCAGTCGCCTTGACCCATTCTGTATACAATGAAAATATTTATTCGTCATGAAAGCATACACAACTTATTCATCATTTGTCATTTTGCATAAAGAGTGTGAGTGACAGCTAGGCAAATACTGAAATGCTGAACAAGTACTATTGCGTTGAGTTAAAAAAATATGATATGGTGACTTTACACCGTGATTCTGAGGCAAGAACCACAGAAAATTCCAAAAAAATTCGTCTTTTTTTGTTTTCAGATAAAAAAAGTGTATTTCGTTTAATTAAACCTTTAGATATTGACTAAAATATTCAATAAGGGTTCGCCCACCACCGGGCCCTACACTCTCCACCGACCCCCGGATCTGATAACTCATAACTGCGAAAACAAGCACTTGCACTACCTACAATCGCCACAAGAAACCAGCCCCTTATTACCTAACTAGCAAAAGCAAAGCGATGGTGAAAATTGTACAAAAATCGCTGATTGTTTGTCAAATTCGTATTACGTAAAACGAATTTCAAAGGAACTATGACATTTCAAGGCGAATATTTTACGATTTTCGCTATTGCTTTGCTTCGGCTTTGCTTTTACGTAATCAGGGGGCCGATCCGAGCACCCAGCATGCAAGATAAATAAACAAGCAAGTAACATAACACCATATACGTTAATTTTAAAATCGTAATCGTAAAAGGACGGACGATTTAGCCAAGGTCCGGTCGGAATGGAGAGGGCGGCCCATGTTCAGCGGTGGACTTCTCATGCCTGAGAATGACAATGATGATAAATTACCTTGTACCGAGAGTGGTGACATGTCACGCGACCAGGCCCGGCTGGCGGCAGTAGGCACACGACAGTACTGCGGGGGTATATCGCTCCACTTGTAACGTGGCTGATTGCACGTCGAAGTTGTGTCGCGCTATGTTCTGACACTGACGAAGGACTATCTCGGGGTCTGTTAGCTCGTCTGGAATGTGACAAAGTGGAATTAATACCAGGAAATGGAATAAGAAACTGGAACTAGAATGCACGTTGAATCGCCTCAAGAACAACGCGATAATTTATAAACCACTACTTTCTGAGATGGCACGTTGTTCTTGTAAAGAGGCGAAACGTGGACTTACTACAGATTCTTATTACAGAGAAGGCCTTTCCACCAGGTATCAACGTAGCATAGCACATCTCTGGTGGTGAAAAGGCAGCCTTAAAGTAGGCTAGAATACCTTAAGCCGAAGGCACAAACAAACAGGCTACTTTAGTTTGTGTTCGAAAGCGAGTGCCCTTTAAATCAGGGTGACGCTGTAAGCCTTAAGAGTGCTTGTAGACGTGAACGGACAACGAACGGTGTTTTTTGACGGATTCACGGTGGTATATGGTGCACTATAAAAGGTTTGTACACGCAGCGGACAACGCAAAGTCGAACTTTGGCGATTTTAAATCAACCTGCGACTACAATAGACTATTACACACAACCTATCACCACGTGACATTGCCTTTGGCGACGTTGGCTTACATGAAGCCACGTGAGCTTATCTAAACAAGCATACTATACCTAGCATAATATGCTTCTCGTCCCGGGCATACTGTACATGTCAGTAGAGGAACAAGGGGGTCTTGTGTTTTGTAGGCGATGGGCTGACCACCTGTCACTACTAACCGAACTTGTACATCTCAACTATACCCTCAAAATTGGTCAGAAGTGGCACCATGTGGTCCTATGGGCTCTTGGTGCTCTGCCTACCCCGTAAGAGATAAAGGCGTGATTATATGTATGTATGTATACTATACCTATGACGAATAAGCCTATATCTTACCTATAGCTATATGTGCGCTGAGTACGACAGCGTGTGTAGACAACGCCCACACATGTACCGAGTGCACATGTCTGACTCCCGCCACACTGGACAATGCGGTGACTAACTCCCGGTACCTGGGATAAAAACATCACTAAGCCATATATTCAAATTGACATTTATTTATTTACTAGCCGCCCCGGTTACGCACGGGTGCCATACCTAAAAAAACCGCATCAAAATCAGTTGAGTAGTTTAAAAGATTAAGCATACATGGGGACAGACAGCAACAAGCGACTTAGTTTTATACTATATTAGCTGCTGTGGCTCCGTTCGCGTGGACAACCTTTATCACTTCATCATCATCGTCAGCCTATTGCAGTCCACTGCTGGATGTAGGCCTCCCCCAGGGCACGCCACAAGACTGCCATGGGGCGTATTTTCATCAGTTTGTATTTTGGACTATGTTGTCAACACGGGAGGCGCTGCCGCCCACCTCCCGGAAACCCTTAATCGCCTCGTACGATACCCACGGGCAGACATGGGGTGGTACGAATTCTATACTGCCGGCACCACGCGGCCTGGATATACAGGGTGTTTTTTCGTTGCCACCCTTAACGAAGGGTACGTACTCTATAGATCAAATACAGTAAGTTTATGCCAAGAAATGCTGGGAAACGATGTAATATAAAAAAAAATTACTTGATCGGGCGAAATTTATAGTGTCCGGTGTTTATGCTAGTTTTTTGATAGACATACTCGTATATTAATTATTTCTTTTGAAAAAATCTTGCTACGTGCGACTATGTGCATTTATGCAGAAAAACGCAGTCTATTTACTCAACTTTGGAGCCTAATATCTTGGGAACCAGACACTTCCCAGGTATGGTTCCATGAAAAAAAATGATCGTAATGGTGAAGAGATTCCGTAGTTTTCGGGAACGTTGACGACCAAAAATCACCCTATATAATAATTCAAAAAATCGGTCAAGCCGTTTCGTAGGAGTATGGTAACTAACATTGTGACAAGAGAATTTTATACAGGATGTAACAGAAAGGGTATGTTAAGCGGAAAGCTACGTAAATAGCCCACTGTAAAGATTCACAAAATTTGAAACTCAATATCACATGTTTATTTTTCCCGATAGTATGGAGAATTTTTAAATATCTCAGGAATTTTCATACAATCTTGAAAAATAAACATGTGATTTTGAGTCTCAAATTTTGTGGATAGGTTCTCTACATTGAGCTATTTACGTTGCTTTTCGCTTAACATACCCTTTTTGTTACACCCTGTATAATAGATTGCAAATTAGCATTGATTATCCTTCCACAAAGAAACCCGCTATAAAATAATTTAAAAGTAACCGGAACTTATCAGGAACGGCTTGCATCAGCATCGCCAGCGCGTCTCTAACGACTCGCGCCGACGTCGCCAAGACTAGTTGTAAACTAGTTACTAACCGGAACTTATCAGGCACGGCTTGCATCAGCATCGCCAGCGCGTCTCTAACAACTCCCGCCGACGTCGCCAAGACTAGTTGTAAACTAGTTACTAACCGGAACTTATCAGGCACGGCTTGCATCAGCATCGCCAGCGCGTCTCTAACGACTTGCGCCGACGTCGCCAGGAGTAGTTGTAAACTAGTTACTAACCAGAACTAATCAGGCACGGCTTGCATCAGCATCGCCAACGCGTCTCTAACGACTCGCGCCGACGTCGCCAGGAGTAGTTGTAAACTAGTTACTAACCGGAACTTATCAGGCACGGCTTGCATCAGCATCGCCAGCGCGTCTCTAACGACTTGCGCCGACGTCGCCAGGAGTAGTTGTAAACTAGTTACTAACCGGAACTTATCAGGCACGGCTTGCAACAGCATCGCCAGCGCGTCTCTAACGACTTGCGCCGACGTCGCCAGGAGTAGTTGTAAACTAGTTACTAACCGGAACTTATCAGGCACGGCTTGCATCAGCATCGCCAGCGCGTCTCTAACAACTCGCGCCGACGTCGCCAAGACTAGTTGTAAACTAGTTACAAACCAGAACTAATCAGGCACGGCTTGCATCAGCATCGCCAGCGCGTCTCTAACCACTCGCGCCGACGTCGCCAGGAGTAGTTGTAAACTAGTTACTAACCGGAACTTATCAGGCACGACTTGCATGAGCATCGGCAGCGCGTCTCTAACGACTCACGCCGACGTCGCCAGGACTAGTTGTAAACTAGTTACTAACCGGAACTTATCAGGCACGGCTTGCATCAACATCGCCAGCGCGTCTCTAACGACTCGCGCCGACGTCGCCAGGACTAGAATACTGAAGATAAACGTGCAGATCGGGTCTACGAACTTCGCTTCAGGCTGAAAGAGATCGTTTTCACATTATTAGTGACCCCACATGAACCATGTTTTAAGCCTCTATTACTTTTTTATGGTATAAGTAGGGCAGGCTTAGCATGACGTACAGTAAAGAGTTGTGTCCCATATTTTAACGTCAAATTCACAAAGCTGTACCATATTAGACAAAATAAATATACCAGTTAGCTATTTCATTCGTAGGTATCCCCCATTCCACCACGCCCTAATTTGGGAAGATTTATTCATATTTTATTTTATTCATCATCATCGAAATCAACGAGTCGCCATCCTAACAGGCTCTCAGAAAATTAATCTCTCTTCGGTCTATTCAAAACAATTATTTATGGAATATTATGGCATGAGTAGTCCCAAATATACAATAAATATGAAATAAGCAATTTTATTAAAGACAATAAGCCTGGGGTAAGGCAGTCACACAGCTTTTCAGATTCTGCAGACAATACTAACACAAGAACCAGCGAAGTACATAGACATAATATAGTATGGGGGAGGAGGTTTTTCAAAAAATAAAGGCACTTACATAAAACTTAATGAGTATTGACGCTAATAAGACTCCACAGCTCTGAATGAGATCTCCAATCACGTGAATGAGCGCTGCTCGAAGATTAATATTTCTGAAACAAGACAAATTGGTGAAAAACGACCGATTGGTGTAGTTGGTAGTGACCCTGCCTGCGACGCCATAGGTCCTGGGTTCGAATCCCGGTAGGAGCAAACATTGATATGATGAATATCGATGTTTGTTTCCGAGTCATGGATGTTTATATACTTATCTATGTATTTATATACCGTTGCTTAGTACCCACGACACAAGACCTTAGGGATCTTAGTGTGGGACTAGGTCAATGTGTTGTGATGTGTGTAAAAAAAATAATTATAAAGTTATCTATCATTCAAATATTCTTCTCAAGTTCAGAATGACGCTCCCAAGAGCGGATTTTACCTTCTGTAGATGGAGGTTCCATCAAATAGAACACATACCTACTTAGTTTATTACATTTGTTTGCTCCTACCCCCTGGAAAATTCTGGATCCTCCCTAGTACGTTTAACAGAACCCACGGTTTAACAGACACAACGTGCCCATGGTTTAATAGACTTAACAAATACTATTTAATTTATACTACTACTCCTACTATAATATTCTACTCGCCCGAAAGGCAACAACTAAAAGGGTGTGTAATTTGCACACCTTTTTCCAACCTGATTGGGATGATTGGTAAACCCCCTTATGGCAGTAGCCTTGTGACATGCCCTGTGGGAGACCAACGTCCAGTAGTGAACTGGGTAAACCACCCTATGGCTGTAGCCTTGTGGCGTGCCGTGGAGGAGGCCTACGTCCAGCAGTGGACTGCAATAAAGAGGCTAAGTGCGGAAATTGCCCGCCCCCTGATCACCAAATTTGCAATAGCAATGCCGAAACAGCGCTATAGCGAAAATTGAGAATGTGTGCGTGCGCGCAACGAGCGCTTGTCGTCCTCCCGCGCCCCGCACCTCACCCAAGCACACACACACTCTGAATTATCGCTGTCGCATTGCTTCGGCTCTGCTACTGCAAGTTACGTAATCAGGGGGCCAGTATAACTAACTAGGGTGATGTGATGTGTCTTACCTACTACTACTGCTAGTAACACTGGCCTCCACCGCGGCCATGTCTTTCATACTGTAGTCTCCATTGACGACGCCATTGCTATGTTTCTGTTCGCGTCGGAACAGAGCGAATTTCCGCGCGGGCGCAGGCGTGTGCGAGTGTGCGTGTGTGTGTGTGCACGCCGCGCCGCCGTGACTGTGGTAGTGTGCTGGGAACGAATATTTATTTATTAATAACGAATATTAGGCACACCAACATCACATGTGTTAAAAATACATTGTAACTTTGTAACACAATACTGATACATGCAACTATGACTGGCGCACACAAAACATGCATTAAAATCATTACAGCCGCGCCGCCAAACAATCAATCTTGCAAACAGTTAAGTGAAACAGATATACCTGCCTCGATCACGAGACAAGTTACGAGAGGCACAACTTGTAAGGTAAATACAATAATTATCAACATTTGGCCTAGGCCTAAATAAATAATATATTTATTATTTAAAGAAAAAATTGTACATATAGCTCACCAATATCGCTGTTGCATCCATGCAGCACCAGCGCCAGTATCACGTTGAAGCCGACGCCGCAGCCCGACACCGCCATCATTATGTCCGACTCGATGTCGTACTCGCCCGAGTGAAGCCGCAGTATCGCCACGTACACGAATATACCGGTCAGGATCCAGATCAGAAGTACTGATACCATCGCGCCTAGCACCTCTGAAAATTTTACAAATACTATTTATACCAGGCATCTAGAGGCTATAAAGCGCACAGATCGCTTTTAGAAGAGTTTTTTTATTTATTTGGCACCCTCAACAATCAATAATCCAAAAACAAGAATAAACAATAACTAATGGGTTATTCATCTTCGAGGATTATTGCGAGCAATCTACATTAAAATGTAGATTTTGCGATTGAACACGTAAAGCCGTCCATCACTCCTGCTCAGCTCATTGTACAAGCGGCATTTATGTCTAAAATATAAACTCAAATTGAGTTACTCAATACAATACCTACGCACAAGATTTCTTTGCCTCAATGAAAAGGATCTGTATTCTTTGGTCTCTCTCTATAGGAATTGTCATCAATGCTAGTCATGTATTTTTACTTTAAAATTTACATCAGCACGTTTAATTTAAATCATGTTTTTTATAACAATAGTAGTAGTGTTTATAACAATAAAAGTATGAGATTTTGCTTACCAGCCCGTTTATATCCGTAAGACAATTTCGCATCAGGCGGCCGCTTTGCATAGTGGAAGGCCAGCAGCGCCAGAGCGAACCCACCGCAATCGCTCAACATGTGTGCCGCGTCAGACATCACCGACAGACTGCCGGCTAGGTAGCCGCCGATTAACTCGCATATCTGAGGAGATTGAGATCATGAGTCGTCAGGTCATCGGAGAGCGTAGGGCCTGGTGGCGAGGTGAACACTAGTTGAGACAACTTAGGGTATCAATAACAGCTAATACAAATAGATAAACAAACAAAACTTAAAAGAAACTAACTACAACATAAACATGCCAATGAGGAGGTTAAGCGAAATGTTTAAACGGCATAGAGGGTAGGTAGCAGGAGCGTTCCCCGTTAAAATATTGCGCTTGCGCTTCGGAAAAGACGTAAAACCTTTGGTTCTGCGCCCTCTCTCCATCGAGAGTTAAGAAATATGGTGCACCTGTGTTTGCGCACACACTTGTGCACTATCTATAATATCTCCTCCGGATAATTTCCGAGATTAGCCGAAATACAATCGGAGGACATTATTATTACATTCATGAAATATAGTTGTAGACAGAGGTTCCCAAAGTAGTCCAGGTGGAACCCATATGGTGGAACCAAAGAGGTTTCACAATTCGTCAATGGTGTAGGCCTATAGGGGGTCTACCAGAACCAGTTAACTTATAAAAGTGGTCTATTAGAACAACAAATGGTAACCACTGCCATAGAGCGTAAAGTACTCACCATAAACAGTCCGCAAAGCACCAGAGCGGCTAGAAGCTGTGGAATGGCACTTGGAGGCGGCGACTGAGGCGGCCAGTGGCAATGCTCGGCGTCTGCCACTGGCGTCACCGGCACGTCCGTATAGGTTTCCTAGGAGACAGGTTACTGCATATAGTTACTTTTAGGGGCACTGCTTATTATTCACGTAAGTCTAAATGGGTGCATTCACCTTCCGATCCTTGGTAGTAGCAAACGCTATTGCAAGAGTTGTTTACCCCTACATGGAACTCACATATGTATACATGTATATTATACACATCGCTGTGGCTGTGTTCCCAAAAATGAGGTATCCAGAACTGCAGGATAACGAAGAACATCCTAGAGCCACGTTTAGCATAGCGGGGTCAGATATTAAAGATCAGTGGCAAGTTACTAGCTAATCGCCTAAAAGAACGCCCCTTAATCTTAGTCCTTCCTTAGTCGACTTTTACGACATGCACGGAACGAGATGCAGCTGATGTATTCTAGTAAACCCCGCATCAGCACATATAGAACATGTAATTAATGTGAAATAAATGAAAATAATCATGAACGTCATGATGATAAAGAACTTTATACGTTTTACTTTTATACGTTCATAAAAGTAATAAATATAAAATACATTCCGAACCCTCCTCCACTTTAAATATATAAAAAAACAAAATTGACTACTAATAGCGAAGGTGCAGAGGCTTTGATGCAATACTAAAGGTATATTTTTACTTCTTTCACGTCAATATATAAGTGAGCACAGAGCGTCCTAAGGTGTTGCTTAGAAATCAAATAGACATGTATGCGTTTATATAGGTAAATACTTGAGTCTGCCATAAGGTCGGTAAAAAATGTGCGTATTAAATATATTGGTATGTAGTACATGTAGGTATCTATCGCTAGAGATAAGGAAAATAGCACAGACCAAAGCATCGGCCTTAATGTTCACAGGCATGACCACAATTTTCAATTATCACGGTTAATATTACACGTTTGCAAGTTATGTAAACTTGAATAATGACAGTAAATCATCGGTGACGAAAACATGGAAAAAAATCAGTTATTACAGATCAAACGGATAGCCGTTTCTTCCCGACTACGGTTATTCTAAAATATGCTACATCCTACTAGCTATGTATGTTATCTACACACAGAGTTCGAAGTGATAATTATCATGATAACTATCACGATAATTATCTTGATAAATATACCTTGATAATTAATTATCTTTGATAATTATAAAAATAAAACACTAAAATAATCTCATTTATTTATGTGTATCTGAACGTCATTTGCGTATCCAAACGCGCTAGACCTCAAACAAAACAAAAAAAACCGTTTCTCTGACGAGATAAGTGTGAATTTCTGTTCTTTAGGTACTTTCTTATTTTTGTTTGTTGTCATAAAAACAAATTCTGAATTAAATTGTATATTTCTCACATTTATTCTTTGCTGTTTAATTATTAATACTGAAAAATCTACACCCTCCTTGGGATAAATATATTATTGTGGGGGTGGTGAAAGGGAAGCGCTTCCGGCCCCACCGGGCCGCTAGTTGTTGTTCGTCCCATGTATTGTTAGACTGAAAAATACCTGGTTTATTTACTAATTAAACTATTTAATACTAATGGCGTCGCATTGAAACTACAATCAAAATACAAGAGAGAACTTTCATCGCGCGGGAAACGGGACCACAGACTATACAAGAACGCTAGTGCGGGGACACCGTGTATCGGATGGAGCAGCAGTGCTGTGCCACCCGTCACATCGTATTTTCTGCTATTAGTATATATTCCAATCATTGTGAGAAATTTCGATATCGCGTTCTAGGACTTTGCATTCGATTGTGGTTTTCTCCTACATCCGATAGATGGCTCCGCAACATTATCATTTAAATAAAGAACATTTCAAGAAGAATGCCCGCTTGGTCAGCATGGTCTGGCCAAGTAGCAATTCTTCCCCCCCTTAGAGTATACGCCCTGTGCCTGATGGGCACCGGTGGCACCGCCCTATTTACGGCACTACATTTTGAACATTACTTTCTTTACACTTTTAGACATTACATTTTGAAGAATGTGGGATGTCAAAATGATTCGCTGGCATACATCTAAGCTGGCATAGCAACTATTTGGTTAACTTAACAATCTTTAGGCGTTTTAATTAAAACAAATACATTCGCCTCATCTCGCTTACAATGTACCTTACCTTAGTTAACATAGTTTAAAATTTTTATCATCCAACTTAAATCAAGCTATATACTTATACGGCGGATTGTGGATTATACAATCGCCTTATAAAAATGTACCTACATCGTAAAATGTATTGACGCACGAATTAAACTATCGATCAATATTAGGTATTAGACAGATGGCGCGAGCGTAATTAGGCACGGGCACAGATAATAGTAATACATATACATATAATACTAAAGTCTTATTCAGATTAAAATATTAGCGATATAAGCAAACCTTTCAGTCAATAATTTTCATACGTGAGGTGGCACGTAACGGTTTCTTATAGTCCGGGAGGTAGCGTTGCATTTTACAAAATAATTTCTGGTCGATTGATTAATGTCATAACGTACTTTTCATGGATAGTCATTGAGTAACTCGAACGTCAGCAGCTCCAGTAAGGGTGGGGAGAGAATTTCAAGTATGTCAAAAAAAATAAATCCAAAAATTATTTCTGTTCGTCCGAAAATTTGCACATCAGTAGTTTTAACAATAATAATAATTATAGAAACCGTCAGCTGTGAAGAAAATGGCGGGTTGTACGTCAGCAGGTTATATATACCTATATTAAAAATAATTATTTTCATTTCATTTCCGGTCGAATGAAACTGATACAGGTTATTCTTTATGCTATAAAAATGATAAAAAAAAGCCTCAGCAGATCTATCGATAGGGGTAAAATCGTCAGCAAGGTTAATGCATACTCGGATTGAATACCTGCTCGGCACATATAATCCCCTTGCTGACGATTTTACCCCTATCGATAGATCTGCTGAGGCTTTTTTTTATCATTTTTATAGCATAAAGAATAACCTGTATCAGTTTCATTCGACCGGAAATGAAATGAAAATAATTATTTTTAATATAGGTATATATAACCTGCTGACGTACAACCCGCCATTTTCTTCACAGCTGACGGTTTCTATAATTATTATTATTGTTAAAACTACTGATGTGCAAATTTTCGGACGAACAGAAATAATTTTTGGATTTTTTTTTTGACATTCTCTCCCCACTCGCCCCACCCTGAGTGCGCCTGCTGACGCTCAATTCAATTGATGTCCTCATCTAAACTATCAATTGCACTCAAAATCGATCGGCCTAAAATCACCATCAAAAATGCAACGCTACCTCCCGGACTATTATGTGCATATTGTGGGTGAAGATTCCACTAGAGCACATACTTACTTTTAGTCAAATCTGCCCTTAGGGACTCCAAGCAGAAAAAAGTCCTAGATCCGTACCGTGTTAGTATTCAGTTATTGTCACCTCAACTTCATTTAACACTGATCTATTCTATCTATGCTGCTCTGGGAGTGAAAAATGGGGCATACTGTACAAGTCAGTAGGGGGACAAGAGGGTCTTGATGTTTTGAAGGCGATGGGCTGACCACCTGTCACTACTAACCGAACTTTACATCTCAACTATACCCTCAAAATTGGTCAGAAGTGGCACCATGTGGTCCTATCGGCCCTTGGTGCGTGCTCTGCCTACCCCGTAAGGGATAAAGGCGTGATTATATGTATGTATGTAACACACAATAAAATCAAATAAAATTCACAATTAGAAAACTGCTTGCAAGTCCTCCACTGCTGGCAGTGTGCCCCTGACACATACTGCCACTGATAGTACGAGTATATTGATAAATGAAATAGTCTGTATTATAACTTTAACATTCATTTTGGGGTGGAGTTGCTATATCACGAAATGACAGTTGATTGTGTACATTACGTCAGTTTTCTATTAAGTCAAGGTACAGCAAATAAACGCTTACAAAACGCCATACCTGTGCAAGAACTAAAATACTCAAAACAACCTCTTACCAGAACAATTGATTAATTGACCAATTAAGTGATAAGAAGTAATTTATCCTAATCAATCTTAGAGAAAGCCATTATATAAGAATTAAATTTAATTAATCTGGGGTGGTTAAATTTTTTATACAAATAATTAGTATAGTGCGTCTTATAATAGTAATAAATATAATAAATATAATAATTTCACATTTATTATAACTAACTATATAGTTAGAACACGAAACACCGGAAGAGATAAACGGAACGGTACTATAAACGGAAGTAATAACAAATATAATCTCGGTCCTCGGTGATTTATTCATCAGATCGTATAAAGCAATTAATTGGCACTGCTGCTGCTAGAGTGAGAGAATGCCCGACTTCCTTAGTCGACTTCTACGACATGCACGCAGGGACATGCAACTGATGTATTCTAGTAAAGCCCTGCACGGGAAGTTACATAACCGATAATAAATCACGATCTATTTGGCATGGTCCGCAATGCGAGTTTATATTTTTGTGACTTACCCGTCTAGCTAAGCCCATTCTGGCAAGATATCAAACTCGTTAAAATGTTAACAATCACTCCTTAGCACGGCGCGAATAAATGAATAAATTTCACAGTACTTTACACGGCGACACTATGGTAATTGATGCAAATTGAGTGCGAACGAATATGGGGGTAGACGGATATTTTATATGTCGTTAGGTGAAGTAGGTACAACAGCGGCGATTTTGAAATTACGACGAAATTTAAAGCAGAACTATGGCTATATCCTGTTTGATAGGAGCCGTGTGGTGTCGGCAGAGTAGAAGAGCACCACCCTGTCTTTCCGCATCGTAGGATGCGATTAAGGGAGTTCGGGAGATGGGCTGCAAGGCCTCCCATGTTGGCAACATAGTCCGAAAATCACACTAGGGTCACCAATCCCCTTGCGGCGTGGGGGAGGCCTACGTCCAGCAGTGGTATGCAATGGCTGATGTTGATTACAACGTTTTCTTATTCCGGCCGCTAAGGCGGCACTTGTAAAGTTCTACTGGCATATGTTTTTGTACGCAAATACAATTTTATGATGGTTTTCAAAGGATCGAAATAGTTTTTTACAAACAAAACATCTTACAACTTTCATGGAAACGAAAACCCAAAGAGGTCGACTCGCTGATGCAAAAAGCCGGCAAAATTGTTTATTGGGATTTCCCTAAATCCGAGGAACAGAAAAACGACGACGCCGACAAAAATTCCGCTGCTACGAGCTTGACCGTAAACTTGAGAGGTAGAATGCATTTTGTCGATTCTGAAAAACTCAAGAGTCAGGTATTTGCTACCTGGATCAAACAACAGCTTTAAACTTGATATGAGGACATGAATCATCTTTAGAAGAATAATAGGTTAACTCTAGCTTCTAATGATAAGGTCACTAACTATAGCGGTAGGCAGGCATTACGTAACCTGCAATAACAAAGCTTCTAAGCAGTGTATAACAAAATTGTTGTTACTTAGCCTTGCTTTTAGGTAATACGAATTTTATAAGCGATAACTACATATACAGTTTTTTCTTTTGCAAAATCTATCTATACTAATATTATAAAGAGGTAAAGTTTGTGTGTTTGTATATTTGTTAAATTGTAAGGGGTAATCTAGAAAGCCACATTATTGCTGAGTGTCATAGGTTATAAGAATTTCCCGATATTCCCACGGGAAGGCGACCAACGGGAATTTAATATTTTTTACGAAAACTTCTATACATATGAAGCTGAAATCGGGCATATATGTTCATTGGGGACAACGAGGAAGGACTAAAAACGGATTTCCCGAAATTCCCACGGGACCCCTTCCAACAAACGGGGTATTTCAAATTTTTACGAAAACCGCTATTTATACGAAGCTGAAATCGGATTAGGGCTACAAGGAAGCTCTAAGAACGGATTTCCCGAAATTCCCACGGGAAGGGGACCAACGGGAGTTCCAAATTTTTACGAAAACCGCTGTACCAACATATGAAGTTGTAGCTATATACTGATATGTACCGAAGCGAAGCGAGGGCGGGCCACTAGTATGTAATAAAGGGCGGAACACCCTTCTTGGGTGACTCAATAAGGGGGCGGTCTATTTGGTAGAAACTTGATACTCCGAAACCTATTTGGGATAACTGACTTCGCAGAAACTTCTTTAGTCGATCATTTATTAGGCATAAAAAATATTTGACATAAATATTTTTAGGTATAATGTGCTTATGACCGAATTTAGAATGGCATACATTTAAGATAGTAGAATTTTTATTGGCATATTTACCTTTGGCATAGTTATAATTTTGTATAATATCATTTAGCATAACGTTCATTTAGAGTACAGATTATTTGGCATAATTTAACTAGGCATACTATGAAGATCATAGAATTTCAATTAGAATAATATAGATTGGGTTACTTTCTTCTTTAAAAATGCGTAGGTTAGGTTAGGTTAGAACTGTGACCTCTTATGCACGAGCCGAGCGAGCGAAGCGAGCGTGCCGCGGCAGCGGCCGGCGAGTGCCAGAAACGAACATGCTCTCATGGGCAAGGATATAAAAACCAAATAATTATCATTAAATCAACTTTTATTGATTCATGTGATTACTACCTCCAACAAATAGCAATAGTAAAAATGATAACGCCTGATTAGAAAAGTGTTGCAATAATCATAAAAGATGATTCTTGCTGTAAGCATTATGGTTCGAAATGATGGTTCTACTTTTAAATAGTTATGGATAAGAAATATATGCCAAAAGATGAATCTGGTTTTGAACTTTCTGCGATGTGATGATTATACATTGTGATTATTATGGATACCAAAATTATGCGTACAGATAATTCTGACTTACAGAAATATGGGTTTCAATGTATGCTAAATGAGTTAATGCCAAACGATATTCTGCGAAAAGAGGTTTATGCTATTAGTTGTTATGCAATATAAAATTATTACTTAAAAAGTTCTACTATAATAGGTATACCCACTCAATAATATCTCAACTCAACATTGCAACGCAGTTCACAAAATTAATCGGAGTATCGCATTCCTATCGCCCTCCTTCTACAAGCTACTCCTACGTAATCAGACTTCCAGCGTGTTTTCTATATAAAAAATGAGGCATTTGCGTATAATGCGTCTTTAAAAATGCTTCATCCGCCGTTATTTGGAGATAAAATAGCAAACAGAAGTTTGTTCACTAATTTAATTGATTTCTATGCTAGATTGGCTAACAAATACCAATTTTCCCTTAATAGGATGCAGACTAGCTATGTCAGTACAAATTCGTATAGTAAATTAATCTATAGATTAAGATATTATTAAGATATATAAATAAAACTATCTTTAGTGTTATAGCATTGTTTATGCTTATCACAGTTTGGAACAGTTCAATTTATTTCACTTTCCTTAAGGACACTCCAGTGAGAGTGGAAGTACGTAAGTATGTTGTACTTTAGCATTAGAGTTATGTATTTTTCAATAGTTGATTGAGTGTGGTTGAAGTTTGAGTAAATGGTCCCTGAAGCCCTTAGTTACAAATATTATAAATGCAAATGTAACTCTGTGTGTTGCCCTTTCACTCTAAAACTACTGGTCCGATTTTGATAATATTTAGTACACAGGTTACTTAGAGCCCGAGAAAAGACATCTACTACTTTTTATCCCCAAAATTTTCGACATACTGTATTTTCCGCAGTCTACGGGGAAGGAGTCACAAGCATCCACTAGTTATAAATAAGGGCTTAGACAGGGAATACCGTTTTGTGCGTGCTGCCGGTGATGACCTACGGTGCCGAGACGTGGTCTCTAACTATGTGCCTCATAAAGAAGCTCAGGATCGCACAGCGAGCGATGGAGAGTTATGCTTGCGATCTCTCTGCGTGATCGAATCAGAAATGAGGAGATCCGCAGACGTACAAAGATCACCGACATAGGTCAAGCAAGCTGAAGTGGCAATGGGCAGGGCACATAGCTCGAAGAACTGATGGCCGATGGAGTCGGAAAGTTCTAGAGTGGATACCACGTATCGGCAAGCGCAGCGTGGGAAGGCCACCCGCGAGGTGGGCGGACGACATGGTCAAGGTCGCGGGCGTCGGTTGGAGGCGGCTTCCGACCGGTCGGAGTGGATGTTGTTGAGGGAGGCCTATGTCCAACAGTGGACTTCTCAGGGCTGTAAATGATGACCGTTTTGTATGGAGGTTAAAAATAGGTGCCTTAAGGGAAGTTACCACTAAAAATACAGAGAGTAGGCACTTGATACAGTAGTGTTGGTTACTTAAAATATGTATAAAGAAAAAGTCATGAAAAAGCCTTGTTCTTTATCTAATACCTACTTGTTAACATTATCATTTATTTATCCCTAAGATAAATGGCTATACAAATATAGATTAGACCATGATACTATCATTATCCAACTGGACATATTACTGATTTCTTATCATCCAATGATTGTTAAGTTCTATACATTTGCAAGTTTTTAACAAATATTACAATAGTCCAAGTCTTAGATGTTTGTCACCTTATATTACAAATATAAGGCTGGCCGCTTGGTGCCAGCAGAGTACAATTCATACCACCCCATGTCTGCCCGTGGGTATCGTACGAGACGATTAAGGGTTTCCGGGAGGTGGCAGCAGCGCCTCCCATGTTGACAACATAGTCTAAAATACAAACTGCGGTCACCAACCCGCCTGCCCAGTGTGGTGACTATGAGCAAATACCCCCTATGGCAGTCTTGTGGTGTGCCCTAAGGGAGGCCTATGTCCAGCAGTGGACTGCAATAGGCTGATGATGATTACAAATCTGATATACAAATTCTAAAATTTATCTGGACAAAGTCATGCTCACCTCTAGTTTATCATATTCCATTTATAAGGAAAACTGTGGGCTACTTTTGTCTGCTAAATATACTTTTTTTTTGTGTGCTAGTAACAGTTGATAAATAGTTACAAACATTTAATACACCAGATGATGAAAGTATCATGAAAAATTATATTAAATAAGCCACATATTATATTCTTCCTAATTAATAAACATAACATGTAAAATTTGTTTACTATGGAGCAATAGATGTTCTATTTCAGGGGTCGCCAACTGATAAATCATGACTAGTCGGCCAGTTGAACATAGCAAGGTATGTATTAATGATACTGAACTACACTGTTTCATATAAGATTTCCAGAAGTAGGTATATAAATGGTATATTGCACAGGGTGTTTTCAGTAAACAGTAGATCTTCTATATAGTCTAACCAAGTTTGCCACCCCTATTCTATTTGAATTGGGTTGGAGTGAGGCAAAAAGAGAAAAAGTTAGTGACTAAATTAAAATAGGCTGAAGATAACAAGAATAAGATTGTAGTTGTTTATTGTATAGTAATAATAAGTTGATTAATTATCATACACATAAAACAGGTAGGCAGGCAGGTGAGATCTCTGATTTTACCTGTATCTAATTGTTCTCTTCTTAAAAAATTTTATACAGTTAATTTGTTTGTTTAATATTATTTGAGTTATCACATTCAGGCAATAATTCCGAGGTACGTAAAATGTATAAAAACTCACCTCTGACAAAAGTGGAGCTCGATCCAAGTGTTCCGATGATGCAAAAGCAGACTCAAAGTACGCGCCACGAGTTCTGGACTCGTACATTGATCCAGTATCATCCCACATCCTGGCTTCAGGCTCATCAGACATCCTGGCGCCTGTATGTCGCTAAACAAATCCTGGCCAATGTTACACCACTAGAACGATGATTAAACCATGTCAAACACCAAAGTGTGTAAGTTTAAACTAATATTTACTCACAAATTTACAAAACAAACATCCTAACATCCGCACGATAACAGGGAAAACGCAAAACGAAATAAATATAAATATCAGCAGAAAAAATACGCTCTGCCTTGCAGAGTAGACGTCCAATATTTAACTAACGCACAGTGGTTCCAATGTATGGGAGGTGCTGGACATTCGCATCCAAAAAATAAAATTGGTGAATCTTGAGAAACTAATTATGCCATCTTGTTTGGTAGATCAATGTCTTTGAAAGTTATTATTTAAAGTTTTTTTGTAACTGTTATATTTGAGGAAATAATTGAGAAATAGTGTTTTCTTACTATGGAAATGGTCAAACTTACTTACATATCTCTTGATTCCGGCCTCGTTTCAAGTTGCGGTCTTCGGTATTGTGTTTATATTTGAGAGAACTACAATTAATGCTAACACACATAGTGCGCCAAACGTGCACTTTCTGCGGTACATAGAAATGTTTGATTTTTATATTATAATATACTACAATGACAAGGATCTTACAATTTTCTGTTAAAATCATAGAGGAATAAGGGCCCCTCTAAATATGCGTATCGATAAATGATGTTGCAGAAATAAAAAAATAATAATTAAATTAATTAATTTGCAAACGAGGGCAACGATCGATCCACAGACGGTCTTAGACTTTTAAATAATTAATTAATGAAATTATTGCATTATCATTAAGACAGTAGTCATTAGCATTTCTATCAATTACAGATGTCATTCTTAGAGTAATTTTTAGCATTTTCAACAATTATTTGATGCAGGTGATTATTAATTGAAATCATTAGTACTAAAACATTACAAGAATAACAATTGTACGCAGTACGCAGTAATGAGGGTAGTGTAGTATAAATTGGTTGGTAATCCTTTATTTTACATCAGTTTTGATTTCTATTTCGTTCTAATAAATATGTCTTTCCGTGGATTTGTTACAAATCTTGACCTTTATTGCGCTTTACGCAAACACAATGATCTACGTGACTTTGATCATCTATTCGGTGTCCTTAAAACGAATTGCAACGTTTCTCTTTGTGAAGGTGCCGAAGAAGACTTAAAGAACTGGTGTCGTCGATTTTGCTACCGGATCTATCCTAAATGGTCTCAAGCTGGAAGAAGCGAAGGAAAGTTTCTAAATAAACACTCAGAGTGGTTGCAGTCTGAAGTCCAGTGGCCGGATTCCCTAAAGGAAAATAATTTGCCTTTACAAGTATTACCTACGAACGCAATAGAAGAAGAAACTACTGAGCAGACGAATTTACCTTCTAAATCCGATGCCTCTACGTGTACTCATGTCTCTCCTCGTAAGCCCTTTGAAGATTTAAGTCCTCGTCAAAAGAAAAGACGCACTGAAGTACTTAGGGCATCTAGCAGCACTGACGAGATTATGTTTTCTGCACAAAGCAGTCTTAGGGCTGCAGGGGAAAATGATGTAGCTGATATTATGAAGTTTTTAATGGAAAATCCTACAGAAGCTTCTAAGATCAAAGATTTCATTGGCGGACGGAGTACCACAGATTCAGATAAATGTATATCTCCACTAAAGGCCCTAGCTTTGTTTGTGTCGATGAACCTTTCAAAATGGCGTTATATGACTTTACGGGATTTTCATGCTAAAGAAGGAGTAGCTCAATATCCCAGTTATTACATGCTTCTGAAAGAAAAAAAGAAATGTTACCCAAAACAAGAAGACGTTACAATTACTGAACACTCTGCTAAAATCAAATTGCAAGCGTTGCTAGACCTTACTACGACAAGACTTCTACAAACCCAAAACCTCTCTACCACTGAGGAGAAAAACCTGGTGCTCGTGAGCAAATGGGGCTTTGACGGTGCTTCGGATCAAAGTGTTTACCACCAGAAAACAAGTGAAACTGAGGAAACGAATTTCGCCAGTGTATTTGTTGCAAGTCTTGTACCAATCCGGCTCACATCCGAAACTGGCCAAATAATTTGGGAAAATGAGCGGCCCTCGTCAACATCTCTTTGTCGACCAATCCTAATCAAGTTCATCAAAGAAACAAAAGAAAATGTTCAAATGGAGATGTCTGAATTCGAAGAAGAGATTAAGCTTCTGCAACCTACTAAGAGCGATGACGTAAGTGTAAAGCACCAGTTGCATTTGACGATGATAGATGGTAAGATTCACTCATACATATCAGGCACAGCAGCATCAGTGTGCGACATTTGCAAAGCGCGTCCAAATGAGATGAACGACATTAGTAAAGTAAGAAGCAAGCCAGTGCACGAAGACATGTTTAAATACGGACTTAGCTCGCTCCATGCATGGATCCGGACCATGGAGTGTTGTCTTCACATCGCATACAGATTAGACATAAAATCATGGCAAGCTAGAGGTGATGAAGCAAAGAAGAATGTTGCTGAAAGAAAATCAGCAATTCAAGAAAACTTCAAAAAAGAAACTGGAATGCGTCTTGATGTCAAGCAAGGGAGTGGAACCACCAACACCGGTAATTGTGCTAGAAGGTTTTTTGAAAACCCAGAAAAATCTGCTGAATTAACCGGATTAGATGCGAGACTTTTAAGAAGGCTAGCTGTCATTTTACAGTGTATATCTTCAGGAGAGAAACTCGACATTGACAAATTTGTATGTTCTGTAATGACACTACTTTGCTCTACGTGGAATTATATCCATGGTTTTATATGCCGTCTAGTCTCCACAAATTGCTGGTCCATGGGCCAGATGTCATTGAGAACTTTTCAATGATGCCTATCGGCTTTTTGTCCGAAGAAGCCTCGGAGGCACGAAATAAAGAATTTAGAAAGTACCGCGAAGGACATTCAAGAAAACATAGCAGTGTCTCGTGTAATGAAGATGTACTACACAATCTTTTATTATCTTCTGATCCGGTTCTTACAAGTATTCGCCCAATGTATAACAAATTTATTAAAAAATCTTGTTTCTCAGAATTTTATGAACTGATTATATCCGAGACAGGTAAATTTAATTTTGTCGATATAAACGAGTTAATCGAAATAGACTCCGCATCAGAATTGATCGATGATGATTGTGAAGACGATTCATAAATAAATTAAAATTTTAATTAAAATAAATATAAATAAATAAATTTTTTATTACAGTTTAATAAAAAGATCTCATTCGTGTAACTAGGGTCTTTCTCTCTGTGTTTATAGACATTTTTAGTTAAATTTATCTGTACTATTTTATAGATTTATAATGCATGTTGTGCTTTTCGTATTTTTTGAATTTTATTAAATAAATACTACCACTAACAATTTTAGTGTAATTTAGTTCTCAAACCATTTGACCTACATTTTGGACATGTCAAAAATCAAAATTACAAGATCACTTTCATTGTAGTGTTCAGTATGGAACTTTTTCGTATATAAAAATAGACATCTCTATGTACCGCAGAAAGTGCACGTTTGGCGCACTATGTGTGTTAGCATTAATTGTAGTTCTCTCAAATATAAACACAATACCGAAGACCGCAACTTGAAACGAGGCCGGAATCAAGAGATATGTAAGTAAGTTTGACCATTTCCATAGTAAGAAAACACTATTTCTCAATTATTTCCTCAAATATAACAGTTACAAAAAAACTTTAAATAATAACTTTCAAAGACATTGATCTACCAAACAAGATGGCATAATTAGTTTCTCAAGATTCACCAATTTTATTTTTTGGATGCGAATGTCCAGCACCTCCCATACATTGGAACCACTGTGTAACGTTCTGAAATTTTATGCTACTCGCATTACCGATATGTCAAAACTTACGAGTATGTTACATTTTTCTAGTTTTATTACAGAAAACTTGTAAATATTATAATAATGGATTCTGATGAAATTTTTATGTACTTTCTGGCATCTTAAGGAAATTCAATATTCAAAATTCTATGTAATTTTGTGCGATAAGGTGAAACTGTAAAAAAATGCTCGAATAAAACAATCTGACACTGCAAACGTCAAAGGTAGGTCAATGTCAAATTCAGACAGACATTCACTCACTCCTCTATAGGGATGTGTGGCTCCGAGGAATCCAATACCTGAGTATCCCACAGAACACAATTACTCGAGTATCCCCTCTCGAGGAACCCGTTTTAAGTTATGAAAAAGAACTCGGTTCAAAAACCTTGGAGCGCGATACTGCGAGTCTAAAAGCTATGCTAGGTACTGATTATTCTAGAGTTCTGTACAAATTCATTAGATTTGATAAAACCTCCGTTCTGTTTTAATTTAATTTATAACAGTTGTAATCTTGAAACTTAGATGAAAAATACTGGCCGTCATAGTGTTAATTGCACCGTCTTGCATTTAAAAAGTTAAATCTTATGTAAATTCCAAGTAAATTTGCATACTTACTTTATTGTTATAAATATAACATCCCCACTTACACTTTATTTATGCCTTACCGGCTACCACTGCCCTACACGCCCTTGCGTGCAGATCTTTTTCTCATTCATTCATTCTCTTTCGAAACGTCACGAAAAGACGTCAATCAATTGTCAATTTTCTTGCAACTTTTACGAAAAGATTTGCAATTTTTATCACAGCTGCTTTGATTGTAATGCTATTATTTATGCACAATATAACTAATTAATTATATCAAAATGGCAGACCAACTACTAATCCACGACGATTTGAAATTGTAAGTACCTACCTATTCTTCGTCAATCACACAAATGTAGTATTGACCGACCATAGGGTCAAAAAAGTTGTATTTATAAAAATCGTCAATAGTTGACGAAGCCATTTATATTTTAAAAAGTTGAAGTTGAAAATAGTTTCTTTATCTTCCAATTTTATTAAGTACCTATTAAATACTCACAAATAGTCCTCAGTTTTGGAGACCTCATGCACTGATACACACTTTGGAATCTAGACTGCACTTTCTAAAACTACCCTCAACTAACCAATATACAACAGTACCTATTATCATTAGGAAACTTAATTACATACTAAAAGCTTAATATTAAAGTTAAAGACGTCATCATGCTTAGTGCCTTGCTTTTTCTTGGTTGCTTCGACCATTTGATCAAAGTCCTCTTAGGCCCACAATTGTCATAAAATTTTGAGTTTGACGCCTCTCGTATTATACCAATTTGCCTAATACTTAATTAACATATTCTTCTTCATCAGCCTATTGCAGTCCACTGCAGGACGTAGGCCTCCCCCAGGGCACACCACAAGGCTACTGCTACACTAAACTCTACTCTGCTGGTACCATGCGGCACCAATTTACCTAATACTTAATTAACATATACATACATATAATCATGCCTTTATCCCTTACGGGGTAGGCAGAGCACCAAGGGCCAATAGAACCACATGGTGCCACTTCTGACCAATTTTGAGGGTATAGTTGAGTTAGTAGTGACAGGTGGTCAGTTCATCGCCTACAAAACACCAAGACTCTCTTGTCCCTCTACTAACTTGTACAGTATGCCCGGGAAGAGAAGCAGCTGTAGTATTATACTTAATTTACATATAACTAAACTAGGTATCCAAGCATTGACTGACCTATTTTTGTTTGGCGGCTACACACGCGTGTGATGTAACTGGCAGGTTCCTGACAGGGTGCACGGTTTTCTAGCTAGAATGTTTGTGTTGCACTATATACATATTTTTAATTACTTTTGCACTGTCTCTATTTCTACCCTGTTTGTTTAGTCTCATTGTTGCTATTGTATCTGTGTGTAATCACCAAATAAAAACGTATTCTATTCTATTTATATCATGAATTGATACACTTAACTATAAAATAGGAACATTAATCAATGAACAATAAATGTCTTGTTTTCAGGTACATAACCGCAGATCAATTCTTCCTGGAGCCCACTATTAACCCAACAGAGGTGCTGGTGATTGATCGCACAAGTGGCAGGGCATCGGTAGTGGGTTAGTTTTTAAATTTACTGATTATGTTTGATTCCATTCTCCTCCATTCTCCCTCATAATAATAATAAGCCCGCAGGGCAGCTTGTGGTGAGCTGTTGGGAGGTAGCGTTCCCACGGATCTGAAGTGCTCCAGGGGGAAGACACTGTTCCTCATCTCCGGCGCTGGACTGAGGTCTGACGAGGAACAGTTCCCCCACCTCTGCCTTGCCTTCGCCGGCCGGACAGAGTGGAGTCGCGAGAGCTATGACAGCTCGAGGGTGGACGTGCCCGTCACTAAGTGGCAAGTTGGCTTCGGTTTAAAGTCCAGGGGCACCCCTCCACCCTAGCCGCCCACCAAATGTTGCCCCCTTTGTCGCTCCGTGCGTGCGGCCGTTTCAGGGGCCCATGAAATGAGTCGGCGAGTCACCGCCTGCCACCTTTGCAATTTTGAGACTTGGTTGTAATGGCAGGTGTCCGTTAGTCTCCTTTAAATAGCCCGATTATCCAACTCCACCCAACAATCACCCCCATAGCCCATGATCTTATTTTCCATCGCACGACATAGATCTGCACTCCAATAGTCTTGCACATGGCGGGGACCATCGCTGGGTGTATCATATTGTGCGGTCGGCGATGGTATCCGCCATGTGTATCTCACACCATATTAAAGTTCTCTAAAAAGGGCCTCTACATCTTGGCCACGGCCCGATGCACGCCTCTCAAAGGACCGGGACTCTATAGTCCCGAGAATTTAAACAGAGATATAATAATAATAAGCTCGCAGGGCAGCTTGTGGCGAGCTGTTGGGAGGTGGCGTTCCCACGGACCCGAAGTGCTCCCGGGGGAAGACCCTGTTCCTCATCTCCGGCGCCGGAGTGAGGTCTGACGAGGAACAGTTCCCCCACCTTTGCCTTGCCATTCAACCCTATAGCCGGGTATATCATATTGTGCGTTCGGTGATGGTATCCGCCATGTGTATCCCATACCATATTAATGCTCTCTTAAAAGGGTCTCTACATCTTGGCTACGGCCCGATGCACGCCTCTCAAAGGACCGGGACTCTGTAGTCCCGTGAATTTCGAAAGAGATACAATAATAATATTAGCCTTTATTCAGAAATGGTTACATTATATTATGGTATATCTATGTAGCATCCATATCTGTTTGTCCTTTGACAAAGGCCTCCTCCAATTGTTTCCACTTTTCCCTGTCTCTGGCCTTTCTGGTCCAGGTGCCTCCAGCCACTGCCTTAATACTGTCCACCCATCGTCTAAAGGGTCTCCCTCTCTTCCTTGTTATGTATCTTGGATACCAGTTCATTGTAATCTTGGACCATTTATCATTTCCCCTTATTGTATGTCCAGCCCATCTCCATTTCAATTTATTTATTGTTTTTGTAACATCTTTTGTTTTTGTGGTACTCTTAATAGTATCTATTCTTATCCTATCCAATAGCTTTTTTCCTAACATGCTTCTTTCCATCGCATTTTGGCATGTTTGTAGTTTCTTTACTTGGGCTTTGGTAAGGGCCCATGTTTGGCAGCCATAGGTTAGGACTGGCAGAACACAAGTGTTAAAAAGTTTTCGTTTGATGGCTATGTTACCTTTACTTTTCATGACTTCTTTCAGGCTCCAGTAGCATTTCCAAGATTTGCCGATTCTGGTTTCTATTTCAATTTCGGTTGAGTCTGCTGGTGATATAGTTTGTCCTAAATATGTGTATTCATTCACATAGTCTATTAAGGTCTTATTGATAACGACTGGTTCTTGGATCCCATTTGTCATACATTTTGTTTTTTCTGTGTTCATGATAAGTCCCACTTTTCGGCTTTGCTTATCCAGGTCATTGAGCATTATCTGAAATTCATTCTTTGTTGTTGATAGGATTATCAGGTTGTCTGCGAACCGAAGATGTGACTAAACACATGTATAAATTTGTGAAAAGATAAGTAGAGTTACTTTTGTATACATATACTTACATACTTATGTTTATCTATTCATTTGTTATCTTATTTTGTCTACAAGATTAAGTTATTCCATATCATTTTCTGACTAGGGTCCCTAGAGTAGCATGTCTGGGTTAATTGACTGATAAATTAGACAACTATAGAAGTGCCCTCTTTTATAATTAGTAATAGCTGCATTTTTGATAACCAATACCTTCCCATAAAAGACACTCTTGATAGGTGTATTGATATTTTCTGTTACATGTCTTTCTTCTATCTACCTACCTTGCTCCCATTTATTTGGGGTCTGTGAAATACGAGTATGTATCTTCCTGCATTCCTTAATACCCTTCACCTTGTTACCTGCTCCCAGAACAAACATTATCCTCTGTTATAAATACATGGGCCATCTAACACTTTGTAGGTCTTCCTCTATAACCATCTACATAGTATCTATTGTTAATTGCTCAGAGCCCTACATTTTTATATTATTCACACTAAATTATTCACAGAAGGAATTTAGCTAATTAGGGTATATAATGTTGTAGTGAATCAGCTGTCCTGTGACTCTTATAATTTTCTGTTATCGCCTCTAACACACTTATTCCTATATATCCTTAATCATGTTTACCTTTTTGAATCTGTGGGACCTTGTATTCCCCTCATGCAAAACATACATACATATAATCACGCCTTTATCCCTTACGGGGTAGGCAGAGCACCAAGGGCCGATAGAACCACGGTGCCACTTCTGACCAATTTTGAGGGTAAAGTCATGCAACAATCTATACTAATATTATAAAGCTGAAGAGTTTGTTTGTTTGTTTGTTTGATTGAACGCGCTAATCTCCGGAACTACTGGGTCGAATTAAAAAATTCTTTTTGTGTTGGATAGTCCATTTATCGAGGAAGGCTTTAGGCTATATATCATCACAGTGCGACCAATAGGGACGAAGAATAAGAGGAAAATGTGGAAAAAACGGGGAAAATTATTCAACTTTGGAGACTTCCGTTGCGTGCGCTGCGTAAACGGTTCAAGTTATCCAAAAAATATGCATGAAAGAATAAAATGACGTAGAAATGATATGAAAGAAAAAAATTGAAGGTCTAGACTGCCTGATGCAGAACCCTTAGCAGCCCAGCTAAACTTTGAGAGATATAAAAATACCGTCTTAGGAAAAGTTGCTCAGCATGATAAGCACTTTCTAATAACGTAATAAAATTGAAGGTCTAGATAACCTGATGCAGAACCCTTAACAGCCCAGCTAAATTTTGAGAGATATGAAAATACCGTCTTAGGAAAAGTTATTCAACAGATAAGCACTTTCTAATTTATACTATTGACTCATTATAACCTGTATATCAATATTTAATAGCTGTTGCCCGCGGCTCCGCTCGCGTGGATATCGCTTATTTCGTGGAAGGGTTATGAAAAACAGATAGTAGCCGATTCTTAGACTTACTGAATTCTACTAATATTATAAACGCGAAAGTTTGTGAGTATGGATGAATGGATAGATGTTTGTTACTTGCACGTAAAAACAGCTGGAGCGATTTTAATAAAAATTGACAGGCTACTTTTTATGTAGGCTATACCTATTTTATACTTTTTATAAAGATAAAAGTTTGTTTTTTTCTGCAGTCCACGCGGACGAAGTCGCGGGCGTCCACTAGTTTATGGATAAAATTATCTTGTTTTCAGAAATAGATTTAGTGAAAATTCCAATTCCGCCGAATGCCTACAAACCAGTCTGTGGTTTTCTCGGTTCTATCAGGCTTATTTCTGGATTGTATCTCGTTGTTGCCAAGTTTAGGATCCTGGTAAGTATTTATGAATTGTTTATAGGTTAAATCCCACTAATATTTTAAATATGAAAGAAGTGTGGGAATGGATTTTTGTTTGTTGATGCAAAAACTACTAACAAATTTTTTGAAGTTAATAATAGCTTTTACATCAGAATAACACATCATCGCAGGCTATCTATGTACACGCGGACGAAGTCGCCAGGACCAGCTAGATACACAAAATTTTAACAGTTTACATTTATGTAATATGATATGGAACTAAATTAGATTATGCAGATAATATCGTACATGTGTAGTGTTAGTAACGTGAAAGAGTAACAAAAATTCAAAATGCCTAAAATAATACTTTTGATATTATCATTGTATATGTAAACAGGCAGACAGTTGAGGCAACTGATTTTGCCTATATCTGAATGTTCTCTTCTTAGGTTTTTCTATGTTCTTTAATGTGCTTGTCTAGTTTGTTTTTGAAATTATTGACACTTGATATGTTTTGGATATTTTTGTAGATTAAAAGTAATGCAAATATTTTTTTTATTAATTTGTTTCACAGGTAGGTTCCCTAAATGGACATGATATCTACCAACTGGGTGGCATAGATCTGGTGCCGTATTCGAGGTCCACCACACATTTAACCAACAAACAGGTGAGCTGTCTGTATTTTTTTTAAAAGCTGTTGATATCGAAGGTTGATATGTGATTATTATCATCTTGTTTTTGTCTTCATCACATCACATAAGCCTATTGCAGGATACCCCAGGGCTCCCCACAAGGCTACTGCCATAAGGAAGTTTTTGAACTGTTAAAATAAATATTACCTTACAGTTATAATTTATGCTCACAGTAAAGTAATTATTGCGTCGCACCGCGCTTTTAGTAAAAGCTTTCTAAAACGATGCCATTTCGGCTGCGTTTCAGTTTAAAACTTTAGCGAAATTAGGGGGCTGCAAGAGAACACAATGAATATGAATTTATTGTATGCTTACTAGCTCCAACTATGTTCTTTAATCATGTACTGTTACTCCAGATAGAAGACAACTACACATACGAACGCATGGTCCGCGCTGCGCTGGAAACGCCTGGCATTTACTTCTCGTATGGATATGATCTTACGCACACACTGCAGAGATTGTACTCTGTGGCATCTGACTTTCACAAGGTAGGCTATGTGCACAGACATTAAGAAAATAACATACGGAACACAGTGGTAAATATATAGTAATGTATTTTAAATAATTACCTGCATAAAAATAATAACCTATAGAACTGAATTTATTTCATGTACGAATGTTGTAAATGAGTCACTTAGTTCGTGTCTCGGAAAGTACGTTAAACTGTTGGTCCTGCGCCTGATCTCTCTCCGGTCGTGTCGGCTTGTGAGAGAATAGAAAGTGTACTTGTGTTTGCGCACACACTTGTGCACTATAATATCACTTGCGCAGTTGGCTAATCTCTGTTGAGATTGGCCGCCGTGACCGAAATTCGATTTGAGATATATTATCAGCCATGAGAAGTTCACTGCTGAACATAGTTTAGGTCATAACCTTGGCTAGGTTATGACCGACCGTCCATCTCGCGGGTGGCCTTCCCACGCTGTGTTTGCTGATACGTGGTATCCACTCTGGAACTTTCCGACTCCATCGGCCATCAGTTCTTCGAGCTATGTGCTCTGCCTATTGCCACTTCAGCTTGCTGGACCGTTGGGCTATGTCGGTGACCTTTGTACGTCGACGGATCTCCTCATTTCTGATTCGATCACGCAAAGAAACCCGAGCATAGCTCTCTCGGTTTCTCTGATTACGTAAAAGCAATAGCAAAGCCTTTGCTTTTACGTAATCAGGGGGCAGATCTTCTTTATGAGGCACGCAGTTAGACAGTTTGAGATATTATTTATTAGGAATCTTCTAGTGTTTCCAGCGAAAGTAAGAAGGGGTAATGATAACTTTAAATTACAGATGTCTCTAGCAGCGCGAGCGGATACAAGGTTCCTCTGGAACGGTCATCTCCTACGAGATTACTCGCACAAGAAGTTTGCGAGGTTCACACTGCCTCTCATACAAGGATGTATCCTTTTTACGTTTTTATTTACTGTTTTATAGAGGGTGTTAATACAAAAAGTATTCGTAGGTGAAATCACCTGAACGTTTTACCTTAATTCGTTGGAACTAAGAATAGAATAGTTTTTTATTTGGGATAAACACATACACGGACAGAAACAACATAGAACAAGACAATAAAAATAGGGTAGAAATAGTTACACATCAAAAGAAATTTCAGCAAAAGAATTTCATATAATCTTATCATAACCATTCGTACGGAATGTATATTCATTATTTACTTTAATCGGCCTTAAGTCTAGTGTCTACGAGTACAATGTACAATCTAGGTCCTTGACTCCGTAACATAGTTGTGGCTATAAACCGATTGACGATCAACGGGGAGCAGATCGTGTGGACACTAATATCGCGGCGGTCGGTCAACCGAGCCGGGACTCGGTACTTCATGAGAGGCATAGACAATCAGGTATGTACATCTGTATTCGTTACCGGTAGTTATGTTGGTGTATTTGTGCCCAAAAAGCGGCAGTAGGCTTACGCACTTACCACATAGGTGGGACTTAATAGGCTAATTGTTGAAAAGTAGGTGTATAATTTGCACACTTCTGCCCAACCTCTTTGGGGGATAATTTAGCCAGTTTTAAAGACAATATTATAAAATTATTAATAAAGAAATGGAAAAAATTCTTCACCCAATTTCTGAGATATTTTACATTACCTATGAAATTAAGAAATAAAACTCTACAGGGTGTTTTTTTGTGGCCACCTTTAACGAAGGGTACGTACTCTATACATCAAATAAAGTTAGTTTATGCCAAAAAAAATGCTGGGATTTTTTTTTTTTCAATTTTTTTTTTAATTACTTGATCTGGCGAAATTTATAGTGTCTAGTGTTTATGTTAGTTTTTTTATAGACAGATATTAATTATTTCTCGTGAAAAAATCTTGCTACGCGCGTCTATGTGCATTTATGCAGAAAAACGCAGTCTATTTACTCAACTTTGGACCCTAATATTTTGGAAACCAGACACTTCCCAGGTATGCTTCCATGGAGAAAAATGATCGTGATGATGAGGAGATTCCGTAGTTTTCGGAAACGTTGACGACCAAAAATCATTCTGTATAATGTCGCTTCGAGCGATTTTGACTTTCTATTAGGTATTATAAGTAAGATCCACTAGTAGTAATTGCATAAATCGAGCATTAAGACACATGACAGCTCTTTCTGTTTATGCCGAAGACAGCATGGTGTGGTCATTTCTCGATACAACTTAAAGTTCAGCCTAATAGCGATAATAACACTGCAGACATATCAGTGCATCGCCAAGTTCAGCAAAACCAATATACTCACATAGTGTTTAATTTTCAAATAAATATACATATACTCTATTCATCTTCCAGGGTGAAGTAGCAAACTACGTAGAAACGGAGCAGATAATCGAGCGCGGGGCAGATAAGACCTCGTTCGTCCAAACGCGAGGGTCTATCCCGTTGTATTGGAGTCAGTACCCTGACCTGAAGTACAAGCCGGCAGCAGTGTTGTCCCCTGAAGACCATGTGGCTGCTTATACCAAGCATTTGAGGGAGCAGCAGCAGCGGTATGGAAACCAGGTGCTCTTGAATCTGGTGAGTACAGGTTCTAATACACGAAATATCAAATAAGTGGAAAGGTCCGTAAAAGTGAGTAGGTCCGCATATCTAAGCGGCCGATCAGCTTACACTGTGCACAATAGAACGAGCGATACAGACGCTCTATAGCTCTCTCTCTATCTCTACACTTTATGTTCTGTGTATACTCTGCTCATTCAGGCACAAATCGAAACATACTATAAAACAACGGATTTGCGGTTTTTAAAAATGGATTGGATGATTCAAGAGGAAAGTTTATATGTATAATATCATACAGGGTCATTTTTGGTTGTCAACGTTCCCGAAAACTACGGAATCTCCTCATCATTTTTCACGATCATTTTTCTCCATGGAAGCATATGTGTCTGGTTTCCAAAATATTAGAGTCCAAAGTTGAGTAAATAGACTGCGTTTTTCTGCATAAATGCACATTGACGCGTGTAGCAAGATTTTTTTACGAGAAATAACTAATATCTGTCTATGAAAAAACTAGCATAAACACTATAAATTTCGCCCGGTCAAGAAAAAAAAATACATCGTTTCCTAGCATTTTTTTTGGCATAAACTTACTTTATTTGATATATAGAGTACGTACCCTTCGTTAAGGGTGGCAACGAAAAAACATCCTGTATAAGACTAATACTTGTCATACCCCACCAGATAGACCAAACGGGCAAAGAAGAGGCACTGGAGCGAGGTTACCGCGCCGCCGTGGCTGCGGCCGCGTTGCCCGGCGTGCGATACGAGCCCTTTGACTTCCATGCGGAGTGCCGCGCCATGCGGTACGAGAGGCTTAGTGTGCTGATGGATAGAGTGGCTCAGGAACAGGTAGGATTAAGTAAATGTGTTCTAGAACCTTCCTCAATAAATGGACTGAAATGCTGAAAGAATTTTTTAAATCGGACCAGTAGTTTCTGAGATAAGCGCTTACAAACACTTCTTCTTCAGCCTATTGCAGTCCACTGCTGGACGTAGGCCTCCACCAGGGCACGCCACAAGGCGTGGCAGTACCACAGGGGGATTTTGCCAATAGTCACCACGCTGGGCAGGCGGGTTGGTGACCGCAGTGTGATTTTCTGACTATGTTGTCAGTACGGGAAGCGCTGCTGCCTTCCGGAAACCCTTAATCGCCTCGTACGATACCCACGGGCAGGCAGGGGTGGTACAAACTCTACTCTGACGGCACCACGCGACTTACAAACACACTTGATCTTAATATTGTAAAAAGATTTTCCCTAATTAAAAATAGCTTATAGCCTGCCTCGATAAATGGACTAGGTAACTAAACCTTAAAGAATTTTTGAATTCGGACCAGTAGTTTTTGAGATAAGCGCTTACAAACACACTTAACCTTTTTTGTAAAAAAAAAATCCGGTATGAAAGTAGCTTATAGCCTGCCTCGATAAATGGACCACCTTAAGCTTAAAGGATTTTCGAAATCGGACCAGTAGTTCTTGAGATAAGCGCTTACAAACACTCTTGACCTTTATGTTGTCAAAATGTTTTCCCGGTATAAATGTTAGCTTTCAAACTTGCTCGATAAATATACTATGTAATGCTGAAAGAATTGTTGAATCAGTAGTTTCTGAGATTAAGGTTTAAAAACACATTCTTTAGGTTTATAATATAAAAATGTTGCTCTGGAATTAAATACTTCCTTACAAATACTTCCTTACACAGGAGATTAGGACTTACAAATACACTCTTTAGTTTTTTAATATAAGCGGCATTCTATCCGTTTGAATTCAACGCAGAGTGCCCTTTAGTCAATGTCCGTTCACGGAAACAAAGTATTACTAAATTGATAAAACAATAAAATTAACTTTAAAATATTAATAAGAAAAGGAAAAAAATTTCACCCGAGTGAGATTTGAACTCACGATTACTCGCATTCCGCGCATCGCTCTACCAACTGAGCTATCGGGTCACTTAACCCCAATCTCCTTCCCACAGACAGAATTCGGCTACTTCCTATCCCGAGGCAGCGCGGTAATGCTGCGTCAAACGGGCGTCTTCCGAACCAACTGCATCGACTGCCTAGACCGAACTAATGTGGTGCAGAGCTTGTTAGCCAAGCGACATCTCATTGCTAGCTTAAAGCTAATGACGCTACTGAAGAGCGATGACGTTCCTGAGCATTTTCAGACACTTTTCAATGGGGTGAGTAGGTACATTGTAATGTTTTCAGCCTATTGCAGTCCACTGCTGGACGTAGGTCTCCCCCAGGGCACGCCACAAGGCTACTGCCATAGTTTTGTCAATAGTCACCACGCTAGACGGGTTGGTGACCGCAGTGTGATTTTCGGACTATGTTGTCTACATGGGAGGCCTAGAAACCCTTAATTGCCTCGTACGATACCCGTAGGCAGGCATGGGGTGGTACAAACTCTACTCTGCCGGCACCACGCGGCTATCTACATACATAAAAATCAACTGCATAGACTGCCTAGACCAGACTAATGTGGTGCTAACGAAACGACATCTCATAGTTATGCTTAAAGCTCATGACGCTGCTGAAGAGTGATGACGTTACTGAGCATTTTCAGACGCTTTTCAATGGGGTGAGATCATTGAAATCATTATCATAAACACCACATGATTCACACCCACACAGTTCAACAACTTATTTACATTTATTTAGTCGCTTCTGTCGATACTGGCATACATGGGTAGCGTGCGCCTTCCAAGCGGGAGGCGTAAGTTCGGTCCCAGTCACGGGCCTGTACCAATGAATTTATTTCATGTACAGATTTTAATGTTACAAAATTGTCACTTAGCTCGTGCCTCGGAAAGCACGTAAAACCGTTGGTCCTGCGCCTTATCTCTCTCCGGCCGTGTCGGCTTTCCGTCCCATCGGACTATGAGAGTATCGGAATAGAGAGTGCATCTGTGTTTGCGCACACACTAGTACACTATAATATCTCCTGCGTACCTGGCCAATCTCCGTAGAGATTGGTCGCCTTGGCCGAAATACGGTCGGAGATCATCATCATCACATGAGTAGCAATAAAGAGAGTAGGTAGTGCCCGCCAGGCCACTAGTTATTGTGTGGCCCATGTATCTATTCCAATCATTGTGAGAAACTTCGATATTGCGTTCTAGGTTTTGTATTGTACTGTAGTTCTGTCTTGCGTCCGATAGGTGGCTCCAATTACACTCACTTTTAACCTAACTTATAAAATCCTACGTAATATTTCCAAGGATGGTTGTTGGCGCCAATAGGGATGTTTACTATGATTGAATTTTAATGTTATTTTATGCTTATCAGAATAAATCATCAAAATCATACCTATATGTAAAATTACAATTTGATTAAGTGTCCAAATGAGGTAGTAATAAGCCTTCAAAGTTAAGTGGTCAAGTCCATTTTTCAAATGTAAAATTAATTGAAAATTACAACATCCCATATCCCCCTGCATCATTTACAGCAACTTTTGCTTTTTGACCATATTTATAAACGCAATATTTAAAATAGCTGCAGAACAAAAGTTCTTTTACGCGCATACAAGTTACGAAAGAGTGACGTCATAATTGTGGTAGCCGTTTGTATAGAGCGTTTTTTCTCTCAACTGTAATATTGTGATTTTGAAATCGTTATATCCCGGAAAGTTTTCACGCTAGCGAAGTTTTTCTTTCGCAAATGTTTCTTTTATTTTATGATCTTTCGATATAAAAAAAAATGTAAACATCCCTATTATCCGACCATATACGAGTAAACTTATGCCAAAACTTGTGCAAAAGGTTGGCTATTCACCTAGCTTTTCGCTTAGATTAACGCTATATGTATCTCCAAAAGTGCAATCTTATTCTTTATTGCACACACACACACACAAAATATAAATAACTTACAAAATAATAGAAGAGATGCATGTACAATGGTGATCTTATCTCTACAAGAGATCTCTTCAAGTAAGCCAAGCAAATAAAAATAAATTTTTAAGTAGTAATGCTTCAGCTTTTTTCTAATGGGGTAATCTTCTTAATGCTAATCTTTATTCGCAGGTATGGGCAGACCACGCGGACATGATATCCACCCAATACTCAGGTACCGGCGCTCTGAAGACTGACTTCACGCGCACAGGCAAGCGCACGCGCATGGGCCTCATTCGGGACGGCATCAACTCGCTCACACGATACTACAAGAACAACTTTAGTGACGGGTACCGACAGGTTAGCTATCCGGCTCGAAAGACCATTTTATTTTCACTCACATGATAAGAATAACTTTAACAATCTATATACCTATACATATTTTTTCTGCAGTCCACGAGGACGGAGTCGCGGGCGTCCACTAGTAATATATAAAAATAACTTTAGTAACGGGTATCGACAGGTTAGCTATCCGGCTCAAAGGACCATTTTTATTTTAACTCATATGATATATGTACTATAGTGGACGCCCGCGACTCCGTCCGCGTGGACTGTAGAAAAAACAACATGTAGAAATTATCCGGGATAAAAACATTTTCCCGGGATAAAAAGTAGTAATTTATATAGGATTCAGCGAATGCTTGAGCGGGTGTTGGCGAAACATATGTCGATTAAAATTTTAATTGGATTTCGGATTAGCAGCTATGTATTTATGGTTGCATGTTAGGTGCTTGGATCTGGCTTCTCGTTGCGACTGTAGTGTCTTGTGTTCGTGATCATGTGTCGGCAGATCCGAGGGTCAGCGGAGGGTATAGGGCCCGGCGGTGGGCGATCCCTCAATAGAGATTTGAACTTCCGAATAGTGTGGCCTGATACAATTCAATATCAAGATCTCACCACAGTTCTGGCTACACCATTTCAGGCACACAGCCGTGATGTATGTATGTATGTATGTATGTAATTTTTATATCTATTACAGGACACAATCGACCTATTCCTCGGAAAGTATGTGGTTTCAGAAGACGAAGGTAACATCATGGTGTGTCCGCTGAGGAGAGGACATGACTGGAAATATGTTACGGTATGTATTTATGTAGAGCTCGAAGAACCGATGGCCGATAGAGCCGAAAGGTTCTAGAGTGGATACCATCTATTGACAAACGCAGCGTGGAAAGGTCGCCCGCGAGATGGACGGACGACATAGTCAAGATCGCGGGCGTCGGTTGGATGCAGGCTGCTTCCGACCGGTCGGAATGGAGGTTGTTGGGGGAGGCCTATATTCAGCAGTGGAGTTCTCAAGGCTGAGAATGATGATGATGATGTATTTATGTATAATAGCACCACCTCATGTCTGTAATGTATCGTAAGAGGCGATTAAGGATTTCCGGGAGGTGGGTGGGCAGAGGCTCCCGTGTTGACAATATAGTCCGAAAATCACACTGCGGTCATCAACTCGTCTGTCAAGCGCGCAAAATGAAACCGCTACCAAACAAAAAAAGGAGGTGAATTTAAACAACATAAAAAATTAAATCGCAAAGCTTTTGCTTTGGCAACGGTCATCACTCCAAGGTGCAATTTGTTACGGTCTGTCAGGCATAAGTTGGTGATTCGGGGCTTAATAGTCACCAACGTGGAGCTAATAAGAGTTAAGGTCGCCTAAAGACGAAATCCAGGAGAGCTGCTAGACAGTTCTCCTTTATGGCAAAACCAACATTAGGTCTGACACACCGCATGATTCTACTATTACTGTTACACTATTTCAGTGAAGTGTGATGATGAAATAAACCGTTGTTTAAAACTGGTCCGTTTGCCCACAGTTCCCGTCCGTGCTGGTGGTGGCTGTATCGATGTTCTGCGCCAGCGCAATCCTGCCTCGCTCGTACAACACGGAAGTGTTACTATACCTCATGTTCTGGGGGGCGGCTATTGGGGCCACCTTGACGTTTATATTCAAGTGAGTACTCTATTACCCGACTGCGTGAGAAGAAGGGTTATGCTTACGTTCATATTTATTCTTTGGCACGCTGTAGAGCCTAAAAGGCTTGTCGTATTTGAGATTGAGAGGTATCATTAGATTAGTCGTTAGAGTGACACTGGGTGAAAATTTTTATGCAGTCAGGTTTTTTTCTTTAAATAAGTAATTGAATAGAATAGTTTAGAATAATTTTTTATTTGAAAATTACACATACACGGAGAGAAACAACATAGAACAAGACAATAGAAATAGGGTAGAAACAGTTACAGATCAAAAGAAGTAGGTAGACAGGTAGAAGCAGACATGAGAATAGCAGCAGACAAGAGAAAGAAGAACAGTAAGAAGAACTGTGTGCCCTATTTGGAGCCCGTCAGTCACGTCCCGTGTACGTGCAACTTCCAAACGGGTCCCTTTTCAGCTGGACGCTGCTAAGACAACATAGGCATGCCTACCTTGCAAGCAGCGCTGGTTTTCAAAAGGGACCAATTAATAAATGAGGTTTTATTGAAGGTTAGATACTAAGGGATAAAGTTGATGCTGTCATTATATTGATCAGAGAAAGACAATATTAAATTTATTGTTCAAATAGGCTATCTGGCCGTTGCAAAAATCGGTCCTTCCTTACTTGAATTATTTATTTCTGACTACATAATTGTTACTATTCTTTCAACGGATTGTACATACAGGGTGTTTTTTTGTGGCTACCATTAACGAAGGGTACGTACTCTATACATCAAATAAAGTAAGTTTATGCCAAAAAAAATGCTGGAAAAAAAAATATATATATATTTTTTTTAATTTTTTTAATTCCTTGATCGTGCGAAATTTATAGTGTCTATTGTTTATGTTAGTTTTTTTATAGACAGATATTAATTATTTTTCGTGAAAAAATCCTGCTACGCGCGTCTATGTGCATTTATGCAGAAAAACGCAGTCTATTTACTCAACTTTGGTCCCTAATATTTTGAAATCAGACACTTCCCAGGTATGCTTCCATGGAGAAAAATGATCGCGATGATGAGAAGATTCCGTAGTTTTCGGAAACGTGGACGACCAAAAATCATCCTGTATATACAATCATCATCGCGATCATTTTTCTTCATGGAAGCATACCTGGGAAGTGTCTGGTGTCCAAAATATTAGGGTTGAGTAAATAGACTGCGTTTTTCTGCTTAAATGCATATTGACGCGTGTAACAAGATTTTTTCATGAGTAATAATTAATATCTGTCTATTAAAAAACTAGCATAAACACTGGACACTCAAGTAATAAAAAAAAAATTACATCGTTTCCCAGCATTTTTAGGCATAAACTTACTTTATTTGATATAGAGTACGTACCGTTCATTAAGGGTGGCAACGAAAAACATCCTGTATAATAATATGTATGAATGATTTATCCATAAATTGTAATGTATAATTTTAATTATTGTTTTTGAGAAAGTATAAAATAACATTTTAAATCTAATATTCATCCGTTTTATTTTCCACTTATCGGACAGATTATGCTTTTACATCTATACATATAATAAAAATGTAACGGATCGCTGTCTGTACATGGAAGATATACATATAAGAAAAAATATTATAGAAAATACCTTTATCAACGCAATAGTATCCAAAACAATGTTTTTTGGAATTCTTGTCTGTTTGTCGGTTTGTCTGTTTATCTGTGCGTTTGTGCACGCTTATCTTAGAAACGGCTGAACCGATTTCGATGCAGTTTTAAGGAATATATTGTGATATCCCGGATAATTTCGACATTTTGTTTTTTCTGGAGTCCACGCGGACGGAGTCGCGGGCGGCCACTAGTAATATAATAAACGAATTAAATTTGTTTCAGACACGGCAAGGACTTCGTAGACTGGCCCCGTTTGGACGGCGGCGGACTGGCCACCGCGCGCGCCGCCGGGCAAATGTCGTCTTTATGATCACTCCGCCGCTCGTAGTCATCGTCTAAAATCGCTTGCACCCACACGTTACGATCACAAGTAATCGACAGCATTGTATAACTTGGTATGTTGTTGTAAAAATGTGTTTTATTTTTATGTTAGACTAAGCCGTGAAGTTAAAGGTGAAGTTATAAAAATTTGTACATATTTATTCTCGAGTTAACATATAAAAATTACAAAGGTATCTAAGATGAGAGATTTGTATTGAAAAGTAAGAAAGAAATGCGATTACATCAGTGTTATTAAAAAACCGTGACTAAAGATAAACACTGTAAAAATGACTTGACAGCAACATATATTATTTATCTGTCAAATTTAGACAATATGGTCGATTCTGAACGTCACACTTAAACCTATACGTAAAATTAGTCCTACCTGTCCCTTTCTCTCTCGGCAATTTATGTTAAGAACGGAGAGGAACAGACCTGACTAAGATTAAGTTTAGGTTTAAGTGTGACGCTCAGAATCGAGCAAAATGCTTTAATTCGTTTGTAACAATATCACGGTTAATATTCCGTTACTATGTTTTCGATCATATTATACTATACGCCAACTCTCCTGGCACACGCCGTCATGGAACGTTATATGACAGCGCGTGCCAGGAGCGTTGGCGTTTAGTATAGTTTCTTAAGGCCGAGTTTTCCAATGGCCAGATAGGTCTATTTGAAGGATATAATTGATGTTGTCTCTGTCTGGATCAAATCTAAAGAAAAACAACATCTCAGAAGCATCTGCCCTTCTTTAAACTGGGAGAAAATGTTATTTTAATATCATAGAGCAGTTGTAAACAGCCAGTTATAATGCTAAATATTATAGATTAAATGAACGAAATAAATAAATCGTGTCTTCTGCCTACCGATTGACTGCAAGCATATTGCACTTTCTATCGGCAGACGGGATGCATTTAAACTCTCTTAAAGTGTACAAATCTTGCCGATTTTTCGACCAATTTCCTATTTAAAAAATGCTGTAATATTTTTGCACTTTAACGTATGTATATCCACGTATCTTTCATGCAATTTTAGCTAATTTTTTTACATTCCAATTACCTAATTTTGAACCTTTGTTGTTGGTCTGTATTATAACAAAAATTCAACTTTGTTACTTGAAAATAATCTCTTGCTTGCTAGATAGAAGCTACCATTGACCTATGATACAAATAGACATATAGGGAGATAGATATTTGACAGAATAAATAAACCATATTTTGTCAATTTATTGTAGGTCAATGAAACAAACGAAATATTTGTCTGTTATTCAATCGGTTACTGGTTATGTAAGATTTTATTTTATGTATTACTGAAGTTATTATAGGCCATGTTAATTAATAAATATGTTATGATTATTATGCAAGAACAAAATGATACACATTTAAATTATTATTGTAAAGGTTTTTTGTATTAGGGCTTTTAGGGCTAGTTATCTTTTGACTAGATGAAAGGATTTTGGACAAGCTTTTTTATTATACCTATGCGTGTATTTATACATATATAAGTAAAGAGCAAAACTAAAAACGAAACATTATCGGTGTTATTACAAAACCGCGACTAAAGCTACCGTTTAAAAATGACATTTTACAGCAAAATGTGTATGGTATGTCTGTCAAATTTAGACAATGTTTAAATTATTTTGAAATAACACGGTATAAGTTTTTTTTATACAGTCCACGCAAATTTTAAGTAGCGCGTGGGTGTCCACTAGTATCTAGTTTGTCATACAAATGTATAAAGTAATTATAGTAGAAAAAACATGGTGTCATTCAACACATTCGCTCTAAAGGTCCTATTGCGATAGTGGTATTCAGAATTCAGTCATTTATTTGTTAAGGCTGTGACTAAGGAAATGATCAACTTGTACCATCTTGCTAACAAAATGGACTCGATTGTGCGATTATGACAACATCAGAGCTTTCCTACCGCGTAACTCAGCGGGTGACGATTTATTACGTCATTTGATAATTACATGTAATACATTGCGCGTTTGCTAAGTATACATATAAATAATTGAATTGTTATTGATAAAGTCAGAATTAAATTATTTCTTATTGATTACAACTGAAGACGATTTGAGTTACTCGGCAGGCTGATTTTGTGATTTGCAACCAGTCACAGAATAGACACGGTCAATACATGAAATTAGTCATGAAAGTCTCTGGCCTCAAATACAGATTCTTTTGAGTATGCGACACACATAATTCACCTAGACGTCTAGACAAGTTACAAAATCAGTCTCTAGCTTTTTCCCCACATTCCACCTTAAGGTGGGTTCCCACGGTGCGTGATTTCGCGGACGGACGCACCGACGGTTACGGACGGACGCGCACCCCGGACGCGTCTATATTACCACGGACACTCCGTTTCCCACGGTCCGTGGTGCGGGCTGGTGCGCGTCCGTCCGTAATATCACGCACCGTGGGAACTCACTGTTAGAATGCATGTTGAAAACATACGACCATCGGAGGCTAGGGTGCAAAGCAAAGCTAAGCTGGAAGATGGGAATAAACTACAGATGTGTTGCACTTGTATGCAGTTCATAGTAAATTGGTTGCAGTTTTTCGAAGATGGTGCAAATTGGTCATTTGTCGAAAGGTTGGGTGTAATGCAATGGTTTTGGACGGGCCACGAGCTGGGTTATATTTATTGTTTAGAAGTAACATTAGTGACGAATGGATATTTAAATAATATTAAGTCTTCCTTCCTTTATAGGTACTTAACTCAACATTCCAGAATAGAGAGTTAAATTATGTTTTTTCGCTTTTCTATCTAATCAATCATAAACATTACATTAAAGAAAGATTTATCTTAAAACTTGTGAGTAAAGGAAACTAACGGATGCGGCCGCAAAGACGGTTATTTTTGCGACTGATTTTAAATCTGCGCTTTGTTTCATGTAAAAACCGCGCAAAAATTTGCGGTCCATAGAACTTATATTTACGGTTTTTCACACAAGCGGTGGGAAAAAACCGTAGTGCGGGCTTAGCCTTATTGACTGCAGTTTTGCCCGATAAATATGGAATCGTGAGCTAACGGTCTTTGTTTTTAAATGAAATAAACAAATAAAATCTCGTCACACGCTTCGCACGCTTTTCTTTCTACATACATTATGGCAGTCAAGTAGATATTCCTATTATTTATTAACATTTTCATTGAAATACTTCCCTCCCACTTTCACCAATGTTATTTCTATTAAGGATATTTTGTAGTTACCTAGTTAAAATTACGTATTTTTAAATTGTGTTGGTTTTTTAAATACTAGGTACCTAGTTACCTAAATATTTTAATTTAGATGTAATTTTGTAAAGATAATTAATTTAATCATTAAAATTACTCTATTATAGTTTTTATTTTATTGACTCCCAAATTAAATTTAAGAAAAGCCAGGAAGAAAGGGTTGGATTTAGGGTTGCCAACCGTCCCGTTTTCAGGTGAATCCTTCCCAGTTGATAAAAAAAAGATATTTATTAAATGATTGTGGCGCAGAGCATGTGATACAAAAATCTTGAATTTTAATTTTCACAAGAAAGTTCTTAAATATTCAATAATGTAAGTATTAGTTTCATCTACTTGTTACATTGATCAAATCGAATTTTTTTATTAGGTTTGTATGTGTATACTTTAACCATTTTCTTTAGCCATCTTCTATGGCTTATTCAGGTGCCAATTTGACAAGGTTGATAGAAGCGTTGTTGTAGGGATTAGTGGATCATTTAATAATACCTCCACATATTTCAGCCAATTATTCAATTATTTTTCTGATTTAACAAATTATTTGGAAATTGTAAAAATTATCTAAGCATTCAAAATAACTGAAAATGTACTCGCTCTCTTGCATTCATAGAGGGGAATAACTAGAGATGGGTCGGATTAGGTAAAAATCGTACCTGTTCCCCCTAATACTAATATTTAAAAATACCTGTTCCTAATATTTATGCAGCATGGCCGTTCCATTACTAATCCAAATACCTGTTCCTAATACAGTATGGCCGTTCCATTACTATTACGTATTAGATAAATACGTAGAATCTTTATTCAGTGAATATTTAGTATCGGTTTTGGTGTTCGGTGAATGATCCATTACCTAATAAATACATACGTAGAAAGAATAGTTATGGAAATAGAAAATATCGCGATAATAGTGAAATGCGCTTTTTATATTATATTAAATATTTAGTTAAATTGTTTTTAGTTTGTGTCACATATTTTGTTTAAATAAAGTATTTTAATTTTGTAAAAAAAAGGGGAAAGAAGTCGGTCTGAACCCGGATTCGAACCAGGAATATTTAGTTTCGAGTTCGCCGATTTGCCATCTGTTATAAATTTGCTTAGAGATGGTGAAATTTAACTTCGTATTGTAATGATATTGTAGTATTTTTGCTAAATAATAAAATTAAAACTTATAGTCTAAGCCTTACGGTTGATTTCTCTTAATGAGATGATATTTTATGCGATACCTAATATGATGTATTAGGTACCGACTAGTATTGAAAAATACCTCATCCACATACCTATTCCAATATTTATGCCTCACCTCTAGGAATAACTATAGCTTGCATTTTAAGGAATAGAGGTATGTACACTCAATGAGTTATTATTTTGTTTTAAAATCATTAGGTACATGACCGTTTGTATAGTTTTGATTGAAATCGCAACTTTTGCTACCCTTTGTATTTTGGGTAAGTTATATTATCTATTTAAGGCTGTATATCTGACACAAACTATCTGAATTATTTTTGTTTAAATTACTGGGGATGATTACCAACTTAGATATTTCACCCTAAAAGTTGGAACTTATAATCGTGTCCGATGCATCATGTACGAAATAGTTATTAATTTTATTTTGTAATGTTTGGTGCCGTATCAGTACGTTATAAATCGAAACTGTAGGTAGGTAAGTAAGAATACATTTTATACTCCAGGTTGGCTGAGTAGCGAATAGAAACCTATGCGCAGCGTTTGAAATACTTACCTCAGTCAGTAGTGCCGATGGTGACTTACTGTGCTGTGCAACTTCCAACTATAGGTCTCATCACGAAGTTTATTATTACAGTTTTCAATCCATACGATACAATGCGATTACAAATTTAGTAAGATTGTTTCGTGTTGAAGGGGTATAATTATAAACAGCTGGCTACCCCAACAGTTAAAAAATGCGTTAGCATCTCTACTTAGTCTGGTGCAAGTCTGGTGTAAAAAGGATTTGGCGAGAAAAGCTGGAAGGGAGTGGGTGTAATTTTCTTGTGAAAATAAAAAAATATTTGTAAATGGCTTGCATGTCCCCTTAGAGTGATGTTTTCTGGTAGATAAGTTATATTTTGTTTACTTGTGATGTGAATCTAGTGCGTGTGCATGGTTTTATATGCAGGTAAGCTAAGTAAAACTTTAGTCGGAATACGATTTCTTCATGGGCTCATGTAAGTTGTTTCTGCAATTATTTTTATTTACCCTAATTTTACACTTGTTCTTGAGGATTTTCCTGACGTTCCCACTCATCATCAATTATTTTAACTTAAGAAATCATTTACTTAAGATAATGGCTGTATGGGCTTAGTTCCTCTTGCCTTTCCTTCGGGATAAACTAATTTAAAAAAAATCTGGTGTAAAAAATCAAACTGTCACTGTCAATTGGTTGAATTTGAGAAAAGTTGTGTTGGTGTTAATATTTTAAAATTAAACTTAAATAATGGTAATTGTATATGAACATGTAATTTGTATTGACTGTTCAATTAACATAACCTTTATATACGTAATCCACTTTTCAGGCCACTGAAGTTGAAGAAACTATCAAACGGATTCAAGCCCACAAAGGTGTAATGGGTGTCGTCATCGTAAATCATGAAGGTTTGATCAATTTTTCTATATCCATGGATACTCAAGCTATTATTTTGTTTTCTTTTACATTCTACTATGATACAGCAAATGCTGGTATATGTAGATATTTCTATTTCGTTTCAGGCATACCTATTAAAAGTACCTTGGATAATGCGACATCAGTGCTTTATTCTGGACTGATTGGGCAACTAACAGAGAAAGCAAGGAATGTTGTACGTGAAATGGTAGGTTCCTAACTACAGAATAAACTATATTTATTATGTTCTATTCCTAATAATGTTGTACCTTTCTTTTAACCTGCTGCTATTCATGTTTTATATAGGTATTATAGAAAAGGTAATTTATTACAACGAACTATGGATATCATTGAGAATAACATTAAAATACATAGTTTAAGTTTGTGTTGTTGTTGGTAAACTAAGTGTTGAGGATAAGAGCCAAATACCACTCACTGATTAACAGTGGTCAGAGTAGGTATATTGATTTTACATACTTGCGTCATATCATAACATGGACATGCATTTTTTCCGGAATGTACCGGAGTTTCCAAAAACTAGCAGCATAGCGTTGAGAGTATTGATAGACTTTTAACTAGTTTCATGTAATAATTTCGAAGTTTCGGTATTTTTATTATAATAATCCGGAAACTCGGAGGCGTATCCATATTAACATATATGTTTGATGTCAATGACCTTAATTCAATATACCTACTCCGACCACTGCTGATTAATTAATCATAGAAACTATAACATTTACAAACTATACCTACCTCTTAAGTTTATTTCTCTTTCACAATTGTTTGCTGGAAGAAATCTCTTAGGTACTTCACTGTGTACAATAAAGCATAATAACTTGAAATGAAGCTGGTAGCTTCTTCATAGGGTGTAGAAGACACATCCCACTGATAACAGATATTACCTAACTGAAGTAGAGTTACTAACACCAAAAGGGGTAAATGGGAGTTGGAAAGTGTTTGTGAAAGTCCAATGTTTTTGTAATAAGGATTTTTCTGAAATTCCCACAGGATGGGAATTCTAGTTTGTGAAAGTCCTATGTTTTTGAAATAAGGATTTTTCTGAAATTCCCACAGGATGGGAATTCTAGTTTCTAAAATTCACCTAGTTTATAAAATTGTTGACAATTAGATGTAGCTAGGCAAACAATGTACTAGATTTCACTGTAATGTGCTGTAAAACCTAAGAACATGGACAGTTTTTAACTTTCTATCAATGAATAAATAAATTTGTACTTACCATCAAGATTTTGAGTGTTACCTTTTTTGCAGGATTCCACAAATGAGATGTCCTTCTTGAGATTAAGGAGTAGAAGACATGAGATCCTTGTTGCACCAGATCGAGATTTTATTCTCATTGTAATACAAAACACTACAGATTAAGTTTTTATAATGAACATTGCCGCGGGCTATTTAATTGTAAGGCATTTACAGAGATGAATATTGCTACAAGATTGTACTCCCACTGCTGGGCAATGCTACACTGGTAGTGTCACACACATTCACCATTATTTTTTATTGATAGGCAGTCAAGAAGACTTACAATACACATGTTACATGATGTATGATCTCTTGCAGCAATCATAAAATGTTTAGGCATCTGTGTCATTACAAAACTGTGTCTAAAAGTCTTTAAACACTGTTTAAGATGACAGTTAAAAGTATGGAACATCTGTCTAATGATTCTTGTAATAACATAGCAATCTTGCGCAATTGATATTCACGATCAGCTCACATACTGTCCTGCAGTTACAAAAATAAGATGGATTGTGAGGTAATTGGGTATATCAAGGTGCCTAATATTTAAATCTAAGTTATGGCTTTCAAAGCCAGAGCTTTTTGATGTATCTATGTAAATTCAAAATCAATGACCTAGAAAATGACTTGTTTTTAAGCATAAATGTATAATTTTACTCACTAGATAAGTGTAAGTAATAATTTTTATATCATCTACAAGCACAATAAAATATTCATTATAAATGTCTCCAATTTGAGAACTCAGAATAACATTTGAGGAATGAATGGATAACCTACACCAGTGTCATAGTTGCATTACGTCTAAATCAATTCAAGTATACCCTGAATTGCTAACTAGACAAACTGAGAATTGAATGAAACATAATGTACCCAAACACAAGTAATTATTGTCATATTGCCAATAATCTTCCCATATTTCCCTATTATTTCATTCAAATTAGTCTCAACGGCTTTAGAAAATATAGGACACTTATTAAACCATGTATTATTGACGATTCCGGCAGTCACACGTAAAACCTAAACGTAAAATTAGCCCTACCTGTCCTTTTTATGTTAAGAACGGAGAGATAAACCTGACTAAGATTATGTTTAGGTTTAAGTGTGACTGTCGGAATCGACCCTATTATGTATTCAAATAGATGCATTCACAAAAAAAAAATATAATAAAACTAATATTATTTATGTAAATGACTTTTATTTAGTAAGCACCTGCATTCTAAGAAAGATAACATCAATGAATAAATGACATCACCATATTGTAATGCAATATTCAAATGCCAAATTACTCATTATCCATGAGGCTGGCTGGTCCTTAGCTGGCATTTATTACTTACTAGTAAGTTGACTCAGGGAATTTTCACATTGCATTACAAAAAGTCCATATACGTAAGGATTGAGGAGCCACTGCTGATTTTAAGAGAAAAAACTTACCGCATCATTTAGTAGCTAACGAAATAATTTTGTAGCCGAAATCCTGGAATTTGTAGTAGGTATAATACATTCTAAGTTATTTCAATGTAAAGGTGGATCTGGCCAGATCAGGATTGCGGCATCACTTGGATCTCGGAAAGTACGTAAATTTGTAGCATTTAGTAGTAATTGTGAATAGTGCCTACAAAAAATCTCAGTCCTGTACGTTTAATATTCTAGATGCTACCTACAATACTTTACAACTGTATCTTAGTCCATGCAGAGAGCATCGGTTTCCATACATCCTGATGTATGGATTGAGATCCACCTTTACATTGAAATAACTTTGGATATATTATACTACAAATTCCAGGATTTCGGCTACAAAATTATTTCGTTAACTACTAAATGATGCGGTATGTTTTTTTCTTAAAATCAGAAGTGGCTCCTCAATCAGTCAAATTGCCAGTTGACAGTTCATCAATTTCATATAAAAACACCAAGAAACAAAGAAAGGCACTTATATTAGATTTAACAGAAAATCCCTTTTGGCAAGTTAATTTACACCTATCTTTTTTAAACTTGATGTGTAATAATCGTGTGGATCTGTATAGGTTCATAGCAATAAAACAGTAGGGTAACTTTCTATGGTAATGTCACTGAAATCGACCAAAGCAAGTTCTGATTCCTAATGATAACACACGAAATCTCTTATAACCCTGAATATTTCCGATCAGATGAAAGAAAAACCATACTTACACACTCACTTTACTGGTCTGCTGCTCCCTTTCAAATACATGACAACACTGGATGGTTGCCATATCATATCCATTAGTATAGAATATAGATCCAACTGCCGAGGGTCTAAGTGATGTTGCTTTCAAGGAATTCCCTTATTCGCGATTTCATTGCCAAAAGAAATATGTAACAGAAAATTATATTATAGTAACTATGTACCTACTTAGACCCTCAACATTTGAATAAGGGGTCATCTATAAATTACGTCATACTAATTTCATGATTTTTTGCCCCTCTCCCCTCCTTGTCACAGCTGGTCACATTTGTAAGATCCCCCTCCCAAGTGTGACGTCACATTTAGCTTTTTGCAAATTTATATTTAGAGATTATTGAATGAAAATGTGACGTCACGAAATTTAGGACCCCTCTCACTCCCTTGTCACACAATGTCACAATTTGACGACCCCCTCCCTCCCCCTTAACCTGTGACGTAATATATGGATGGCCCCTAAAGTAGGATATTTGAATTCATGTTTGGCAGCATTTTACCCCACATTTGTAGAAGTTATGAAGATGAAGTAAATGTGCAAAAGATTTAAAGTTAATAAAGCAAAAAACTAATTACTTCACACAAACTGATTAGCCAAAACATGTGTTTTTATTTTAGCAATTTTTTTTAAATTTATTCATTTTTGTCATGAATTTAGCAGACAAGATTTTTCTGGTGCATTTATGTTTCTTTCTGCATCCTTTGGTTGAATTTGGGATAGTTATGGATAAGAAACCTTTTAACAACCATTTTGTAAGATTTATATCGAGAATCCAAGATTGCTCTAAGAATATTGCATGTAGGAATTAATTATTTCATCAAAGACAAAAATTTTAATGATAGGTACTTACCATTTTCCCCATATAATGTGTATAAGATTTTTATAATTCTTGTTGTGCCAGAATAAAGGAGGGCAGTCTATTTAGTTGTCAGATTATCTGCGTCTACATTTATATCAGTTTAATTTGACAGGTTTTAAATAGATTTGCTCTCTTCTACAAAATAATAACCTTTGCCCAACTGTTTTTCATTAGCTTACTAGTTTAATTGGTTATTTGGTAACATTGGTTTTAGGATTGCTTTGTTACAGTTAAGGCAAGGTTATATTTTATTTTCCCCTAAACTATATTCATATTCGAAGGTTTTTTTTATAATTTGCCTATATTTAAGGCATTATTTTCTTAATAATGGTACAACACTACTTAAAAAGCCATATCTATAAAGAACTATAAATTTTACTATTGTTCCTAAACGACATTCGTTCTTTATCGTAAAAGCAGTTGCCGATAATACCGATTTTTTGCAGGCTTTATAAGGATTAGGTATAAGTCATTGGGCAATATAAAAATATATTCGTGCCTGATATGGTCTCAAAGATTTATACTGAAAATCTAGCTCATGCATTTTTTACATGGTTAATTTTATTGGAAATGAATCTAAATATAAAACAATACCTACCGGTAACATTTTTATTTATTATTGCCCCTTAAATAAAACACTGATTTACATATAACATACAAGGGTTTACGAATATCCAATTTAAAAAAAATTAAAGATTGTTCAGTTATTTTTTCCATATTATTTATTTAGCTAAATCAATGTCACACAAATATTTGTAATACATTTAAAAACTCTTAAAATAGCAGAATGTGACGCCATTTTGATATTTATTTTTCAATAGAAATTTATGTTTTCTCAGTGTAAATTGGGCTTCACAATTCTGCAGTTTATTTAAAATACAATCTACATAGAGTTTGCTTTAATCAATCTAGCTATTGCTAAGTTGAAACATCTTGAATTAGAGAAAAAATTTAAGCTTACATAATGTCTAAAATTTATATGAAAAGTATTTTGTTATAACTATGTATGGTCTAAAATGAATTTGTATTCATAGCTTAACCAAGTCTATATTACTAATAATGAGCAGTCTGTGGAGACGTATGGCTCAGCTTACAGCTTTGTAATGTTAGGTTATGGTTATAAAATTTACGTTTTAACAACATTTAAACGGAATGCCTGGGGGCATTTTACATAATTCAAAGGACCATGCAGATTTGTTTGAATGCACCAATTTTTTGTTGATCTAATAAATAAATTATTTTCTTTACATAACTTGTTGAAAACAAAATCCATCTTGTTATATCTTCTGTTTGCAGTTTGTTTTGGTAATTACTACCAATGTTTGTTTTTTACATTTTCTGTAAGAAAAGAATGTTTGAAGTTTTGATCATTTGGGATAATTTGCTTCTTTGATAAGTTTAAGGTCTTCAGCAGCATATTTTTCGTTTTATGGTTCCGATTTTTTGTGCGTTTGATAGACCCAACAGGTACCCCAAATACTTACCTAAACATTACCTTACTGCCCGCGTTTCTTGGGCCCACCAGCATTTCTGAAATGTTAAAATATAATTTTACAACTGGACATTAAACAATATTTATTATAAGAAGCAAAAATTAAAAAGACTGAATATTATTGTATAACAAAGATCAAAATTATTTTATCTATAAAAGTTTTAACCTAATATCATTAGCAGTCAAAATACTTGATCTTTGTTACAAAAAAAATATGATAAATAATAAAAAATGAGGTAAAAATAAAAAGCAAATAAGACATAATGTGCAACGAGCATGGGATCTAGAAGGTTCTTTTTTCACATAAAACCCTAGATTTGTGCCAATTACTAAATACATGCAATGAAAATTTATATGAGTTATATGAGTTCAGGAAATAGTGCCCACATATACCTTCAGAAAATACCACAATATTTATAAATATGTTGTTGCAGGCAACATATAAAATTACACTTAAAAAGTTAATGTTCCTTTTTTAACTGCGCCTTCTAGTAAGTCCTAGCTTAGCTTTGTATAAGGACACATTACGACACAAGCTATAATTTCTGTTATCCTATATTTCTATTAGTGTGTGCACAATACAAGTGAAGTTCTAATATTGTGTTTTTCTTGACTTTCTTATATTATACCAAGTGCGCCCTATTCACTAAAATATACAGTCCACTAAATCGACATCTTGGCGAGACAGTCCATCATAGGTACAACAACCAGGCTATCCCACACAATATAATTAGTAACGTTCTAACTATAAATAATTGAAACCAGTAAACAAACACTCAATTATATACATCCCAGGCTGATATAAAAAGAAACTGATAATCAACAAAAGCAAAGTGTGTATCCATGAGTTAAATGGCCCTTACTCATATTCTTAGTGCTAAGCTAACATCTCTCTTAAGGGCACTCAGAACTACTTCGACATCATCGTCATTTCAGATATTAAAAATCCACTGCTAAATATAGGCCTCTCCCAATAATGACATATTGTACTCCATTAGTAAAGTAAGTAAACCTGTCCCTGTCTATTCTTAACATAAATGACTGAGAAAGAAAGGGACAGGTAGAACTAATTTTAACTATATGTGTAACTACCGGAATCGACCATGACATGCACCAAATCCCACCACCATAACCTTGAACCCTCTTCCCCCAAGCCCTTGCACTAAAACAATACAGACTGTGGGTACTTCTGTGGACGCGCGTATGGCTGTGGACGGTACCCAGCCCGCTGCCCGCCACCCGTGGACGGCGCGGGACGACGGGTCCCCACCTCACGGGCTGTGCCCTTGTACTCCCTTGGCTGGTGGTCATCCTGGAAACCCCCCTTGATTTGTTTGAAGTTGTTTTATTAGTAGGGTAAAATAAAAAGGGTAAATAAAAATAACAGTTCTTATACAAATGCGAAAATGTATGGTATATCTGTTTTAAGGTAAGGTCATAAATTAGCCTTAAGATAAAACAATGTTGTAAAGATTTTTATACAAACACGACTAAGGTTTTGTGCTCTAACTAAAAAATGCTAGCCACACCATAACACTGTGTAAAAAAATTTAATAGATTTTCGAGCGCTTGTATTCACCATACCAGTCCAACTTGAAATATACCTTGGAATTTAGCCTGTGCCCCCTGATTATGTAAAAGCAATAGCAAAGACGAAGCCGCGCGATCGCGATAATTGAGTGTATGTGTGTGCGCGCAACCGTCCTCCCGCGCTCCGCGCACGCACACTCAATTATCGCGATCGCGCGGCTTCCGCTTTGCTATTGCTTTTACGTAATCAGGGGGTGTATAGCTATCTTAGTGATTTACATTATGGATTGTACATTTGTGTGTTAAATAACAACACCTACCTACATACATACATACATATACACACAGCTGTGTTCCTGAAATGGTGTAGCCTGAACTGCAGGATCATAAACAAGATACCACAGCCACATATAGCAAAGATCAGTTGCCCGAACTCTATAGTCAACTCTTACAACATGCACGGACCGAGATGCAGATGATGTATTCTAGTGAAGCCTGGTGTCAGCACAACCCCAAATTAACCTTTTTAAAATCTATTCTATACATACTAATAAAAATGTAACGGATCGCTGTCTGTACATGGAAGATATATGAGAAAAAACATAATAGAAGACCTTTATCAATGCAATAGTACCCAAAAGAATGATTTTTTGAATTTTTGTCTGTTTGTCGGTTTGTCTGTGCGTTTGTGCATGCTAATATCAGAAACGGCTAAACCGATTTCGATGCAGTTTTCAGGAATATATTGTGACAGGTCCCACTTAACATATAGGCTACTTTTTATCCCGGGAAAATGTTTTTATCCCGGATAATTTCGACATTTTGTTTTTTCCAGAGTCCACGCGGACGGAGTCGCGGGCGCCCACTAGTATATAAATAAGTAAGAACAGCTAACCTTGTAATAATCATCTTCGTAGTAGCGTTCCTGTTCACGCTCGTTGTAATAATAGTCCTGTTCGGGAGCAGCTCGCGGTGGGCCCCTTACCTGATACAATATAAAACCCATAAATATCATCAATATCTTTGACGGCCGATTGGTCTAGTAGGTGTGAGTGACAAACATTGATATGATGAATATCGATGTTTGTTTCCGAGTCATGGATGTTTCTATACTTGTCTATGTATTTATATACCGTTGCTTAGTACCCACGACACAAGACCTTAGGGATCTTAATGTGGGACTGGGTTAATGTGTTGTGTAGTTTGTGAATATTTATTATTATTATTATCTACTATGATGTCTATCTACGAGTTTACAAATAAGATAAAGCGGCCATTTCAAAAACTATGAAAGATAGTAACACTTTAAAATGAAACCATCTAGTGCCGATCGAGGTCCCATCAAGGCAGGAAGATGATAAAGACAAACATACATATTACCACTGTATTCCCTAAAGTTTTAATACCAGAGCTGGATCACAATCACAAACCCTGGTAGTATTTGGCATTTGGGTTTACTCTTATTATGATGATGCCACTCAAACACACACGCAGTATTCCCTAAAACAATGTTGCCAGAACTGCAGCATCACAAACCCTACAGAGCCACGTTTAGTTATTATACTGGGCAAGGTATCTCGGCTCTCCAGACTCGATAAGCAAGACTCTGGGCAACCTGAAAAGGATGTTGGGATTTCTGGAGGAGATGGCTGGCTCTAGTATTGAGCAAGTCATACCAATAGTTTATTCATTCCTTTACAGCCTTAAGATGCCCACTGCTGAATTGAAATAGGCCTGACCCAACAACCTCCATACCGACCGGTCGGAAGCAGCCTGCATCCAACCGACGCCAACGACCTTGGCTAGGTCGTCCGTCCATCTCGCGGGCGGCCTTCCCACGCTGCGTTTGCCGATACGTGGTATCCACTCTAGAACCTTTCAGCTCCATCGGCTATCGGTTCTTCAAGCTATGTGCCCTGCCCATTGCCACTTTAGCACAATAATTATTACACTGTAAACTTACCGGTGGTTCAGCGCCGTAAGGGTCGTCATAGCTATTATATGACGTGTCCATGGCAGAGCGGGCACGGTCTAGGATGCCCAGGACCTTGGCTTTACCGGGCAGCGGCCTCGCGAGGTGAGGCGGAGGCCCGGGCATGCGCGGCGGACCGCGTTGTGTCGGCGGCCTCATTGGTCCACCTTAAAGATAGGTTTATTTGCTTGCACCAAAGAATTATGTTTCACTTTTACTAGTTAAAATTCTAATGATAAATGATAATTTAGTTACATTAGGATGCAGTATTTGTGTGAATTCTTCTTTATCTTCAATGATCAAGGTTGACAGCATACCATATTAAACAGTTCAATTCAAGTATTATTTATGAAATGTGACTGCAAAGAGACACAGCTTAGCTTAATGAGGTTGAAAGATACATTTTACTCGACGTACCTCTCTCCATCATTGGTGGTGGTGGCCTCATCATTTCCTGGCCTTCTGGTATGAGGAACTTTTTGACTTCAGCCAGAGCATACGCAATCCTGGCATGTGCTTCGGCTGGTGGTGCTAATGCTGATATTTCCACATGCAGCTCATCAGAAAGATGGGAGTATTTGGGGTCGAGAGATGTTCTCAATTCCTCCTCCTTTTTCCTAAAATATTATGTTATTTATTTTGGGTTAGTAAATATTTTTGAGTTGTTGTTGATGTTAATTTTATTATACTTAGAATGATATCACAGACTTAATTAGGTACATTTGTTTGACTTTATCCTCAATCACCATAATATTTTATACATAATTTATTTATTTCTTTTGTAAGTACTTATTATTACAACACTTTCTGAGAAAAGGGATTTTATTAAATTTTTCCCTATTCATAGTTATTACTGACATTAACACATTCGCTGCAGGCAGATTTTCTAAGGGTGCTGACATCAGGTCAACGCCCAGTGCCAGGACGCAAATAAGCACCAGCGGTACCTCTAGAAAGCCTAGAAGTTGCAAATATGTAGTCGCTGGCACTGAATATGTTAAACTAGTAAATAGCTTTGAGGTGCTTCTATATTAAATCACTAGTGGACGCCCGCGACTCCGTCCGCGTGGACTACAGAAAAAAAAAATGTCGAAATTATCCGGGATAAAAACATTTTCCCGGGATAAAAAGTAGCCTATATGTTAAGTGGGACCTGTCACAATATATTCCTGAAAACTGCACCGAAATCGGTTAAGCCGTTCCTGAGATAAGCGTGCACAAACGCACAGACAGTCCCTTCCCGTGGGAATTTCGGGAAATCAATTCTTAGTGCTTCCCCGCAGTCTCCGATTTTAGCTTCACATGTACAGCGGTTTTTGTAAAAAAATTGAATTCCCGTTAGTCCCCTTCCCGTAGGAATTTCGGGAAATTCGTTCTTAGCGCTCCCTCGCAGTCCCTAATGAACGTACAGGTCTAATTTCGAATTCATATGTATCGCTTGTCGTAAAAAAATGAATTCCCGTTTGTCCCCTTCCCGTGGGAGTTTCGAGAAATCCGTTCCTAGTGCTTCCTCGGGGTCCCAAATAAACAAATATGCCCAACTTAAGATTCATATGTGTAACCGTTTTCATAAAAAATAATTAATTCCCGTTGGCCCCCTTCCCGTGGGAATTTCGGGAAATTCGTCCTTAGTGCTTACTTGCAGTCCCTAATGAACATCTATGCCCAATTTCAGCTTAATATGTATAGCGGTTTTCGTAAAAATTATGAATTCCCGTTTGTCCCCTTCCCGTGGGAATTTCGGGAAATCCGTTTTTAGTCCTCCCTTGCTCTCCCCAATGAACATATATGCCCGATTTCAGCTTCATATGTATAGTGATTTTCGTAAAAAATATAGAATTCCCGTTTGTCGCCTTCCCGTGGGAATATCGGGAAATTCTTATAGCCTATGTTCATCCAGGTCCTATAAGGATTCTAACGGTGAAAGAATTTTTAAAATCGGTCCAGTAGTTTTTGAGCCTATTCATTACAACCAAACAAACAAAGTTTTCCTCTTTATAATATTAGTGTAGATTCTGTTGATTAATTAAATATGATAGATAACTTACTTATCCCTCATTGATCCTCTTCCTAAAATGGACATTTTGCACAAGGTTTCCTCTTGAAGCTGTTTCAGTGTGTTTCCTTTTGGCCCCAGAAGTTGGCCAACAAAGTTGTACTGTAAATAATATTTCAGGGTAAAATTATGCCCATCCTCAAACTTGCAGATACTTTGTTATGCTTGCCATGGAGGTAATAAAAAATACCGGAGGTAGCCTTCAAGAACAAACATCTGTTATGTAGAAATGGCAGCGGTCTGTCATAATAGAGTTGCCCACATTTATCTGTGACGTGAAATTTACCCCATTTAAAAAAAAAGACCTTTAGATACTATTTCTGGATCTATTCTCAAGAAGAAAAATCAGTTGGGAATATTTTTTTTTAAAGATCTTGTGTTATTTCACAAAACTTTTGTATAGTATACAATTTCTAAAATATAAAAATTTAAATTGTGTCAAGAAAATCCTTTCTGGTTTAATGGCAGTTTACAACCTAGGTGTAACCGTTAATAGATATTTGAAAGATTGAATATACATATTGTAAATAAATATTTATATCAACTTAAATAGCAGTAGCTACCTACTACCAGAAAGTTCTAGAGTGGATACTACATTTAGGCAAACGCAAGCGTCCAATCATGGTCATTTCTACACTGTCTTATTATTGTAATCCATTATTTTTTCCACATGTTATTTGCAGATGGGAATCTGTGAAATTTATCATAAAATTTTACTGTGACTTTTTTTCTTAATGTCATTTTACTTTGACAGAAATTCTTAACCTTTTCTATCATAAATACAGAAATGTTTTCTTTGAGTTATAAATTTCATTTTCAGATAGTACTAATTTCCCTACTTCTGGGGTAATTTCCCCATTTTTTAAATGACAACACTGGTGGGTAAAAACATTTTCAATTTTAAAAACGATTAATATTTTTTATCTAAAAATCTGCAATTGATATAAATAATTACATTCTTACCTATGAAATATTATCCCTTTACCTTTATTAATGTAACTGCTATTGTTTCGACAGACACAAAGCACGACAGCATTATTTATATTTTATTGCACTGCAAAAACTAACTTTCAACAACAAACGTCAGTAGCCAAATGATGTCGACTGTCACATTTTGAAAAACTGTCATAATAGGGATGTCCCACTTTTTGTTTAATAGGACTATCTCCGCTATTTTTTATTACCTCCATGATGCTTGCTTAGAGTATCTTCAGTTTAGGCACATATAGCTTGTGTTTATATTACAGTTTTTGATATAAATATGTATTGAAAGAGTATAAAATACCATGCTGGGTGAATACAGTAGCTCATTACAAAAGTAACCTGTGGTATTAATCATGTATTGTCAGATTTAAAGGTCAGTAGAGGGTGTAGAGCATAATGGTTGGGGGATGAATACAAATTCTTGAAATATTGTAGTAGTAATCACTTACCTTGGGATGCTCCTTGATAGGTACAAGGACTTTGACAACAACTTTAACTGCCTTTTCACGGTAAACATCAACATATTTGTAGTCTTTTGTGGGTACCCTTCCAGAGGCTTGCACTCTTGTGACTTCTGTAAAATTGAGAGATTTTGAAGGTTGAGAAACTAATGAGTCATTATGCTAGGCTGTCAATGGCGTGTTTGGTTACAGTTCATTGACCGCCATGAACATGAGTCCATAAGTATGAATCGTTAAATTAAGTTTGTTTACTGTTATAAAAATTAACACATGCAAAACTTACGCCTGTGTGCAGCTCACTTTAGATTTTCCGATTTTTAATTACCATAAAAATGATTGAACACTTACCATCATCAATGAGCTTGGACGTAAAGGGAAACTTGCCGCTGTTCAGTTTGATCTTTTCGCTTAAAAGCTCTCGCATGTATTCGCCGGCTTTTTCATTTAGCTTTGCTCCACCTTCGCCATCTTGTTCTCGATGCTCCTCATTCAAATCAGCGTTGGAATTTCTTTTGAAGTCACTGCTGTTGTATCCATTATCGTAGTTGTCCGCCATCGTAAACCTAACTGTAAGTAATCTTTTTACTTGCAAAAACTAAGAAATAACACTTAAATCATGCAGATTATTAAAAATAACCACGCAACGACGCACCGCTACGATGACAACCAACCATAGACTAAAAAGATAGTGCAATTTTTGCAAAGGTCAACATTGTTGCGACGCGTTCACTTGCTTTTTACAATTGCCACTGCCAGCAATATTACCGATTAAATTGTGTTGTCTTCACTCCAATGTACACAACTAAACAAAGTGAAATAAAAAAAAGATTACTTCCGGTCTGCAAAGGCGGGAAAGCATCTTTCTACGCAGGAAAGAGTATTGTATTTTTTTTTGTGACTGATCAATCAACAAGATTTCTTTCTTCGCTTTTTGGAGTGTCATTCATTCGCTGGTAAGTCTGTGTAAACGATAGTTTACGATCGCAGAAAGAGTTTACGATATAAGTCCCATTCGGGTGAAGAATTTTTTCCATTTCTTTATTAATAATTTTACAATAAGTAATTTTATTGTATGTACCTACTTACCAAGAAAGAACAAAACTTTTTTATTCTCCGTCTCCATGCAATGCACCGAGCGTTTTGAAGGTAGGTACTGCAAGTTACTACTTTCTATGTGAAACAATTTGTGTGTTGGGATGTATCTATGGGAATCGTGTTCAATAAATAAAATTGGTATGTATGTACCTCAGTATTATACAGGGCAGGTAATAATTAAGCAAATTAAAATAATAATATTTTATTACACTAGTTATGCATAATTAATAACAAGATACAGGTACATTCATAGTTTAGATAATTGAAAAAGAATATGGTTAATTACTTAGGTAAATAAGGAGAAGCGAGGAAATACATGCAGAAAAAAATATGTTGAAATATTCCAGCATTGAAGCTATAATTTAGGTAAGTATCTCTTCTATCTATAGTTAGTGTATAGCTACTAGGTAGATCTCTAGCCGCATAGTGCCGGCAGAGTAAAATTCGTTCGTACCACCCCATGTCTGCCCGTGGGTATCATACGAGGCGATTAAGGGTTTCCGGGAGGTGGGCAGCAGCGCCCGTGTTGACAAGACAACATAGTCCAAAATACAAACTGCGATCACCAACCCGCCTGCCCAGCGTGGTGAGTATGTGCAAATACCCCCCACGGCAGTCTTGTGGCGTGCCCTGGCCTACGTCCAGCAGTGGACTGCAATAGGCTGATGATGAGGTAGATCTCGCTATTCTATGGTATACCTAGATGTAAAATGCTGAACGTGGCTGTGGTAGGTATGTCCATTGGCATCCTCCATTTCTGTCTGAAATGGGAAATGGGAATGGTAACATTTGGTGACACTTAATTCTTCTTTTTACTTTTACTTCGGCGGGCGTGTTGAATGACTATTATATTGAATTCGCGATGAGGTGCTAGCATCATCTCAATTTTCTTCGTATGCAGCCGACATATTATTACTTCTTCGAATGGGTCCTAAAAATAAACTATCCATTTAGCATAAGATTAAATGGGATCTTCAATCGTATTCAATGCACTCATTTCGATCACCAGTAATTTTTACTTTTATGTAGGTAGTATGTGGGTAAAAAAAGTACATAAATGGGTTATGGCGTAGCCATATTTGTAAGTATATGGAGGGGGGGGGGACAAAGTAATTCCCCGATTATATTGGTTTTACGAGGTCTCGTATCGTCGTTTTTAACATTAAGAGCTTGCATGAGCAGTAGAAGCTCTACGTCCATTACGTGGATTCCAGCGTTACGCCATTAATAGCCACTTTAAGGCCACAGTAAAAAACGGACAAACGCTATCTACTGAATTCTACATTTTTTTTGTAGATGACTAGACAAACATTTAACCGCCATCGTGCCTGATGTTAAGCAAGATGCGGCCTAAGGTGGTACATGTTTCCCTAGCAAGTGCCTATTCACTCTAGCTTTAAAAAGACCAATATTGTAGTGCTCGGGAAATACATCGACAGGAAGTGCATTCCACTCCTTAGCTGTTCGCATTATATACGAGTTAGCATAACGTTTGGTGCGGATGGCTGTGATATCAACTTAAGGGTGATATGCTACATAGCCTGCTGCATAGCTACAGGGCCTTAGATAAGGTAGCTGTAGGTATAGCTCGATCGCATCGATAGAGGTTCCTTAGCGAAACTTGCGTTGGCCTACGTTCAGCAGTAGACTGCAATGGGCTGACGACGATGACGACTACGTACTAACCAGTTCTTTGACAAAGTATTGAGACATGATTCCCAGTCTATGCAGAGCTATGGCGAAGTTAGAAGCAGTTACCAGGCCGAGGTTCGTGAGGATTGGAGCACCTGCGACATTAGGATATTGTTTTAGGTTATTATAAGCTAGGTCTGTTACTAAAGTCTTGTAGGTATCTAGCGGTCGTCTCCGACTACGTCTGTGTAAACTTTAGGTACAATTTTCGTTATTCTCGTTCCTTACGTACACTTGTATGGAGGAGTACTTGCTACTTCTACTCCGCCAAAGGATCATTATATTCCCGTTCGTCCCACCATGACGATGAGTGGGATGAACGGGAATAAAAGTTTAATATTTTATTAATTTCCCGTTCCCCCTATCCTCCTATAAGTCCAGTAGTCCTTGCATTGTTTTATTTGTACCTATACATAAAGCGGTGCTAGTCTCACCTTACCACTTGTAACTTAACTGATGGATAGTTGGTGTACAATTTGAACACTTCTGCCCAATCTCTTTTGGGGACATTCTCTTATACTCATATGCATGTTATATATGTATGAATGACTACATTATCTGTTAGTTTGCACAAAAAGTATTTATTTAGTTATGTGGGGGCAACAAATAAGTAGTCATTCATAATAGTAGGTAAAAATGTTTTTATAAGCAACTTTGGTGACTGGTACAACTAACTATTGTTAGTTATGAAGTTAATTGTCTAGTTATAGTCTATCTATTATATGAAACAAACTCAGCTTTTCTAATCTAATGTCATCCGTACCTACCGTCTTTATTGGTCATTACAACTCCTTCGACTGAATCGTCTTCCATTATCCTGTCTATGATTGGGTTGATTTCATTTATCTCAGCCGTCTGCAATTCATAAAGTATATTATATTCTTACCTCTAGGGCAGGGGTTCCCAAACTTTTTTCTCATAGACCCCTTTCAAAATTAACTGGTTCTAGTGGACCCCCTACAGGCCTACACCCCGTACAAATTAATTGTGAATGCCCATTTTTTCATGCCAGCTTAGACCCCCCATCGAGTCTCCTGTGGACCCCTGGGGGTCCATCTGGACCACTTTGGGAAACACTGCTCTAGGGTATCTAAAATTAGACATTTTATGGAGTGACAAGAAATTTAGATGATGTACCTAGTAGGTAATATGGGCGATTCTGACCGTTACATTAAACGTAAATTAAATCTTAGTCAGGTCTATCCCTCTCCGTTCTTAACATATATGGCTGAGACATAAAGGGACAGATAAGACTAATTTTACTTTTAGGTTTAAGTGTCACGGTCAGGAACGATCATAATGTTTGTCAAAGTAAGATTATGTTAACTTATATGAAGTCTAACGATTTACGTAATAATTCGGTCAAAGTATGCCAAAATGGGTTGCTATCTAGTAGGTATAGTAAGTATGTTAGACTTTACGTTTTCTATTGATCGGCAGATTTGATTCCACATTCAAATCATGTATGAAATAAATAAACGAATAAATAAATAAAATTATATGTAATTCTCTAAAAGTAGTTGTGATTACTTACAGTTTCTACCAGCCACTCATCTTGATAATCCTTCAGTAGATTACTGATTATTTTCATTATTAACGATTCTTCTAGATGGATTTTACATTTATTCTGGAAAAAATAATGTAAATACCTTCCCAAAGGGTAAAGAACAATTATATTGTGTAAGCGTGATGTGATAGCTAGGCAAACAGTTTAGGCAAATTTCATAGATAATGTATTTCTGTTACCGTTTAAAAAAAAAAACGAAACAAAATATCTAAGGGGAGCTCCCATTCAACAAACGTGACTTTATGCCGCTATTACACGACTGCGCCAGAAGGAGGGTCATGATTTCGAGTGTATGTAATTTTATTTATTTGGTACGCTCGACGCTCTAGAGCCTAAATAGCTTGTCGCATTTTAACTTGAAAGTCATAATTAGATAATTTGCCTTAGCCGTGAAAGTGACACTGGGTCAAAATTTTTATGCAGTGAGGTCTTTTATTTTAAATTAATATAATATAATATAGATACGGATTCTTTTTTGCGCGAGTCCGTCTTGCACTATCCGGCCCCCTGATTACGTAAAAGCAATAGCAAAGCCGAAGCAAAGCGATAGCGAAAATTGTACAATATTCGCCTTGAAATGTCAAAGTTCCTTTGAAATTAATTTTACGTAGGTAATACGAATTTGACAAGCAATCAGCGATTTTTGTACAATTTTCGCTATCGCTTTGCTTTTGCTAGTTAGGTAATAAGGAGGCCGGTTTTTACAGCTACGTTACGTAACTAAAGCAAAAAGCTTGATATTTTGTCATAAGAGTATTTAGTTCCGTTCTGTGTCACAAGCGCTCAACGCTAATCCCTTTGTTGAGCTCAAGTAGTCTTCATTGTTGAGCTTGGAGCTATGTGGATTGACCCTTGAGCTACAGGGTATAGCTACGTAGCAACAGAACAAGTAGAATGTAGGTATTTAACTTGGACATTGTGATATCGTATAGAAGTTCCTCATATACATACATTGTATAGTCACGCCCATTATTCCCCAAGGAGGTTGGGCAGAAGTGTGCAAATTATAGACCCACTTTTCAACAATTAGCCTATTACGTCCCACGTGATTCATATATATTGTGATATTTATTCCGATCCAATAGGAAGCCATCCTTTTACGCGTTCGATTAATGGCGTGATATCCCAAATATTGGGAGATATTTGTAAAGATTTGGTTTCCTAAGACGTCATGTAGTATAATGTACTTACCTATGACAAACTTCGATACGACACTTTGAGACCCAGTGCTAGATATCGCCGATGACACGTTTCCTACTTCAAGCTAAAGAAAGATAATACAGAATTGTGAAAGAATCCCCTTACTACGATCTCTACTTACTTACTTCTTAACCCTTTTTTTCTTGGTTCGGACAACGACACAAGCGCAGAAGTCCTTTTCGGGAACGACTAAAATCTCGTTGGTCTTGCTCTCGATCCGGTAGGCCACCAAGTCATCCTTGATATCCTGATGGTCATGATTTTTAGTATTAAGTTAGATTTGTTATTGAGTATGGAGGCGAGGTGAAATAAATAATTTAATTTAATTAATCGTATGTAGATATCAGACATTACTATTCGACAGTAATTTTTTAAAATCCTGTGTGGGGCTTTAATAGAATACATTAGCTGCATCTTCTTCCGTGCATGTCGTAAGAATCGATTAACGAACTCAGGGGCGTTCTCTCAAGCGATGAGCTAGCAACTTACTACTGATCTTCTACATCAACTCTTACTATGCCAAACGTAGCTGTAATCCTTCATGATCCTGCAGTTCACGGACCCTAGACAAAATAACATTATATCTCGACCGAATTAATAGAGATTCGTCACCCACATGTTTGATCCAATAGGAAGCCTTAATTTTCGCGCGTTTGTCAAGTCACGCGATTATTTCCAACCGTGGGTGGAAGGATATCGAATAAAAATGCCAAACGAAGTTACATTGCTTATCCTGACTGGCTGGCATACCCTGGATTTTTTTAAATTTTTTAATTACATAGGTGTAAGAAACAGAAACAGGAACACCACTTAAACCATTGAGGTTTGTGTGTGGTGCAGTCTGCTCATTAAAAATTGGTAAGCATAGTTTTGTATAGGTCATAATAAATTTATCCAGGATAGTAGATACCTACTTATTAAATTTATCGTTATAGTTATAGCACCACAGACCGTGTGTATAAACTTACGATTTCGCTGACAGCTCTGATGACGGCTGCATTGTACTGCGGTATCTTGTTAGACAGTCCGTGCACCATGGACTCGGGGACAGTGCACATTTTTAGATGATCTGGTGGTCATCCATAACATCTAATAACTATCTTGGACGGCCGATTTGTAGTTGGAAGTGCTAGTGAGTGACCCTGCATGCGGCGCCATAGGTTCTGGGTTCCAATCCCGGTTGGTGCAAACATTCCGAGTCATGGATGTTTCTATACTTTATCTATGTATTTATATACCGTTCAGCTACACAAGATAATGAATTTAATACACATAGCAACTAGCGCCACCGTTCAAAGAAACTTTGATGAAACGAACTTTTAGTACCTGATATCTCAGTCGCCTTACCATATTAATTACCCGACCACGGCATAGCCAAAAGGAAGGTTAATGATTTTAGTAGTACCATATCTGTGCAAGTATTTTTATTTTATGTGTATTCCACTAGCCGAGTTAGTTATTGGTACCTACATATTTAGTAACGTGTTATAAAATTGGTATCTAGCTACCTACCTACTTCTGCTACATAGTGAGTGTGTGAAATAACTCAATTACGTATAGCTAGGTAAATAAAGTATTCCCTTTTTAAACCTTACCTTCTCTAAAGTACAATATTCCAATAACTTCGTGGTTATTTTCAATACGTTTCACAGTTTCCACACTTGCTAATGGGAAATTCTGAAAGTACCTTAAGTATTAATTATTTAACTGCTAGGACATGTCAGGTGGTTTAATAAACATTGCTTTAGTGATTCATAAATCAGTTCAGAACTCGAACTCCGCAAATTATCTATAAGATACCTTGTCCTGAATAACCAACTGACTGATCAACGCACAGCCTAAGCTACTGATCTTAGATACCTGAAACTTGGAGGTTCTGTACTTTGCATGACATCCTATAAGAATCTCCTAAAATTCCCATAGGAACGGGAAAAACGGAAATCCTAAACTTTACCCGGACGAAGTCGTGATGGTACTTTAGTACTTTAGATACTTAATTAAGATGAATAAAATTCTAGGTCTATAAAAATACTCACGTGAGGCATATCTTCTTTTTCTAGTTTCTTTTTAAAACTTGCAGACATTGCGAAATACAAATTAAAATATTACTCTAAAATATAAACAGTTAAAAATATAATTACAATACTAAATAAAAACAGCTAAAATGTCTAGTAAATGATACAAAACGTTGTGTTGTAAATATGAATACAAATTAAAGTAAAAATCTAGTTGGCCACCGGTCGTGCTGTATGCACAACATTCTTTTGCTTTTAAATAAGAGTGGAAGTTTATAAAATGGCAACATTTTTCTATTCCAGTTGTTCGGAAACTTTATTCATAAAACTGTAGCCGCAGTAAACTGTGCATTTTAATAATAACTTCTGTAAGTACGCGAGCGTGTATTTAGTTGTGTGTTGCATTGCAACTGTAAAAAATCTATACTACCTACTACTAGCGGACGTCTGCGACTTCATCCACGTGTAATGTGGTGCCGGCAGAGTAGAATTTGTACCACCCCATGTCTGCCTGTGGGTATCGTACGAGGCGATTAAGGGTTTCCGGGAGGTGGGCAGCAGCGCGTCCCGTGTTGACAACATAGTCCAAAATACAAACTGCGGTCCACCAACCCGCCTGCCCAGCGTAGTGACTATGGGCAAATACCCCCCATGGCAGTCTTGTGGCGTGCCCCGGGGGAGGCCTACGTCCAGCAGTGGACTACAATAGGCTGATAATGATGATTCTGCTGTATAAGCTATAGCATAGTATACAGGGTGGCCGAGAAGTTCCACAATTACCACATTTGGGCGATAGAAAACCCACACGCGGCAAGCTTTCATCATTCCAACACCGTTTCAGTATCAACATGTGGTCTGGTGTCTTGAATGGTGAATTGATTGGGCCGTTCGAATTGCCGTCCAGACTAAATGGTGACACATACAAAAACTTTTTAGAAAATGATTTACCACTTTTACTCGAAGATGTGAACCTGGAATTACGAAGAAACATAGTATTCCAGAACAGAAGCAGAAAACGTCGTTAGAAATAACCGTGAAGCTTTTAGGCGGTTATAACATAATTTTCTACGTAGATGTAGGTTGTGTATTTCAGTAGGAGGGCGTAATTTTGAAAACCTACTGTGAATAAATTAATTAATTAACATTACTGTGTTTTATTTAATGTCATTTTAACTCAAAATTAAAAAAAAAAACCGCAATAAAATAAGTATTTATTTTTGTTGAAAATGACCTATTTTACTTTGAAAATCTGTAACAGAAAATAAAACCTTATTAACACCGGTCTTATTTGGGCTCATTTTATTGGCAAATGTTCTGGGAAGTTTTTAAATATAGTTAGAAGCCATAGGCTCCCCATTTTAATTTTTTTTGATACCTTGAACATTTTCATTAATTTAGCTGGAACAGTTATCTTGTACTTACGACTCAATTCTAAACTAGTTCCGCATTGTTTAAACTATTCACAGTTTCTTATAACAGCTATTGCAACTGTAGTTAATAATAATTAATAAAAATTAAATTAACTAAAAGTGTTTAAAAAAATTAGAAAAAAGTCCTAAACCACAATTAGGTGAAAAAAGCGGATAAAAGGGGTAAAAAATTATTATCTCCTAAACTACGCAAAATCGTAGAACATACATGGGGGTGATTCGGATACTCATCACCATGAGGCTTTCAAATTTTAGCTTTGTATAGATGTTTATAAGTAGCATATTTAACTAGCTTATATTATTAGTAATGATAATTTTCATCAATATCCGTTTAAAAGTTTTTGCGTTTACTATTAATCATCCAAACATCTTACATTCGCATAAATTTATTTAGCCTATGTCCTTCTTCGCACTCCCAACAATATGTACCTAGGTATGCAAAATTTGAAAAAGTTTAACTGAGGAAATAATAACTTACTTATTTTCGCATAAATTTATAATATTAGTTAGGATTCCTAAGATCAAAACTCAATAAAAACTAAAAAGGCATCCTACATAAATCTATCTCTGGGAAGCTTCCAAGGGTCTACCATACTTTATTCGCAGGGTCTAAAGTCTCGTCGACTTCAATATCTATAAAAATTGTGTAAAAAATATTTTTTCCTTTTTTAATCTTCCATCACAGTATATTACCACTTACTCAGATCTTTTTGAGAATAGTTAAATAAAGGCAAATCTTACCGCTCTATCCTCAACTTACAACGTATAATGTGAATTAACATGAAATGGTAGATAAAGGGATAATGCAGAGATAAAACCTATTCCCGCCATGCTTACGTGGCTGTGCGATCTCCTTTATGAGCCTGTAGTTCTGCCTACCCTATTTAGGGAACACAGCCATATCTATTATGTATGTATGTAAAACCTAAGTAGGTACCAAATATGGGTGTAGAAGTAGATGTACTTAGATAACGTTAGATAAATAAGCATTCTATCGGTATTGAGCCCTGTTTTTTCTGTCAACAGGAAAAAACGTAGGTAGATGCCAAACTCATTATCGGTGTACCGATAAAAATCGGCAGCGGTTGCAGAACAGGAGGTCCCTTTGTTTCACTCTTTGCTTCGAGCTTCAAACATTTAATTAGTTTCATGATTAGCCGCAGAGTTTCCCTCGGCTCTGTTATTGAGGGGTACTATGAGAAAATAGTTGGGAATTTTCAAAAAGCATCGCTATCGACTTGGAGGACAATCGCGCTATTGTTGAACGTATTTACCACAACTAAAAACATTACCTATGCTATACACATTTCGAATCGCGCTAACACAACGTTAACTATTGTTTAGTGACAAAAGAGAGGCGTTGAAAATGTTTCAGGCGCATTAAATGAACTGCCAAAAGCTAAAACAAAACTAAGCCATAATCAACAATGTTCCGTTGGCATTTAGCGCGATTGGCCTCCTGTCTATGTTGAATTAAGTTGTAAGTTAAAACTTCAAAAGCATCAGCGTGTTAATTCCGTCTTTAAGTTTCCATCTATTTTCGATTAATTATCTATTAACTAGTCCTGTGCTTCACAAGAATAGATCAGCTGCATCTCATTCCTGACATGTCGTAAGAGTCGACTACGGAACTCGAGAATTCTCTCAGCAACTCAACAATAGATAGAATTTCCTTTACGATTCTGCAGATCTAGCTACTCCATTCCGGGACAGCCGTGTGTATATTTGATGATGATTTTCGTGGTGGTGATTCAAGGTGGTGGTGGTCTAATGCGACGTGTGCCTCCCAAAACGGCATATAGATAGAACTATAGTCGTGCGTGGTTCGTACCTTTAACTTATTTAGGTACTGATTTTGATGTTATAAAGTTACCTTAGTTATATTCCAAAAAGTATTTGAGTCAGACGGCGGTGATACAAAAACATGTGCCTATCTTTTTAGCAATGTAGCTTTTAAAATGATCCATATTGCGAATACGCCATAAAAACGAGTTAAGAGCAAGTAGCAAGTTAATGATTGGCACTCATGTAACCAAAAAAGCATTATTCCAAATGTATTAAGTTTATTCATTAGAATTTTAAGGAGTATCCCCGCAGTAGTGGAAAGAAATAAATTAAGGAACACTTTTCTTTTACAAGTTTCTTTTATACTTGAAGATAAATGATCTAACTTTGCATGCAATAGTAAAATTGATAGTTTGTAAGGGTCTTACATTTTTATGTCTGACCTTCAAATGGAGGGCAGTAGAAATAAAATAGGGTCCGACTTTAGTTTATGGAAATGGTTTTATTTGATAAAAAACGATGTTGTAAAATTTGTACGAGATTGTTGGCGTGTTGTTACGAATTATTTTAAAATGCATAGGTAGATGGACTCTAGGTTAACCTTACATTTTTAACGGCTGACCTAGTTTTCAGTTATTTTACTTATACTACAGGTGATTTTTGGTCGTCAGCGTTCCCGAAAACTACAGAATCTCCTTATTATCACAATAATTTTTCTCCATGGAAGCATACCTGGGAAGTGTCTGGTTTCCAAAATATTAGGGTCCAAATTTGAGTAAATAGACTGTGTTTTTCTGCATAAATTCACATTAACACGTGTAGCAAGATTTTTTCATGACAAATAATTAATATCTGTCTATGAAAAAAGTAGCATAAACACTGGACCCTATAAATTTTGCCCGATCAAGGAATTAAAAAAATAAATTACATCGTTTCCTAGCTTTTTTTCACATAAACTTACTTTATTTGATGTACTACGTACCTTTCGTTAAGGGTGGCGACGAAAAAACACCCTGTATAATACTGGACAATAAGTACATTATTTTAGACATACCTAGATTTCACCGTGCTTATTATTTTATTGGCACAAAACGTCAAATAGTTAACGATTTAGAAAGTAAACTGAGTAATATTAGGTGATTATACCTACAATCACCTAATATTACTCAGTTTACTTTCTAATCTATTCAAAAATTGTTTTATTGAATCCATTTCTTCAGCCATCTTATCTATTTTTTCATTTATAGCCACTATTGGATTGGAACCATCAGTGTATGTAGCTAATTGGTTTTTCATTTCATCCATTCCTCCATCTAACTGACATAAGCGGCTTAATATATCGTCATGTCTAGCCGTGAAGTTAGCGCGCTTCTCTTCCATTTCGTCCTTCGCCTTTTTCAGCTGCATCTCTTTCTCCTCTCGCTTTTCCACTATTGCTTCGTGCATCTCGTTTAGTTTTGTATGGAATAACTTATAGTTAATCTCATCATCCATTTGCTTTCTTTGTTCCTGGGCTTTGGTTAGAATGGCGTCACGTAGGTGACTTGGTAAAATCTTGTAGTAACGCCATCTTGGTTTTCCGGGATTCAACGTCAAGGTGCACATAACTCTTCTTTTATGTTTGATTTTGGTATTAACGTGTTTAGGTAAGATATTCATGAATACCCTGTTATAAACCAGTGTGTCTAAAGTGCTTAAAAATTCTACTTGCTTTTCCAATCTACGTATATTACCGAGGATTTCTAGATCGTTGATGTCATTGACAGCAACACCTACCATTAAGTTCATTAAAACTATAGCTGCCAAAATAAGGAAGATTAAAAATATAATACGAATTATGATTATTGAGGTCGCCAGTTCTTTTGTATGTTCTTCGTCGAATAAGGCTCCGTAATCGAACTCTGACGTCATCATTACCATTGTTTTCACTAAAGCTGCCCATGGACCTTCGAAAGGAGTTTGTGATCGGAATTGTATCATGAAACTTAGAGAAAATCCGATAACAAGGAACGCAAAGGTCAGAAGAATCTGAAAAAGAATACATATATTAAAAGAGTTAATTTCGTGTGTAAGCCAAGATAGAATCTGTGTAATTGGTGTAAATAATAGAAAATTACTTACTTTGACCACATTAGAAGCCACTTTGCCAAACATAAGTACATAGTAGCCCCAGTTAGGGAATCTGGATAGCAAAAACATCATTTCCATCCAGGACAGGAGTACAGCTGATGTTGCTATATGCCTTGGCCAAGCTGCATCCGCCACCCATGTGGTGAGCATAACAGCCGGTGGCAACATACAAGCCAGCCCTATCGAAGCAAATTTTATCCAGGTTTCCATTTGTAAGAAATATCTACTGCTTTTTACATTCATGTAGAGAAGTTCCTGAAATGAAATGAGAATTATGCATTATGCTATTTCTATCTTACCTATATCTCATAGTTTTGTTGTTAATAAGATAACTAACCTGAAGTAAAATGATACCCGTCATAGCATACACCACATAGCCCCAAATATGAGGACTCAACCAGTCAGGTGGGGTATCTTCAGTGTCTTTGTAAAAGAATACTGACACAATGAATATAGTAAGAGACACCAGAAACATCGCATAAAACGTTATCATAGTATAGAAGAATGGCAAAAGTGCTTTCCATTTCAGGTAAAGAAAACTCTCCACTAACGGATGGACCAGTAGCCTCTTCTGACCGTAGCGATTACCAGTCTTTAGAAGTGCTTCTATAACTTTCATCTGCTGCATTTCACACACAGTTGGCATTAATATTCTATAGTCTACTGTTATAATCGATTTGGGATCTTGCAAGTTTTTCTGATTGGTTGAAATGTACGAATCAAAAACGCCTTCCATAAAATCTGTTGGTTTGGTCAAGTTATTAATTATCATGTCTATAGCTGTTCTTCTAAACTTTTTCGGGCCATCAGTATACCCAGATAAGTCTGCTCCTTCTTTGAGGAGTAGAGCTATAACATCTCTACTACCATGATGACCAGCAGTGTGTAATGGAAACCATCCATTGTTATTAACTTCATGTATAGTAGTTTTATCATAATCAAGTATGAGTTTAGCGATTTCTTCATGATTTTTCAAAGCTGCTATATGCAAAGGAGTTGACGCTTTATGCGGACTATCAGTAGTCCGTAATCTTATGTCAATGTGTTTTGATATAAGAAACTTGACACATTCTACATGGTTATTAGCTACAGCAAAATGTATGGGTCCGAAGCCTTTTCTATCACCAGCTGTTAAAGTATTTATCATACTCGTAGTGACTGTTGGATTGTATTCCATTAAATATTTTAGAATTTCGACATTGCCATAGTCTGCCGCCAAATGGAAGTAGCTGACATCGCCAGGCAACATAAGTTTTATTGCTGCGCCTTCACTTAAAATAGCTTTAACACATTCCTCGTTGCCATGTATTATTGCTTTTGCTAATGGTGTTTCTCCTTCATCATTCTGGACGTCTATGGCTGCTTTTACTTTTGCTACACTGAGTATTTCAGTGAGAACATCTACATTGCCTAATGCTGCAGCTGAATGAACAGGAGTATCCCCATCATTTGCCTGAAAAGAGATTAATATTACAGTACAGGAAGCTTAGCTATTATAAGATGAAGATTGAGACCTTTTTTATTTTATCTTGTGTTTTTTTCTGTGTACAATAAAGAATTATGAAAGACTCTAAGTATATATTATATATTAGGTACACTGCCGAAAATGTCTTAAACCTAAGAGTGTAATTAATCAATTACAGTAAAGCAACACACACCCCAGGTACCCAAGCTGCTTCAACTGCAGCTTGCAGCACAGTGTGCCCTTCTCCGTCTTTCACATCCACCATCGCTGATAAGGGATCGTCGTTTTGGCCATAATATGCCAGAACCTAAACATAAGATTTTATTAGTTTCAAGATACTTACTCAAAATATACTTTTCTTTAAATTATTTACTTACGCCATTATATTAAACAGTTTTTATAAAAACTATTTGGTTCAAAAAGCAATTTAGTCTTACTTAGTTTCAAGATACTCAAACAAAATATACTTTTCTTCAAATAATTTAATTTAATAAAATAATTAATTTAATTACGCCATTATATTGAATACCTAGTTTTTGTAAAAACTATTTTCAAAAAGAAATTTTGTCTTACTAAAGTAAGATGTAAGAGTGTAAGATTAAAATCTTACACTCCTTAATTTCAACTACATCTCAGGCATAATAATATTTACGGCCAATTTCGATACTAGAGATTATAAAGATTCTTGGATTTTTTAAAGTCCGATATTTGTATAAAACAATGGAATATTTAATCTGATTTAATTTAGCGTAATAAAAATACAAAACTGCGAGGTCATAATTTAAAATAGCACAGGCATCTCACATAGCAATCCCCGTACTTTACTACCAAAGGGAGGAACCCTTGGAACAAACTACAGAAGAAGTGGTTTTGGCACCAAGTGTCAATAATTTCAAAAACAAACTTGACAAAAATTAAAGAACATAGAAAAACCTAAGAAGAGAACATTCAGATACAGGCAAAATCAGTTGCCTCAACTGCCTGCCTGTTTACATATAATAATAATAATGTTACGATCGGCTAGTTTACCTATTGACTCACTAGATGTCGCTAGTAGCAGAGTAGAACGCGATATCGTTTACTAGCATGTTCCAGTAATCTCAGCGTGTTTGGTATATGAATTGTTGAATGAACGCCCTAGAACGTCCAGGCTTGCCCGGATTAGTGTTGAGTAGGACACGACTTGAAAAAGAGTTTGTAAGAGTAGCCTCTTTTTTGTCCTGAGCCAGTCATCAGTCCCACTCAAATGAGGCAGGCGTACCTACTGACTGAACCATTTGAAGTTATTATAGTACGAAAATGCGCGCCTCCTGAGCCTCAAATGTCAGACGCACGTGCTTTTGTCATGGCGCCTCGCCCCATGGAAGACAATATATTTCTCTCTCGCTCAAAATGTCAGACGCGACGACGTGACGTGATCACGTGACGTGCTTGTCGTTTGTCTGCTGCTCGCTCACCGCGACAAGAAAATTGAAGTGTACAATTTAAAATTTCAGCACTCTTACATTTTGACGCAGTCCGGGACAAATGAAGCGCCTCTTGTATGTCCTACTCAACACTGCCCGGATAACACCTCGGGTTTTTGTAGATGGGTCGCCGGGTATATTCCCGAATGTTCGGGACCGAACGTCGAGCCGTATAAATACGGCGGATCTCGGCCACGGAGTCATCTTAATTGAGCTGTAATAATTGGAGCTAAACAAGCGAAGGAAAACATACCAGCGATAGTGAAGAAAGTGATAGTTTAAAGTGTGTTTAGTGATAAGTGCTGTAATTTTGTAACCTCCTCCACCCATAAAAGTTTAACACCTACGCCTACCTTTTAATCGGCAGCTCCGAATCACCCGTACCCAGTACTAAATTGGTGTCAGAAGTGGGATTTGGATAGAATGTCGATTCAACAAGGAAGGCATGGAGCGAAGAAGTAGCATTGTCGGTGAGCCGGAGACCGTGGAATCTGTCGTGCAGCAGTAGCAGCGGCGACATCACCTTCGGTAAATGCTATGCTTCGAGAATGTTTTAGTCAACTAATCAAATGAAATGGAAATGGTGGAGGGGCTAGCGTAATCGATAAACATTTAAAATGGACAATATTTACATGCGAACTACTGCAAGACCTTTGGGATTAAGTCGAATGTTGGGAATATCGAGAAAGTGGTCTCTGAGCTGGACGACCCGTGTGCTAACATCTGCACAGACGTTGAGGCAACTAGTCGGTATTGAAGGACGTCACCAGGAGCCGCACTCGGAGGAAGTGCACGGGGCGGCTGAGGGGGTGAAACGGGTTGAAATGGAAGTGGATCCGGAGGAAGATTTACCTCAATAGTCAAGTCGACAGCGCTTGAGGACATTCGGATGGACGTGACGGAGTCGGACGTGGAGATCGTACGCCAGAGCCGCACTCGGGAGTAGTGCGTGATGTGGTCGAGGAGGTGAAGCAACGAGGTGGATGGAGGATCTGGAGGACTTGGCTCTATATATGGCTGCAGTGATTTGACCACATGGGCGTTGGCTCGATGAAGTGATGTGGTTGCGTCGATTGGAGTAAAGATTGTGGCAATGAGTCAGAGGCACGCTGGTGATGTGGAACAGGTGGAAGATCCTAAGCAGAAGAGTGATGAAGAATTGGTTATGGCTAATGGGAGAAGGATATGGAACAGGAAACTGGTTTTGAGAGTGATGCCTATGGATAAGGAACAGGAAAGTGATATGCGCTTGGATGGTGTTAGCTCAACAAGTGGCAGTATTGGTTTGATGTAGTGCAATGTGGAACTATAGCAACTGGAAGGTTAGACGCAAAAAGAAGCGGGATTGTTTTTGGCTGCATCATCTGTGCGGCGTAAAGAGAAGGCACTGATTTATGGAAGATATGGTTTGTGCCGAGCAGAGTAGTTGCCCGACGGCGTCGCAGGAGATAAGAAAAAGATATATGACCGGAGCTCTTTGTGGCGGCAGCGAGATGTTCGGGACGAAATCTCTAGGAAGGGGGCAGTGTTACATCGGCTAGTTTACCTATTGACTCACTAATGTCGCTAGTAGCAGAGTAGAACGCAACGTTTACATGTTCCATTGTAATCTCAGCGTGTTTGGCATAAATTGTTAATGAACGCCCTAGAACGTTCCAGGCTTGCCCGGATAACACCTACGGGGTTTTTGTAATGGGTCGCTCGGGATATTCCCGAATGTTCGGGACCGAACGTCGAGCCGTATAAATACGGCGGATCTCGGCCGACGGAGTCAGTCTTAATGAGTCTTGTAATAAGATTGGAAGCTAAACAAGCGAAGGAAAACGATACCAGCGATAGTGAAGAAAGTGATAGTTTAAAGTATGTTTAGTGATTAGTGCTGTAATTTTGTAACCTCCTCCACCCAATAAAGAGTTCTAACACCTACGCCTACCTTTTAATCGGCAGCTCCGAATCACCCGTACCCAGTACGTAACAATAATAATAATAAAATATGCAAAAATCTCTAGAGATTGAAATTGGCTGATAATGTCAAAAGAAAAGCAAATTAGCAAGCGAATATCAAGTCCATACCTACCTGTAAACCGGTTTCGAATTGTCTCTTCACACAGAGATGCAACGCAGTCTCCCCAGTGGCATTCAAGCAGGTGATGCAAGCTCCACAAGCAAGGAGTTCATTTATAGCTTCTATATTTTCCAGCTCCACAGCTATGTGGAGAGGAGTATTTATATTGTTCAACCCTCTCGGCTTCATTGTGTTAAACATACCGCCAGCTTCTACCAGCGTTTTCAAGGTTTCTGTGAATCTGAAACAAAGAATAGCATAGAAGTTTGATTGTATCATAGCATAAGAATTCTAGAGCTTGGCCCTAAATGGATACAGTCCTTATGTTGAATATGTACTTATCAAAATCAGAAATAATTTATTGTGCTTCGTAAGTTTTCATTTAAATATTATCTTTAAATTACAACAAATGGAGATGAGATGCCAACATACTTTTGGTTATCAATCTCAATATTGTGATAGAAGCCAGCACCCAGCACATCAAGAGGTGTTCGACCAGCTGCATCAGCGATGTTCGGGTCGGCACCAGCTGCTAGCAGGAGCTTCACACAGTTCACACGAGCACAGCTTGCAGACACGTGGAGGGGTGTCCATCCGGCTTGGATTAAGGGCAACTGAAAAAGAAAATGGATGTGTAATCCATAGAAGTTTCAAGTAAGTACTAAATGCAGCTCCCAACCTATTAACCACAACCCACTAACACATGAAGGGGTGCTCTTCCATATGTTAAGCATGCCTCACCTTCGATTCTATACCTTTTCATCATGTTTAATGAATTCTGTTTTACCTGCACAAATACAGGATGATTTTTGGTCGTCAACGTTCCCGAAAACTACGGAATCTCCTTCATCATCACGATCATTTTTCTCCATGGAAGTATACCTGGGAAGTGTCTGGTTTCCAAAATATTAGGGTCCAAAGTTGAGTAAATAGACTGCGTTTTTCTGCATAAATGCACATAGACGCGCGTAGCAGGATTTTTTCACGAAAAATAATTAATATCTGTCTATAAAAAAAACTAACATAAACACTAGACACTATAAATTTTGCACGATCAAGGAATTAAAAAAAAAAAATTCAAAAAAAAAAAAAAATTCCCAGCATTTTTTTTGGCATAAACTTACTTTATTTCATGTATAGAATACGTACCCTTTGTTAAAGGTGGCCACAAAAAAACACTCTGTATAAATATAAAGAAACTTGAGAGGTGTGGTTGCAACTTTAAAATTTTTAGTTGCAAAATGTTAGGTAGGTACACTATCTTAACCAAGTCTAAGCCTACTAGCAAACGAGATACTAACTGTCCCTTTGATCTCTCTGCAGTTGTGGTCAATGTTGTCCTTCCAGGTTTTGGGCAGCAGTATGTTGACTTCACCCAGGTCACATCGGACATTGGCCAGGTCTTTGGTCTTGTTGCAGAGCTTTCTGACATCTTCTTCACAGTCGGGAGATATGTTTTCAGCGCCAACTCTTTCTAGGATGTCTATAATCAAAGACAATAAAGAATTAGGGCCTTTACGAGGACACGGGGAAGCCATCAAATGTATTTCAAATTCCTATAATTTGGTCTCCATAGTTTGCGTCATTAACACCAGACCTAGATAAATGTGATTAATACAATAGTAATCACAGACCGAAACAGTGGCATCAGAAAATGGCGGGATGCGGGCGCCAACTAAATAAGACAGCTTTCGTGCTAATGTACGTACATGTCATACAACTATGTGTCCAAGTATGTATCCTCCAGTGTTAATAGGATTAATAACCCTTTATAGGAAGTTGTATTGTATTGTATGTACGAGAAAGGTGAAATGCTAGTAGGTAGGTTAGGTTAGGTACGAGTAATTCGTGAAGAAGATACGAGGGATTGATTTACAATTTGTGGATTAAGAAAAGTTACAAAAAGCATTGAAACGATATCGCAAATTCTGTTCTTAAAACACGTCAAAAGAGTTTAATCAAAGAATTTTCACCGAAAAGAACTGTTCTGGCATAAAAAGTCAATCTGGCAGAAAATTGTTTGGAGTTGGTTCAGAGACGATTTTTGTAAGATTTTATCAAATATTTTAATAAGTTTTGGATACGAGAGATTGTTTTGCGTAATGGAGATTGCTCAAAATTTTATGGTAAGTAAAAGTTAATAATAATATCATAAGTTGTATAGACTTACTTTATGATAATGTAATATTACGAATCTTTAGAATAATCTACTTTAGGTAATATTAGGTAGAGTTAGGTAGATATTGCACTTTTTCAGCTTTGTAGAATACTTAGATTAATGATTGGTCTTCGCTCCGGAGCGAATCATTATTATAAGGTACTTATAACTTATATGATTGTTACTAATTTTACATAACTTCAAGTTTCATCTAAATCCATACTGTGGTAGTTTTATATATAAAATTTTCGACTAACAAACTTTTGCATTATTTCTTATTAGTGGGCAAGTAGGTACCTACTCATGAACAAAAATATTGATTCCAATTATTTAAACATTAACTACCATTTGTGCCTTTTCTTACTGATGTTGGCATCTCACTATATTACAGACAAATGAGGAAACATCTTTAAAAGTGATGGGCCAAGTTTTGAACCATAGATGGTTCCAATGCGGAGTGACGTCATCATCCCCTAAGTCCCCATATTATTTAAAGCCCGTAATGAAATCATAAAAGACCTCTAATTAAAACGGCCTTTATTGTTTGATGGGATTTCCTTGTGATTTGGCGTTTTAAAAGAGATTAAGCTTTCACTTTGCGAGTTCTCATTACTTATCCATTCTTGGAAAGGTATTCGGTTCATCCATTCTTTATTGTTTACCTCAATTGAAAAGGAATATACACATACATAACATAGCACAACCACCGCAAATTATCCTCAGAAAGATTGGACGGAATTGTGTACATATCCACAGCCGATTGGTGTAGTGGGTAGTGACCCTGCCTGCGACGCCATAGGTCCTGGGTTCGAATCCCGGTAGGTGCAAACATTGAGATGATGAATATTAATGTTTGTTTCCGAGGCATAGATGTTTATATACTTATCTATGTATTTATATACCATTGCTTAGTACCCACGACACAAGACCTTATGGATCTTAATGTGGGACTAAGTTGTAATGTGTTGTGAAGTGTGTGAATATTTATTTATTTATTATTCTAGGCAAATATTTCCAAGTCACTCATGAAACTGATTATTATTACTGAATAAGGAATGCTAATGATGCAGATTATGATGAAGAGTTGCCATAACCAGTCACTCTAATGTAACCATTACGTAAATGGTGAACACCACGCGGCCGAGTTTATGTGGGCATGCCCTTCATCATTATCATCATCAGTCTCAGCCTTGGGAAGCCCACTGCTGAACATAGGCCTCCCTCGACAACCTCCACTCCGACCGGTCGGAAGCAGCCTGCATCCAATCAAAGCCCGCGACCTTGGCTAGGTAGGGCATGCCCTTAGTGATCCATTATTTTGATGATGCAGTTTGATCTGATTCCAGGGTCCACATGCTACGGCAACCATGACGAGAATCAACGAGAACGGGAATGTGGTTGGCACGATTATCGTTAATTGCGAAGGTATATGTAACTGTAACATATTTTCGCGTTTTAATTAAAAACTACACAATATATTAAAAATGTGCTACTATACGTTTTTAGAGTATGTTTAGACAAGTCTATTGATACAAAAATTGAGGCTTAAATCGCTCTGGTATGCCTGTAAAATGAACAAATTTGATAAAAGAGAGGTATCTTTAACATAATTTTTTATCGTAAAAAAGTCTATGAATCGTGTTTCTGCAAACACAGAAACTGAGATAATATAGTGTAGAATTCGGTTAAATAAAATGAGAAAACGATGAAAAAATTAAACATCACTTTCCTATATATTGTAATGGCTTCGAAAAATCGACTTAACTAACGCCAATTTTAGCGATTCGTCATCTTAACATACACTTTTTGTTGATCTATATTTTATTTGGAAAATAATTTAGGGGCAAGGAGGCCTTCGCTCGTTTGTTGCCCCGAGGCCCCCGGACCTCTAAATCCGGCCCTGACTATTGGGTAAAAGAAGAAGAATTTTCATTCGCACTTTTTCACCACATTTATCTTTTACACCCCTAGCTGGATAAATTCTGATGCAATCAAGTATAGTCTTAGAAGTAGAACTGTGCGCGGAAGTGTGGTTGGCGTCGACAAAACCACCCAAGGTAATAAAAATATAGACAAATCTATGCATTAGAACAGCAGTTTCGCTAGTGTTCCGCTTCTCTTACGGATACCATATGGCGAATTTACTGCAGTTTCGTTCCATTGTTAATAGTTTCGCAGCGTTACTTTACTTCATTTCCAGGGTTTCCTGAGACTACTACCCTGGACAGTTTGACTGCAGCTACCTACTCCACTCACATGAGGAACCTGTCTCATTACTCCAACAATGCTCTTAAGGAAATCGTAAGTTTAGGTTCTGTTATTGTCATCTTAGTTGGTAAGTTACGGTGAAAGATGCATAGGTCCTGAACGATGAGCAGGCTGTGAACCTGCTGGGGTACAGGAAACGTTTAGCGCTTTAGTGCTTAAAGGAGCACCTGGCCCACTTAATATATGAATAATACATTCTGAAAATTATTAATAAAGAAATGATTTTTTTTCATCCGAGTGAGATTTAAACTCACGACCTATCGCAAACCGTGTTTTCGCCTAACCAACTGAGCTATCGGGTCAATTAACTCGGATGACGAATTTTACCATTCTCTTTTACATTACGTTTTTGGCAACGTTATTTTTTCATCCCGATAGCCATACACTAGCCAAATCTCGGTAAACAAAGCTGAATCCCTCAGCACAATGAATTATCTATGAGATATGAATAATAATGACGTGAGTTCAAATCTCACTCGGGTGATTTTATTTTTTATTTTCTTAATAATATTTATAATAATGGCTATACAAGCGGCTTGCTGTACCCAACATGTTAACTTATACATTCTCCCTAGGCTATGCTCCCTAATTAGAGTAGCCAGAACTTCAGGATTAAGCATAGATGGGACAGATGTTAATGATCAGTTACAAGTTGCTAGCTTGTAGCCTGAGAGAATGGCACGAGTTCATTAGTAGACTCCTACGACATGCACGGAAGGAGATGCAGCTGCTGTTTTCTGATGAAGACCCGCATCCACACGGCAAGGAAAATAATGAAATTGGGATTTTCTTATTATGTTATTTTATTATGCTCGTTATGTTCTTTTAGGACGTAACGGACGAGCTGGTGGTGCTAAGACTGGTGTCAAAGAAAGCGGAGGCTGTAGTAGCTCCCGACCATGAGTTTCATCTCATTGTGGTTATGAGGCGAACTTAAGTTAATAAAAGATTAATTAAATTATTTTATTTATAATTTATACGCTTTCATTTATAATATGTAGCGGATAGAAAATCTTTCGCAATACTAGTATTAAAATGTATAGGTAGAGCTTGGTATTAATATGAAGTCAGGTACGGATGACGGCAGTCAGGAATGAGAAGGGGCAACAGACCTTTTTAACGAAATTCTGTAATTGTTGAGGATTCTCAATGTGTGTATTTGGCTTATATTATCCTAGCCAACTCATTTCTGTTATAGAGGAATAGTTCTGTAAATAATCTATCAAAGGAACGGCACTTAGGTGTTTACCTTCAGGAAAATTCAGCAGAATAGCCATCTGTCTGGTATTCCCCTTCCATGCAGCGAGATGCAACGGAGTTCTACCATTTCGGTCGAGTCGATGCTTTTCCGCTCCGAACTTGAAGAGTATGGCCAGTGCATCCCCTCCGGTGAGGGCAGCCATGTGGCAAGCAGACACGAAGTCCAGACGGCATGTGGCATTAGGATTAGCACCAGCTTTGAGCAACCTGTAAAACAAATTAGATTGAGCTGCGACGATTGGAAGCGGCCTGCAACCAATTGTATTTTCATCTAGCGGGTGGCCTTCGTAGGCTGATACGTTTATAGTGTTACGGGAAATCACGGCAATCAGCAGAGCTATAACGTTTCACAATGTTTCAAACTCTTACCTTTCAATCTCTTCCACGTCATGACCCTCAATAGCCTCCAGAAGCTCTGTGTTCAGTCTCCTTAGTCTTCTGTCGCTTCGTCTCCATTTCCTGGGCATCATGTCAGGGGTGTCTCCAGGGGAGTTGTTGGCAGTGGATGGCACTGATGATGGTGTGGTGGCGATGGTCAGTTTGGACACGTTTGACGGTAGCCTCGGATGTCTGCAATGGTAAAGCAATTGGTGCTGGCTAATAATAATAAAACATTTCCTATTGGATTCGTTACCGGCTAGACTGTTGTATTTGTGCCTTGAAGGCGGCGGTAGACTCACACCTTACCACGTGGGACTTAACAGGCTAACTGGTGAAAAGCGGGTGTGTAATTTGCGCACATTTGCGTTACCTCTTTGGGGGATAATGAGTATGTAGGTATATATATGTATCGGTATGTAGGTCTAGGCAGTACTATAAAGTTTTAAATTGGGCTGTATAGTGGCTGAGTTAGTAGCATTCTAGAGTTAATGGCTTTTTAATGTTTATCGAGGTTTCGAATCGAGAAATATCCCATTGTTTAGTCTAGCTAGATTTTGAGCAAAACCACAGAATGCTACGCAAAACAGTTTTCATGTTATGGACCGTATTATTCAAGTTTGAATGATGTATTTGTTTGTTCATAAGAACATTTGCTGATAGGAGATTCACTGGAATACTATTAAATTCATCTCATTCGTAAAGATCACAGGTAAAGATACTATGTGGTTTACAGAGACATGATACGGATTTAAATTGTATTGCACTTCAGTTTTGTCATTAACTAATTATATTTTTTTACAAGGTTTTTAGGTAGGTAGTCTAGTAGTTTCTTTTATTCTTTAGTTAGTAATTATGTAAAGCGATATTAAAAGCCCATCTTTTTATGTTTAGGCATTAATGTTCAGCTTAAACAATGTTTAATTTATTTTGTGATAACACCGGAAATGTTATTTTTTTGTCATTTTCATGAGACGCAAACAGTACTATATAATATAAATATATTTACAATACATAAGTAGCACATACACCAGCAAAGTGTCTACCAATAAATTTGGAATATCTGCCAAATTTAGGCAATATTTAGCTTAAATTTTATTGTAATAACGGTCAGTATTTACCTACCAATTACTATATTCGCCATTTAGAGGGTTCACTACAGTTTCGTACCTTCTTATTCTTCTTCGTAGGTTCTTTCTTACCTACCTACATAGTACATACAATTAGCAGGTCGTAGTTATGCCCATGTCAATGTCGTGGCCATATCGTAGAATTGATCATTTCATGAAATGGTCGAGCATTTCATGAAATGGTCGCATTTCATGAAAAGTTCAACTGTCTATTGGCCACATCATGATATGGTTTGGGCAGATCGATGATTAAAAATCGTTTCTCGATATGGGCAACTAAACGCCCGATCATTTCATGAAGTGGTCAAGATTATTGATCATATCGTAAAATAGTTACATGAATCACCGGTAGAGGCGCTGCGCGCGTTTTATTTATGTGTGAAGATGGCGGATTTTTCTTTTTAGGTTATAAAACAAATTAAAGAGAGTAGGGTGACTATGCAGAAGAAGTTCACGGATAGTGTGTTATATTGTATAATGTATATTAGACTTAATGGTGGTTTATAATAATATTGTTAAACAAAAACCTTAGATTACGATAGGTTAGGTTAGGTTAGGTTAGACTATGACAAATGACGCACGAGCCGAGCGAACGGAGCGAGCGTGCCCAGGCAGCGTCCGGCGATGTGCCAGATGCGAATCGCTTTTGTAAAGTCTTTTATGTTTTTAAATATTATATTGTGAAAATATCACATAAATAATAGCAAAAAAAATCATACCATCATACCTTATGGTATACTTATATATGGTGTAAGCTCTTACCACATTCGGATTTTATGGACACCCTGTTAATACGATTTGGCCAAACGTGGATGACAAAATCGTGAAATGTAGACGATTTAACGATCTGGTCAAATTGAATTGGCCACTTCATGAAATGCGACCACTTCATGAAATGCTCGACCATTTCATGAAATGATCAATTTAACAATATGGCCACGACATCAACATGAGGTCACTGTATAGGTAAGTATTATGATATAATGTTTGTTTCTTATAACTCAATTCTCGTAGATTGTTATCATCTTAAGTGTGTCATGAAGGAAGGAAGAAATGGAGACGCGATAGTCAATATAGGCTTAGCATTTGATAATGTACCAATCACTGGCTAACAGCTTCTTTCCACATTATGCGTGACCCTAGCCAGAAAGTATACTCTAGGAGATTTTGTATGCAGCTAATTAGTGTGTTGTTAAAGGTATGTGTGACGAAAATCCAGTGAATTAGGGTACTACAGCACTTCCGCCCTGAACGGTCTGAACCGTGATTGCAGCCAGAAAGTATGGAATTAAAAGATTTTTATTTATAGTGAATTAGTGTGTCATGGTCTTCAATTTATTAATTTTGCGTGTTCCAAATTTTTAGTTTACCAGGGTCTTACAACGATGTCCTGGTGACCAAGAGACTGCCAGAGATGACGATAGGATCTTGACAAGTGTAGTCGTTGGCAGAATATGTAGGTACCTACAGACTCCTGGTGGAGAAAATAAACAGCGATGATGATGGTCTCTACCAGCGCCAGAATGACAGTTTACCTGTGATTGTCCAAGGGCCCCAAATCCCCCGGTCTGGCCGGTACCTGGCGCTCCCCGGCCCAGGGTAGCAGAGGCTGCAGGTTGTCCCCATCCTCCTCCGGGATGCCTTGCTCTACGTCTGGGAAGAAATTTGTAATGAGTACCATAGAATTTAATAGTAACGGGCTTAACTGTTCGGAATCATAACTGGTGTTTGCCTCCCCGGCTGGTCCTCCATTCTGATAACTTATGATTGTGATCACAGGAAACTACAGTCGCTAACATACCAGATACCTACGAACACCTAGTATGCAACAAAAGAAAATATAAGTGAGTACAAAGAAGATCTTTTCTAGAGATAAGCTTGCCATTTGTACATGCACTTCTTCTTTCATCTTGTAAGTTAATTTTTTTGTGTATGTGCAATAAACAATAAGAAAGAATTTAAACATTCCAAACATTTTCATGTAATTTTTAAATAATGATTGCTATGCTAAACGTGGCTCTGGTGATCTCGTTTATGATCCTGCAGTTCTGAATACCCCATTTCGGGAACACAGCCGTGTGTTGCGACCCTTAACGAAAGGTACGTACTCTATAGATCAAATAAAGTAAGTTTATGCCAAAAAAAATGCTGGAAAACGAAGTATTTTTTTTGAAAACACTATTTTAATTACTTGATTGGGCGAAATTTATAGTGTCCAGTGTTTTATGCTAGTTTTTTCATAGATATTAAATATTTTTCGTGAAAATATCTTGCTACGCGCGACTATGTGCATTTATGCACAAAAACGCAGTTTATTTATTCAACTTTGGACCCTAATATCTTGGGAACCAGATACTTCCCAGGTATGCTTCCATGGAGAAAAATGATCGCGATGAAGAGGAGATTCCATAGTTTTCGGGAACGTTGACGACCAAAGATCACCTGTATATCTAACTTTAGACGCAGTATTATTAATACCGTTAAAGTTTCGAATAGTAACACATAGTTCAATAAGTATATCGAGTCCATGAACGTATAAAGAACAACGGACGTAATACTGTCACTGCACAGATTGAAGCACCGTAATGTCGGCGCGTTGCGCATGTATGCGTATTTTCTAGTAGGCGCCGAGCTTACTATGCGTATGTGTGGGTGGATAACGCGTAAATACACATCTCTACTCCATGGAATATCGTTACCGAGCTTACTAGGAATGCTTCACTGTGTGTATTGACAACACTGTCCGTTATTCTTTATACGTTCATGATCGAGTCATGTTACGATTTATTAGAGTGTCAAATCCAAAGTTAAATGGTAGTTAAAATCAGCAGTTAACATTAAATAGAATTTCACAAACCGGTCGCGTTATCTATCTCTTAATTGCTAACTTAAGTTTGACAGAATAGGTTATGGTTATGTAGTAATACAAAATAAATAGTTCTTACAAAGAAACATCACTCACTTGCCTTGTGCTGAAGCACCAAAGGACGATGCCAACTTTGCCCACATAATAATATTAATTTCACGGCTAAATCACATAAAAACAGTTATTAAATCCGCGTATAAATAAGTCACAGTAAGTCAACTCGACCATCTCGACCACTTCCCAGACTTGTTCTAACATGTTATACTAACAAACCTATGATTATGCGCACAAACAAGGTCATCATCGGGCAGACGCATCGTCGCAGACTCTAAGGCATATTATCTCATACTAAGTAGGTACAATAGCTAAGAAAACAAGGTACATCGGCTTGAGTCTTGACACATGTTTACGTCAACATGAAATGTACATATATTATACTAGCGACCCGCCCAGGCATCGCACGGGTGCAACGCTGATACTATATAGTAGGTACATATAAACCTTCCTCTTGAATCACTATCTATTAAAAAAAAACCGCATCAAAATCCGTGGCGTAGTTTAAAAGATCTAAGCATATAGGTACATATGGACAGATAGATAGCGGGGAGCAACTTTGTCTTATACTATGTTACTGGTGGACGCCCGCGACTCCGTCCGCGTGGACTACAGAAAAAACAAAATGTCGAAATTATCCGGGATTAAAACACTTTGTCGGGCTAAAAAGTAGCCTATATGTTAAGTGGGACCTGTCACAATATATTCCTAAAAACTGCATCGAAATCTGTTCAGCCATTTCTGAGATTAGCGTGCACAAACGCACAGACAAACAGACAAACCGACAAAAATTCAAAAAAATTTTGATACTATTGCGTTGATAAAGGTCTCCTATAATATTTTTTCTCATATATCTTCCATGTTCACACAGCGATCCGTTACATTTTTATTATACTTATGTATAGAAGATATAGAATAGATAATGATACACGGCGCTGTTCCCGAAATGGGGTAGCATGAACTGCAGAATCCCATAGCCACATTATTGCGTGAGATGCAGCTGATGTGTTCTGATCACAAAAACCCGCAAGGTGAGTCCCTGACCATATCTTGTCAATCATTAAACTACTTACTTAACTAGATATATAATATGTACATTACATATAAGTAGGTTGTATTGGCTCCTATTAATTAAATTTATTAATAAAGAATTATTAATTTCTATTATTTATTATGTCCTACCATTAATATTGGCTCTCTTTTACATAGCATGATTTATTAAACAGCATCGCTCGATTTGTTTTAAATGGGCATATCACAATAAGGAAGTTATTTCAAATGCCTCTGCGAGTTTCTTGATATACATTAATGTAATAAATACAAGTATTTACTTAACACTATTACGAGTATATGAGCAAGAATGTTGCAAAATTGTCACTTAGCTCGTGCCTCGGAAAGCACGTAAAACCGTTGGTCCTGCGCCTGATCTCTCTCCGGTCGTGTCGGCTTTCCGTCCCATCGGACTATGAGAGTAACGGAATAGAGAGTGCATCTGTGTTTGCGCACACACTTGTGCACTATATTATCTCTTGCGTACCTGGCCAATCTCCGTAGAGATTGGTCGCCTTGGCCGAAATACGGTCGGAGATCATCATCATCATCATGAGCAAGGACTAAATATTTTCTTATTATAGTACCTAAGGATCAAAATAAATCTTAATATGGGACCTACAAGAATAAAGATAAGATAAGTAAGTACCTAGGTGTGTATTTTGGACGAATGGAAAATTATTTTTGTGACTCATTTATGGTGACTCTACCAGGCGACAATCTTCTGGCAATACATTATAGATAGCTTTTTAGTTCCATAAAATGATTCATTCAAAACACAACGACAATTTACGAGCGTAAATCTTATTACAAAGCTATACTATACAGGATGTAACAAAAGGGGTACCTATGTTAAGGGAAATGCTATAATAACCTATTGTGATCTCAATCTCTCGTATACACAGGGTATAAATTATTCAGATGGGCTATCTGACCATTTGAAAAATTGACCCCAATAGTAAAACTTAAGAGCTGGTGCTGATGCAGGTCTTCACTAGAATACATTTAGCTGAATCTTCTTTCGCGCATGTCATAAAATCAGAATATAGGGGAGTTTTCTTAGTTGAACTTGACACTGATATTTTTCATCTGACCCCGGTTTACCAAACGTGACTGTAGGATGTCATTTACTACGTGTCTATGTGCATGTTGTTATAAAGAGTTTATCTATAAATTTAGTAATTACCTTTAAAAACCGACATTTCCATAACAAATCTACAACACTGAATCCATCACTAACACATTTTAAGTCACTTTAAATAACATCACGAAATCACAACTGTAAAATTTGTCACTGAAATATTTATTTCATATCACTATTCCGAAATATATTATCTATACCGTGGGTATCACTAATATTAATAGAGTTAAAAATGTACAGAACTGGCATTATCATAAACGTCATTTGATATGATGCTTCGTTATTTAGAGTAATCTTATCTTATTGATAGGTTTTTATTAATTATATTGAGTATACAATGTGTAATATACATAGAGTGAAGAAAACATATACATATAGTGAAGAAAACAATATTTTATATCAGAAAATTTACGTGTCTTATATAAAAAAAATGTTATTCAGAGGGACATTAACCGACGGACACAAGATGTAAGGAACTGAAGAAACATAAAATGTTTATAATAACACAATAATTTAATTATCTTTTATAACGTCTAGCTCTTGTTATTGAGTCATAGCGAATAAAAGATTTTCCTCTAATGGTAAAACAATTTATTGTTATTCTCCCATTACCAAGTATTTTTCTTGTAAATTACGCTATGATATAATTTTCCTCAGTATGGACAAATATATAGAAACGTAAGTAGACATAAAATCTGTCGGGGGGGGGGGGACATAACTGGGAATAATCGGCACAAATACGTCATGGCTAGGTATAATCTTCAATAAAAAAAAAACAATTCAATTTCAATGTAAGTTATTTGTTCAATGTAAGTTTTAAGTTTATATTATGAACTAATAATATAAACTAACTACCTATACAATTACCTACTTGTAGGTACTCGTACTGCGTTTTAGTAATATACCCACAGGACAGTGGCGACCTTGTAATTAAATAACATTATTTATACAGGGTGATTTTTGGTCGTCAACGTTCCCGAAAACTACGGAATCTCCTCATCATCACGATCATTTTTCTCCATGGAAGCATACCTGTGAAGTGTCTGGTTTCCATAAGATTAGTGTCCAAAGTTAAGTAAATAGACTGCGTTTTTCTGCATAAATGCACATTGACGCGTGTAGCAAGATTTTTTCACGAGAAATCTATATCTATCTACCTTTACATATAATAAAAATGTAACGGATCGCTGTCTGTACATGGAAGATATATGAGAAAAAATATTATAGGAGACCTTCATCAGCGCAATAGAACCCAAAACGATTTTTTGTCTGTTTGTCGGTTTGTCTGTTTGTCTGTGCGTATGTGCACGCTAATCTCAGAAACGGCTTAACCGATTTCGATGCAGTTTTCAGGAATATATTGTGACAGGTCTCATTTAACATATAGGCTACTTTTTATCCGGGAAAATGTATTTATCCCGAATAATTTCGACAAGTTTGTTTTTTCTGTAGTCCACGCGGGCGGAGTCGCGGGCGTCCACTAATAATTAATATCTGTCTATAAAAAAAACTAGCAAAAACACCGGACACTTAAAAATTTCGCCCGATCAAGTAATAATTTTTTTTCAAAAGAATTTACATCGTTTCCCACAATTTTTTTGGCATAAACTTACTTTATTTGATGTATAGAGTACGTACCCTTTGTTAAGGGTGGCGACGTAAAAACATACCTAGTATATGTAGTAAAATATATATTTTATATATATTTACTGGATGCTATAGACTATAAATATACCTTTTAAAGTTTTCGCGTATTTAGCATAATTTTTTTAACTTTTACAAATATATAGCTTGTAGCCTGTCTAACACTTTCCTATATCTGTGTCATCGAGTATTATCAGAAGATAAACTCTACCCACCCGTATCCTTGAAGATTACCGATAGTGGGTTTTATTTAAGACATTTCAGTGTATTTATGGTCTATGGAACGATAGGAACAGTCAGGTACCATCACCAACCACAAGTCCCATATTTGCCTATAAGACATCCAATTTTATCGACATAAAAAAAGAGAGTGAAATTTTCTTCTTTTATAAGTTTATCCTTAAGGCTCCCACGGTCCATAGGCGTCGATAAGGTGAAACTATAACATGTAGCGCACTCATACACTAACGTCATTGGGAGTTTTCCACTAGACGACACAACCATGACGTTTCGTCATCTAGTACCTGTGGAGACCGTGTCGTGGTCATGTCATTTTCTTCAAGTATTTCTATTAGAGATGAACCGCGATTCATTGTCTTCTGTAGGTAATTTAGGTAACTTTGTGTTACCAAAAACCAGAAGCCGCAAGTCAAATACGAGTCGTACAATGAGTACTGAGCAAGTTAGATTAAACTCCGGTTAAGTCTCTCGCGGCTTTAACTTCCTGTGGTCCGAACGTTAACGAACATTGTAGTTGTGTCAGGCGAGACTTATGTATTTGTAGGTCGCGGCTTATTAACTAAGTTTCATGAGTAGTTAACTCATTACGTGTTGCATCATTATATTGTCAACTTATGGATGCCCGCCGTGAACTTCAACCGCGTGGACTGCAGAAAAAACTAATAATATAAATAATATAAATATAAATAACTGGATAAATAATATTTTACCCAGATAAAAAGTAGCCTTTGTCTTTTCTCAGGCTTTAAGCTACCTGTCTACCAAATTTCATTTCAATCGGTTTAGTACTTTTGGCGTGAAAGCGGGGCAGACAGACAGAGTTATTTTCTCATTTATCATATTAGTAAGGATTGTTTATGTCGCAGGCATATTATATAATCTGGCATATAGTATACTGCCCAGGCATTTAAAGAATACGAGTATCAGATAGATAATAATTTGCTTCTAGCACATGAACTCATTGGCAACATCATGGATTGGTGATGGTGCCAATGTTGGAAGATGAAAATTGTTCACTGGTCATCTGTAACATATTAATATAAGATTAAATATTAAATACAAATAGGTAAATCGTAAGTTTGTTTAATCGTTCTCCTAGCTACTAATATTACCTATAAACAGGAAAAGTGATAATTTTATCTCCAGCAATCCTGGTTTACTGGCAGAGAATGATATGTACCCAGGGCCGGCCCGCCCATACTCCAGGCGCCAAATCCTAGAGGGCGCCTAAATGGTAAAGATACAGGTATATATTATTAGGAGCAAACAGGAGAGATGCCATAATTGGATCTCGCTCTAATCTAAAATTTACTTCGGGCCGGCGCTGTATGTACGATCTACAATACGTACATACATACATACATACAATTGAGTTCGCCTTTATAATATTTTTCATAGTTAGGTCATAGAATTTTCATATCTTATGAAACGTGATAGTTATCTCTGAAACGGCTGGACCGATTTTGACGGGACTTCTCACTAGTAGATAGCTGATGTATTAATACTCCGATGTAATGATGATGATGATAATTTCGGCCAAGGCGACCAATCTCTACGAAGATTGGCCAGGTACGCAGGAGATATTATAGTGCACAAGTGTCTCTCAATTCCCTCACTCGCATAGTCCGATGGGACGGAAAGCCGACACGACCGGAGAGAGATCAGGCGCAGGACGAACGGTTTTACGTGCTTTCCGAGGCACGGGCTAAGTGAGAATTTTGCAACATTAAATGTAATAAGGAGTAACTAAAGCTATTTTTATTGTCGAAATTCCGACGGGAACGAAAAATACCGTGTATTTTAAAATTCACGCGGACGAAGTCACGGACGGTCCAAAACCACAAAATAACAAAACTAATTCGAAACAAATGCGAGAACTAATCTATAGACAGCTTTATGTCTATAAGGCACGACTTACAGATGTATTTCTACATATCATTTCTGTCTAGTAGCTGGACTGAATTTATGTTCTCAGAACTGGTAATCTAACCGACTTCATCTTGCACTAGGTGAGATTCAGGTCAAACTTGCCCCTTTGTATACAACTGTAGATAGGTATATTTTATTGCGAACGAATTTACAAAAATACAAAATAAAATATAGGTACATTCTCTTTTATTTGCTGATACATGTGTTGGCGGGGCTTCACTAGAATACATCAGTTCCATCTCCTTCCGTGCATGTCGTAAGAGTCGACTAAGGAATTTAGGGGCGTTGGATGGCAAAAACGATCAAGTCTTGTCGCGTGATCTGGGGGAGTCCTACGTCCAGCAGTGGACTGCAATAGGCTGACAAATCTCATGCCATGACCTAGCAACTTCTTACTGCTCTTTAACATCTCATCCCGCTATCCTAAACATGGCTCTAGGAGTTCCTTCATAATCCTGCAGTATCCGGGTACTCTATTTTTGGAACACAGATTTGTGTGTATATAGCTATGTTTACATATGTTTTATACAGGGTGTAACAGGAGGAGTATGTTAAGCGAAATGGTATGTAAGTTAAGTAGCCCACTATTACTGTACCTACTTATGCTAATGACACACACAAAATTTGAGACTGGAAATCACATGAAAATTATATTTTCGAGAATTTCGCTTATCATATCCTTATATCATAATGTAAATCTTGTGAACATTGGTTTGAAACAGGCTACATAAACAGCAAACATGAAACAAACTTGCAAAAGTGTAACTCACTGAAACTTTGTATTTGGTTGTTTTAAATCACTTACGCGATAACATGTTTATTTTATACTTAACACTATATTCTAGTAACTAACTCTACATTCTTGAATAGGACAGTAGTATCAGTATTTAAACTTAGTTTTTTTAATGTGAAAACTGTTACTTATATACCTATACCTACTAAAAACCCATTTGATACAAGGCCAGACTAGTTAGTTTCAGTCAACGGCCGCGGCAGTGTCTTGAACGATAAATTGACTATACTTAGATTTAATCAGTCCTCCATATACATGGCTATATCCCGAAATGGATTAGCCATAACTGCTGGATCAAAAAGGAAATCCCACATTCATGTTTAGCAAAGCGAGGACAGAGTTGCTAGCTTATCCTAGTCAACTCTTACAACAGACACGGAAGGAGATGCAGCTGATGTATTCTAGTAAAACCCGCATCAGCACATATTTTATTTGAAACATTAGATTGCCATGAATTTAGTTTGATGTGCTTTCGAAAAACTGGCTGCTGCTATCATTAGTCAAGCATGCGTAGTTGTATTAATCCTTAATTACCAAATTACATTTCAATCAGCGATTACAATAGAACAATTCTTGCCATCGTAAATCGCGTTAAATCCTAATGTTTGTCGATCAGACTAATCAATCAACACTAAACCAATTTGCATGTAATTTAGCTTCAAGGTATAGGTACTGACGACTTTAGTTAATACTCGTGCCACAGTGTAAGAGTTGTGCAGTGGGTCATTAGATTAGAATTATATTCGAGGTAAGGACATAAAACTTAAGCGCTTGTAAATCATTCAAGACCATACTCGTATGTACCGATCGATAAGCGCAAACAAGAATATGTTATTGCGACACCAGACCATATGTATCAATGATGATCAATAAGCGCAAACATCGTTCAAAACGTCAATAACGTCATGGTGTTTCAAACAGCAATTATTTGCTGGACCGCAATATTACGAGTATGACACTTAGAATTAGCATATTAATCATACTATGTATTTACGATGCATTATTAGACTTAAATATTTTACTTTCTTCCAGTATAGGTATATCTAAGCACATTATATCTTGTAATGTGACAGATTAGCCGTGTGGTGTCAGCTGAGTAGAAGAGCACCACCCCATGTCTGTCCGTAAGAGGCTCCCCTATGACAGTAGCCTTGTGGCGTGCTCTGGTGGAGGCTTACGTCCAGCAGTGGACTGTAATAGGCTGATCTGTAATGTGACAGACAGAAGAGTTTTTGTATTTGAATCCACGCAAGGCAAGTCAAAGCTGTCCTTCTCCTACTGTACAAGTTATGTTTCTTTGAATAAAGTATGTACGGGGACAGGACTATGGAGTATTAGGCATTCCAGTAAATTGAAATTGCTTTGGGGGCAGCACTGTCTTCGTTAATAAAGCAGATAATATTTCATAGTACATATAGGTAAAATCTTTTTATTAAGTATATATACTTAGATTTTAGTATCAAAGTGTAAAATAATTTTATTAGGTATAAGATTTTAAAAGTAGGTAAGTAAGTACTGAAGTATTTTCTTTATAATTCTTCTCCAAATCACAGGGATGAGTATAAAGATATTTCTATAAACTGCCACATTATCTTCTTAATACCGTTTTCAGAACTACACATGCAATTTGCAGCGGAATTTCCCATTTTATATATCGATAATACATTTTACGGTATTGGAAAATTTTAAAGCGGATTCTATAAGAAATTGTGTTATCCTTGCAAGTGGCGGGTACCTACCGTTGTTGCTTTTTCTATCAAAGATTAAGTATATATAGAATTTACGAGACATAATACAAAATATGGGTAGGTACCCTATTTAGGAAAAACATCCGTCCAAACAGCTGTAAAATGAAAGTTTTAAAATAAAAGGTAATATCGCATATGTAGGTATCTTGACTATTTTAAATTTACCTTTTACCATTATTATGAATCTCCAATATTTTTTAACAAACAAATTGATAATTGATAGTAAGACAAAAAATACTTGAAACAGTTTTCCAAAGCCATACATGGATCATGTCTATGGGAAATACAAAATATTCACATTTTGAGTTGTATTCGCAAGTCGTTCATGTGAGAGCAACAGAGAAGGCTTTGCTTGGGGTCCTCACTATTTTCATTTAATTTTATTTTGATGGTTGATCATGATTTTATTATGAAGATGAAAGTTCAAAGTTCGAGCATACTAAAGTGGTAATGGCCAGGATAATTAGCCCGTAGAACCGAGCGGATGGATGGATGACTTAATCGGGATTGCTGGTATCTGCTGAAGGCAAGCAGTTGGAAGCTGCTGGCCCAGTTGGCAGTGAAAGTCATTGGCAGAGGCTATGTGCGTGCAATGGCTAGTCCGTTCTATTTTTTATTGCATCCTTATCGTGAACAAGACCGCGCTAGACCGTTACATTACGAGTAACAAATCTATTACTATATATTATATTATGTATATATATATAATATTATAAAGCTGAAGAGTTTGTTTGCTTGTTTGAACGCGCTAATCTCAGGAACTACTGGTCTGATTTGAAAAATTCTTTCAGTGTTAGATAGCCCATTTACCAAGGAAGGCTACAGTCTATACAACAACCTGCCCGGCTTCGCACGGGTACAACGCCCCCTCACGCGGACGAAGTCGTGGGCGGCTGCTATTAAAATAATAAGGACAGATTTTTTCAAATGTCAGATGGCCTATCAGAAGATTAAAGCTGATGCTGTCTTTCCCTAAAACTTGATCATGATAGAGACAGCATCAACTTTATTATTTAGATACAATAGGTATGTGACATTAGAAAAAATCTGCACTAAGTCTAGTAAATTGTCACTTCTGTCCAAATCTACTCTATGAGAATTCTCTCAACACTTTTGTAAGAAAACACACTTTTCAATTTAATAGCGTTCGGTTACGGGCCCGTGAGGTGTTCGACTGCTTTATAAGGGTGGGAAAGAGAAAGAATACATTGTTCCTTTACTGCCTATTAGTAACTATCCTACTAATAATCTATGCTTCTAGAAGAGCTGGATATATATGGAATACACAGAAATATTCAGCGTTTTACACACATTAGGAATATGAAAAAATATCAAAAGTGATATAACTCGACTTATCATTTATATCAGTTTTTACTAATAATAAAAGTTAAAATGAGAAAAAACAAGACAAACACATAATATCGCTCTTTTGATGCAACATTAAGAGCCCCCACATTAGCGTCTTCTGAACGTCGGCGTCGGGCGACAGTCAGCGTGGTGCGGCATTGACGCGACGCCGGCGCTGAGTGAAAGCCGAACGCTGTAATTACGCTACGTGAGCGTCGCGTCGACGCAACGCCAGCGCCGCGTTTTCTGCCATATAATAAAACGACGCGACGTTTGCGATGCTTAATTACAGCGTTCTGTGCGTTCGTGTAACCGACATTATCAGTAGAACTTATTACCTATGTCAATTTACGGGTTTGAATTATTTACTACTATGCTGCTCTGGGAGTGAAAAAAAAACGTAAATACTACAGCTGCTTCCCTTCCCGGGAATACTGTACAAGTTAGTAGAGGGACAAGAGGGTATTGGTGTTTTGTATGCGATGGGCTGACCACCATGTGGTTCTATCGGCCCTTGGTACCTACCTACCAGACATTAAGTAATAATAATAATAATAAGCCCGCAGGGCAGCTTGTGGCGAGCTGTTGGGAGGTAGCGTTCCCACGGACCTGAAGTGCTCCCGGGGGAAGACCCTGTTCCTCATCTCTGGCGCCGGAGTGAGGTCTGACGAGGAACAGTTCCCCCACCTCTGCCTTGCCTTCGCCGGCCGGGCAGAGTGGAGTCGCGAGAGCTATGACAGCTCGAGGGTGGACGTGCCCGTCAGTAAGTGGCGAGTTGGCTTCGGTTTAAAGTCCAGGGGCACCCCTCCACCCTAGCCGCTCACCAAATGTTGCCCCCTTTGTCGCTCCGTGCGTGCGGCCGTTTCAGGGGGCCCATGAAATGAGTCGGCGAGTCACCGTCTGCCACCAAACAATTATGAGACTTGGTTGTAATGGCAGGCGTCCGTTAGGCTCCTTCAATATCCCAGTTACCTAACCCCACCCAACATTCACCCCCATAGCCCATGACCTTTGTTTCCATCGCATGACATAGATCTGCACTCCAATAGTCTTGCACTTGGCGGGGACCATCGCCGGGTGTATCAAATTGTGCGGTCGGCGATGGTATCCGCCATGTGTATCCCACACCATATTAAAAGTTCTCTAAAAAGGGCCTCTACATCTTGGCCACGGCCCGATGCATGCCTCTCAAAGGACCGGGACTCTGTAGTCCCGAGAATTTAAACAGAGATACAATAATAATAATAATAATAAGCCCGCAGGGCAGCTTGTGGCGAGCTGTTGGGAGGTAGCGTTCCCACGGACCTGAAGTACTCCCGGGGGAAGACCCTGTTCCTCATCTCCGGCGCCGGAGTGAGGTCTGACGAGGAACAGTTCCCCCACCTCTGCCTTGTCTTCGCCGGCCGGGCAGAGTGGAGTCGCGAGAGCTATGACAGCTCGAGGGTGGACGTGCCCGTCAGTAAGTGGCGAGTTGCCTTCGGTTTAAAGTCCAGGGGCACCCCTCCACCCTAGCCGCTCACCAAATGTTGCCCCCTTTGTCGCTGCGTGCGCGCGGCCGTTTCAGGGGGCCCATGAAATGAGTCGGCGAGTCACCGCCTGCCACCAAACAATAATGAGACTTAGTTGTAATGGCAGGCGTCCGTTAGTCTCCTTCAATAGCCCAGTTACCCAACCCCACCCAACATTCAGCCCCATAGCCCATGACCTTTGTTTCCATCGCATGACATAGATCTGCACTCCAATAGTCTTGCACATGGCGGGGACCATCGCAGGGTGTATCATATTGTGCGGTCGGCGATGGTATCCGCCATGTGTATCCCACACAATATTAAAGTTCTCTAAAAAGGGCCTCTATATCTTGGCCACGGCCCGATGCACGCCTCTCAAAGGACCGGGACTCTGTAGTCCCGAGAATTTAAACAGAGATACAATAATAATAATAATAATTGTTTATTGGTACCAAATTACAGACACTAGAAAAATAAGTAAAATTTTTTACACAGTACAAAACCTGAAACTGAAACGGTCAAATTCTTAGTGCTGAAGTAATAAATTGTTCAAGTTCTAGCCTAGGACGGAATAAATTATTCAACTTTCGCCCACATGTTACCGAATTTTATAAAAGAGAGTTTACACTGTCGGACCGGACCGGACCGGCTAGCCCCGGCGAAATGCCGGATGTATTAGTTAGGAAAGTTTTCAGCTTAGCGTACATGAACCATGTTAGCTGAATGTTATATAACTAAGTACATAAAATCTTGCTTTCACAAAAATACATCAGCTGCATCTCCTTCCGTGCATGTCGTACTAGCCGACTAAGGAAACTCGGACATACTCTCATACGATAAGCTACTGTCAATGATCATTTACTTCTGTACCTGCTATGCTAACGTGGCTATATCTCCTTTATTATCCTGCACTTCTGGTTACACAATTTCGGCAACACAGCCGTGTGTGTGTGTGTATGTATATACATAAAAGTTATATTCCAATGGTCGAGGAAGATTTCTTAATTGATAATTTGAGTAAGCTACTAATGATACGGGTGTTCTACCCAGTATGCGCCCTCCCTTAGCCGAGGTTACTCGATAAAACATGGCGGACCTACCTCCTGTCGCGTTGCCGACAAATTTTGATTCGAAATTTATGTACAGAACAGCGGAGAGCCTCCCATTTGAATGTTTTATGAGCCCTGGCTTTGTCTTGAATTTTCAAAATACTTCGTATGTGAATTTGTGAGTTGTGTAAGTAGATGTACAAAAGTTTATGATTTTTGTAGAATACTCCAATTTCCCAACGGCATCACCGTGAATCAAACTAAAGTAAATCATTTGTATCATATTTTTACCCAATTGTGCTAGAAGGAGGGTTCTGTTTTTCGAGTGTATTTTTGTATGTATGTATGATTATTTCTTTGGCACGCTCTGAAGCCTAAACGGCTTGTCACATTTTAGCTTAAGAGGTGAGCACTTTCTATTGTTCGTAGCGCCGCTACGTGATATTAATATTTGATTAATTCTGGAAATAATTATAAAAATATGTACACCTACGAGCATACAAAAAAACACTTAATAAATAAAAAGAAAGATAAGCTCAATAGGCAAGTTATTCTGTTGCAAAAATACCCACTTGTATCAACTTTGGTAGTAATTTCAATTCTACCCTCATTTTGAAATTTCATCGCCTTTACGCGGTGACAACGTGTACGCTTCATTCGCAAGTTCACCGCCGCGCCGTTCGGTTGGTGCTTTGTGCGTGTTTCGCGTTCCCGCTTGTAGTTTATTATTTTTATATTAATAATTTTTACTCTACCCGGTTTACATATAAATAAAAGTAGTTGTACGCTATTCGTATAAACGTAAAATTGTTGAAATATTTCACGCAATTTGTGCTGTAGTTGATGCTGGTAAAAGTGAGACGATTGCAGAGGTGAGTACCTAGTTTTAAACTTACTATGTACCTAAGTATAACATGGTAAATAATGGGTATCGACTTACCTACTTCATGTTTTCGAATGATTTTTTTTGCTTAATGATTTTTTATTTACCTATTCTATTGTTGATAAGGTTGAATTTAAAATTATATTTATTATGTTGTACCATTATTTCTGATATTTTGCAATGCCCATTATTTAGTCCAAATAAATGTTACTTTCTTTGCATACATGGATATTTTCTAAGAATCCTAGATAAGAGTAATGACAATTTTTTTCGATTACAGTAGAACGTTTATCAACGATTTGCGTTTGATTGATCTCGATCTCTGATATAGCAATTGGCCGTATTTAAGTTCACTTTCACGAATCTGTCGGAAGCAAGCATTAGGGATGTGAAAGACCCTATGTTAGTATTTTGAACTACCTACCTCAAAAATATTTTTACTGCCCAATTGTTTTAGATTAGACCGATAGGGACGATTCAATTGGAGATTACCTATAAAACCAGATTTAGATAGTGTATGTGGGCCTTAAGATTTGTTATATTTTTTATTTAATCCTCTCGTATTCCGTTCATATTCTTGTGACCTAAAATCTAAATAATCGACGTAGGTAAATAAAGTTTATATGTAGAAGTGCCTTCGAATTGTATTGTAGTTGTTTATATAAAATCTTCGTAATTACGTAGGTAGTTTTAAAAATTTCAGTTTTGAAATAAAGCGAATAAAAAGCGTTCCTAAACATTTTTGTGTCTACACTTTTATTGTTGTGACGATTGGCTTCAAACTCCGTAATTGGTTTTCATTGGGGAGGAACAAAAACAAAACCAAAATCCGATGTGAGTGCTGGAACCTGCGGCTTAGCTTAACACGAGGTGGATATTGGGTTGCTAGTTGATTCAATGCGGCTTTACGTGCTACATGTTGACTGTTAACCTTTGAAGTTTATACGAAGACCTGACACATCACTTGAAAAATCACTTGTAGATTTTTCAAGTGATGTGTCAGGTGTTATCCATTATTTCAGCGGTGGTCGGCGCGCTCCGGTGGCCATTTTATATTGACATTAACATAAATATTTACTTAAGTATACATAAGTACCTTTATGCTAACCTATGTTAAATACGGTACACGATAATGCTTCAATTAAAATTACCTACAACCAGCGCCGGCCCGTAGTAAATTTTAGAATGGACTTTAATTTGATAACTTAATCTCCTTAATGATCCTTCTTGCAGTTCTGTCTACCCTTTTTTTGGAAACACAATCGTGTAGGTGTAACATGTATTTATTTTGTTGGGTTTCTTGACGCGATTTTACATTTTTAAACCGATATCCAAAAAAAGACAGGTTATATCAATTCGTCTAAACGTGATTATTTTTTAGTGTGATACAGGTAGGTATTTTTTTAGTTATTTTTTTGTGTCGGAAATGTTTCATTCTCATCGTAGTAAAAATGTGAATGTTTGGGAAAATAGATGATTTATCATTCTTTCACGCAGAAACGTCCGGAGGCATATTAATGGGCAGTTATTTAGCTTCTGCATCAGAACAACATATAGGATATAAAGTTTATATACGCAGGTGAAGTCTAGCCACTAGTCCATTATAATAACGTTCTTGTATAGGCAAGTAACATCACGAAACACTTGAAAACTTTAAGCATAAAGATTTTAGAACGGCGCGGTTCGTACGAGAACTGTTGTAACTAACAATTTACAATTTGTGGGCGCACCGTAATGTGCTCTCGCCTTTACAAACTTTTTCGCAGGTAAAGTTAAATTAGCTTGATCCAAGATGTCTTTGTTTTTGTTGCCAGCTATAAATTTAATAAATAACAAGTTTTCATTTTAAAAAATCTGCCTCTGCCTCAATGTAAACATTTATTATTTAAAGAAAACATTTATTCAGCATTTAATATATTTATTACACGACATAATACAGGCAAATATTAGCTAGGATAAGTACTTATATGTCTATGTCTATATGTGTGGAATAGTCGGTTTTGTTTTATTTTGGTGTAAAACTATTACTTATATTTACAAAGTTTTTTCAAAATCCGTTCGGTAATTTTGCGTGAAAAAACATTCAAACATCCATTTTCGCTTACTACCACATAAACATATATAATACTTAATAGTAAGAATGAACATGATGTTGCCCACGATTCGTTAAGTGTGTTCACAATACATAGGTAGGCGTTTGTTTGTTTTACCCAATTAGAATAACACAGTATCTCGATGGATAACTGAAAATTCAGCATATAAAAAAGCTTTTTCAGTTATTTATACCTAGTACCGTTATCGTTTCATATATCCGTTCTTGCAGGTAAGAGGTATTTCATAAAATAGTTCTTATAGTAAGTATAGTCTATAGTGCCTACTATAGACGATTGCAAGGTATTTTTTTTATAATATAATATAATTAAGTTAATTTTATTTTCACTATGGATAAATTTTTCTGGTTCAACATCTCCAAAACAATTCGTTACATCCCGTTTCTAAGTTATTCATCTTCGTTACAAAATCTTGCAAGATGGCAACACAGGCTTTGTTTTTGTTTTCAAAGTGTATAACAAGTTTAAGTACACACTCTCAAGAAATGGATATTCAGTTACCTTTCATGTCTGGCTGCTTTGCCCTTTTCATAAGTACATACCTACCTATTGGGTAGACATCTTGTGGGGAAGGGTAGATCCTTGTTTTAATGAAAATTGAAGTTTGGGAAATCTTGTTTTGAAGTTTAGATTGTACCTATATATGTAGCATCTATTTTTTCAAAATTGTCTTAAACCGGTTTCATTGTTTATGGTTGACCAAGAAAGATATATTTTGTTTTCATCTAAGTTTTATTCTAAAAAACTTAACTTCCTATTCTATCTACTCTCGCCAAGTGAAATTGGAGTTATTTTTTCCCGGAAAACTTTCCCCGTTTAATAAAGAAAACCCCTTTAAAAATAATTTCTACTAACTTTGTGGGTATCTATTGAATAAAATAGTGTTTCCGAGGCACTGATGAATTAGATTTTCAGGGTACCGTAGGAAGAATTTTTTATACCTATTTGAAATTATCTTTTCATATTAAGGCCTCATCAAACCGTATAGAAAAGAAAAACTTCTGTACCTATTTGAAGTTATCTTTTCAAATTACTGTGGGGTAAGCACAAACCTTTTTACGCAGCGTAACGCTAGCGACTCGCTAGCAAAATCTATGTGATTTAACATTTGGACCTCCCTGAAGTCCCCGCTTACCCCTGAGCATATATGACGCGTGGTAGGGTGTTAGCGTATTTTTTTTAAGTGTGATAGCATTGACAAATACAATACAATGGGACGTAATAACGCTGCGTCAAAGCAGAGAGTATTCGCTCTAGGTGACCAAGGCATAATGCAAGGTTATATAACGTACTGATCTTTAATTTTTCTCGATAGTATAACCTTAACTAAATCGTCTTAAAATTCCTGTTGAGTCGCCTCCGTCCCGTGCCCTCCAATTTATAGGAGCACGATTCGACGCCGATCTATCGTCTCCTGTAAATATTAAACTAGGGTAACTACTGGCGTGGTAGAATAAGTATGGTAGGTAGGTGGAGCTTGGCAAAATACTGAAATGTAACAACAAAATGGATTAGTACATAATACGTCAGAGTACCTACGCACAACTAGTCGGGTTTTTTGCTTTTTTTAGCTCTTTTTTAGCTTTGGGTTTTTAGGTCTTTACCGACGATATAATGTTGTAACTTGCTAAATTAGTTCGGGTAAACAATGCTATTTTGGATATAAGTACAAAAAAAAAAAAATTTGTTTTGGCGAATACATAAAGAATCTTTATCAATTTTAATAGTTAGTAAAGATCAAAATTAATCACAGATTTTGTGGCTTGAAAATCTTAAAATCGGTTATTAAAATTGGCTGTAAGACTAATTATTTATAAATAGAATTATGTGAGTACATACACCTACAGTTTTTCTCTAAAGTTTATTTGTCCCAGATTTGTCCCAGATTTGTCCAAATTGATTTATTATATTTTAAAGACGGTCTGTTTAAAAGAGGTCCTATTTGTTTTGTACTATGCAGTAAGCGAAGTAATTGGAAAGCGCAGGAGCGATACACGTACGAGTATACATTGCTTGTTTAGTGTATATCTACCTATAATGTAGTAATTTTGATAGCTACCCTAGTATTTAATATTTCATGAAAGGTCGGTAGGGTAGATCACCGTAGCTATTAAATCTTAAGACCGGATTGCGTAGGTGGTGGCATACTTTTTTACGTCAGTAAAAGCCACAAGCTGTTGTTTACTGCGCCAGTCTCAGACTTCCAATGGATAAATGTTTAGATAAACGTCTAGTAAACAAATTTCTTCTCAGTAATCTATACATATTGCCCTAAATGAATGACTGACGGACCAATGCACTGGGACAAAGTCGTAGGCGTCCGCTAGTAAATAAGTAAGTACTTATTTACCGCTAGTAAATGTTTATATTATGTAGATATAATTATTGATCTTCAGTTTCAACTGCGACCGATTAGAAGTGGCCTTCATCCAGCAGATACCTTCGATCCTGGCCGTCGTCGTCGTCCGCGGTTGGCTTTCACACTGTAATCGTCGGTAAGTGTAATTTATTTATTACTAACAGGAATATATTTACTTAACTTTAATTTTACGTTTATACAGAATGTTTTTTCGTCGCCACCCTTAACGAAGAGTACCTACTCTATACATCAAATAAAGAAAGTTTATGCCAAAAAAAGCTGAGAAATGATAAAAAATTTTGTATAGGTATTTTTGGTTTCATTTATTGGTAAGATTGGAAAGTAATTTTCAAGAAAAGTTTATTTAGTTATGTATACTTACGTACCTACATATGTGTGTATTTAAGTGTTTTCAAAGCTTAATATGGAACGTTCAGTGCTTTGAACAGTAACTTTTTTGGTTTTGTATAATCAATTTTAGATCCGTCTAAATATGAGCGAGCATTGTAGAAGTAATTTGTTTTCAAAACAAATGTTTAATAGCTGTTTATTATCCGAGTGCGACCTCTATTACTTCATATCTTCATGTTCTACAAAACATGCAATGACAGCATTGCAGGGGATATTAAGACGCGCTCCTAGGCAGGTCCAATACTCATATTAACAAATACCGGGGCAGAGGGACTGAGATATAGTACAGTCATGGTCAAAGGTTTTACAATAATAAGATAATAATAATGACATAGCTCAACGGTCCAGCAAGCTAAAGTGGCAATGGGCAGGGCACATAGCTCGAAGAACTGATGGCCGATGGAGCCGGAAAGTTCTGGAGTGGATGATACCACGTATCGGCAAACGCAGCGTGGGAAGGCCACCCGCGATATGGACGGACGACCTGGCCAAGGTCGCGGGCGTCGGTTGGATGCAGGCTACTCGGTATGGAGGTTGTTGGGGGAGGCCTATGTCCAGCAGTGGACTTCCCAGGGCTGAAATGATGAAGATAATAATGTTGGGATCCATGGTACGGTACTGGCAATGACATTGGAGAATAATATATGCAAGTACGTTGCAAGCTTAGCATTTTTCACGTTCTACTGGGAATTTCAGGAAGTGAGACTACACTTTACAAGTTTCAATACTTGCCAAATTTCAGCTTAGGTAGGTACAGTAGTTTCGATTGTGCGTTCTCTGTCTGTCACTCAGACTCGGTAACCGAGAGGTGTACAAACTATATCGATTGTAATTTTATTGTAACTGAAACCATATTATTATGAATTTTATTTGTGTTTATCCGTATTAGTAAAATCATGCCCTACGTATATATAATATCATAAAAAGTTGCTTGTTGCTAACGTCTAAAATCGTCTATTATTGCTCCATCGGCTACAAAATTGTAAAAACTTTTATTAAAGATTTTATTCTTCAGTAGTAATATGTATTAATAAATATTTATAGACACAGCCATTCCCGAAACAAAATAGCCAGAATTCAATTAGTGTGCACACATCATCATCATCATCATCAATTACTTAGTGTGCACACATCAATCATTGTTTTCAAGTTATTAAAGTAATTTATCACGTTATCACATCTTTCCTGTTCTACAACACCCTATCAAGTTCTCATCAATTCTGGATGTACTCGTAGTAGCAGACACGTGCTCCTACAACACCCACGAATTTATTCGATTTTTATGCTAATGTATTTTAGGTTGAAGAATTATGTAAGCTAATCATACTACTACTCATCATCATCATCAGTCTATTGCAGTCCACTGTTGGACGTAGGCCTCCCCCAGGGCACGCCACAAGACTGCCATGGGGGTATTTGCCCATAGTCACCACACTGCGCAGGCGGGTTGGTGACCGCTGTTTGTATATTTGGACTATGTTGTCAACACGGGAGGGGCTGCTGCCCACCTCCCGGAAACCCTTAATTGCCTCGTACGATACCCACGGGCAGACATGGGGTGGTACGAATTCTACTCTATAATTATAACTACTAGACGTCATAAAATAACAAAAACAAACATCTTTTATCAACTTTCACATTAGGTATATATAAATATATAATATTGGTACGATGTTCTCGACTGTACCTTATAACTCTCAAATCTGTCGTACAAGCCATAAATATGGAATGCGTTGGTTACCGACATATCCTCACCTTTATTGGACATTCATTTTGTACATATACCTTTCTGTACGCAATAAATATCTCGAGTATTTTTCATGAGGTGCATTAAACGAAATTTCATAAAATCATTAAAGTAAGATACTTGATACGTGCTTAACTTTGACTAAGTATTTTAGTAGTACCACTACATTAGAATTAGCACTTTAACATTAATAGGCTCGACAGTATTTTTTGCTTGTATATCGAAAGATCACACGATAATAGAAAAACTCGCGAAAGGATAACTTAAAAAACCTAAAAAGATAATTTTAGACTTGGTCAATAACGCTCCATACAAAAGGCTACCTTAATTGTTATGACGTATTACATTATTTATTATGACTTTGATCATTATTCTGGTAAGCATAAAATAATATTTAAATATAAAATTATTGCCTATTTGTAATTGTAATTTTACTCTCCGTAGTAAAAAAAGGAAACGCATACAGTGGGGCAAGCACACACCTCTCGATAGTCCGTAACGCTATCGTCAAACTGTCATCTCATAGATTTTGCTTGCGAGTCGATAGCGTTACGCCGCGTAAAAAGGTTTATGTTTACTCTACAGTTTTAAATATTTCTTCATGTTAAAATGTTTGCACACCGAACCTAGGGCTACGGCAGTGGGTAACCCCATCCCTTCTATATAATGTAATAAGTAATAATGTGAAGTAAGTAAGATCTATTGTTAATATCGGTAATAGGCTGGTCACAATTAACCAGTGTAAGATGAACCTCCACAACAGACTTTTCCCTAATATTATGAGCAAAGGAAAGTTGTTTTTATGAAGTTATTAACGTCGAATAACTATTTTTAGGTTATTAGCGGTCCATTTAGGTGATCACTTTAACTACAGTTTAATTATGATAAATTTTCTGAGTTTCTTTGCAATACTCCGCATCGTCGTTACCTAATCTTGATATTGCGTATGGTGTTGTATTTAGGTTTACATTCAAATTCTTATCTCTTGAAACATTAAGATGAAAGAACTGGAAAAATCCCTTTCTTGCACTAGGATGTACCAACGAATTTTGGCTTCGATACCTACGTGAGTGTACGCTGGCAGAATAAAGTAATGATTCGATGCCCGTGATTCGAAAGGAAAAAAGAAAAATGGTGCCCATTTTTGGCGGGAATTGGTCTTTTGTTCGTTAATTTTGTATTGTCTGTGCTGTAAGCTGCTATAAGCTTTTGTAATATTACGTTATTTTTATATTAACTTTAGTTTATCATAATACAATAATAAATAAAAAAATATAAATAATATTTATTAGGTAAGTAATTAATCTAAGTACCTGCCACTAACAAAGTATCGCCCTTTATTAAAAACTCAGGGTGTATCAAAAGGAATTCTGTTAACCGTCATTTCATTTCAAATGCTAATAGTCCACTCTTAGTCCACTATAGAGAAACTATCTTCAAAGAGACTCGAAATCACATGTTTATTTTTTCTCTCTCTCTTATTTTCTCTGTATGTTTAGTAGGCATGTTGTATCTTTCTTCGCCAAGAGGTTTAGCGTAAGTTCTCGTTTCTGTTGTAGGATACCTAAGTTCCGTTGTTCTATAAAGGAAGAAAGGATATGTAGAACTATTCTGTGAAACGTAGAAATGTGTCTCGGAGCTGCTGGAAGCGCCACTTTTGTATGGGTATTATTATCAACTTACTTAGATTAATCTATAAAGTAGTTACGTAAGGGTCGCCAAGTGAAACCTTTCTGGGTTAATGGCACTCAGAACATAATTGCTAATTTTTATAATCAAAATAAATAAATAAATTATGTAAACGGTAGGTGGTACGTATAATCTAGGTCCCAAGATTGGCTTTCATCAATTTCTAACCCTAATAATGAGATGTAGAGAAAAGCCGTCCATAATTAGGGTCGACAGACATTGGACCGACACTGAGTACTAATTGTATGGTAATGAGTGACGGCTAATGGAATTGCTGTGTCAGAATACATTATGGGTAAGGCTTATTCACATTGGAGCGATCGTGGACAGGTGTGGTGCGAGTGAGAGAGTGTAAAAATGGCCAAAATTGTGATATATATATGCATAAAATGATGCTTCTTTCCGGGTAGGCAGTGATCACGGATATCCACTTGCTACGATCCTGACACACTTCTTTCGCTTCATCTACTTTCATGATGTTCTTTATGTACGCTCGTCGGTTTAGGGTACTCTTGACTTGACCTTTCTCTAGACTTATCTCATCAGGGATACTCCGGCGAGGTCTCCCTGTTCAAACTCTTCTATCCACTCTTCCGTCGTATACTTTCTTTAAAAACGGGAAGCTAGATAGGTATTTTAACAATCCTCCATTTCAAAATGGGTTCGCACGGAACCACGGAGAAAACAATAAAAGGAAATGCGAAGTTTTTTTACCACTTCACGCATCTTCTTCAAATCTTGCATACATTAAGTTGGGGTAACAGACACTGATAGCCTATAAAGCGCAGTATGAGCCAATCCCAGGCTAACATTTTACAGTTACTTGCTCGTTGTAAATAATTTATTGACTATGGGTGCGCCCACCACCGGGCCCTACACCCTCCACTGACCCTCGGATCTGATAACTCATAATTGCGACAACAGGCACTTGCACTAACTACAATCGCCATGAGAAACCAGACCCGAGCACCTAGCATGCAAGACGATACATTGCACCATTCCGAAATCAAAAACTAGATAAATAATCTACATATGTTTCGCCAACAACCGTGGCATCCTCAGGATTATAGAAATTAGTAAATTAGTAAACCACTAATTACTATGAACCTCTAAAACCCAACACATTACTTACACAGAATTAACTACCCTCTACTAAGTATTAAAAAATATATAAATAATTACCCACCATTATTTATATTTCAAATAAATATATACTATTTGTGCACACAAACCAAATAGTATTGGGTGAATTAGTTAAATTTAAATGAAAAAATTCAAAAATTCACCAAAATATTGATAAATTAGTAAAGAAAACAAGGATGTATGGAACAACATATTCCATTGCCCACAAAAACAAAAATTGTTATTGACATTGACAAGCCACTACATTCTAAGGTTACTGTTTATTTATTTATTCTAGCCAATGAGTTCAATAGCGGAGACGAAAATTCAACCTGTTCATTTAAAAGGTTTACACCAGAATATTTGGCTTTCAAAATCTCCAACTGTTCCAAAATAGATAGACGAATGCCCTTTTCACACGTATGCAGACTAACAAAACTGTGGTCATCTGGAATTTTATGATTTGAAACTAACAAGTGTTTGGCAAAATGTGATTTTTCAGGGAAATTGTTCCTATAAGCTGCCAAATGTTCTTGGTATCTAATCTTGAAGTTACGACCCGTTTGACCTATATAAACAGAATTACAGTCAGGACAGTGCAAGCTATAAACTCCTGATTTTTTATCAATTGGTAATATTTGTTTTGTGTTAATTAATCTATTTAAAGAATTAAAAGTCTTAAAAGCCACCAAGATGTTTTGTTTTTTCAATGATTTTGCAATCATCTCTGAGATATAGCCAAAATATGGTAAACTACCAGTGTAAATATTTGTAATCTCCTCTATTTTTGGGTACAACATTTGTTTAACTAAAATGTTTTTCGTTTTATCAATTAGGTTATAAATTAGTTGTGAACTATATCCATTTGATCTGGCTATTTGTATAATAGTATTTATTTCTTTAACATAATTAAAGTTATTAAGCGGTAACGTTACTAACCTGTGTATCATTGATTTGTATGCCGCAAGCTTATGTTGCCATGGATGGAAAGAATCAATTGGAATAGTTACATCTGTTGTAAATGAACAGGTTGAATTTTCGTCTCCGCTATTGAACTCATTGGCTAGAATAAATAAATAAACAGTAACCTTAGAATGTAGTGGCTTGTCAATGTCAATAACAATTTTTGTTTTTGTGGGCAATGGAATATGTTGTTCCATACATCCTTGTTTTCTTTACTAATTTATCAATATTTTGGTGAATTTTTGAATTTTTTCATTTAAATTTAACTAATTCACCCAATACTATTTGGTTTGTGTGCACAAATAGTATATATTTATTTGAAATATAAATAATGGTGGGTAATTATTTATATATTTTTTAATACTTAGTAGAGGGTAGTTAATTCTGTGTAAGTAATGTGTTGGGTTTTAGAGGTTCATAGTAATTAGTGGTTTACTAATTTACTAATTTCTATAATCCTGAGGATGCCACGGTTGTTGGCGAAACATATGTAGATTATTTATCTAGTTTTTGATTTCGGAATGGTGCAATGTATCGTCTTGCATGCTAGGTGCTCGGGTCTGGTTTCTCATGGCGATTGTAGTTAGTGCAAGTGCCTGTTGTCGCAATTATGAGTTATCAGATCCGAGGGTCAGTGGAGGGTGTAGGGCCCGGTGGTGGGCGCACCCATAGTGAATGTTTGAACTTCCGAATTGTAACGCCTAATACAATTTCATTTAATAATTTATTGTCAAACAAGTAAACACAAAATTTTATTAAGCACCCCGGCTTATATTATTTTACTCTCCAACTATTTTCCATCCACTCTATCTCGTCTGTATATGAAACAGCGTCCATTTTGCTTTGTCTATTCCCCATTTCCGCTGTCACCGGGCCCGCACCATTAAGAAAGGGTTTACCGGTGCGACTAATTGGTCGGTTCTGCATTGGCGTACGTTGTTCTAGCTTCCGCTTTCAGGTGGAAAAATATAGTTGTTTTGTCGCTAAAATGTACAGTGCTATGGTTTTGTTCTTTGATATGATGAATATTGATGTTTGTTTCCGAGTTATGGATGTTTCCATACTTATCTATTTATTTATATACCATTGCTTAGTACGCACGACACAAGATGGATCTTAAGGTGGGACTAAGTGTGTGAATATTTATTTATTTATTTATTAGTATATATTAGCTTTTTAAAGGAAAAACTAGAGCTAACACTTGTATTCGGTAACTACGACTTTACTCGTATGTAGGTAGTTAATTATTTTACCCTTAGACAGATTTGACTTAATGGCCTTGCAAAAATTTTATAAACATACATACATACATATAATCATGCCTTTATCCCTTACGGGGTAGGCAGAGCACCAAGGGCCGATAGAACCACATGGTCCCACTTCAGACCAATTTTGAGGGCATAGTTGAGATGTAAAAGTTCGGTTACTAGTAACAGGTGGTCTGTGTTGTTGTGGACTGACTTGTACAGTACTCGTATGCCCGAGAACAGAGCTGTAGTATTATACGTTTTTTTATAGAAGAAAATTTTATATCTATTAATATTGTATATTGATCCTCGGGCCGAAATTGTAAGATATAAAAAAAAATACTCTTTTCTGTTATCGGAATACAGTCTTAACTTAGTTGATCTGACCTGAACCTAGATTATCTGATCTTTATGATATTCATTTGAATGTATACATACAACACAATCATACATTATTTGAATGTACATATAATGATTGCTCCAATAGGAAGCTTTAATTCACATATCGTGACACGATGTGGTAAAGTCTAACCAGAATTTGCAGTATAACTAAGTATCTGACGGTAACGAAACTGTTATTCTCCTCTATGCTAATGACGAAATGCTAACTATATTGATAATCTCCTCGTTCTCCCCATTATAAGTAGCGCGTGCTACGAGCTACGAACTTGCTACGCTTGCTACTACGGTAGCCTAGCGGTTCACGAGTACTCGTACATGTGTCTAAAAGCGATTATAAATTACATTTTCACCCTTTTTAACTGTCCCGGTACTGATTGCAAATAATTGAATGTATAAAACGGAAAACCTTGAACCAAATTAAAGATTTTAGAGCCCCGTAGGCAATCTGCCTTTATGCCAATGTTAGAAGAAGCTTCTTATTATAATATACCAGCGGATGATTCGTTTCGCTTCTTCATCCGAGTGATCATTATTCGAAGTTCTCTTAACAAAATTATCATTTGAATTATTTTTGAATTGACGATTAAATACAAACAGTTCGCTGATAGATAATGGATAAACTAACAATCTGCTATGTACTTTATTCTGTCCCACATTACACCTTTATTTTTGTAATAAATAAAACATTCGGGCTATTTATTTCGCGTATTTTTTCTAGTTATTTTTTTCTATTAATATAAACTATTCAGCCAACCATATAGTGCCGGTGTTCGCACTTTTCTCACAGTACGTCATCACACCGTAATCTGATTAGTTGGCTACTTTACCTTAACGCGAACGAGTTCGAAGTGAAAACTAATGGCCTTACTTATAAACGATGGAATATCTGTCAAATTTGCCTAATCAATGCTTAAAGTTTTTTATAAGCAAGGTCCTAAGTCTTCGTTAGTTTAGTAGGTTAGGTTAGTTAAGGTTCTAGTACAGAATTAAATTATTTACGGTACTACGGAACCCCGTTCTGTATGTAAACCGACACGACCAATCCCGTTTTTATTATGATTTTAAAACAAATGATGGAGCGTTGTTTCCCAATGTGCGGGACAAACAAAAACAGTTGTTAATTCACCGGTCACATTTTATGTTTATGGTCTGAGAGCAAATTAATTTTGGACCTCGCAATAATAACTATTGGAAAATGGTAAAATTTATAAGATTTAAATAACAATAAGACTGAAGAGCCAGATAGGATAGTGAAACTCTTTAAAAAAACAATAATGGAATAGAATAGAATATTTATTACTGCAAGAAACGTGGTACATAAAGATCTTATCATTTAGTTAGAGTAATAATATTGGTTCAGCACATTTCACCAGAGTCTGGCATGCAAAATTTAAAATTAATAATATGTATTGTAAATTACATTTTAAATATCTGATATCACACTGGATATACATATGTAGTAGATTTGTTATTACATTTCAAAGTGTACTCACCGCCATTTTATTAAACACATAAAAAAATATGATTTGTTGTTTTACTAGAAAAATAATATTTCGAGTCTCAAATTGTAACACAGGCTATTTAGTAGCAAAGTTCCGACTAACTTTTTGTCATCCTGTATAGAACATAATATGGCGCTGTTTAATTGTTATAAGATACAAATAGAACGCGATATCGTGGGAGATTGGTTTCAAACAGGATTCATATAGCACGTCGTGCACCTTGACATCGTTGAAATTATTCTTGGTAGGACCTCCTCACGGTTATAGCGGACAGTCCCTTTCCCACCACTGCCTGGCCCTATAACTCGCATACGGAGCCTTGCATAATACAGATGTTGTACTTGTAGTATCGGACAGCTGCCTGGCCATATTACGAATACTCCAGTATTTTCTGCCCTGCCTTCTTTTTTTGATAGTTACCTTTTTTGGATACCAATAAATTTACCTTAACGTGTATTCCCGGCACTTTTACTTCCTACACCCACTACAATTGGCGCTCCAACGTTATATGTAATACACTGATGTCTAAAAAGGTACCTGAAATACTACTGAAAGAAACGCAGGAAGAAAGAAGAAAATCCGGCCCAAGTTTAAAAACAAAACAGGTTATTACAGTAAGGCCAAGACGAGCGTGTCGTCACATTTTCAGAAGACCAATTTGCTAAGCTAATCACCACACTATCATCAATGGGCCGATGATCAAATGGTGGCTTTCGACAAATTGCGAGAACTCTTAGTAACGGCCCCGGTATTGGCTCAAGTTGATTATACACGCCCTTTTATAATAAAAACTGATGCTAAATTAATACAGCAACTACGCCATCGGAGCAGTTTTGGTGCCCAATATATCCAACAGGGCTCCTCGGAGGATAATGTTGAGCATCCAGTGGAATACGCTAGTAGGCTGTTAACATTGGCGGAAAAAAAATACTCTACAACGGAGCGTGAGGCTTTGGCCGTAGTATGGGCTATACAAAAATATTATTGGATGAAATAATACTTCGGTATGGAACTCCTCGCCGATTTATTAGTGATAATGGGATACAGTTTGTTAGCGCAATTATGAAAAAACTGACCTATTGCCTCAATATTCATCATGGGTTAACACCACTGTACCATCCGGAAACGAATCCAGTGGAAAGGAAAAACCGCGACTTGAAAACCCAACTCGCAATATTAGTTGGAGATAGTCATAGAACATGGTCTCAAAAATTACCTAGGATCAGATTTGCAATGAACACTATTCAATCTACAACTACTGGGTTTAGTCCTGCATATTTGACTTTTGGGCGCGAATTACGTACACCAGACGATGTACAGCACGACTTGAAAGAAATTATAGCTCGTATCCAAGAAAAATTTGTTGAAGAATTAACACCCAAATTAATGTTAATGATAGATACTATGAGAAGGGTGAGAGAGATACAAGAAAGCAAAGAAGAAAAGCGCAAAGAATACACGGATAAGAAACGTGAACCATGTCCGGATTATAAACCTGGAGACAAAGTGCTAGTCGACTCACATGTTCTTAGCAGAGGAAAACAAGGCATTACCTCCAAATTTACGCCTCGAAGAGATGGGCCTTATATTATTAAGAAAAGACATGGTCCTGGTTCTTTTGAAATCGCTTTACTAACCCAGACGTGTGTATGGGACTCTTCCATGCTTCAGCTCTTAAACCATACTCAGCAGGCAACACTGAAGGCGCACTACCTAATCCAATAAACCCAATGCGCAAGAGAGGCTGACCACGAAAGCCTGAAATACCTAGAGCTGGCTCTCTCGTCGGGTCGTCGTCGGAGCCAGAGGGGGAGACTGTAACACAGGCAGTAGCAAAGTTCCGACTAACGTCAATAGATGGCGCTGGGATACAAATAGAACGCGATATCGTTTGGTTTCAAACAGGATTCATATAGCAACCTTGACATCGTTGAAATTATCCTTGGTAGGACCTCCTCACGGTTATAGCGGACAGCTGCCTGGCCCTATAACTCGCATACGGAGCATAATACTTGTACTTGTAGTATCGGACAGCTGCCTGGCCATATTACGAATACTCCAGTATTTTCTGCCCTGCCTTCTTTTTTTGATAGTTACCTTTTTTGGATACCAATAAATTTACCTTAACGTGTATTCCCGGCACTTTTACTTCCTACACCCACTACAAAATATTTTTTTGATTCCGCTAAAGCTTTTGGCTTGATCGTTTTAACGTTTGCAAAAACATCATGGATTTTAATGAAATCCACGAGAATTTACAACTGTATTGGAGCTCAATAACAAGGTTACATCTCTTTAATTTATTGTAATGCCTTATGTAACGTGTATTTTAATAACGTAGCATAATCAAAGCTACGTACAAGTTATCCGTACCTATACAGGGTGTAACGAAAAGGGTATGTTAAGCGAAAGGCTACGTATATAGCCCACTGTAGAGAACCTATCCATAAAATTTGAGACTCGAAATCACATGTTTATTTTTCAAGATTGTATGAAAATTCCTGAGATATTTAAAAATTCTCCATACTATCGGGAAAAATAAACTTGTGATTTCGAGTATCAAATTTTGTGGATAGATCCTCTACAGTGGGCTATTTACGTAGCTTTTCGCTTAACATACCCTTTTTGTTACATCCTGTATAGAACATAATATGTGTTTAATTGTTATAAGTAGTAAATAAGATAATACATAAGCTATTAGCTATTGTCTTTTGTAAATGATTTCTGAATTTATGATGGATGATAATGGTGATGATGAATGGAAATGTCGGGAAAATTCTCAAGAACGAATGCAAAATTAGTCATAATCAAAAGAATTGCAGAAACAATGTAAGAGGCTCATGTAAGAGCCCATGAAGAGATCGTATTCCGGCTAAAGTTTTACTCTGCTTACCGTATAAAACCATGCACACGCACTAGAATTACATCACAAGCAAACAAATTATAACTTATCTACCAGCTAAATTCACTTTACGGACACAGGCAAGACATTTACATTTAATCAAATAAATTTTGATTTTTACAAGGAAATTACACCCGTTCCCTTCCAGCTTTTCCAGTTGAATGCAAAAATACCTTCTCATTTAAATATTTCGTATTTCCCGCGTAGTTTTCGCGCCAACTCCATTAGGCCCCACTAAAAAGGCGGCTAAATCGAGATAACTAGAGAGGTGTACCCACACCGGTAACGTTACCGCGTCGATACTAGGTGCCGCCGGTAACCTGATACCGTGAGCGTACTTCCGCCGTCACATCCGTTGCTTATCGCGTAATGTTCTCTCTACGTACTTGCTCTTAGTCATTGGCTGTATTTAGAAAATACAGGTATTTTACTTTACTTCGTTTCAAAAGTTTCGTTGGTATTTTATTTACAGCCTATTGCAATATGAGTTCAAGATGAAATTTGCAGATTGCCGATTAGACATTGAATTGGTTTTTTTAAAAATTTATTTATTATGTAATATAGGTTCTTTACAATGTTATAATGATTCGTATCAGGTGTTACTATTCGTATTCGGTCATAACTACATATTCAACTGTTCTTACCACCGGGCTTTAGGTCACTACTAAGCCTCATATCTGACAACTTACGATCACGCTCAAGTACAGTCGCGGTGAGAAACTAGATTCGAGCAGCTCACATGTTATACTAGATGCCACTACATAAATATTATTTTGTTAAAGCACATGTACATCCATCCATCCATCGCAAATTTCACATTTATGTGTAGTAGGATCTGCTTAATACATACTAGCCAATACCGCCGACTTCGTCTGCTCGGACTACAGAATGTAGCCTATTCAATTCAATTCAATTTATTCATTTGTAATACACATGTTATAAAGTTGTTGAGTACATAATTATGTCAATATAGTGCACTGTGATTTGCCATTTGGCGCCTATGTCCTTCTCCTCCACTATCTTCTAATGTACGCAAAATTTAAAGAAGACTGATTGAGTATAGAATAAAGGTAAAGCGTGAAGAAGTAACAAATAATAAGACATTTGCATTTGTAATATTAGTTGTATTTGTAATATTAGTGAATAGGGATTCGGAACTCTCCTATTATACAGGGTGATTTATAGTCATCAACTTTCTCGAAAACTACGGAATCTCCACATCATCACGATCATTTTTCTCCATGGAAGTATACCTGGGAAGTGTCTGGTTCCGAAGATATTAGGGTCCAAAATTGAGTAAATAGACTGCGTTTTTCTGCATAAATGCACATAGGCGCGCGTACCAAGATTTTTTCACGAGAAATAATTACTATCTGTCTATGATAAAACTAGTATAAACACTGGACACTATAAATTTCGTCCGATCAAGAAATTAAAATTATTTTTTCAAAGATATTTACATCGTTACCCAGCATTTTTTTTTGGCATAAACTTACTTTATTTGACGTATAGAGTACGTACCCTTAGTTAAGGGTGGCAACAAAAAAATATCCTGTAGATAATCTAGGGCAGTGGTTTCCAAAGTGGTCCAGGTGGACCCCCAGGGGTCTACAGGAGACTCGACAGGGGTCTACGTTAGCGTGAAAAAATTGAGGTTCACAATTAATTTGTATGTGATGTAGGCCTGTAGGGGGTCCACCAGAACCAGTAAACTTTTGAAAGGGGTCTACGAGAAATAAAAGTTTGGGAACCTCTGATCTAGGGCATCTATATAGCTAGGGTTACCTATTAAAACGATATATGAAAATGTCATAAATCGTTTTAACTATAGAGTTCTACTTCACAGATATAAGTTTTATGACGTGCCACTGACGAGTCACATCGTATCCTTTGGGTTCGGCTTTAGCAGGGATTTGGTATCTCCTCTACATTTCTATGGGCTTTAGAATAGGTAGCTTATCTTAAAACGCCATAAATTCAGTGATCCTTTTTAAAATAAGCTATAAAAGCAGGGTATAGGTAGATTTAGGTGTCGTTTGTTACCTTTACTGGATTTACGTTACGATATGATGTTAGTTCAAAGTTATATACTTAACCTCTATATTACTATAGTTTTATGCGCTACCTGTACAGTTCTCAAAGATTAGGTAGGTAAACCTAATGGGCATCACAAAATACTAGTAAAAATAAAAAAAAAACGATAATCAACTTCAACTTCAAAAAAAGTAAGTCCATGCCCATTTACCTAGACGGCCGATTGGTGTAGTTGGTAGTGGCCCTGCTCGCTGCGCCATAGGTCCTGGGTTCGAATCCCGGTAGGTGCAAATATTGATATGATGAATATTGATGTTTGTTTCCGAGTCATGGATGTTTCTATACTTATCTATGTATTTATATACCGTTGTTTAGTACCCACGACACAAGACCTTATGGATCTTAATGTGGGACTAAGTTAATGTGTTGTGAAGTGTGTGAATATTTATTTATTTATATTTATTACCTTGTTTTCCTATACACTCGGTACCCTGTACAGTGGGTGTAACAGAAGGGGTATGTTAACAAAATTGTGTGAAAGTAGCTCGCTCGAAAACCTGTCCACTTCCGATTTTACCAAACTACTGAGGAATGTTAGTAACATCTCGAAAAATAAAATTCAGGTGTCTTAAATTTTGTGAACATGTTCTCTACGGTGAGTGAATGTTTCAGATTTTAGTATCTTGACTTATGTTCCTTTGTCTCCTAGATGGGGCAGAGGGCCTCCAAAGATCTCCGCCATCCCGTTCCGTTCTGAACTTCGCGTTTTAATTTGCTCCAGGTCTTCGCTAATTTCTTCACCTCTGCAATGATTGTCCGCCACCAGGTCTGCTTAGGACGGCCATGTTTACGTTTCTTTTGGGGGTTCCGATCCAGGGCTTGCATTGGTATGTAATGTACCTGCTGGTACCTTCTTATACAGGGTGTTTTTTGGTCGTTAACGTTCCCGAAAACTAAGGGATCTCCTTATCATCACGATAATTTTTCTCCATGGAAGCAAAGTGTCGGGTTCCCAAGATATTAGGGTCTAAAGTTGATTAAATAGACTGCGTTTTTCTGCAAAATGCACATAGACGCGCGTAACAAGATTTTTTCACGAGAAATAATTAATATCTGTATATGAAAAAATTTGCATAAACACTGGACAATACAAATTTCGCTCGATTAAGTAATTCAAAAAGAAAAAATCATTTTTTAAATTTTTTTCCCAGCATTTTTTTTGGCATAAACTTACTTTAATTGATGTATAGAGTACGTACCCTTCGTTAAGGGTGGCAACGAAAAAACATCCTGTATAATTTCGTTTAATATACTTGGGTACCTCTTTTATTACAGCATACTTTTTCGCTTTGCCTAATGACTTACTTACCTACCTAACCACATACCGACAGAGGTCAAGGTAGCTCATATGATTGACACCGATCTATACCTATCAGTCTACTAATACCATAAGTGCATCATCACCTTTCCATAAAAATTTAACGACGGGAAGTTTATTTTATTTTTATATCGATATTCCTCGACACGCTAAAAGTAGGGTAATGTTCTTAATCTACATAACAGGTAGGAAGTTAAAGGACTGTTTAGATCTTACGCGATATTGGCTTCCGCTGTCGCGGTCGGCGAAGCTGCTTATTTATTTATTATGGCAGAAAATGCTTTCATCTGTACACTAATTAGCATGCAAGCGAAAATTATGTATTATATTTAAGCATTTGGTTAGGGATAGATGCTGACGATATCGTTGGAAATGGCAATTCTCCAGCCTATGCTATAACTCTTTTCAGCAGAATTAGTTCGTCAGTGTTGGCCTGTTGAAGTAATAACCATAATATGCATATTGCGGTGTCACTGCCCATGCTTCCATACCATCTTTCGTAGTGTAACTCCACTTATAACACACATTTATTATAATACACTTTTGCCTATTGCAGTTTACTTGTCGACGTAGGCCTCCCCTAGGGTACGCCACAAGGCCCTTGCCATAGGTAGGTTTTTGCCTATAGTCACTATGCTGGGCGGGCGGGATGGTGACCGCAGTGTGATTTTCGGACTGTGTTGCCAACCTCCCAGAAACCCTTATTCACCTCTTACAATACACACACGGGCAGATTAGGGGTGGTACTATTGTACTCTGACACCACATAGTATAACACTATACCTATTATACTGGGTGTAAAAAGACAACTTTGTTCTTTTAATACCTCGTAATCTTTGTAACATCACGATATTTTTTTTCTATGGAAGCACCCCTGGGAAACCACGGGTTTCCAAGATATTGAGGCCTAAAGTTACATTAATATTATCATTTTTTTACATAAATCCATCTGAAATCGGCTAACAATTTATTTTTAAAAAATACCATGTCAAAATGTTATAATATTAGTTTTATAGGTACATTTGTACTTTGCGCATAAAACGAATACATTGCTTGCAATAAAATGACAGTATTTTTTCATATTTTTTTTGTCGTTTCCCAGGGTTGGTTCCATATAAGAAAATGATCGTAACCTTACAAAGAATACGTGGTATTAAAAAACCATTGTTGTCTTTTTACACCCTGTATAGTTAGCGTTTTTCGTTAATCACTGCGACTTCTGCTTATCTAATCTGAACGCTCCTTAAGCAGGTATCAATTTCCGATACTTCCTCTAGATAAAACTTAAAGTGATATTAGTTTCGTGTTGCCGCATTGCTTTTAGTTAATTACTTACTCCATTAGGCTTTACCTATAGGTAGGTATTATTGCAAAAGTTTTAAATGTACTTATGTTTGTTAGTCGATTATCCCAGTGTCTTAACGGATTTGGATGCATGTACCGATGATTTGAAGAGGGCTGCTGGTAGTGTCGAAAGTGGACGATCGAACCTTGTGGCGTGAAAGGATATAGGATTTCCCGAATTTTCCACGGAACCAGGAACTAGCGAGAATTTAAAGTTTTCGTGAATGAAGTCGAGGGCGACCGCAGTAAGCTATATAACTGGCAAGTTTAATCAAAGTTCCATATCTTCACATTCTCATAAACTTTCACGCTTAGAATAGTAGTAGAATTACTCAGGTATTTTGAATAATGAGACAAGCACATGCAAACTACTTACGATTTAGTTTAAATTTCTCTTAAAACAAGAAAATAGGTATATCTGGTTCCCTCTAACTTTTCCTGCCGAGACTTTTCTATGAACTAACTTCACCTAAAATATTATATTTAGAAATGTACTAGTGTCAAGCGTGTTTAATTTTCAAGTTAGGGATGGTTTTGTGTTAGTGGGGGATTATCTGACAAGAATTAAACATTACTGTCCATGGAGCTGTATTCTGCAGCTATCGATAGTTTTAAACGAATTTTAATTTTAGTTTCAAAATCCCCCATTAAAGAATTGTGTAAGTTAAACTAAAATCCAACTTCTAGTTCCATATATTTATTACTACATCCGACTTCAGTGCACTCGTCAAACAAACACCGTGTAAGTAAAGGAAGCAATCTGTACTTTTAATTAACAATAACAGCGAAATTGTATCGGAAATTAAGAAGCCATCTAAAACAATATTTCGTTACAATTTATCCAGACGTATTTCTGAGAAATTAATAAGTACCTACTCGTATATATCGGTAGGTAAGCTTTAGCCAGATCTCGAGAAAGAAAGATCGCGATAGCACAGTGTACTGATAACTTTAGACAACGACATTGTACACTGTACACTCAGTTGACCGAGTGTCTCTGTATGAACGCGAGTGTTTCTAATTACAAAATCAGAGACATACAGATTCATATTTAATACAAACACACTCGGTGTATACACTGAGTGTACAGTGTATAATGAATGACGTAGTCTAAGCTTACCGTAAAGGTTTCTTTAGCTCGGTACTGACCGACGTTACGCAGTGTGATGTTACATGTTACACGGCGAGCATCCAGGCAGTGACTGCGTAGTGTTAGGGCTATATTTCACTGGACGGCCTCAGAGCTGGTCGCGCCGCCTAATTTGTAGTGCGACCAAACGGATACCAGAACTCAGAACACGGAAGTCTCAATAGAGTTGTGTATGTACATTTTGTCGGGTAGCAGCGACTGGTATCCATGGTCGCCCGGTAAGTGTAGTAAGTAATTTATATGTAGTAAGTAATTTATAACTAATAGTTACATAAAGGGCGCCAAGTGAAGCCCCTCCGGTTTAATGGCACCCTGAACCTAATTGTAATTCTAAAGTAAAATCCGTATGGGGAAATCGGCGAGCAACGAGCTGCTTTTGTATAGATTTTGTACATTACTGTATCCGTGTAACATGCTCGTTGAGTCGTTGCGAAATCATTACACCGCGTATCGTCGGTCAGTACCGAGTTTTAATGCGATTCTTCTTTGCTAAAATCTTGGGCTACTCTCCTCATTGTAGTTCCTAGATTGAATATCATGGGGATATCAAAAACTCATTAATGCCAATTAAGTGTTTTAAAATTTAATACCATGCTTCCTCAACTTTTACAATAAAACAATCAAGCAAGTAGTCTCGTGGTCAGTGGAAGACTAATTAACGAAATAAATTAAAACAGTAATAATAAAATAGTTTTTTGCATCTTTTTTTCGGCAACATAATATAGGTATGCTTTCCATGATAACAATTCTTGGGTATATTCGTTAAGTGTAAAATTTATTGATTTTTTATAAGTACTTAACTCATGGAAATATAATAAGATATTTATTTTTAATAAAATTGGTGTTTTCGTTATCGGTACAGCCACGAAAATTTTAACTTTAAAACTTTAGATGATATAAAAGAGTAAATAATATTTACTATGTACTTTTGTTTCCTCGTTTTTACTTATCTACTATAAAATATAATTTACAAACTTTGCCTAAATTGCAGGAAAAATACTGACAGGTCAAATATTTTGGTGAGGTTTTAATACAACTCTTTATACTACCTATGTAATAAATATCACAAAACACAGACGAGGTTCAAGCGAAGATGTTGAATTTTTTAGTTTTTATTAATTTTATTTTATAATTTATCCACTTAGCTTTCGTAATTTTTTAAATCTTATATTATGGTTAAAATTTTAATTATACGATTAGTTTACAATAATGAAAATAAATTATTTCAAATAATTTAATTATTCAAACATAAAATTTTACGCGTAGCAACGAAAGTATAGATCTAAAACCGTATGTACTTTAAAATATATTAATATAAATTAGTTATAATTTAAGTTACATATAAATCTTGGACGCTGCCTCTTTGATTAAATTTGAATTATGTTTATATTCAGCTATTTTAATGCTAAATAGATCTTTTTATTTTAATGCTAAATAGATCTTTTTATTTTTTATTACTTTTAAATGATTAGTAGGTATATACTTAAATATCTTTTAACTTAATTATTGTAGATAAAATTATGTTTTAATGAAACATTATCGAATTTATCAATTAAAATTATAGTCTCCCATATTTCAGAAATATATTATTTGACATTTACAATAATAACTTATTGATTATTTCTCGATAAATGCCCTTCGTTGAATTTATTATATGATTGAACAAATTCATGCAATACTTACATTTAAACATTTCACTTAATTAAAAAAAACATAATTCTTCACTTATTATATCGACAAGATTAAAGAAAACCAACCCAAAAATACATCTTTCATGTTTATTTATTACATTTGTATTCATAAATATGATTTAATATTAACCAAATTGTAGGTTTACGGGTTCAAATTATTTTAAACTGCTTTATGTATTATATAAAATATTTCTACGGTATGTGCAGAAGGAATGAAGTGCCCGATTTTATTATTTTAATTGCATTTACGAATAATGATTATAGTGCTCAGTTGAATTATAATTTTACTATAATGTATGTGATTTACCTTACTATAAATGAAAATTACCCCCGATTAGGTAGATTGTACATATATTAAAACGTTTTTCTATACCAAATTAAAATTTTCCACATTTGTGATGATCTCTTTAAAAATTATATTTAAGTTCACAGTATTAACCACCCGTAATACTTATTAGTTCACACTATAAGCTTACATTTTTTATTTAGTACTTCGTAATATTTTTCGTCTGTATAATTTGGCTTTAACTCTAATAATAGTGATATATCTTTATTTACATTTTTCCTATAGACATAGGATACATAATGGTCCATAAATTGTCACATAATATATTTTAACATTGAATTTGAAAAGGTACAATTATTAGGTTCTAATTCAACAAATAACTAAAATGTATAACTAGAAAATTAAAAATTAATCACTTAGGTCCAAACGGATATACGTATCTATTCTTACTTAATCAGTAATTATTTTTTTAATTTTGACATAATACCCAAATAAATAATATACCTAATAAATCAACTATAAAATAAATAACAATAACTCCTTATTAAAACTGACTAGAGTACGACATAAGCAATTTATTTATAATAAATTAATTATTGAATTTGACTACTTTTGACTAGAATTTTTTATTATTGTAAATTATGCTAAATTGATATTGACGCCGACGCCTGTGACGAACTCGTCCCTCATGAGCGGCAGGAGACCGGGATGTCTGAAAAAAAAAAAAGAAAATAATCTTGGTATTGCGAATGAAATATGGCAATGTTACCACTATGAGATACATAGCTCTAGTAAAGTTGTAAGTAGTTCCATCATTAATTATAATTGTGACATATGTAGATACAGGATGTTTTTTTGTGTCCACCTTTAACAAAGGGTACGTACTCTATACATAAAATAAAGTAAGTTAATGCCAAAAAAAATGCTGGAAAAAAAAAATTGAATTTTTTTTTAAATTCCTTGATCGTGCGAAATTTATAGTGTCTAGTGTTTATGTTAGTTTTTTATAGACAGATATTAATTATTTTTCGTGAAAAAATCCTGCTACGCGCGTCTATGTGCATTTATGCTGAAAAACGCAGTCTATTTACTCAACTTTGGACCCTAATATTTTGGAAACCAGACACTTCCCAGGTATGCTTCCATGGAGAAAAATGATTGTGATGATGAGGAGATTCCGTAGTTTTCGGAAACGTTGACGACCAAAAATCACCCTGTATATATATCTAATCTTTCCAAAAAATCATCATCAGCAGTTTGGGAATTTCATAAGCTAGACGGAATATTAGGTTACTAAAGTATTATAATTCTGCAATTATCACCCTAAGAGTCTTATTTACTTATTGTCTAGATCAGTGGTTCCCAAAGTGGTCTATGTGGACCCCCAGGGGTCCACAAGGGACTCGATGGGGGTCTACGTTGGCGTGAAAAAATGGGATTTCACAATTAATTTGTATGTGTTGTAAGTATGTAGGGGGTCCACCAGAACCAGTTAACTTTTGAAAGGGGTCTATGAAAAATGAAAGTTTGGGAACCCCTGGTCTAGATTCTCTGATAACCTAGTAACTCTACACACGTGTAATTTTGCAAATATGAAAATGTTTTGCCTTATCGTCGCCACCCACCCTGTATGCGACGTGTCTTTAACATTAACATCAATCAACATCAAAATCCGGAAATCAACACATTGACGGCTAATAACTTTTGATTGATGCGCTACACTACTATGCATATACTAAAGTTTGGATTGCTCAGGCTTTTGACATAGGTCAAAAGTTTGGAAAGTGGAGCAGTTTTGGTAGGGTTAATTTATAGCTGCTTGAAGTATACAACATAATTATATACAGGATGTATTTGGCATTGGTAGCCCTTTGATGGTGCAGAGCTTCAGTATACTTCAGCTGCATCTCCTTTCGTGCCTATCGTAAGAGTCGACTTATAGGATCTCAGGGGCATTCTCTCGGGCGAGGAGTCAACAACTTGTAACTGATAGATAGGTACTTTATCTATAGGATACCCCGTTTCGAAAACACAGCCGTGTGTATTATATTTTGGTAAAAGAAAATGAAAAAAAAAAAAATTGCATGTGAAAAGTATAGTAAGATTGGAAGTGGAATTAATTCACTTTGGTTAAACGTGGCATAGCGGGATATTATTTGTTTGTAATAGTTGTTGTTTACAACTAAACTGTGTATTTACTTATGTTTACAAATAAACTGTGTATTTACTTATGTTTACAACTAAACTGTGTATTTACTTATGTTTACAAATAAACTGCGTATTTACTTATGTTTACAAATAAACTGTGTATTTACTTATGTTTACAAATAAACTGTGTATTTACTTATGTTTACGAATAAACTGTGTATTTACTTATGTTTATTCACAGATGGTGGTATTTTACGGTTTCTATATTATAAACTACATTTCCTAAATGTAGGTTGGGGATTCCAATGGTATTTAATAAGATTTAATAAAAAAAAATAGTATGTCAGAGTTTAAATCTTTAAACATTATTTATTATTATAGGATGGGAATAAAATTAAGTAATTGTTTGTTACTGTGGCAAAAAATATTCTTCTTTTTTGTATTTCTAAAAGAGGGTAATTAATAAAAGTTACAGAAGCCTTTAGGAAGGGAGGTCCCAGGTGCGTTAGCCTTAATAACGCTTCTCTTAATAAATACCTAACCCGAAGAAGGTTCGTTCAGTTTAGGTTTTTGTGTATTATGTATCATTTATTTAGTGTAAAATTGTTACCAAATTACACAGATATTACATATTCTATTCGTTACCAGTATGGTGACCAGTCACTATTAGATGTTAGACCTATAGATACAGCCGTAATACCGGTAGTTAAAATGTGTTTTCTATTCTTCACTCGCAGAACTGCACTTATCGGGTGGTCAGGCGGAGTTCTGAAACTCCGGCGCGCCGTTAGCGGCAGCCTGCCCAGCTCATACATCTGGCTGCCCACTCACTGGGTGGTAGAAGGTGGAGGGGCTTCGCTCCTGAGCAGCGGCATGTTCAGCACTGCGTGTTCTATCGCCCGGGACGTATGCAAGAAAGGGCAGCCCGGTGGGCATACCTGGGCTGGACGTCGCTGGAACTATCACGCAGCTGGTAATGGCGCCGGACCCGTAGTCGCATCGCCGTCGACCGCACAGCGGGGGTGAATGAGCGGACCTGGTACAACCCGTCAGCAGTAGCGTGCCCTGTATGGCCATCGCCCGGTATGTATACGGCTACAGGCCGGCTGTCAAGGCTGAGCGGATACAGCTCCAGTGACATCAACACAGCATGCCCATCCAGCCTGCACACCAGCCTGCCCACCCTTGTATACTCACTGGTGTAGTAGTGGGCAGCCCGGTGGGCATACTGGCTTGTCTTGGACCGCCTGGTGAGTGAGTAGGAGTAGGAGCCTGCTGGACGTTCTGGGGACGCTGGTGTTGATGACGTCAGAGCTGTGATCCCGCTTCGTATGATCGCACAGTAACCGTGAATAGATGTCTTCAGTGCAGCGATGTCTACAGCGATGTACAGCTCCGACGTCGTATGCAGTAGCGTGTCCAGCACGTGCATCGGGCTGCCCACTCCTGCATCTTCAATGGACGCCATTAGCAGCAGCGTGATATGTACGCAGTACGTCTGACCAGTCTTGCCCACTTGCCAGGCAGTTGAAAGCACGTAGACAGAGCGAGTGCAGCTCTGGCATCGTCAGCAGCAGCGTGCCCAGAACGTCCACCAGGCTGCTGAGTTCTCCTTATCTAGTTTATAAAGGTGAGTATTTTATCCTATTTATCCCCAAAATAACTAGATGTAGCCGCACTTCGGGTATTAGCCGTAAATTACGGCCCGTATTATTATGCTATACCTACACATAGATAATAGTTTAGTTTGGTTTCACCCCCGAACGTAATGTTATAACCAAAGCCCGAAAACTATTATAATAATAATTATTGTGCCTATAATATGTCGAAGTTAGACATTCTTTGTCAAAGGTCGGGCTCATCTCGAAAATAATAATACCCTACTTACCGGTCATCGATCAAATACCGGATATCCGGAACTCACTCGTGCGGCACAATTTTAGCGAAAGACAACTAACTGCTTTATCTATCTACACATACGTAGAAAATTATTAGACGCATTCCGGGGTCACCCGTAATGTTCAATTACGTTGTACCAGCATACCATAACTGTACGAGAAGTCTATACAGTCGCCGCTCTAGCGTGCAAGGAGCGAGGTAGAGCTTACGCCCAAGTAGCACAGATAGCTGAATAAATACTCACTTATAGATCTACACACATCTCTGGGCGTATTAAGACTCATATAAGAAGAATACACTCGTGGTACCTTAGCTGCATAAGAGCAGTCAGTGATATTTAAACAGCTTAAGGGTAAATAAGAGCTGCATTATGGGTGACAAATATACCCTTAAAACGCAAAGAGTTCTAGAAAGAGCCAAGAGCAATATAAGAAAGTACTTGTGAACTCTCATTAAAGGAGCACAAGTTCTCATAATATTAAGCCAATAGACGCATAACGGGATACCTGTGGCGCATAATATATCTTAGCGCTGAACATATGTACCGCTAAGCAGCCTTTATTTATCCACGGTCTGCATATAGCGTCAGTTTAAACGTTCACAAGATGCCTCATGGATATTTAGAGGTTCACTAATATATCAAAATAAATGGCTTTAAATTTAACTAGTGAAATGCTTAACAGCTCTTTAAAATAAATAAATAAATAAATAAGCTCGCGTGGGACCGCCGGAGTACCGCCGGAGCCGTGACAGAAACCGTGACTGCTGCATGTTTGCTTGCTTGCTGCATGCTTGCTTTCATGCTGCATGCTTGCTTTCATGCTGCATGCTTGCTTGCATGCTGCATGCTTGCTTGCATGCTGCATGCTTGCTTGCATACTACATGCTTGCTTGCATACTACATGCTTGCGTGCATGTTGCATAGTTGATTAAAACAAGAAAGTTGTTATGGGAAGGTTAGGTCCATTAGGACTTACAACTATTAAAGAAAAGCATTTTATGTCTTATGAATATTATATAGGTAGATTGTGATATTTATAGCAAAAAAAATTAGGTCCTATTATATTTAGGGATTTCGGTTTTCGGGCAAGTGACATTATGAGACATTAAGTTAGGGCTACTTATCATTCGGACACATGATATGTCACAAAACATTATGACACGTTAGATTATGGATAAAAAATTTATGAGACAAAATAGAGAACCAGAGCTTACTTGTTTAAATGCGGGTAGGAAGTCGTTGTTGGCGGTCTCCATTTTTATTGTAGTTATACACTGTTGATCTTCAGTGGAAAATTAACACTTACTCAACTGTACCTATATAAGTTCAAGTCTAGCTTACTTACCTATTTCAAGAATTTTACCTAGCGTATGCTACGGTCTTCATATAGGTAACAATAAACTTTTCATTGAGCATTTTGGAGCCAACATTTCTGAAATTTAGGTACCAGCATACCATAAGCACGAAAGAGGTCTTACTCATTCGTGTGGCGCCGCCGGCCAGGCAGGCGCGTGCTTGTGCAGCTCTTGCCCGCGCTAGCAGCATAATTACAGCGCGTTTAGTTTCTCTTCATATACCTATAGCTGTCAAGTACTAGGAGACCATAATCATAGAAGAGGTCTTACTCACTCGTGCGGCGCCGGCCAGGCTGGCGCGTGCTTGTGCGTCGCGGCCCGTGCGCGCGCTAGCAGCGTGATCACAGCGCGCTTAGTCGGCGACATAGCGGCCCGCGTGGCCCCCAAGAGCGGCCGCTTGCGCGCTGTGCTCGCAACCGCCGGCCCAGCCGCACCTGCCACAGATTGCTACAGTCAGTGTCACAGCTATCCTGATGACGAGCTAATGTTACTGGTATAAATTTAATGCTGGTGTACGGGCATACACGCACGTAACTTGGCCTTGTGAATACGATACGGACATGCAATTACAGAGACGATACTCTTCCCACGGTACGTCGGTGAGGTGCTGGTCCGCATCCGTCCGCTATATTACGCACCGTGGGAAGCTTATTGATCTTACTTACTTTACTGCCTTTATGTGACAGATGTCCAGCTTTAGATTAGTCACAAATGGCGTTTCAAGAAGCTACATATTAATAAAAAAAAAACTAACATCACGTACGACGCCATTTGTAAAAGACATACGGTAGCTGTCGTAGTACTGCTACGAGTACGGATCGTAGCCTATATATACTACCACCTAGTCGGGGATGCTCTAATGTATATTATAATTTTTGCAGTAGCCAGCGTTAAATCATATCACATCACGACTCTCGTATTGCTTTAGCTTTGCTACTGCAAATCAGATAATAGCCCTGCGTTAGCAATACGATAGCGAAAATTTTCAATTTTCGCGTTGAAATTGCAAATTCCTTTGCGATTGCTGTTATGTGAAACAAATTTATAAGCGATCAGCGAAAATTGTACAATTTTTGCATTTGCTGGATAGGTACCTAATTTGCAATAGCAAAGCCGAAGCAAAGCAATAGCGAAAATTGTACAATATTCGCCTTGAAATGTTAAAAGTTCCTTTGAAATTCGTTTTACGTAATACGAATTTGACAAGCAATCAGCGATTTTTGTACAATTTTCGCTATCGCTTTGCTTTTGCTAGTTAGGTAATATAAGGGGGCCGTTTGTGCTTTCCATTGCGCACTAAACGTCTACAGACTAGAAAAAGGCTACTAGATAATGTGCGACGTACCGACCTTGCGACGCAAGTGCGTGCACGGTGGCCGGCTTCACCCCCCTTAATGCGGGGTGGGCGTGCAGGACGCCCCCTAGCACTGGGCTAGATAGACCCAGGATGTCGCCTCCGCCTGTGGGGTAATTGATGTATTGGCATGTGCAGGACTGGTGATTAAAACACTTTTAATTGAGATATGTGTGTTCATCTATATTGATTTGGGGATAACTACAATACAGGGTGTTTTTTCGTTGCCACCCTTAATGAAGGGTACGTACTCTATACATCAATTAAAGTAAGTTTATGCCAAAAAAAGCTGGGAAGCGATGTATATTTTATTGGATTTTTTCTTAATTGATCGAGTGAAATTTATAGTGTCTAGTGTTTAATGCTAGTTTTTTCATAGACAGATATTAATTATTTCTCATGAAAAAATCTTGCTACGCGCGTCTATGTGCATTTATGCAGAAAAACGCAGTCGATTTACTCAACTTTGGACCATAATATCTTGGGAACCAGACACTTCCCAGGTATGCTTCGATGGAGATAAATGATCTTTATGATGACGAGATACTGTAGTTTTCGGAAACGTTGACTACCAAAAAACATTCTGTATAAACTACATCAGTTGCATTTTCTTCCGTATATGTATCGTAAGAGAACTCTGGACTTCACTAGAATACATCAGCAGCATCTCATTACGTATATATAAGATGTATAGGTACATTGTTGTTGGAATTTGAAAAATAATCATGCAATTATGTACAACCTAACTACATTTGCGTATCATCGAAAGATGATCACGGATCACAAGATCTTCTTATTTTATTTCTAATTTTCTAGGAAATTTATAAACTTGCGGATCTTGTCTTCCGATGACATAAATACATAGTAAATAAATAAATACATAGTAAATAAGTAAATAAATATACTGTTTTTGTGGGTAATTTACTATGTTTATCTACTATTTCACTGTTTATTCGTTTTGTTTTGTTTTTCTTTTATTTTTCCCTGAACTTGACGGAACCTTGGTATTGCTGTAATGCCGTCAAGTCCGTGTAACTATAGGTATATATATATAAAAAAATCATATTGCTCACGAATGTATGTCGTAAGAGTTGACCAAGGACTACAGGGGCATAATATCAGGCGATTAGCGACCGACATGTCACTGATCTTTTACATCTGCCCCTATAGCATGACCACGCATTGTGGATATCGTATCGTCTCTATACAAAATTCAACATGGCGGCTATATTTATTGTAATTCGACAGGCCAAATGTCGATAAATCGGCTTATCATATCGTGTTTCGCAGGTCATGCTAGGCTTGCTGGCCCCGCTATGCTAAACGTGGCTATTGGATTTCCTTCGTGATCTTGATAACTTTTTTAATACACGTACGACCTATTTCACAAAGGAGTTTTACTAAATAACTTAACCCCTTTATTTTCCGTTATATTTTCCACGTACTTCTATTTCTTTGAAATAATATATTTTTATGTATTTATTTTATTATTTGTATTACTCACAGTTGTGAATAGGGTTCGTATTTTATTCTAGCTATGTTCACATATGCTACACAGAATTGGTTTAATTTTTCTATACAGGGTGTAACAAAAGGGGTATGTTAAGCGAAATACTATGAAAAACTATTGTGGTTAGGTCCCTCAATTGACTTTATTTTATAATGTAAAAACCGATGTAAACCGAAGAGGAATAAATAGTATATTAACCGAGCAAAGGTAATATGATCTAATAAAATATAGAACTTATACATATAATCTCATGTTTCTTTTTTATCTAAAGTTATTCACGATCACTATTGTGCGCTTATAGTATAATTTCTGAGTACGGAGAAGGAATTCTGTATCAACTCGAACGAAGCCAACAGCCAGTCCTTACTAATATTATAAAAGCGAAAGTAAGTCTTTGTGTCTGTCTGTCTGGATTTCACGCCAAAACTACTGAATTGGTTGAAATGAAATTTCGTAGAGCCTGAGAAGGCACATAGACTAGTTTTTGTCCCAGGAAAATATTTTTAATGCGTATAATTTTTCAAATTTTGTTTATGTGCTCGTTACAAATATGTGACTCACCCAGTATAGAGTTCTGTGTAAGCAGATGATGCGTCGGAGCCTGCTGGAGGACGCCGCCACTCATCAGCATGCCATGCCCGGTGTGCCCTGCCATCTGGTGGTAGAACATATCATACTGTTATTACGTTATGTAGATAGATTGGTCGAGTGGTATACTGCCGCACATACATACATAAACTGACGAATCTTTGGCATTATGAGCATCGAAAGAAACCGTATCGCGCCGACCCCATTTATGGGACGAGGGCAGGAATATGATGATGACATTACATAAACTGACGCTCAGATGCTTTGTGTGTCGATTTTAAGATAGATAGAAAGATTGGTATCCTTAATGCTAATAATCTATACAGGGTGTAACAGATGGGGTATGGTAATCAATAAATATAGCCCTCTATAGAGAACCTATCCGTAAAAGTTTGAATGGTCATTACCTCACTACTGAGGTAGTGTGGTTAGCTAATGAAATACATACATATAAACACGGCTGTGTTCCCGAAACGGGGTAGCCAGGACTTCAGGATCATAAGGGAGATCCCCAACCACGTTTAGCATAGCGGGGACACAAGTGGGGACAGATGTTAGATCCGTGACCAGTTGTTAGCTTATAGCCCGAGAGAATGCCTGATTTCCTTATTCGACTTTTAATGATGTAATTTTAGTGAAGCACCGCATCAGCATGGGATTAACTAATGAAAATTAGAAATATACCTGATGGTGCGTGGACAGATGATCAGGGGCGGGGGTCGGGGCGGGCGGGGAGAAGTCCCGAGCGTTGCCGTGATTTATGTTCATTGCTGGCAGCGCTGCCTGCGCGGGAGTGGGCTGCATGCCGCTTAGTGGCTGAAAAGAAAACAACTGTTGACAGATTCAGCACTTGAAGTTCCTTTGGGAACAGCGGTAGATTGTAATATAATGATCCGAAGAACAATTTTATAGTAATCTAAGAATTATCCATTCCATCTAAGGTATCATCGTCAAGAAACGAGCTGATCGCTGTTGGGTTCGCCTCGTACATACCATGCTCCACTAACTGCCAATTGCTATACTGAACATTAAGTAGCTTTTCGCCGATCATTTGATTTAGGGCTGATTTACCTTACATAAATTGATGCATAGTATAAAGAAAACAAGCTAGCTTGCTAGGAAATTTCAAAATATCCTAGTTTCCGTAAGATTCTGAAGCGAAACTAATGCATATATCAAAAAGGAGCACACATAAATCTAATCTTAGCACTGAGTAAGTCCATTGAGTTATTTCTTTGAAGTATGTAGTTAATTTAAATACGTTATAAACCTCATTGTTTCTATCTATTTGATTTGAATGCTCTTTGTTAATCAAAAATACCTATTCAAAGTGTAACAGAAGGGGTTAGAGAAATGTGGCGAAATGCTATGAAAAAAGCTTACTAAAGAAAACTGGTCCACAAAATGGAAATCAAAATTAAGGTTCTTTTTAAGATTTATTCCTGAGTAGAAGGAATTTCGCCATAACTTTCAAATAAATTTATAACAAGTAACTGTTTTTACTAATAAGATTAAATATATTTCTACAGGGTTTTTCCATACAATTCCCTAAACAAACATTCCACCTAATTAATACTGAATACTGGTGCAGTTTAGTTTGTGCATAAGAAAAATTTCCCGCGGGAAATTTACAAGGTTTTATTAAATTCAGTATATGCATAGTTATGTTTTGTCTACTTACCTAGTATTAAGTCTTTTGCTTCAAGCTATTTAAGCATTTAGAAAGAAAGAAGATTGCTAAAGAGACACTTGAGGAACTTTTTCACAGCCTTTCTCTGACCATATAGTAGAATTTCTAGACAAAGAGTGCCCTAAGCCGTTTGAAGAATATTACGAAGGTCAACGAAGCGAAAAAGGCGTGTGTCACAACCGAAGCTAAATGATCTCGATTTTGTGGATAGTTTTTCTGTAGTAGGTAAACTATATTGTTAGCATTTTGTTTAACATGACGTTAGCATTTTGTTTGACATCCTCGTAAACTCGTATTTTTCACCTTGCCTACTATTATCTAAAAACATTGTATACAGATAAAGATACACACTAATTCATCTATAAATTCAGACTACCCGCACATTCTACTTCACTGCACCGCTTTGTGTCTCCACTGCGATGAACACCTGAGAGTCACATTCAATGCACAAACGCGGGCTCAGCTAGACTAATTCCTTGTGTTGTCGTTTCAATAAATTCTACAAACAGCCAACAAATAAAACTTCTTCGAACGAAACTAAAAAAGGGTATTTATTTTAATTAGTAGGTTAATACCAACTATAAAAAAGGGATTTATTTATTTTAACTTATAGAAGTTTATATTATACCTATGTGAAAGATATAATTATGTGTTAAATGATGTGTGATATAAATAAAATAAAAAAACTAGGTAGTGGGTTAATAAAAGTTAATATTAGAAATGAGAAAGTAAAGTTTATTTAATTCCAAACATTTTATTTCAGATATTAATCCATAGTAGTTACTCGTAGTATGAGCCGCGTGGTGCCGGCAGAGTAGAGTTTGTTCCACCCCTGCTTAGCGCCTTCCGTACCGACAACATAGTCTGAAAATCACACTGCGGTCACCAACCCGCCTGCCCGGCGTGGTGACTATGGGCAAACCCCCCCCCCTGTGGCAGTAGTCTCGTGGTGTGCCCTGGGAGAGGCCTACGTCCAGTAGTGGACTGCAGTAGGCTGAAGAAGAAGTTAGTATGAGATGCCTTTATATTATGTTAGTAGTAAAATAAAATTACAATTAAATACAAAATAAAATTATTATTACTGCCTCTTCACGCTTTATTTACTCTATATCTACTCTCCCTTAGGTCGTCGTAAACAACATCAAGTAACAGAAAGAATTTCGTAATTTTCCGGAATTAAGATATTTTTTCAGGATAATATAGGTGTATTCTTTGTTGTACGTAAATGATTTCTTCTATTTATTTATATAAAAGTTGATTTTATTCGTTTTTATTTTTTATATATATCACACTTTATTTATGTGAATTATATGTTTCACATAGGTATAACATAAACTTCTATAAGTTTTTCTATATACCTATCTATAAGTAAATAACATTTCACCACATAAACATCATGACAACTATTACAACCTTACAATAAAATACTAATTAAATTACTACATTGATATAAACCTAAATGATTAACTTAGTTCACGATCACCATCCTCTAGTAATGTTCAAATGGCTAGAATAAAGTGAATAACTAACTACCTACGAGTATAACACGCTTACTATTCTAGAATTGTATATTCCTTCATACGGACATAGATATATAGGTAAGTACGAGTAGGTAGTACCTTGTACATTACATCATCGCATATTATATGTATAAGAGATTACTAAGAGTCAGTCCGCCTTTGTGCATTCTCTGTAGCTATGTAAAGCCACTACATAATATGTAGTATATATTATATCGTTCGTTATATGTTCGATTTATGTCTAGAGTAATAATTATCAAGAATAAGCTTACATACTTGAAACCTTAGTTGTTAGTTCGTAAAAGATCCTTTGACTTTGGTATTACTTTTATCTACCTATGCTGTATTGTTATTGTATACAATAGACACACGGCTGTGTTTCCAAAAATGGGGTAGCAAGATCACAAGGAGATTTCGCAGCCACTTTTACTTTTTGAATCAGCTTATTGCAGTCCACTGCTGGATGTAGGCCTCCCCCAGGGCACGCCACAAGACTGCCATGGGGGGTATTTGCCCATAGTCATCAGCTTGGGCAGGCGGGTTGGTGACCGCAGTTTGTATTTTGGACAATGTTGTCAACATGGGAGGCGCTGCTGCCCACCACCCGGAAACCTTTAATCGCCTCATACGATAACCACGGGCAGACATGGGGTGGTACGAATTCTACTCTGCCGGCACCACGCGGTGACAGATGTTTATTATCCTATATTATCAGTGAAATATCTCAGTAGTCGACTATTATGTCATGTAGTGGATCACTTAAGTTCTAAATGTAACGTAGGTATACAAACTTTACAACATGTGGCTTATACATTCTACTGAAAACTATGTCGGTGAGTTTATCCAATCTAGGTTTACTAGGACGAGAGTATTCAGTAGTTTCAATAAAGGAACTTGTAAACCTTTCCCAGATTGGGTCGGGATAATGTTACTGTGTTTGTCGACCAACTGTGTTTTGTGATTTTATCCAATTTCGCATTATAATACCCCTTCCACACGATACAATCTAATCTGTCAATCTGGATTGTAAGAACAGTCTGATATTCCATCAACGCAATATATTGCTGTTAAAACAAAGCCTTCAACGTTTTTACCCCACTGCGCCAGAAGGAGGATAATATTTTTCTAGTGTATGTATGTTTGTGTGAATTTTCTATGACGCACTCTAGTCTAGAGCAGGGGTTCCCAAACTTTTTTCTCATAGACCCCTTTCAAAAGTTAACTGATTCTGGTGGACCAGGGCTACACCACATACGAATTCATTGTGGACCCCCATTTTTTCACGGCAACGTAGACCCCATCGAGACTCCTGTGTATCCCTGGGGGTCCACCTGGACCACTTTGGGAACCACTGTCTAGAGCCTAAATGGCTAGTCCCATTAAATTAAAATTTGCGCTGGAAAGGTATTTTAGATTCGCCTTAGTCGTGACGTGATAGTGACACTGGATTTTTACGTAGCCGGGTTTTTTCTCTAAATAAATGATCTCTTATTTACACTATACAATGCGGTTGCAAATCTAGTCAAAATGTTGTAGTGTGCAAGCGCCTTAATGTGAACAAATTATAATTTCAAGACGCTATGTTCACAAAGTATGTAAACGTAATTACAACATTCGAAACAAAGTAAACGCAATAAAATTAATTAACATATAGAATGGGCTTGAAAAATTAGAGTGTTCACATGATATGTTATGTTTGCTCTTTGGGATGCGATCTTTTGGGATCTTGCTTATGATCCTCCAGTTTAGACTACCCTATTGTGGGAACATGCTACCTTAGGTAATAAGGGGGCTGATTCATTATTATATCAAGTAATCGCGTACCTATCTAAAAATATATAAAAGATATACAGTGAGCTAGACAATCTCCATGAATTCGGTTAAAATTTAAGGGTAAAGACACACGGACTGCAATTCAACTGCAAGTCGATTGCAAAATTTTAGATCCGATGCAGACTCTTCTCTCTTCTGGTTTATAAGAACAACACCTCTTATTAAAACCCTATCACCAGAATGTGTCGAACTTATAATGATACTGTTGCACAACATTCTTCTCTGGATATTTTCGAGAGTAGACTCCATAGATTTAAGAGATTAATTTATAGGACAATTTGCACTAAATAGCTAAAAAAAAAAATTGTTGGTAGTTTAAGATTTTCTTTTGTTTTATTTTTATTTTTTCTAAATTTAAATTGTGTTTATTTTTAATTTTCTTTTTCTAATGATGTGATGCGCTAAGAACATATTGTGTATTAATGTGCCAACATTGTGAAGAGTCTAGTTTAATTTTATGAATGTGTAGGATTATATTAATTACAGATTGTAACTTGTTTTGTTAGCCAAATAAAATAAAGAAATAAATAAAGTTTGCATGAATGTAATGAAACTGCAAGCCACCTGTACGTAACGTCCCGTGTAACTGTCCTCCAACTGCAATCAAACTGCATGTTGACGTGCAGTGGACTTGCACTTTAATTGCAGTCGTGTCAATCAACTTGCAGTTGAATTGCAGATCGTATATCTATACCCTAACTGCGGTTTTTGCATTTAACCTTTTGGTAAAAAGAAACTAGTCGCAACCAATCGGGCGACTAACTGCTCTCAACTAGGTTTCTTTGAAGTGAAATCGTTTCTTAACGTCAAAGTCTTTCCAGCTCAATACTTTGAGCAAAATGCCGGGGAATTTAAAATGCTGAGTTGGCAAGACCGGTTTAGGTGGTTTTTAAACAGTCAGCTTTTTACAAATACAGAATATAAAGTAAATGCGAACATATTGCTGCTAAAGCTATTAACAATGTGGTGTTAGTGTACTTAATCTTAATAAATAAATAAAAAAACAATACTAATAAGCTTTCTACCAAGGCAGGAGCTAGCGAACATTACATTGTCTCGCTTTGAAGTTGGCTTAGATTAACTATTGGTCTTCGCTCCGCGGAGGTTGGTCCCACGTGGTAGGGGGTGAGCCTACCGCCACTTTTCGGGCACAAAATGAGCAATAGGTAGGATAGATAAATAAACGATAGGTAAATCATACTAAAAGCCCTTACCCGCTTATGTCTGGTGTCCCTCAACGGAAGGGCCTCCTCGCTGCCGCTCCTCGAAGAGTCTGGAGGAGTGAGGCGTCTCTGCTCGTTCTGCGAGGAGAGGATCTGCATCTCCAGCATCTGCTCCTGTCTGATGTCGTCGTTGTAGTCCTGAAGAATGGGGTTTTATTTAGCAATGTGGTAAAAGTGATGATGATGATCTCCGACCGTATTTCGGTCAAGGCGACCAATCTCTACGAAGATTAGCCAGGTACGCAGGAGATATTATAGTGCACAAGTGTGTGCGCAAACACAGATGCACTCTCGATTCCGTTACTCTCATAGTCCGATGGGACGGAAAGCCGCACGACCGGAGAGAGATCAGGCGCAGGACCAACGGTTTTACGTGCTTTCCGAGGCACGGGCTAAGTGACAATTTTACAACATTAAAATCTGTACATGAAATAAATTCATTGGTACAGGCCCGTGACTGGGATCGAACTTACGCCTCTTGCTTGGAAGGCGCACGTCTTAACCACTGGGCTATCATCACACCGTAAATATACCTAACATCGTTTCGTATAGACATGCAGTATCGTTTACAAAAAAAAAACAACGTTTTCTGTAGTATGTACCCACTTACACGCGAAATGAGGGAGTAGCTTACACGTAGAATAACGTATGCAAAGTAACGAGTAAAATGGTGGTGCATTTCGTATAACATTTTCAACCACGCAAAAGACGCCGAAAATGTTAAAGGGCTGTAAAGTTACTTAATCCCTTATTATTCCAGGAAATTACTTCGTTTCCCTCGGAAATTCTGGCGGGATATGAAAAAGAAAACTCGAGTTTGCTAGTTATAAAAATGCGAGTGAAGCTGCGGGTGAAACATACTGCTATAGATTCAGACGATATGTACAAAATTGACATTCATAAATAGGGTTAGCATCAGAAAGGTAGCCGCCATATATCATTCACATAGATGAAAATGTGATGAGAAAAATCGAAAACGTTAGTCTAGTAATGCATCATTCATTATAATCCATTTTTGTACATAGCCCTAGAACATAGATCTCCACTTTTATAAAGGTCAAATTGAGAGATTATCAAATAGTAAACCTAAGTACTACAATATACCAATACTTAATAATATAATGTCTTCCATTACTAACGGAAATGCTTACGCAGACGAAGTCAAGAATTGGCCGCGAGTCTTGCATCATAGTGTGAACTTTATAGCAATGTAATATTTCTATTAGATATTATCTATCATTATTAATAAATTAATAACCCGAACTATCTCGAATAAGGATCTCTATCTATGCTATTTTATTATACAGGGTGATTTTTGGTCGTCAACGTTCCCGAAAACTATGGAATCTCCTCATCATCACGATCATTTTTCTCCATGGAAGCATATCTGGGAAATGTCTAGTTCCCAAGATATTAGGGTCCAAAGTTGAGTAAATAGACTGCGTTTTTCTGCATAAATGCACATAGATGCGCGTAGCAATATTTTTTCACAAGAAATAATTAATATCTGTCTATGATAAAACTAGCATAAACATTGGACACTATAAATTTCGCTCGATCAAGAAATAAATAAAAAAAATCTAAAAAATTTACATCCTTTCCCATCATATTTTTTGGCATAAACTTACTTTATTTCATGTATAGAGTACGTACCCTTCGTTAAGGGTGGCGACGATAAAACACCCTGTATTTGTATTTGTCACTTAAATCGGGCCCGACCGCAGACAAACCTTTAACTCAACAACGCGGAAGTTCTTTTGATAAAAGACATGAAATACCTTTTAGATACTTACTCAAAATGACAGTAAAATTCTTCTCAAAGCAACATTATAATTCACTTAAAAATACAGTAAGCAGTATTTAGGGGTCTTGTCAGAGAGAGTAAGTTCCTTAGGGTGAAGGGAGATTGACCGGGGAGGCCTGTGTCCAGCTGTGGACTGCAATTGACTTTGTGTGTGTCATAAAACAATAATCTTCTTTGACTGTCGGGAAAAATAGACACAAAAACGTTGAGAACAACGTTTCCTACAAACAGACCGATGCTGCAATGAGATATTGCGTAGGTTTTCTTAAAACATTCCCAGGCGATAAGCTAGCAACTTGTTAGCAGTTTGTTTAGCTAGCAAGTTACATCTAACTCCGTTTCCGTGGCTGTGGGATCTCGTTTTTCATCCTGCAGTTTTGGCTACCCCATTTCGAGAATTAGCTGTATCTATACTTATGTACGAGTATGTAACCTTATAAGTCATTCGGCTGATATCTCTTCGTTACAGACATGTTATGTGAGTTCCATAAGTATATTTAGGACGAGGTTGACCGGTTATTGTTCTAATGAGGGATTAGAAATTTTGAATTTGGATACGGATACACATATATTTATTCGGTGTTAAGTTAAACCGCGTCTAAAATTAGATACTGTTTAAAAATAACATTTGAAATTTATGAGTGTTATTGACACAAATCGCTTCTTGAAAAATGTGTTACATTTACCGCTAATAATATTAAATGAACATTATGTTGCATTAGATAATCGTACAATACAAAACAACTATAGAACTCACATTAAAATATGCCTTCCAATATTGCCGCGAAATATAGGGGCCATAAAACTGATACGAGCTAGGTCGACGTAAATGTCGATTCACGATTTTACGACCTGAAATCGCGTAAACATAACTCAAAACCGAAGAAATTACATGGATTCCAGATTCTCGCCAAGCAAATCTCGCTCCTGTGGGGAATTCGAACAGACTATTAAAAGGAAGATTTAGGAATTTTCCACGTTTTTTGCGTCGCAAACCATTTTATTTCGATCATGTCAGTCTTGTGATTTTTAAGCCTCTTATCTCTAAGGATTGCGAGAAACTGCGCAAAAATATATAACCTTGTAATAATGTAAGAAAAATCGAGAGAGTTCATAATTGCAGGACGGGATCGCCCTAGATTCTGTCAGTCTTCAGCGCTAGTATAATGTATTTCAGACCGTATTTCGCGACAGCGCCCAATCCCAACAGAGATTTATAATGCACATCTCACAACTGTGGGCGCAAACATAGGTCGAGTTGATAGAGATTAAGCGCAGGATTTACGTTTTCATGTGCCGAGGGTAAGCATGGGGTAAGTGACAATTTAACAACATTCAATCTGTATATGAAATAAACCGACTTATTCATTTAGCGGAATAAGAATCCCTCTAGCTCAGAGTCCAGCCATTGTCTAAAACACAAAAACCTTGTAAATATATCCAGGCTCCCAACACGTGTGCTAAAACAAATAAAGTTTCCAACGTTTCGCGCTTTGAAACAAAATATTCCTAGAAGACAGATTGGTTTCACTGGGAAAAGCTGTGCTGCAGTGCATGTAACATCTGCTTTATTTCAAGGAAACGTTCCGTTGCACAGTTAATATGCACTCTACTTTTGCATAATTTAGCCGATATGCTTTGGTTTGTACTTAGTAGCTTAATATATAATATTATTGTTATAATAGATAATGTTATTGGATAATATTATACTTTAAATTGACTCCCTCATTTTCTCCTTCCTTCAATTCTACATGTATATTTTGTACACATATACATCAGCCTATTGCAGTCCACTGCTGGATGTAGTTCGCTCCCAGGGCACGTTCGCTCCCAGGGCAAGCTTCAAGGCTAGATCTCCCGTTTTCGCCATCTAGTTACAATCAATCGCCTACTGTGGGCAAAGTCCCTTATGGCAGTATTATATTTATGTGGATACTTAACAATAAGATACTATCTAGATCTAAGACATCAGGAGTTCCTTATAGCCAATGGAATATTCTATAAGCTAAAAAGCAAAATCCTACATGTGGTTAGTTTTACCATTTTTAGGCAGCGCACCTTTCGCGTACGACACTTGCCTAGTAAAGATGGAAAATGCCCTCAAGATGCCTACATCTGCAGACAAAAAAAAGTAATAATAAAGTCTATACAAAAATATTATAAAATACTACAGACAAATACTTGATATTATACGTATTTATACGTGTTCATCAAAAATTTTACCAAACAATTAAGACCTTAAATAAAATATTATAATATTATGTTTCCATGTTCAGCTCATCTGTGTAACCTGAGAGACATTATAAAATAAACCCATTGTCTGTTCCAAAAATATTTGTTTTATTATCACCCCAGCCAGAACACACCTGTGTTGTGGTTCACTTAGGGAAGCGGCTTATAAAATAATGTCATATGAGAAAAAGATTACGGTGTAGGGTTCTGTTTTTATATTTTGGAATAAGCTTTATTTTTAACAAAAATTAGGACCAAAAAGGTCAAAGGGTACAAAAGCATAAAAAATAAGTGCTAAATTGGGGTGTTTTTTTTTAAAAAAAGAATATTTCCCTACCCGCAATTTATCTATATACCCAATAAATAATAAACATATTTTCTATCTATTAAGATTTGTACATGATCACTAACTACCAAACCAGGGTCTAAGTCCTGAAATTTTATTGACTTACAGCCAATTTCTATAACTGATCGTGAGAGATTTTGTGCATATCTCAGATTTAATCTTCAATTGTTTTCATACAAAATTTCAAATTAGGAATAAAAAACTCCGAGATTCTTTTTGATCGGTCGTATTGAAATTGGCGGTAAATGTTTACATAAATCACATACCTATGGTTTGACTATGTTTGTAGTTAGGTATCTAATTATGATAACTGCACCATAAGAGGTTATTATTATTTTTTATATTATATTATGATTATTTTTCGTGCCATAACTTGCGCACTAACTTGTAAACTAGAAGTTTCATCTAAGGCATTAACACTTTATTTTCATTAAAATCTAGTCTTCAATAAAGTGTTCTAGGCGACAGTACATAGTACTAAACTTTACGACGCGCCCAGGTGTCTAGAGCATGCCGTAGCAAAGTTATGACAGATTATTTTAATGTTAGAACTTCTTTACTATCAATATGGAAGTTGTAAGACGATCCATTTCCTATTTAATGGCTGATTGAATAGTATTTTATGGAATTTTGGAATATCGATGAGTTTTATGTAGAGGAGAGCAATTTTACAGGGGATTTAATAATATAACAACTTTGTCAAGTAAATGCGGTTATAATCGAAAGGTCTTATTTCGGGCTTAGTTATTTTCGAAACAAATTAAATAATTTATTTGACATGAAGGCAAACACAACTTATTTGTCGATTGTAATTTTTTTATATCTCACTTTCTGTATTTGTTACGGTTTGTTAAGTATAAGTTGGAGTTTCAGGGCTTTATGGCCACCAACGTAGAACTAATAAGTTATGATGGCCCTAAGATGAAATCTAGGAGAACTGCTAAAGTCTGTTCTCCTTTATGTCAACTCAAAACCAACATTAAGTTTAACAGATAGCATGATTCAGATTTAGTAACGTATGATGATAGATAACGTGTGTTAGCATTTATTGCGAGTAAAATTATAAGTTATCTAAAAGGTAAGCACGAAGTTTTACATAACGCCTTAAATAAGCAACTTTTTCACTATGGGTGCGCCCACCACCGGGCCCTACACCCTCCACTGACCCTCTGATCTGATGTATATATACAGGATGTTTGTGACAGCCAGGCAAATATTGATACCATGACTCTGAGGTGGAAAACACTGATTATTTTCGCAGGAAAATTCCAAAATTTACAGACATTTTTTCATATTTTCAGGAAAAAAATAGTTTTGTTCGTTTAATTAGGCCTTAGATAATGACTTGAAAATAAAATTTAAAATTTTAAGAAGATGCTTTTCAATAAATAGTTCAAAAAAGCTGATCAACCCTAATGGAGTCAATAGTGATCCAAAAAACAGCAATATGTCACACAATAACCAATAAGCCCATTTAATTAGTCATATGATCGCCCGATACAATTGGCGCGGAGAGCAAATATTACTGATAATCAAATCAAAAATACATTTCCTGCGAGTAATAACACTGTCGTATAACTCAACACAATAGTACTTGTTCAGCATTTCAGTATTTGCCTGGCTGTCACCCACACCATGTATATGAATTGTATTATTCAGCAATAAGTCTGGAAACTTCAATCCTAATTATATTACAAAACTAATACTTTATTAATCTCAACAGACACTAAAGTTGAAAACGTCGAGGAAATAAAAGGAATTTAGTTTCGGACGGCAAATTAAGCTCTTACTTACACTGTAACTTGCCAGTTGCCAGACTTGTTGCCAGACTTGCCATTTGTCAGACAGCGAGTCGACTAGAGCTTTTAATTAAAGTGCTTTTAATATATAGCCTTATATTATATTGTAGTGTTAATTTTGTACTTGATTCTGCTGTAATTTGAAATCCCAGTAACATGGGACAGTTTGGTGAGGATGGGTGTAAGATACTTGTTCCTCATTTATGATAAAACTGCTCGACGTAGGTAGGTAATCGAAACATAAAAATAGGTCTGCAACATACATATGGAGGATATCTTCAACGCTACCTTATTTTCACCAAACGGTTTCTTTGTTTGCAAAGTTGTTCCGGCAAAGAATAAGAAATAATGTTTTTGCCGCGTGGTGCCGGCAGAGTAGAATTCGTACCACCCCGTGTCTGCCCGTACGAGGCGATTAAGGGTTTCCAGGAGGTGGGCAGCAGCGCCTCCCGTGTTGACAACATAGTCCAAAATACATACTGCGGTCACCAACCCGCCTGCCCAGCGTGGTGACTATGGGCAAATACCCCCCATGGCAGTCTTGTGGCGTGCCCTGGGAGAGGCCTACGTCCGGCAGTGGACTGTAATAGGCTGATGATGATGATGTTTTGTGATGTATGTTGTTAAAGTAAAGAAATATTTTTGTATTCTATTCTATTGTATTGTAAGATGCGTACTTTTTCTAAAATTAGGGGGATCCTCTCGCATATCAAGTATTTTAATATATGGATATTATAAATAAATAAATTTTGCTGTGAAGGAAATTAAAACTATTTATAAGCGTAACATTTTATAATACAATATAATACTTACAGGTACCAAAAACCTTCGTAGTTCTGCGAGAGCGTACGCGATGCGCGCGTGCGCCTCCGCCGGCGTCGCGAACGCACTGATCTCGACGTGCAATTCGTCGGAGAGGTGGGCGAATTTCGGATCGCCGCTTACCCTCAATTCTTCTTCCTATGAAAAACGTTATCATCTACCAATATATCCTAATTTGTTGTATAGTTTATTGATTTTTCGTGTATCTACTCGTTACAATTTTTGTTTACTTGCTTAGGTCTATGTTTTTGTAAGTTTATGGCGGAAATGTGTGAATGACTAACTTTTATGTATAGTCTGTTTCTAATTGGTTTGATGGAAGATATTTTAGATATAAATCTTACAGCCAATTTCAATAAACGATCTCGAGAGTTTTTTTGTATATTTCAGATTGAAGGTTCCATTATTTTCATACTAAATTTCAAATTTGAAAAAACTTGAGTTTCTTTATGATCTCTACTACATATTGAAATTGACCGCTGGAGATTATCTTAGAGATGAGCAAGCCCTTGTACATTTTTTTTTTCATCATTGATCATTCATTTTTCATCTTAACATCTTTTTTTGTGTACAATAAAGAATAAGAATATGTTTTGTTTTTTGGAGCTATGAAAGCATATGCATTCTGAGGCTTCAGATGAGTTCCCATCAAGGAAATATAGGTAGGTATAGGAAGTTAAGACTTGCCGTTTTGCCTCGTGCAAATGTTTCACTGTATTTTTACTCGACTGTCACAGGAGTCGTATTTGACGCCAAACTACTGAATGGATTTTAATGAAATCAAGGTATATATACATATATAATGGCAAGTTTAAACCTAAAGATATGTGTTAAGGTTATAGGTAATGTAGGGTCATTCAGAGGAAAGTTGCGAATAATCAGTAAGGTACATGTTACCAGCACTTACTTTCTGACGGTCCTTCATGGAGCCTCGGCCTAACACCGCCATTTTGCACATTGTGTCCTCCTGTAGTCGCTTTAAGGAGTTGCCCTTCGGTCCAAGAAGTTTACCCACGAAGTTAAACTGCGGACAAATGGAATATGGTTAATTATTTCATACATACACACACACACACATCAGGCTTCTGCAGTCTACTGCTGGACGTAGGCCTCCCCCAGGGCAGGCAACAAGGCTACTGCAACCAGGTTTATCCAGAGTCACCACGCTGGGCAGGCGGGTTGGTGATCATGAACGGCTAAGGAGTGGAATGCACTTTCTGCCGATGTATTTCCCGAGCACTACAACATTGGTCTCTTCAAAGCTTGAGTGAATAGGCACTTTCTAGGCAAACATGTACCACCCTAGGCCGCATTTTGCTTAACATCAGGCACGATGGCGGTCAAATGTTTGCCTAGCTAATTGTAAATAAAAATGAAATAAATAAAAAAGTGACAAATTCCTAAGTCGACTCTTAAAGTCATGCAGCTGATGTATTCTAGTGAAGCTCTGCATCAGGGTAAGACTTCAGCAGGTTATTAATTTATTAGCTATTAATTGATTTTTTGACTAATTAATTAGGCAATACCCGCAGCACTACCTATAAACTAGGAAGAAATAATGGCAGAACAAATAGTCACTCATACAATAATAATCTAAGTATTATACAGGGTGTTTATTCATTGCCACCCTTAACGAAGAGTACGTACTCTATACATCAAACAAAGTAAGTTTATGCCAAAAAATGTGCTGGGAAATGATGTAAATTTTTTTGTTTTTTTTGCTTTGCTCGGGCGAAATTTATAGTGTCCAGTGTTTATGCTAGTTTTTTCATAGACAGATATTAATTATTTGTTATGAAAAAATCTTGCTACACACGTCAATGTGAATTTATGCAGAAAAACGCAGTCTATTTACTCAACTTTGGACCCTAATATTTTGGAAACCACACACTTCCCAGGTATGCTTCCATGGAGAAAAGAGATCGTGATGATGAGATTCCGTAGTTTTCGGGAACGTTGACTATCAAAAATCACTCTGTATACATTTATAGAGTTTTCCATTTTCTTTATTAACAATTTTATAATATATAATATCTTGACTAAGATAAATTTATAAAAACACTTCTCCATTAATATAATCCGTTAGGATATGGTTGATCGTTTCATTTTTAAACATTGTGCTGAGGGATTCAGCTTTGTTTGCCGAGATTTGGCTAATGTATAGCTATCGGGATGAAGAATAACGTTGCCAATATGTAATTTAGAAAAGAGATGCTAAAATTCGTCATCCGAGTAATTGACCCGGTGGCTTAGTGGTTATAGCGGCTGGCACGGTTTGCAGTGGTCGTGGGTTCGATTCCCACTCGGAGAATTTTTTCCATTTTCTTTATTAATAATTTTATAATTTATAGTGTTATATAGAGATTTGAACTCACGACCACTCGCATTCCGTGCATCGCTTTGTGTTGTAAAGCAACTTGAGGTACCAATAGTAAGTACCTACTTATTAGAAAACAATAAATTTATTTAGTTGATGATCTATAGCTAAGATCGAATATTCAGGCTTTATTGGACAAATATGTCGGTAACGAACCTCTTATCGATTCGACCAAAAATTAATGTAACTTTGTCTAACACCCCCAGGTCCATTTTTAATTTGATGTTGTCGAGCTACAGTGCCACATCAATTTATTTGTACCATGCCTAACTATAAATAGACAAGTACAAAAATTGTGGGCGAAGGCAGTTCACTTATCGATAAAAACTACCTACATCTCTGTGACATATTACCTTGGTACGGAGAGTCAACAGACTATCATATCAGCTCGATAAACAAGCCTAAAATTATTCTTGCTCGTATATAAAATAAACTTGTTTACGTATAGTCTAGTCTCGTGTTTATATTTGATTTATTGGCGCAATGTTTAACGTGTGTTATGGATCGAAAAGATTTATGAAAGGTAGGTTATTTATCAGTAACGTGATGCTGTCACATATAAAAAAATATGGCGCGATTGAACCTAATTACAGTCATTACGATCTCTTCATGGGCCCATGTAAGTTGTTTCTGCAATAGTTTTTCATTTTGACTAACTTTACACTTGTTCCTGAGGATTTTCCCGACGTTTCCATTCATCATCATCAATATCATCCCTCATTAATTCAGAAATCATTTACTAAAGACAATGGCTGTATGGGCTTAGTTCCCCTTGCCTTTCCTTCGGGATAAACTAAACAAAAAAAAAAAACTAATTACAGTCAGGCTTGACGGACGACAATAATAAGAATTTATTTGCCAAAATAAAATGATACGATGTCGAATCGTCGTGAAAAAGGCGCAAATAAAATACATTGATGCATTAACCACTTTAAACTCGCTAAAAAACCGTCAAAAATCAGAGAGCTAATTAGTTAAAATATTTTGTTAATTTTCCTTTCCCTTTTAGCTTTTTATTTGCCATCTCATTAAAAAAAATATTCACGAGTCATACCTAATTTGTAAAAGTCTGGAGTCCCAATTTTTTTTAATTTGGCGTAACTAGACAGTGACCTCGACGAAAATGAATTAAATTTAATATAAACAAAATGAGAATAACCGAAAAATATCGTAGATTCAACGAAATTAGTATTCTAATTTTTGCTTCAAAATGTTGGTTTCGAGAGAATTACTTACTCGTACTTACATATTTTACTGACAAGTTACTAGGCGACCTAAGCTCAGCTTTGCCTTTGTGCGACTGTTTTAGAATTGACTCGTCACGCACTAGGCCGATATATGTATATTAAACAGCTGGTATGTATATCAGGTATGTATAGTTGTATACTCAAACAAATGCAAGCTGAGCTTAGGCCACGCTGACTATAACATAATTATGTACAAGTTGTTCCCTTAAGGCCACCCTCATTTAAGGAGCACTTGAGTAGACCTGAGAAAGCCTTACTCCTATAATAATAATTAATCATTGACTGAACCTTCAATCACATTCCATTATTAAAAAATAACTTTTATGTCTTATAAAACATTACCCATCTCTCAACCGAGAGCTTCTAAGGGAAAGATACCACTATGCGTTATTGAGTAAAAATATCTTATTTTCTACACAAATTACTTGTGACTAAAATACAAAGTACCTACCGTCATTTTTCACCAGAGTTTTTAGAGCTTAAAAGTAAATGTTATTACTAAGAATACGATCGTTAATCTATAAGTCGAAAAATTTTAGAATATCCTTTTCAACTTGATGTTGTTATCATCGAGTGAACATAAAAAGCGTACTTGTAGATGATTACATCATACTGGTACGTATCTCATCCATCATCATCATCATTTACAGCCCTGGGAAGTCCACTGTTGGATATAGGCCTCCCCCAACAACCTCCACTCCGACCGGTCGGAAGCAGCCTGCATCCAACCGACGCCCGCGACCTTGGCCAGGTCGTCCGTCCACCTGGCGGGTCGCCTTCCCACGCTGATCTCATCCATATCTACATACAAATAGATACATAATATAATACACATAGCTGTATTCTAAATATAGAGTAGCTAAAGTTGCAAGGTCACGAGGGACATCCTACAACTACCAGCATAGCGGAGCCAGAATATACCAGATTAAAAGACTAGTTACAAGCAGCTCATCGCCTGAGAGAACGCCTATAAATTCCTCAGTCAACTCTTACAACATACTCGGAAGGAGTTGCAGCATGTATTACTGAAGCCTCGCATCAGCACGGGCTTATCATACCCATACAGCGGTATACAGATAATTATTTTATTTGCTACTACACATCGAATAGGCAACACAAATCAAGAAAGAAAGGTATAAGTTAGTGACAAAATTATAATAATAAGAAGACATTTAAAGATATAATAAGAACTAGTGGACGCCCGTGACTCTGTCCGCGTGGACTACAAAAAAAAAAAACGAAATTGTCCGGGATAAAAACAATTACCCGGGATAAAAAGTATATGTTAAGTGGGACCTGTCACAATATATTCCTGAAAACTGCATCGAAATCGGTTCAGTCGTTTCTGAGATTAGCGTGCACAAACGCACAGACAAACCGACAAACAGACAAAAATCATTGTTTTGGGTACTATTGCGTTGATAAAGGTATTCTATAATATTTTTTCTTATATATCTTCCATGTACATTTTTATTATATGTATAGATAGAATAGATTAATATAATTAACGTACGTTACATGTTTACTACATTGTGCCTCTTACACTAATGACGCCATATTGGCAATTTATTTATCTTTCTGCTCATATTTGAACTAGCCTAAATAAAGGTACCCAAAAAAACTACGTATATAATACTCTTTTTTTTTCCGTTAGTAAAAATTGATTTCCGATTAGGGTTCGTCCACATGGATGAGTTTAGATCATTTTCATTTTACTGAAACCAAATGCTATAACGTTTCTTCTTTTATCTTTATGAATGAGCGCTTATGAGATTTTAAAATTAATTTTATTTCTACATTTATTAGAATGGATGGTAGGATTGGAAGGGGAAGACATCGTTGGACTTTCGCCGGAAAAATTCACGTAAAAGGCCAGGTCAAGAGTACACTTAACCCTCGAGTATCATGGAAGTAGATGAAGCGAGAGGTGTATCAGGACCGTAACTAATTGAGATCCGTGATCCTCTGCCTAGTACCCTTCCGAGAAAGAGGCGTGTTTTTATGCATGTACCTAGGTAAACAGGGTGTGTGTGATAGCCACGCAAACACTGAAATACTGAGCAAGTACGATTGTTTTGAGTTATACTCGTACGACAGTGTAAAATTCATTTTTAATTTGATTAGCCACATTTTTTACTTTCCGCGCCAATTTTATTGCGCGATTCTGTGACTAGTTAAATAGGCTTATTGGCTATTGTGTGATACATTGCTGTATTTTGAATCACTTTTAACTGTCCAGTTGGGTTGATCAGTTAATTGAACTTTTTTGAGGGCATCTTTTTCGTTTGAAAATCATCCATGGGTAAATTTTTTGTTTTTAAGTCATTATCTAAGGCTTACTTAAACGAACTAGGTACACTATTTTTTTTCCTGAAAAAAAAAGGTCGGAAAATTTTGGAATTTTAGAATTTTCCTGCGAAATTTTTCAGTAGTTTTCGCCTCAGAATCATGGTCTAAAGTCGCCATATCAAAATTTACCTGGCTGTAACAAACACCCTGTATAGTATTAATGAATGAACGTTTTACCCTGAAAAGTTTTACAAGTACTGTCATATAGTAAATCGATCAATCAGACTCAACCATTGAAAAATAATATTTATGTGTCACAAAAAACAAACCCTTTTCTCAACCGAGTGCTCTCAAAGAAAAGTTAATAACACTAAAAATATGAGCGTTACTCAGGGAAATATCTCATTTCCTACATAAACCTCATCTTAAATGAAAATTCGATTACTGTTTTTGTCTCTTCCCATGCAAATGACATCGCGAGATATTTTACGAGCAATATTGCGAGTCGGTTAAAAAACTCGTTACAGACAGATTTACATGGTTTTCTGTTTAAACCAACGTAAATCAAATTAGAAGAAAAAAATCTTTCTCTTTAGAAGAAAAAAATAATAAAATCTACAAGGTATCGCCGGCTCTCAGGCAGATAAATGTTATGTTTTACTTCTTTTAGGTTTCGTACAGACGGACCTTTTTGAGCGACATAATGAACAGATTGTTTTCCTTTTTTCTTACGTTACGTTGTTACGATTTTTCCTTCTTTCATGAATAGATCAGAGGGCTTACATAATGCAACATTTTTCCGAGCGACGGCAGTGTTCGCTAAAGTTATTGAAACATTTCCTCATGTCACTTAATAAACGCGCTAAAGAAAGTCTTCCTATTGTCGAGAATGTATTAATAACTAAGCCAATTCGACGTTGCTCGTGAAATTGTTACATTATTCAAGCCCTCAATAGTAGTAGTCAGTAGTAATACTATTATTAGATTAATAAAGAATTAATTATCATTATTAATTCTTAATATTATTTAAAATATATAATATCTTAATTTAGATAAATTTATAAGATACTTCTCCATAATATAATCCGCTAGGATATGGTTGATCGTTTCATCATTTTAAACATTGTGCTGAGGGATTCAGCTTTGTTTACCGAGATATGGCTAGTGTATAGCTATCGGGATGAAAAATAACGTTGCCAATCACGTATGTAAAAATATAAAAGTTTAAAAGAGATAGTCAAATTTGTCATCCGAGTTAAATGACCCGGTAGCTCAGTTCGTTAGAGCACAGCACGGTTGCGAGAGGTCGTGAGTTCAAGTCTCACTCGGGTGAATTTTTTTTCCATTTCTTAATTTTTATAACTAATATTAGAGCTGGGGATCCGAGACCGATTAATCAAGGAATCGATTTATCAGATTACGATTTCAATCGATTTCTGTATTGCCGCCCCTAGTCAGTATAGTAGCTCGTCTGCGCTTCCCCTGACTGTAGGGGTCGACATCTCACCTACATTTTTTTTACACCACTTAGTAGGATTAAAGGAAATGGAAATCTCCTCCACACAGCCAGCACGACTTTGTCGTGAGTCGTGACGTTACTGAGAAGAAACGTATTTTACTTAACTACTCACTTAGTTCTAGAAAAAAACTTAGTACAGATGGAAAGTTTTACAAGAAAATCCCTACCAATGTTACAAATGTGAAAGTAAGTTTATTTGTTTGTTTGTAACCTCTTCACGCTGTATTTACTTAATCGACCTTCTTGAAATTTTGCGAACATATAGATAGATGTGCGAAAAATGACATAGGCTACATTTTGAACGAAGTCGCGGACAAAAGCTAGTCACTACATATTATAAAACAAAGTTGCTTCCCGCTGTCTGTCTGTCCCTTTGTAAGCTTAGATCTTTAAAACTACGCGAAGAATTTTGATGCAGTTTTTAAAAGATTCAAGAAGAAGGTTTATATGTATAACTAGGGACCCACCCCAGCTTTGCACGGGTGCAATTCTCCGTACGCGGACGAATTCGCGGGCAACAGCTAGCACTCTATAATATAAGCAAAGCAAACACCAATGTTGCCAATACAGTATAATTCGTGGTAAATGGCTCACTAATACATATTAATGGCGTCACTCTACTTCGTCGCCTGCTCGTTACCTCGAAGGAAGTACAAGTGGAGATGCGATAATCAATATGGGGTACATAGCGCAGTATAAATCAATCACTGGCCAACATTAGCCTTCTATAATCTTAGATACATTATTATTAATGCGAGAGTAACTCGGTTTGTCTGTCACGCATTCAGGCCAAAACTGCTAAACCAATTTAAATTAAAATTGGTACACAGATAGTCTAGAGCCTGCAAAAAGACTTTTATCATAGAAAAATATTTTTAAGTGGAAGATTTGGACGTTTCCGGGCGAAGACGCGAAGTCCACAAGAAGTCTATATTTCTGCACTTTATGCAAATATTAGAATGGATTTTGATGAAATATGCCTTTTAGATAGCTCAGAATCAGAATAACACATAGGCTATAAATTTTGGTTCTACTGAAGAACTTGCAGGATCATTTAGGCAGATGTCGCATAGACGGAGCTTATGCGGGAAATGGGTACGTTTATGAAATGAAATAGATTTTTAACTGGCCTTGTAAGGTGTAACATGAGTATATCTTTTTTAAGCCGCGATAAATTTTGGGTACACAAGGGATAAGAACACTTTTTCATGTGCACTCATATCTTGTGTACCACTACAAAAGAAACGTCAGCCGCTTGTTTGACATGCATAAAACAATACCGAAGTGAAGTGAGAGCGAATTAGTTTGCTATTAACCGATGCTGTAATGTCATCTCCATTATGTACCTCCTTCGTACTCGTTATAGTAACTATTACCATTGATACTGTTTACTGTACGCCAGCTCACGCGGAAAACAGGAACAGACGTACATGTTAATGTGTGTTTTGATAGAGGTTTAATGGCCGAGGGTTGATTAAAGTATTTATAACAATGTCGCAGTTTCTACAGGGCTGATATCAGGCAGGCGGCTGGTTAAACATCTGATGTCAAAACTTTAACAATATGGCTTTTTTAGAGTACAATTTCGAACATTTATATAAAAAAATGCGCAATGCCAGCACTACATACTAAAGACACAGCTGTCCCAATGGGGTAACCTAGGGTTACCATCTCAAAACTTTGAAAACCAGGATTTGAGAAAGAAATACCAGGATATTTCGATTAAAAGCCAGGACTATACATGTGCGAGCCCAGTGACAATACGATTGGAAGGAGTTAGTGGCATGCGAATTTCAAAACATAGGTCCTTAACGCATTCAGTACCGGTGACTACGTATTTGCTTCTTTTAGGCTTTGTAGAGGTGCCGCTGACGCTTATTTGCCCGATATCGGCACCCTTAGAAAATCTGTCGACAGCGAATGTGTCAGGACTTTAAACTCAGGACGATGCTTAAAAACTATCCAGGACAGTTCAGGACACCCCAAAAAGTAGGACATGTCCTGGGAAAAAAGGACGGTTGGCAACCCTAGGGTAACCAAAACTGCAGGATCATAAGAGAGATCCCACATCGTCTGTTAGCATAGCGGGGACAAGCATCATTACTTTATAAAGCAAAGTCGCTTCCTGTCTCCCCTATACTCATACACATGTACCTATACGAGTACTTAGATCTTTAGAAATACGCAACTGACTGATGCGGTCTTATTTTTAACCGACTTCAAAAATAGAGGTTATCAATTCGTTTGTATGTTTTTTATTTTTTATATGTGTTACCTCAGAACTCCGTCGTTTATGAACCGTTTTAATTTTTTTTTTAGTTAGTCAAGGTATGCTTCCAGGTTGGTCCCATATTCACCACATCAGGATCTGATGATGGGATCTTGGAGAAATCGAGGGCAATCTTCAAATATTATAGGCACATGTAGTCTGTTGTTATACTTTTACTGAGCGTTTTGGTCACCTAGATATAAAACATAACGTCTGATGAGGGAATCTCTAAGGAATCTAGGGATATCCTCAAATATAATAGGCACGAGTAGTCCGTTTTAAATTTTTATAGAGAATTTTGGTCAGCTACACATAATATAAAGGAAACGAGGATCTGATGGAGTCGCCGAAAAACAGATAGTGGAACTTTTTAGTAACAAAATCCCCCTATGGCAGGGGGGGGGGGCTACGTCCAGTAGTGGACTGCAATAGGCTTATGAAGATGAAGATAATTGTGTTAAGTCGTGTAATTATATGTTGCGTTAAGCCGCGTCCGAAGTAAGATGGTTATAGAGGAAGAGGTAGACATGAGAATAACGAGATGACCGATAATAGGGATAAATGAAAGAAGAGTACCTACATATTGTACCGACCCCAAATGATTGGAAACAGGGCAGGAAGAAGGAGTGTAATATTGCTTATATTGTCAGACATAAAATTTCAAGCCTAGTCATTTCTCTTAGTGCCCTTTTGTCATGTGGCCTATTTAATCATTTGCTGGCATATAAATCTGACAATATTATGCCTTCTAAACTTCGTACATGGCTTAACGAAATATACGAGGGCGGCACTGAAAGTTTCGGGAATCCTGGAAGTGATACAACATTTTTAGTGAAAAAGATATTTATTGTTTTTCAAAGTATTCTCCCTGAAACTTGACACATTTTTCCATTCATAAAACCAATTTTTAAAGCATTTGTTCCATTCAGAAGTTGGGGTATCCAAAATGGCCGTTTTGTAGGAGTCTACAGCTTCTTCAGGTGCCGAAAATCTTTGACCACACAATTTGTTCTTAATTTTGGGGAAAGTATAAAAATCATTAGGGTTTAAGTCAGGACTGTACGGCGGATAATCTAATAATTCAATGTTTTCTTGCTCCAAAAACTCTTTCGTCCTGTGGGCGGTATGAGAGCTCGCATTGTTGTGATGGAGGATGATGCGTCGATTGCAGTTCTCTTTACGGAGTTCAGAGACTACCTTCAGTAAAATACCATTCTGCATTGACCGTTCTTTGTCCCTTAAGAGGAATAGTGGCAACATGGAGACAAACGTGGCCACCATTTCTTTTGCAACGCTCCCTGAACGAACAACTTTTGTTGGCTTCAACTCATTTTCGAATACCCATACTAATGACTGGTTTTTTGTTTCGGGTTCGTATGCTAATATCCAGGATTTGTCACCTGATACCACGCTGTATACAGCATTTGAAGATCCTCAGTGGAATCTCTCGAGAGTTCTGACACACCAAGTGACGCGAGCCGCTTTATGCTCCTCACAAAGTGAATGCGGGATCCATCGGGAAAACAATTTCTTTACGCCGAAATGTTCATGCAAGATTATTAGTATTCGACTCATGCCAATGTTCAAAGTTGCCTGAATTTCTCGATATGTCACACGTCGATCTTCCTCAAGCAGCTCACGCACGGCATCAACGTTATCTTGGGTGACTGCAGTTTTTGGGCGACCTTGACGGGGATCGCCACAGAGCTTGACACGTCCACGTTGAAATTCCGCAAACCAGCGATAAATTGTGGTTCGAGATGGGGCTTCATCACCACGCAGAAAGCATCCGATCAACGCATTGTTTTTGTGTTAAACCATTTCTAAAGTCATAATAAATCATTGCTTTTGAATTTTCTCGAGTGTATTCCATTTTCACGCTGACTTCACTAGTTTAACAAGAGCTTGAGAAAGACTGCGTTATTTTATTCTATTCGATAAACAAAGCCAAGAAGTTTTCGATCAATAAGACTTTATTATGCCAGAAACAATGGAAATATTCCATTTCCGTTACTTTTAGTGCAGCCTAGGTATATGCCCTTTACCAAAATTTTACTTTGGTAAGCTCGAGTTTTGGCTCATAGGGGAGGAAGTCGGTTTTTCGTTTTTAAAAAATGATATAATTATTTTTTTAATGAAATTGTATTAGGCGTGAAGGTAGAAGTAAGAAGGTAGAAGGAAGAAGTTAGCGTACAATTCAAAAGTTCAAACATTCAATAAGATTCAATGGGGTTTGGATTTCAGAATAGTGCGATGTATTATCTTGCATGCTAAGGATCTGGTTTCTTGTTGCGATTGTAGGTAGTGCAAGTGCTTGTTTTCGCAGTTATGACTTATCAGATCCGGGGGTCAATGGAAGGAAGGCCCGGTGGTGGGCGAACCCTTATAGATTTATTTTTTATTTGATTTAAGTTATTCAAGAGGAAGGTTTGTGTGTATAACTAGAGACACATTCGCATGAGTGTAATAGGTACTGATACAAAATTCTCCTTTACGCGAACGAAGTCGTGGACAGACGCTAGTTTATAAAAAACCTTCAAACGTCTCGAAATACAGGAACGTTTTTCAAATGGTTAAGTTGTGGGACTTCATTTATTAATGTATACGTAGACGAGTTTTAATTTGCTGAAGACTTTCAATTTCATCGATTAAATTATTCAATTTAAAGCACTTATTTTTAAATTTGTTGAAGACTTTTAATTTCATCGATTAAATTATTCCATTTCAAGTACTTATAGGTATATTAATTAGATAATGCTTGCATAATACTAGCTGTAGCCCGCGACATCGTCCGCATGGACTACAGAATGTAGTCTATTTCCTTTTCCGTACTTCCATTTTTATACCTGTAGGTATGTACCTAGGTATGCAAAATTTCTAGAATAGTTGAATAAATAAAGCATGCAGGGGTAACAAACTTTCGGATTTATAATATTAGTTGGGAATTTATAATACAGACCATGATAGATTAAAATTAATTATGTTAGCTAATATTGGCCAAGTGTAGGCATTCCTATGGACTCTTGTAGTAAGGTGACACTACGACCATGTTCTACCAAGAAGCTGATGGCTGACCACTGTATAGGTAGAAAAGCCTTGGTATATGCTATCCTTTATTCGTAGGTATATGCCTATTAATATGATGGTTGAAGAGTCCAGAGCAGGCGCTGTCCGTCAGATGGAGAGCAAGACAAACAGCGGCCTGGCGCTAAGTGGTAGGTGGTGTATGTTACGAGCGGATGTCGGGGCAAAGAGATAATATACATACGTACAAATGGATGTGTTCCCGAAATGGGGTAGTGACAAGTTGCTAGCTTATCGCCTTAGAGGACGCCTCTGAGTTCCTTAGTCGTCTCTTAAGATATGTACGAAAGGAAATGCAGCTGATCCTATTCTTGTGAAGCATATATTTCCTATAGAAAATAATATATTATTCTGTAATATAGCTGTTATTTTAGTGACTATTGCTGGAATGTTGACTATTTAGAAGGTGTAACGTATACTATGCTACCTAGTCACAATGCCGACGGCTTCTATCGGAATTATACACCCATTATCACCAGTTAGCCTATAATAAAGCACGTGGTAGATAGTGTGCCTACCGTCGCTTTTCAGGCGTACATATGGGCAATGTTTCCGAGTCATACAGAAGTAGGTACACATGTGAAAAAAAGATTAACAAATGTAATTATTAATGCACAAAGGTAAGTCTATTTCTAACAATAGATTTTTTCATTTATCTTCTTAACTAGTGATCACAAAATCAGCTCAGCTCTAGTGCTTTGGACCACACCGCGTGTGCGTGACTACGTAAAGTGGCCGAGTAATCGCTGGCAACAGTGAAGTATATCAGACACACGCACACACACTCACGCACACAGGATGAATTACACACATTTACTGCGAAATTGGCTTTTTTATGGGCTGTTTACGCGGGTTGAAACGAATGGCATGGCCGCCTTGTACTGTGATGTTTTGAATTAATTGTTCGGCTTCACTTGATACGGATACATGGCGTGTATCATGTAATGTTGTTAAAAGGATTGTAGTCGTAAATGACCTTGGTTCATACTAAGCGGGATTGACTGTGGCCTTTTTGACGCCCGAATTGATGTTTTTTGAATGAAAGAGCTGTTGTAGCTTAGGAGCAGTAGCGAAATCAAGCTGAAAAAAAAACCGGCCAAGTGCGAGTCGGATCCGCGCACTGAGGGTTCCGTACAAACCTGTTTTATTATATGACGTAATTAAAAATTTACGGTTTTCGCAATTTTTCCTTAATCTGTGCTATATGACCTTGCTTCGTGCCCATTTTCAAGATTCTGCGTACATGGAAAGTACCCTGTAGGTTTTGATTCCCTTGCGAGAGTCGAAAATTTTCGGAAATTTGCAACATAAACGGCTGTATCATTTGATTGCGTTGGCTTAGAAGTTTGATTTTTTCACAGTAGACCTACGTATATATAAATTTCAGCTTGATACCTCCACGCGTTCCGTGAGAAAAAGGGTCTTGACAGACAGGCGGACGGACGGACGGACAGACAACAAAGTGATCCTATAAGGGTTCCGTTTTTACCTTTCGAGGTACGGAACCCTAAAAACACCATAATTTGGTTTTTTAGAGTGCAGATTATTCTGATATCTAAACAACCTATGATAAAAAATATTGTGTTAGATAACCTTTTTTTTGGTAGGTACCTACAGACAGAATAGTGAGTATAGAGAGGGCTTTATAAAGTACGCAATTTCTGGTATTTACCGGAGTACGCGCGTTAATTCACAGTACATAAAATTATTTTATGTTTTGATCTTTAGAAAGACATAGACGACTAAATTTGATATGAACTATTATAATAAATACCTCAGGATAATAATAAAATAAGATGAAGCTGTTTCCAAGAACCACTTTATTCTTCTACTAGTGGACGCCCGCGACTCCGTCCGCGTGGACTACAGAAAAAACAAAATGTCGAAATTATCCGGGATAAAACATTTTCCCGGGATAAAAAGTAGCCTATATGTTAAGTGGGACCTGTCACAATATATTAAAAAAAACTGCATCGAAATCGGTTCAGCCGTTTTTGAGATTAGCATGCAAAAATGCACAGACAAATAAACAAATCGACAAACAGACAAAACTTCCAAAAATCATCGTTTTGGGTTCTATTGCGTTGATAAAGGTTTCCTATAATATTTTTTCTCATATATCTTCCATGTAAAGACAGCGATCCTTTACATTTTTGTTATATGTATAGATATAGATATGTTAAAAGAAAATGGGAAATTCACTTGCAAAAAAGAAACTCGACAATCTCAATTTCAAATAGGTTAAAACATATCTTCATACTGAAATCCTTTAAGGCATCTCATTTGCGTAGGTATGTAAGAAAGGGAGATTTTATCTTGAGATCTCAATGTTGCCAGCAAAAAATAATAAACCGCATAAAGGCTGGTTCACACAGTGCGAGCTAGTGAGCAAGCCGGTAGATTTAGTTACTGCAGTGAAGAGTGCAGTTACTCGATTTGTGATCGCATTTTAACGAGTATTATAGTTACATTGTCTTCGTATTTTTAGGTAGGTGCGAAAAAATAACAAAATAAAATTTTCTTTAACGATTTTAACGATCAAAAACAAATAGCTTATTATAAACTATACACCGATTATCTAGTTCATAAGCTACAACACCGGTTTATTTTGAATAATTTGAGCTCTTTTTTATACGAGATTATTATTAGCATTATTTTATCTTGTGCATCATCTCATAGGCGAGACCTTGCCATTACACCGGTGCAGTAGCTGTCTAGAATCACACAAGTAGCTCGCATCGTGTACCTCCGGCTTAAGGGATGCTGTATATGCGAGTAATAACCAGCTTTGTAGCGCCTTCGGAAACGTACCGGGAAATTGCTAATTTATTACGTAGGCGCGTCGCGTGTAGACTTTTTCAAGGGAACTAACTAGTCGGTTGTTTTTACGTGGGCGTAGGAGTTTTACGATCTAGATACTAATAAAATACAAACTTAACTGAAGAAAACGAGCTGTAGGTTTATCTGAGGATAGGTAAATGATGACAGACTGCAAAAAGCTCTAAGTTGTGTTATTTATATCGCCCGTGACTACGTTTATATTAAATATATAGCCCGTTGCCTAGTTTAATAGAAATCCGCTCAGTCTTTTTAAAATAAAAAAGGAACAAACATTTTCACAATTTTTCACGTTAGTAGGTACGATACGTTATGTCATGGGAAGAAATAATTCCCCGGGCTATTGTCCCTTATTCTTATTTTAGGCCAAAATCTATCTTTGTGCCGAATTTCATCCCGATTCTTTCACTAGTTCTGTTGCTATAGAGTATACATCCAGCCACAACCATACTTAAATAATATAATAATAAATAATAAAAAAAATTATTCAATATCAAACATTTGCTATACATAGGAACATTAAGAATCTTAATATTTATCTCATAGTTACCATAGCAAAAAATGTATATTTCTAATATTTTTTCAAGTAAATTTCTTACAGAAATAGCAAATCCAGCGCCGAGCGGTACCTGGCTCATTGCCTACGAATGGCGGTAAAAAATGGATTCACATTACTTTTGAAGGGTTAAAATAGTTCTTGTAACGAGATGCCTTTAGCAGATGTGGCGTTTCAATCATTTTGGCTATTTACGAGTATATTTTCGGACTAGATCTGTGCCGTTGTATTATTTTGGTTTTATATCTATAGCATAGTGTGAAGCATTACGCCCTTGCGAAGCCGGGGCGGGTCCCTAGTTATACATAATATAAGAATGTACCTATAATACCTATTATCATCATCATCAGCCTATTGCAGTCCACTGCTGGACATAGGCCTCCTCCAGAGCACGCCACAATACTGGGGGGTATTTGACCATAGTCACTACGCTGGGCAGGCGGGTTGGTGACCGCAGTTTGTATTTTGGACTATGTTATCAACACGGAAGGCGCTGCTGCCCACTTCCCGGAAACCCATAATCGCCTCGTACGATACCCACGGGCAGACATGGGATGGTACGAATTCTACTCTGCCGGCACCACGCGCGGCCACCAGGTCACTAGGCGTTAATAAAATTTAGGGTTCGATTCCCACTCGGGTGAAGAATTTTTTCCATTTTCTTTATTAATAATTTTATAAAATTTAGTCGGATTAGTGACCCAGGGTCACGTTTTGCACACTAGTCAGTGTGGTCAGATGTAAACGATCAGTGACAAGTTGCTAGCTCATCGCGTCGTCTCTAAATTCGTCAGTAGACTCTGACATGTACCTACGGAAGGAGATGCAGTTGATGTATTCTAGTGAAGCTTCGCATCAGCACAGGAAACATATTAAAGGTACATTACTATAATAGAAGTGATAAAAAGCCTAGAAAGGTATAAGTTTTAAAAAAGGCAATCAAGAAAATATTTATTTTAAAGCATTAATGATTCGAATTCTTGCAACCGGTTTGAAGCCGAAATAGTTCGGATACCTATTATTTAAATTCAATATTATGTACATTTGAATTTCAGAGAAATCCGAATTTTAATGTACCTATAAATCCGTAGCATCACGTAGGTATTTATTTACACGTGAAATGTCCATTTTCAATTTCGAATTGCCATACATTGTACCTACAAAGAAATTGTTTATACAGAGTGTAACAAAACGGGCACCAACGCGAAATGCTATGCTAGTCCACCATTGACAAATTACTCAAATTGCCCAATTGAATTTACGACTCGAAATCACACGGTTATTTTTACTGAAGAGGTACGAAGAATGAATAAAATCTTTTAAATGTACAAAAATACAACCTTGAAAAATATATTGAAAAAATACACTTACATTATAAATTAAAAACAAAGCAGTTACCTTTGGATGATCTCGAACAGGCACCACGACCCTCACGCAAACTTTCACAGGCTTGTCTCTGGTGATGTCCAGCATCCTTCTCTCACTTCGCCATTCACCTGCGAACAATGAAAAGGGAATTATTAACACTACTATAAATAATTCTCTTAGGCGATGAACTAGCAATTTGTCAGAGATAAGAACTATAATAATAATCTCATTTATTTAAGAAAAAACATAACCCCTTCTTATGGCGCAGTTGGGTAAAACTTATACAAGACTGAGATCATAAACTTGAACCAAGCCTAAATATACCTACAACGGATAGTACAGACAGAAATAATTTAATCCAATCCAAAGTCAATTCAACTACGCGATACAAAACGCTACTCGAAAAGCTCTCAATAATGTCTCTGCCAATACCGACTACGCACGTTTTATTTTCAGAAAGAGAGCTTTACACATAAAATAGCGGGAATTCGAGTCACACTTAATCCGTGTTTGACAGCTGTCATTCCGGCTGTGTGACGCCGATGCCCTTTGCCTCGGGTATTATTTTTCATAATCAAACCTGCGTCAAATTCGAAATTCGAAATACGAATTCGGAATTATTTTTGTTCAGCGTTTTATTTCATGTCCGTGTAAGTGGGTGCTTTTCAGTTTTTGTAAAGTTTTGTGATTATTCACTCTATTGATTACTCTTTGGATTTTGATTTAAAAATAAATTCTGTTTTGTTTTGATTGGTTTACAGTAACTTGACTTAGGGTTATGGAGAAACTACACACAGTTAGAACACTAGTGGAAAACATGGCAAAGCATGGGCCAGATTACCACAGTCCACTGCGGCCAAGAGGCCAGTTTTCCCCTAACCCAAGATGTAATTGACTAGCGGCCACCCACCACGTCGTCCGCGTGTGGGGTATTAGCGTGCAAAACCGGGGCGGGTTGCTATGCTATGTTATCTAACACTGAAAGAATTTTTCAAATCGGACCAGTAGTTCCTGGGATTAGTGCGTACAAACAAACAAACAAACTCTTTAGCTTTATAATATTAGTATAGATATGAATTCACAAAAATCTATGAACCATGGCCATAAAACTTTATTTTACAATGAACAGAATCCGCAATATGAACCTCAACACTTTAATAAAGTAAGGGTTAGTGCTCACTAATGAACTAACCGCTTAGCCTTAATGCCAGCGATAGCGGCTAACGATTAGTGTGCACAGCCTTAGTAGTTTAGTTTTTATTAATAACTGCTCTTGTTAACAATTAAGTAGGAACTTAAGTGAGTCAATAGATAAACCTCTGAGACTAGAAATTAGTACTAAGAAAAGTTTTTGATTGTCCTTAATTTAGTTTGAATGATGATGCATATTTGTAATTTGGATGTATAGGTAGATAAGTACGGTTACAGTTAAAAAAATATATAATAAGATGTAATATTTATATCCTGTAAATATGTCAAATAAATAAATAAATAAAAGTACATGTAGGATAATAATACAATTCAGCACGCGTTTATTTGAAGACCCTCTCCTTGTTTAATACTAGTTGTTGACCCAATTAAACATAAGTATACTTCGATAAATGAGATAAGAATAATAAAAACTTATACATGTACTATACAAGCTTAAAAATACAATTCCAATCCAGTATCGAATAAAAAATCATATACCGTTGCATATTGCATCGCCATTCGTTTGCAACAACTGCACCTGGACGAAATGAACACGGAACGGAACAAATACAGGACATAAGGAACACAGTGAACATACATAGGAATACAGTGAACATTTGTAGGAATACAGTGAACAAAATGGGAAGAATGGGAACACATAGAAACAAAGCATTCGATGAAATAGGTTTTGATACCAAGCGATAATCCGGACGTCTCGTTCTATGAGAATGGACTTTGTATGCAAGTTACATTAGCTTAGATTTGGCCAAAGGATAATATTTTCCATAATATGAATTAATTTTAATTAATATACGAAAACGGTGTACGGAAAAACTTGTATACAGTTAATGAGACTCTGTATAATTATACTTTTGTGGAATATGATGTAATAATGAAATGAATAAAAAAAAAAAAAGATTTCTCTATTTCCCGACCCGACTTAATAACTGTTGATTTTACTCCTCTCGTTTTAATTATTACAAAAATTACCATAATCATTTAATCAAAGTGATTTTTAAAATAATAAATATTTAGTAAAATTCGTACCATTCTAGATTACAAATTGCCACTAGAGCAGCGGGTTTAAATAGATGTTAAGATACTGAAAATATATCGAAGGTTCCGTATGATAAACTTCATATTGTTATTCTTTTGAAACGTCTTTTGTCAATCTATACAGAGTGTAACAGAAAGGGTATGTTAAGCGAAAAGCTATGTAAACAGCCCACTATGGAGAACCTATTTCCAAAATTTGAAACCCGAAATCCCATGTTTATTTTTAAGATTGTGTGAACATTCCCGAGTTGTTTAGGAATTCTCCATACTATCTGGAAAAATAAACATACGATTTCGAGTCTGAAATTTTGTGGGCAGCTCACTAAAAGGGGGCTATTTCTATAGCTTTTCACTTAACATACCCCTTTTGTTACACCCTGTATAGTAATTTTTCTAAATATATATAAAACGTCACATTTATGTCTAACGTTACCTATGTTAGATATAAATACGTGTTTTATTACTATAATAAAATATAATAAAAATTAAGTCAACCGAGTGCAAAGTTAAACACTCTTTAAATACAGTGTCACTCTCACGAGTCACGACAGAGGAGTCTCTCAAGGACAGGGATTTGGTATCTCCACCTCTATATTTCTATGCTCAAGAAGTCTAATGATACCTTTCAATGTCAAATGCGACAAGCCGTTTAGGCTCTAGAGCAGTCTTTCCCAAAGTGGGCGATAACGCCCCCTCGTAGGCGTTGGAGGCCTAGAGAGGGGCAGTTAAGACCCCAGAAAAAAATAGCGCAACTAATATGCTATTGACATTTTTAAGGTGAAATAAAAATGGGGGGCGCTATTGATTTTCAAATTGGGCGTTAGACGAAATAAGTTTGCAAACCTCTGCTCTAGAGCGTACCAAAGAAACATAAATACAAACATCAATTCGAAAAAGTATAATCCTTCTGACGCAGTCGGGTTATAAAGTTTAAAAAACAAAATTTATGTTTGCCACAAGTTTTATTACAAAGTAGTTGTACGGTACCATAAAACCATATTACGAAGTACGTACTTAGCCGAGCCTCTGACGGTAAAACACGAGCGCTTGAACTGAAAAAACTATGTCAAGATTTGAATTTCATGAAACGTCATGAAATAAAAAAATATTACAGGCTCGTGCCTTATGCACCTACAAAAATTTGAATAGTTGCACTGCGAGTGTTGAATATTCTGTAACGTGGGTAGAAAAAAACGAAGTCTGTCTGTAAAGAGGGTATGATGCAAATAAATGGTTGTTATTTTTAAAAATGGACGGGTAGGTATATTTTAAATCTAATTACATGTATATTTACGTCTTTGAAGCACTTATATTTAGTTTAATGAACATATGTAGATCGTTTTATTACAACTACGACTACAGGTGAATAGATTATAATTAATTTATTTGGCTTAAACAATATTTAAATTTTTAAAAATTTATTTGAAAATAATTAGAAATAAATCGAAGTATAAAATATTGTGCTGAGTACTAGATATTGTAATACTGTAATAGATACATAATAAATAAATAAACAACCCAATGTACAGTAATTTAAAATATAAGGAGGAGTAGTAATTTAAAAAAATGTTTATAAATCTTCTCTGTGTATGTCCGTCCAAAAGATGTTAACAAAAGACCAGCTATTTGCATACTACTACTTGATAATACCTATATATAAATACTACTTGAGGGAAAACTTTGGCCTTTAAAAATTAATTAATTTAGCAAGTGAAATACTCGTAGGCAAATTAATCAAAAGTTCAAAACTACAATAGGGTCAATGACAAAAAACACGTTATAACTGGCATCCCGACATTATGATTTAACAAAACTAGCAACTATTATGTTTTATATATTCTGTTGTTTATTATTTTAATGCTAGAGTTTAGAGTTCTACAAAGGAATATTGTCTGAGTCGTGAAACGCCTGTCAGATCAGCTTAGATTGTAATTGGATATAATTGTATTACAAATTTAGTTTTGAGTTGTAAATTAGATTTTATATTGCTTGAAATATTATGAAACAGTCGGCTTACTTTATAATGAATCATATTTTAACACTCGATTTAATTATAAAATTAAAAATAGAGAAATGGAAAAAATTCCTCACCCGAGTGGGAATCGAACCCACGACCTCTGCATTCCGTGCTAGTGCTCTTACCACTGAGCTACCGGGTCCATTACTCGGATGACGAATTTTACCATCTCTTTTCTAAATTACATATTGGCAACGTTATTTTTCATCCCGATAGCTATACACTAGCCAAATCTCGGCAAACAAAGCTGAATCCCTCAGTTTAAAGATGAAACGATCAACCATATCCTAACGAAATTTTATATCGTGGATGTGAGTAAGAATTAAGGTGTAGTGAGTTATGTTTTATTTCTTCGGTACAAGATACAAGGGGCAGTCTATATCTATTCTGCTATGCTATTATGCTTCAGTCTGCTTCAGTCTGCCTACCACACTAAAAACATGTTGCTGTGCCTAACAGGGTCATATGTAATCTGTAAATTATTAATGAAGATCCTTAACTACATATGAATGCAATAAATTATTGAGTATTGAGTATTCTTTACAGATGAATTGGAGTATCTGTTTGCTATATTAAAATAACCATATTTTACATCTACCAAAGTATCATTTGAAAAAATGATTTAGTTAGTTTGTCAGTCTATTTATTCCGGCAAATCTTTGAAACGGCCAGACCGATTTTGAACTTTCACTGACAGATAGCCGTAAGGAGAAAATTAAGAGGTTACGGTGAAGACATAGACGGGCATCCGCTAGTTAAATATAAAAACTTAATTAACAAAATGAACTAACTTCATCTATAAATAAATATAATCTACCTATAACTGAGCATCCGAAATTTTAATCCTAATTAAATATATTTTATTTTCTAGTCTATTTAATTTCTCAGTCCAGCAGCTAGCTGCATCTCGCTCCTACAACGAAACGACGCCTTGTTTAATTATTTCATACACACTACATTACGTTCCCGAAATGAGGTGGCCAGAACTACAGGATCATAAAGGAGATCGTACAAACGTTGAGTATAGCGGGGTCAGATGTAAATTATCAGTGTCAAGTTGCTAGCTTATTGCCTGAGATATTTAGAAAGGTATATATCTAAATATACCTATATTGTGTACAAAATTAACATTCATAGTTCTATCGGTTAAACGAGCGAATAAACGTACATATAGGTACAAGTACCTACTCGTTAGAAACATTTGGAACTACTCAGTTGGATCCCCTGAAAGCTGAATTCCTATTACGTTAAATCGTATGTTAAATTGTATCTCAAGGAAACTAATTACTCGCTAAGTGTGCAAATTAGTGTAATTAAAGTGATTTGTGATGTTATTTGCTAACGCTACGCATTGGAACCGAGATTGCTTCTGAAAATTTGCTGAAAACTTACACAATTACACTTTTATGTATAGTTTTTTTTTGGTTGTCAACGTTTCCGAATACTTCGCATTCTCCGCATCATCACGATATTTTAGCCCCAAGTATACAAATTTGAGTAATCAGATTGTTTTTTTTACAGAAATGCATATAGACGCGTGTAACTAACACATTTCCCGAAAATGATTTAAAATCTCATATGAACTAATTAATGCCCATAAATGGTGGTAACGAAAAAACACCCTGTATAGGTAGGCATTGCTTAATTTTGGCTTAAATATCATAATGCATAATGATGAAGTTCCGATTTAAGACACATAAAAAACATATGTACCAACAAATTAATAACCTCTCTTTTTTGAAGTCTGTTAAAAATGAACTAGAAATCTCTAGTCGCTTTTGGATAGCCGTCTATAGTGGATATATTCATAACATAAATTATTCGCTTTTAGCTTCATCATCATCATCAGCCTATTGCAGCCCACTGCTGGACGTAGACCTCCCCCAGGGCACGCCACAAGACTACCATGGGGGGTATTTGCCCATAGTCACTACGCTGGGCAGGCGGGTTGGTGACCGCAGTTTGTATTTTGTACTATGTTATCAACACGGGAGGCGCTGCTGCCCACCTCCCGGAAACCCTTAATCGCCTCGTATGATATCCACGGGCAGACATGGGGTGGTACGAATTCTACTCTGCCGGCACCACGCGGCCACGCTTTTAGCTTAACATACTTAATTTACAACCTGTGTAATACACCTGCGACATAGCTAAATTACAAAATTAGTTCACAAAGTACAATCCTACCGTTTCTATTGTATTTACATGTTATCTACAAGGAAGATTACAAAATTTAGGGGTCCAAAGCAAAGTTTGTTATCGGACCAACGCGCAGACAAACTAAAGGGACCAGCTGGAACAATACGGGAATTAATTATGTACCCAAACTCATTTTAATATTACTGTTGTAAACCCAGTTAATATTTTTGAGCTAAATTGTTAATATTAAAATTTAATAACATACGTACATATAACCACGCCTTTATCCCTTATGGGGTAGGCAGAGCACCAATGGCCATATAATATTAATTTTATTCATAGCCATAAGTTCACAACCCTTAATTTATTTTATTTTGATATAAAAGGTGTAAGTGACTGCTAGGAAAATATTGACTGAAGCAAAAAACAAATGAAAATTTTCGCTGTCACTCACACCCTGAATAATTGTCTCCAACTCAAGATCTACCTATGTTTGACGGATGTGTGTTGCAATTTTATTAACTTGACCTTAATAAAGTTAATTTAAATATTAGTTAAATAATTAGTTTGAAGAATTCTTCTCAAAAGACAATAATCCTACTAATATTATAAACGCGAAAGTTTGTAAGTATGGATGGATGGATGGACGTTTGTTACTCTTTCACGTAAAAACGGCTGAAGCGATTTTAATAAAATTTGGTATAGAGTTAGCCGACACCCTGGATTAACACATAGGCTACTTTTTATCCCAATTTTTTTTCATCCCGGATAATTTCGACATTTTGCTTTTTCTGCAGTCCACGCGGACGAAGTCGCGGACGTCCACTAGTTTTTAATAAATGCGGAAAAAGAAGAAGCCGACTGCGTAAAAATTTAGACCCAGTGTCACTCTCACGACTAACAGCCAATTTCTATAACTGACCATGAGAGATTTTTGCATATCTCAGGTTTAATCTTTAATTGTTTTCATACAAAATTTCAAATAAGGAATAAAAAAATACGAAATTCTGTATGATCTCTCGTATTGAAATTGGCCGTAAGACGAATATAATGATACCTCTCAAGCTAAATGCGAAAACCACTGAACATTTCCGCATATAAATTCCGAAATTGTGTGGTTCGTTTAAGTAGGTCTTACAGCATCATCATCATCATCATCAGCCTATTGCAGTCCACTGCTGGACGTAGGCCTCCCCCAGGGCACGCCACAAGACTGCTATGGGGGGGTATTTGCCCATAGTCACCACGCTGGGCAGGCGGGTTGGTGACCGCAGTTTGTATTTTTGGACTATGTTGTCAACACGGGAGGCGCTGCTGCCCACCTCCCGGAAACCCTTAAGAGCAGACATGAGGTGGTACGAATTCTACTCTGCCGGCACCACGCGGCTTGACTTCAAAACAAAATTTTATCCTATATATAATTCACTGTATTATTATTAATGTATTATTATTATTAATACACGGATTAATGTAAGTAATAACATGTAGTGGTAATATAGATAGAAATTTTATTATGTATGTAGGTCTCTATTATGAATTTAAGTAGATAGGTATTAGTATTTTTTAATTGTAGTGAATATATTTATTTTATGTCAGGTTTATTTATATTTTAATACGTGTGCACATATGATTTTTCCTTTTATATACATATTATAATTTTTCTCTGTACCCAATGGTTTGCTGGAAGAAATCTCTTTTAGAGATAAGCTCGCCTTTGTACTATTTTTTGATACCACATACTGTGTTAGCTAAATTGTATGTGTACAATAAAGAATTAGAATAAGTTTTTCTCAAAAAAGTTTAAATAAATGATCAACCCCAAAGAGAGTCGCAAGTAATCCAAAATACAGCAATGTCTCAATACCGAATGTACCCATTTAACTGTCACAGGATCGCTGGATACTATTGGTGCGGAAAGCAAACATTGCGGATAGTCAAATTAAAAATGCATTTTCTGCGAGTAATATAACACTGTCGTATGACTCGAAACAATGTTCAGTATTTGCCTGGCTGTCACACACACCCTGTATACAAACATACACTCGAAAAACATAACAATCCTTATGTCATATAAAAACAAAGAAGTAAAATTACCACAAGCCAGTTAAAAACTACGGCTGCTTCGTAGCTGCTACGAGCTACGCCGTAACCTAGTACGCCGTAGCCTACTATGAACTTCCTAAAAAGGTTTCCAACTAGTTCGATCTACACCGCATTTCCCAGCGTTAACTTCACTAACAGACCTATGTCCGTTGTCACAAAGTCCAAAATTGAATGACAAATACACGTAGAATACTAACAACAGTACCACAAGTTAGATGCAAATTGAATGTGCTTTAAGCGATGGGTATACGGTTGAAAATTAGTTCGTTCAGCCGCATATATAAAGTGGTATAGATTTCTAGTTCTATCGAGTTACAGAGTTTCAGTATTACGTTATATGAAACCGAAGGTTTTTAGTTTTTGTTTGAGAGGTTGGAGGTTAGATTTGAAAACTGTGTTAATTTGTTTATTTATTTTCGTTGTTTATACGTTTAATTGAGTTATTACGTGTTGGTTTAACTAAATCGAGTAGTTTAGACTAAGAAATTTAGTTATTAACGTTTGCTTAGTTTACATATACTATGTTTAATGTCTCGCTAATGGACAGAGTCCGAAACAAGATAAACCGGCGGAAGACCAAAGTGACAGACATCGTCTTGAAATGTAGCAGACTGAAGTGGCAGTGGGCCGGCCACATCTGTCGTAGAACCAATGGACGGTGGAGTAAACGGGTTCGGCAAGCGTAGCGTTGGGCGCCCTCCGGCCAGATGGTCCGATGATTTAAAAGAGGATGGCTGGTAGTGACTGGATGGCAAAAACGGGAGATCGAGCCATGTGGCGTACACTGGGGGAGGCCTACGTCCAGCAGTGGACTGCAATAGGCTGATGATGATGATTAATGTGGCTATGGGATCTTGTTTATGATCCTGCAGTTCTGGTTAGCCCATTTAGTGAACATAGTCGTATATGTAGTTTACGTAAGTTACTTTACGCGGATTCGATTTTAATCTTGCATTTATAAGAAATACTAGGTAATGCTCGCGAATTCGTCAGATTGATCTACATAATTATATCACTTAAGTATTATTCTGATGTATATGTTACATCCATACTGATGTATACGGTCCAGCAAGCTGAAGTGGCAATGGGCAGAGCACATAGCTCGAAAAACTGATGGCCGATGGAGTCGGAAAGTTCAAGAGTGGATACCACGTATCGGCAAGCGCAGCGTGGGAAAGCCACCCGCGAGGTGGACAGATGACCTGGCCAAGGTCGCGGGGTCGGAGTGGAGGTTGTTGGGGGAGGCCTATGTCCAACAGTGGACTTCTCAGGGCTGTAAATGATGATGATGATGATATGTTACATAACTAGGTACCAAGTTTCATTAAAATCAGTTTTGTGGTTTTTGCGCGAAAGACTAACAAACATCTATTCTCTCAAACTTTTACATAATATATGAAATTACTATATAGGGTTTATTTTTCCAGATAGTATGAAGAATTCCGAAACAAATCAGGAAAGTCCATACAATCTTGAAAAATAAAAATGTGATTTCGAGTCTCAAATTTTGGAAATAGGATCTCTATAATGGGCTATTTACATAGCTTTTCGCTTAACATACCCTTTCTGTTACACCCTGTATAGCCTGCGACTTCGTCCGCGTACACTACAGAATGTAGCATAATATGCTACATTTTATGTGACATATTATGTCCTTTCCATATTTCTAACTATACAGGGTGTAAAAAGACAACGTTGTTATTTTAATACCTCGTATTCTGTGTAACGTAACGATCATTTTTTTCTATGGAACCAACCCTGGGAAACGAAAATAAAATAAAAAAAACTCTTTATTGCAAGCAATGTGTTCAATTGACAAATGTACCTACAAAACTAACAATTTTGAATATTAATATGGTGTCTTTAAAAAAAAATTTTGTTAACTGTTTCCAGATGGATTTATTTAAAAAAAATGCTGATATTCATGTAACTTTGGACCTCAATATCTTGGAAACCCGTGGTTTCCCAGGGGTGCTTCCATAGAAAAAAATGATCGTGATATTACAAAGAATACGAGGTATTAAAAGAACAAAGTTGTCTTTTTACACCCAGTATGTACTAATTTCTAGAAGTATGGTTAGTAAATAAAGTGTGCAGATGCAACAAACAAAAGTCGGGTTGGTAGAAACAAAAACATTTTTTTATTAGGTATCAAATAAGAATTTACCTACGTTTCATTACTATTTCAAGTAACTTACTACATCGTAAGTATTTCAATAGTAACTTTTCTTCTACAAAGTACATACCTTAGAATGAAATAGATACAATAAGCAATACTAATTGGCAATTTCGTGCCCAACTTAGGTACGTAATACGGGTTGCTAACTGTGGGGCGTCACTGAAAGCGGAAAACGGTTGATTTCGCCAATTTGACCAATTCATGGCTACCTACTATTAGCAACTTCATTTTATGATTGGAGATTTCGATAACTACATAAAATATATTGCCAACATTTTGGGCATTTTGGATGAGTCCAGGCCAAAAAGTGAAAACATTTGTAAAAAAGTATTGTACTCTATGTAAAAAAAAGTCTATGTGGTTGTTGGACACGGATCTAGGAAGCGGTAGCGTGAGATTTGTACAATTCAAGTTATAATTAATAAGTAATAAATTACAATTGAACCGGTAAGTGCCGAATCAGTGTTTTATTCAATTATCATACAGTAAACCGTCGTTCCTACATTGTCCTGTGAGATAGGAGTGTTTACAGTCAGAAGTGGTACGGTAACCTGCTGTTTGGGTATGTATTTTGTAATTTCCATTGTCAACATTGTGTAAGCATGGCAAAATATCTATAATTGGGGTCTACTTGCTGAATAAGGTAAGAATTACGCTGATAATGTATACTCCTACTGTATGAGTACGTAGTAACATTGCCAATGCTAAACTAACATCAACGCGGGCATGGTGCTGGTTGGGGTTCAATGGTTTTGTAGATAAATGCTGGGTTATTAAAGCTATCATCAGGATTAAAATGCGGAGCTACATTTGTTTATCCTGGGTGTTTTGTGTGCCGGCCGGCATTTTGTTTTATTTCATAGGCTATGTTATGCATGTGATTCCAATGTGCAAACGCAGCTTTATAGCTTTATCGTCCATCTCGCTCGGATTTTGCAAATGACAGGTCACATGACATTGACATAACGATCATAGACTATAAAAACGTACCCTACGTCGAAGACTCGTATCCATGAACATTATAAAAAAAATAATGTTGCCATAATTAAACAAAAATAATTACTACTACTACTAAAGTCATTACAGATTATACACTGATATTAAAATGGATAGATATGTCTTCAGATTTTCTAATTCTAACATTCTATTAACGACTTATATATATATATTTTTTTGTGTGTGTGTTCTGCTTATGTTTGTTGTATTGTTTGATAACTATGTTTTCTTTTGTTGCACCCCTCCCGACCATATACATATTATATTATTTGATACGTGATCATATATGATGTCATTGTACCTAATCTTTGAATTTATATTTACATAATTTATCGAATAAATCAACATATAATTAATATGTATGGTACTTATATTAAAATAATAATAATATTATTAAATATAAATATATAGTTATATATAACAAAAACATACAAATATATACATAAATATATACATATATACATAAAAAAGTAAATAATAAACTCCTTCTAAAATGGGACGTTCGGAGTCAAGCGACGGAAATAACACTCCCCCCTTAGATCATGGATGGACTTCGAAGGAGATTAATAAGAGTAAGGGAGTGAGTTCTCACACATCCCGACGTAAACGTGGAGTAACACCTCAAACACGCGACAGTTCTCGAGATTCAGCGACATCCAGGTCGCCCTCTACCGAAAGATACCATAAAAGACAGAGGACGACCAGAGTAAAATCAGTAGTGGAACGGCGACGGTCACATTCTAAAACCCGTACATCTCTGCGCCACCGTCACTTCTCGGCGGATACATCATCAGTTAGGAGCAGAAGTAGAAGCCGCGGGCGTGTTCAAGGTAGACCCTTGGGCAACAACGGTAACGAAGGACTGAGAGAACATCCGCGGCTAGATTCCGGGAAATCCGCTGAAGAATACAGTAGCGCCGCATTTTTTAAAAAATTTATTGATTTAATAGATAACAAATGTAACAACAACTCGTTTATGGGAGCTCAGAACGTAATACCGTTATTTGACCCAAATTCCAAGACCCAATCTGCAATTGATTGGCTACGCAAAGTAAATGAAACCGCGGCAATATATCATTGGCAGGAGAGGCAGATAATATACCATGCCTTGCCTAAGTTATCTGGTTTAGCTAGACGATGGTTTGAAGGGCTATCATCCGTTGATTTATCTTGGAATGAGTGGCAAGATAAAATAATTAACACCTTCCCCGACGACCGCAACTATGGGGACAAGTTGCATGAGATGCTTGAACGAAAAAGCCGCCGGGATGAAACTCTTGAAGAATATTTCTATGACAAGATGACCTTGATAAATGTGTGTGGCATAAGCGACAAAAAAGCAGTTGACTGCGTCGTCCATGGCATATTTGATAATAACGTACGGCTTAATGCGCAGGGTTCTAATTTTCAAACACCGACCGAACTTCTGAGGTACTTGAGAAACATCTGCCAAAAAAGTTCCTCAATGGTAAGAAGAACTACATTCCCGTCCAATCAGAACAAATACCCAGCCGAGACGGGTAGGAAAACAAATAATACCAAACCCATTAAATGTTTTAATTGTGCCGAAATTGGACATACGGCGCACAATTGTCCAAGACCTATAAAAAAGTGTAGGAAATGTGCGAGATTGGGGCACGAAGAGGACCAATGTCGGCGTCCGCCGAGCGTTAGCGGCCACAAAGACCAAGTCGCTACTCAAAAAGTTCTCAAAATATCAACGGCGAATGATGACGGAAACGGCAAATATTTCAAAACTGCTTTAATAAACGGACACGAGCATAGTGCGTATGTAGATTTTGGAAGCCAATGTTCTCTCATAAAGGTCAGTGCACTGCATGATAAAGGGCTTGACATTAATACTACGTATCTACCAATTTTAAAGGGTTTTGCGGCTGGTTCTGTTAACCCGGTGGGCAGGGTTAATATAAATTTAAAAATTGATTCTGTAAATGCTGACATAGAAGCGTATGTTGTCGAGGATAGATATCTGAGTACCGATATCCTAATAGGCCAGACATTAACTGAGCTTCCATCTGTGGTCGTACATAAAACAAACGCCAGTTTATTTTTGTATACTGATGACAGTACTCTAGCCAAGATTGATATATTCAATCGTAATGATATTACCGTTGATGGAACGCAGCTTTTAGCCGTATATTCAGATGCCTCAGGACCAATTTTTGTACCTGAATGTGTTTGTTTGAGAGAGGGTGGGGAATACTTAATTATCCAAGGATTGTATCAACTTAAAGAAGGCCATGGTCATATTATTGTCATGAGCCTATCAAAAAATGGTGTTCATTTTGAAAAGGGAAACCTCCTCAGTAGGGCTTGCAAAATATCACCATCTCAATTCTCGATCAGTGACATCGTAGTGGAAAGTGTAAACAAAATAGAGTTACAATCAAATGCCATCGTGAAACCGGATATTAAATCAGACATTACTTTAGATATGCTTAATATTGGGAAGAATGTGGAGGCAAAAGATAAGGACCGACTTGTGGGACTACTGAATAAGTATCGTGATTGCTTTGCCCTAACACCGGAAGAATTAGGTAGTACCTCCATTTCTGAAATGCATATTAAATTGACCGATGATTCTCCAGTTTCATACAAGCCATATCGTTTACCTTTTGCGGAGAAAAGGATAGTGCGAGAGAAAATTGATGAGTTGATGGCAAACAAGATAATTCAGGAATCCACCTCACCTTACGCTAGCCCCATAGTTCTTGTGAAAAAGAAAAATAATGAGTACCGGCTTTGTGTTGACTATAGGGCCCTCAACAAAAAGACCGTTAAGGACAAATACCCCATGCCGGTCATTGATGACCAACTGGACAGGCTGAGTGGCAAAAGGTTTTTCACTAGCCTTGATCTGGCGTCCGGATATCACCAAATACCCGTTGCCAAAGACTCGCAACATTTAACCGCCTTCATAACCCCAGACGGGCATTATGAGTATACGAGAATGCCGTTTGGGCTAGTCAACGCCCCAGCAGTATTCCAGCAAATGATAAACAAGGCACTGGGCCCCGAGAGATTTGAGCTCGCTGTCCCGTACTTAGATGACTTGTTGTCGGCGGCCGCTACTAGCGAAGAATCCTTGGAGAAGTTAGAGTCTATATTGATTCTTCTGAGAAATGCCAACCTTACTTTGAATCTAAAGAAATGTTATTTCCTAGAGTCATCTGTCGATTATCTAGGATATGAAATCTCGGAAAATGGTCTTCGTCCTGGAACTAGAAAAACACAGGCTGTTGTAGACTTTCCTGCGCCGACTAACGTACATCAAGTACGACAATTTGTTGGCTTAGCAAGTTTCTTCCGTAGATTCGTTCAGAACTTTGCGAGTATTGCTAAGGCATTGACGAAGTTGACTAAAGCAGATGCCAATTGGGTCTGGGGCGTAGAACAACAAAAAGCTTTTGAGGAAATAAAAACAAAACTAGTAAGTCGACCTGTTCTCGCCCTCTATAATCCAGACTCAATCACCGAAGTACATTGTGATGCCAGCAAAATGGGAATGGGCGCCATATTATTACAAAAATCTGACGAAAAATCTCCCTTACGACCAGTCGCTTACTACAGCAGACAAACCACACGTGAGGAAGAATTTTTACACTCGTACGAACTCGAAACGATGGCTGTTGTTGCAGCCCTGAAAAAGTTTCGAGTGTATTTGATCGGCTTAGAATTTAAGGTTCTTACAGATTGTAGCGCACTACGAAGCACGTTAGCGAAGAGAGATCTTGTACCTAGAATCGCTCGATGGTGGCTGCAACTTCAGGAGTTTAATTTCACAGTGGAGTATCGACCTGGAGTGAATATGCAGCATGCTGACGCACTGAGTCGGAATCCTGTGGAGGATGGTAATGAAATGAGTCTGGAGATCTTAAACATTAGAACAGAGGATTGGCTACATACTGTTCAAATGACGGACCCAAGGATCAAACATATTAAGGACATTCTGGAGACTAAAGATATACAACTTAAGGAATATTCAAATAACTACGTACTGAAAAACAATCGCCTTTACAGACGTGTGGGAAAAAACTTAAAATGGGTCGTACCTAATGGCGCCAGGTGGCGTATTTGCCAAATATGCCATGACGAATCGGGTCACTTCGCATTTGATAAAACCATGGATAAGTTAAGCAGTGACTACTGGTTTCCGAAAATGCGACGCTTCGTGAAAAAATATGTCAAGGCGTGTCTTAACTGTGCGTATCACAAAAAACTACCTGGCAAGGAAACGGGCTATTTACACCCAATCCCAAAGACAAGTGAAGTATTCCACACAATCCACATCGACCATCTGGGACCTTTTGTGAGGAGCAAGAAGGGAAATACCTATATTTTAGGTATTATTGATGGGTTCAGCAAATTTATTTTTGTAAAAGCAGTACGCAATACCAAATCAAGAACATCTATAAAGGTTCTTGAAGATATATTCGCTACCTTTGGTAGTCCGAAGATAATTATTTCTGACCAAGGGAGTAGTTTTACATCAGCGGAGTTTAAAAAGTACGTAGATACGATTGGCTCGAAACATATTCTTAACGCTGTCGCTACACCTCGGGCAAATGGCCAAATAGAACGGTATAATAGGACAATTCTAAGTTCTCTAGCAGCAATGAATTTTAACAACAACGATGCTGATTGGGATTTAAATCTCCCCAAATTACAGTGGAGTCTTAATAATACGATTAATCGAAGCATCGGAAAAGCTCCTGCTGAAGTAATGTTTGGGCACCGCACTACTAATTCATCGGAAGGAATAATTAGGAATACTCTTGATAATACAGAGACTGAAAATAGTGTTGAGGAAATTAGGCATGAAGCACATAACACAATTAAGGAGCAACAAAAGAAAATGAAAAGATCATTTGATAGCCGTCGAGCACCAACCAGGTTCTTTAAAGAAGGCGAACTCGTGATGATACCAAACTATAACACAGATAAAGGAAAAAGCCAAAAACTACAACCAAAATTCCGAGGACCCCTGAAAGTCTCGGCAGTTTTAGACCATGATCGATATGAGGTATCGTCTATTGAGGGACACTCAACCAGGAAATACAAAAACATTTTCCCAGCGGACCATTTAAAGCCGTGGATCACATTTGATATCACCCCCACAAACAGTGGTGATTCGGATAATTGACGAAAATAAATAACATAAAATATATAAATAAATAAATAATATAATTCACATGGATAACAATAAAAATAATTCAAAAGTTGATTTGATTTTAGTTGATGAATAATAAGTTTAATAAGTACCATTTAAGTTCATTTTATGATTATATTAATAATAAAAAAAAAATGTATATTGAGTTCATTTATAGGATTGTTTATAAAAGGATGGATAAATTGATTGTCCGCCCATATGTTTATGAGACTACAGCTATATTTGTATATGTTCATTGAAATAATGATAATTTATATAGTACTTGATTATGAAAGTAAAGTCTAGTATTATAAAACAAAATAGTTTAAATAGTTCCTACCCTATCCGATCCTCAAGCTCATCTAGGTAAGCAAGACCGACAGACCGAGGTGGTAGTATCGGTAAACATAGTCCATAGATGATGCAGGGAGACGGAAGGAAACCGAGGCACCTGAGTAAGAATAAGTTAAGATGCAACTTCACAACAATAAAGCAAGTGAGACCGAAACCCGAGGGTGGTGAGCGGTGTTAACGTATATTAAAGTTTGGATATGTCCGACACACGAGGGTGGTGAGCGGAATCCAAGATGTAACCTTATAACAATAAGGCAGACCGAGACCCGAGGGTGGTGAGCGGTGTTAACGTATATTAAAGTTTGGATATGTCCGACACACGAGGGTGGTGAGCGGAATCCAAGATGTAACCTTATAACAATAAGGCAGACCGAGACCCGAGGGTGGTGAGCGGTGTTAACGTATATTAAAGTTTGGATATGTCCGACACACGAGGGTGGTGAGCGGAATCCAAGATGTAACCTTATAACAATAAGGCAGACCGAGACCCGAGGGTGGTGAGCGGTGTTAACGTATATTAAAGTTTGGATATGTCCGACACACGAGGGTGGTGAGCGGAATCCAAGATGTAACCTTATAACAATAAGGCAGACCGAGACCCGAGGGTGGTGAGCGGTATGAACATAAGTTAAAAGTTTGGATACGTCCGACACACAAGGGTGGTGAACGGAATCCAAGATGTAGAACAACTTTGTAACAATAGAGCAGACCGAGACCCGAGTGTGGTGAGCGGTATGAACATTAGTTAAAAGTTTGGATACGTCCGACACACAAGGGTGGTGAACGGAATCCAAGATGTAGAACAACTTTGTAACAATAGAGCAGACCGAGACCCGAGTGTGGTGAGCGGTATGAACATAAGTTAAAAGTTTGGATACGTCCGACACACAAGGGTGGTGAACGGAATCCAAGATGTAGAACAACTTTGTAACAATAGAGCAGACCGAGACCCGAGTGTGGTGAGCGGTATGAACATTAGTTAAAAGTTTGGATACGTCCGACACACAAGGGTGGTGAACGGAATCCAAGATGTAGAACAACCTTATAACAATAGAGCAGACCGAGACCCGAGTGTGGTGAGCGGTATGAATGAACATTTAATAATACATTTGACACTCGAGGGTGGTGAACGGAAAACGAGCCGTAGTACATCTTAAGGCAGACCGAAATCCAAGGACGGTGAACGGATGTTGCATGACCAAATTTATGAAAAGATAGAAGAAGTACACTAATGAAGGAAAATTATTGCAGATAATCTTATGATTAGGACAGAATTTCTAATTTCTAAGTTACGATAAAATTGTTACTTATGTTATTTTCTGTTACACTATATTGTATACTTAGTGAAAATGATATTTCAGCGTATGGGGACATACGATATACTAGGTTAAGAATGGCCGAAGCTATTTAGGAATGAGGTCATTCCATCTCCAGGATGGCCGATTATTAGCAACTTCATTTTATGATTGGAGATTTCGATAACTACATAAAATATATTGCCAACATTTTGGGCATTTTGGATGAGTCCAGGCCAAAAAGTGAAAACATTTGTAAAAAAGTATTGTACTCTATGTAAAAAAAAGTCTATGTGGTTGTTGGACACGGATCTAGGAAGCGGTAGCGTGAGATTTGTACAATTCAAGTTATAATTAATAAGTAATAAATTACAATTGAACCGGTAAGTGCCGAATCAGTGTTTTATTCAATTATCATACAGTAAACCGTCGTTCCTACATTGTCCTGTGAGATAGGAGTGTTTACACTACGTACACCTCACTATTCACTAGATGTTCGGCTAAACTTAAATGGAGCAAAATGTTGCCTACAGCAGACTTATCAGGTAAGGAAGATAATAACCGCAAGTTGAATGCTATTCCTGTGTCGATGCGGGGCTTCACTAGAATAAATCAGCTGCATCTCCTACTGTGCATGTCGTAAGAGTCGACAAAAAACTCGGGGGTTCACTTCGGTAAAAGCAATTTGTCAAGGAACTCGGTGTTCTCTCAGGCGATGAGCTAGCAACATGCTGGTGGTCTTTTACATCTGTCCCGCTATGCTAAATGTGGCTGTAGGATATTCTTAGCGATCTTGCAGTTCTGGCTACCTCGTTTTGAAAATAAAGTAGGTAGTGTGTGAATGTATTTATGTATAGAAGAGAATGTATGGAAAAAAATTTAATACAATAAAGAACTACCTATAATATAAAAAAAGAAAAAAAAATCACCCGAGTGAGACTTGAACTCACGACCTCTCGCATACCGTACTTTGCTCTAACTATCTATAAATCTATCTTTGTAATAATAATATAAATTGCCCCATTGAAACTGGTAAAATTGACTTATCAAGTAATTGGGTCACTTTAATCTTGACATAGTCTTAATTAACTTGAACTAATGGAGATCTCAATTCTAACTTCACTATCTTATTTCAATTTCATTGTTTGCAATCCTATAAGCTATTTTTATAAAAGAAAAATCTTATTGCATTTTATAAGTTTCACAAACGATTATTGTGATTTTTCCAAAAGTCTGACACAAAATAACACGAATATTAAAACGACGAGCCAAGTGCAGCTTGCTTGTGCAATTTATTAATAAAACTTTATTTCGTTTCGAAAATTTAATGCTTTAAAATGTTGCCTTTTTATTGGATCGTACCGTTTTTAAATTGGATCTTTCTGAAGTGAAAAATATGAATTTTATACATGCGTAAATACATACACAAGTGTGACTCCGAAATGGGGTAGTCAGAACTGTAGGACCATGCAAGGTACTTAAAGCCAATAATTACTTGAAAGTTCCTCCCAGATGCCTGAAGTTTAATATTAAATACCTCCCTTTAAGTTAGTACATTTATGACGATATTGACTGTGTAACAAGAAGTTCTACGTCATAGATTTAGTAGAGGGTTAAGGAGAAGTTGCTTTTACGTACTTAATCCAAAACTAAGGCGATATGCCAATTAATTACTCGTAGATATGATATGTCTCATAAAATATACATAAAAAAGTCTGCAAGTGAATAACGATTATACTATATTAGAGTTGTACTACTGGTGATTATCAGTGATATAATCAGTCAACTAGAGGTAAAGCCAAGTACTTAAATATAAAAAAACTTTAAAAACATTACTTAACCGACACAAACCAACCATACCTACACATATTAGATATTCTAGCAAAGGGCGTGCATCCTCAGTGTAACAAAATGTCGTGAGTTTTGAGTTACCTATAATAAACTATGACCGAAGACCGAATTTGTACATCTCAACTATTCTCAAAATTGGTCAGAAGTGGCACCATGTGGCTCTATCGGCCCTTGGTGATCTGCCTACCCCGTAAGAGATAAAGGCATTATATGTATGTATGTATGTATAATAAACTAAGATATACTATAACTATGATATCAATCAATGTGTATGAATAAAAGAAAGATAAAAAGTTTAAAAACATAGGATGGAGTCGTGGTTAACCGCTAGTAAAGAATTGAGACAGAAATACAACGCGTTTTCTAAGCTTTCCAATCAAATTCTTCTGAGTATTATACCAAGTGATAATAATAGCCATACATATAAGGTAAACACGCATAAAACATATTTAGATAAATCAAAAGAGCTTCACAAACGTAAATGTACTTCATACGAAATAAACAATATGAGTACATATTATCTTATCTATCTAAATATTCTCATATTTATATCGCAGCCTACATACCCATACCAACCACAGACCACATATCCGTATTTCTGTGCAGATGCAAAATAAATAAACTAAGTTGGTCTATTTGTTCTGCGGCGAGCGGGAAGAAAACTTTAATTACGCTCGTTCGTAAGCTCCGTATACACTAGGGGATAAAATGTCTCATAACGAAACGCGTAACATGCTATGAGAGATTTTCTGACCACTCCAACCAAAAGGTACTCGTACATATACTATGCTTTAAGCCTCGAGCACACCGGATGCGTATGCGTGCACGTAAGCGTAGACGTACCTACACGTACCTCTGAGATGTATGGAACTGTCACCGCTTGACGTCTATGCTTACGTCTACGCATACGCATCCGGTCTGCTTGTGCCTATACAGTTCCATACGTTACAACTCAGAGGTACGTGTACGTCTACGCTTACGTGGACGCATACGCATCCGGTGTGCTCGAGGCTTTATTGTACTCAATAAAATTTTCACAAATAATGTTGAAAAACGATGACTTTGGACTTGTCAAAAAGTCCCTAATTCACGTGATGCCCAACCAGCAAGCAACTGTCCCGCTACATTTAATATGAAGATTTACTTTATTTACAAGATACCTATAGTTACATTATAAGTACACCATCGACATCGGTCCTAACAGCCCTTATTACGGGATTTTTTATGATTTTATCTTCAGTGGATGGTACCTATCCCACAACTTGTCCCCTAGTGTATCCGAGGCCTAACTCTTGCCGCGTCTTGTCGAGCGTATCGCACCGTGCAGTGGGTTCACGGTCTGCTGAGGTAAGATATGTCCGTGTCATATGTCTTTGAAGTTTAACCATTTAATGCCACACTGAGCTGACGAATCGCAACGTTTGTTAAGATTATGAGCAAAGAAAGTTACGACTAAGTTTTGGAATTACAGTTAATAGGATATTAATACATAATATTTATTTATAACTGCATTATATTGTGATTGCGAAATTTCACGATATGTTAAATTAATGCCGGTTTCAAAATAGTGTATTTCATTAAATGTATTTCATTATAAACAATACATGATCGAACGAATACTCTTCACTTTATTTACACAATCAATCTTCTTGAAATTTTGCATACTTAGGTATAGTTGGAAATACGGAGTAGGACATAGCCTAGGTACTTTCTGTAGTCCACGCGGACGAAGTAGCGGGCAACTGTTAATTTCAGTATTTTCCTGGCTGTCACTAATACCCTGTATAACCGAGGAGACTCTATCGTTGATGAACGATACGGTAACCTTTACCATTCTTACGTTACTTTTCTTAGTTCTAGTGTGTCCCTAAAATACGACCACACTATTCGAGATGCTAGTTAGTCCACGTTTTATGAAACTTATTAAAATTAATATCTCTTGCGGTCTTACCTGAATGTAGCAAGTGTAATTAATTGAGGATCTACTTGACAACGTAATAAAGAGGTTCTGATACGATTTTTATTAAACGTCGCTCGGAGATTAAGCTTAATCTGGGTATTGTTTTATTTTAAGTTGGCTGTAATTAGAGTTTTTCTCATAAACTTACAAGAATTTTTATATGTAGAAACTTATATTTTTTGTAAATATATACCTATCATAAAAATCATTGTAGTTATTAAAGTTACCTTGAGAGTTAACATGAAATATGTTTTTCCTGATAAAAAGTAGGTTATGCAATCCAGACTATCCATACATCTTCTTCATAGATAAGTTACAATAAGATAATTTAAGTGACGTCATTAATGTTGGGCTGAATGAAAATAATAAAAATATATTGAAACTGCTGTTGCGCGCGGCTCTGTGGATGTCGCTTATAGCGCCGGAAGGGGTAAGAAAAATAGATAGTAGCCGATTCTCAGACCTACTGAATATGCATATAAAATTTCATAAAAATCGGTTAAGTCGTTTCGGAGTAGTATGGTAACTAACAACAAGGATTTTATACAGGATGTTTGTGACAGCCAGGCAAATATTGATATGGTGATTTCAGACCATGATTCTGAGATGAAACACAGTGAAAATTGATGATTGAAGATGTTTTTTTGCAATTAGCTACCCAGGCAAACATTTGACTGCCATCGTGCCTGATGTTAAGCAAGATGCGGCCTACCAATAAATAAATATATCACTCACTGGTATTATGTGAGGTACTGGTCTATACCCGATGCAATTAACTAGAAAAGCTTATAAAGAGACTTGGCATGGTTTACAGCGGTGAAGCTAAATATTAAATTACTGTTCTTACAAGCAGTGCCACAGTGTAGTTAACTGGTACAGTTACTACATTTTATACCGCGATAATTTAATTGTAAAGTTAGTATACATTTAATTGTAAAGTACATACATAGTAAAAGACTTCAATTAAATATTTTAAGGCAATTTTCACGCATTGTTACTGAAAATTAAAAAGTAACAATAAACAATAATTTGGCCTATTCATGAAAAAAAAAATATTTGGAAAAATCCATGTTATGGTATATAGTCATCATCATCATCATCATCATCAGCCTATTACAGTCCACTGCTGGACGTAGGGACGGGGGTATTTGTCCATAGTCACCACATACATGGTACAAAAACTGAATTAATTTTGTAAAACATATACACTTAGCAAAGAAATTATAATTTTTATTGCTTATGTGCTGCAGACATACAAATAAGGGCCAAATTTCCAATGGTCAGATAGCCTATCTAAAGGACAAAGTTGATCAAGATATAGACAGCATCAAATTGATTCTTCAGGCTACGTAACTTTGGAAAAATGTGCCAGAAAACTACTAAACCGAATTACTGAATTATTTATTAGTTTACTCTGTGTCCAAATTTACAAGGCTATGATGATTAAGCATGTCAACAAACACTCGCAATGAGTGTTGACGGAATTAGAGACTACGTTCTATTTATTTTAGGTTTAATTCCCACTGATTTTCTAATGATACTGCTTTGACACCTAATATTGTTGAGCTCCTATTACAGATACTCGTAGTACCTTAATACGGATAGATTTATAAAAAACTAAATCCAACGGAAATCTAATTTGTCGTCCTACTAAATTATAAATAGTAAAAGTTTGTGTGAGTGTGTGTATGTTTGTTAGAATACAAACAGATTTCAATGAAACTCGGCAGTTATACTAAAGCTTATTTAGTACGAGTATCTATACATCTTAAATAGCGCATAAACTATTCACGAGGACAGTCACGAGCAACCGCTAGCTGTGAAATAAATGACAGCAAGAACAAAGCAAATTTAAGCTGCTATTGACGGACAGACCTGTGTGAAAGATGGGAGCGTAATCGCGCTATTGTTAAACGTTTTTACCAAAAAAATAAACCACAACCAAAAACGTTATGTTATGCACATTTCAATAGCAAAACCAAAACTAAGCATAACCAAAAACATACTGTTAAAAGATTGGTTTAAAGGTAAAAACGTTGCCATTTAGCTCAATTAGCTATCCGTTGCGCCTAGCGTATGTACTCGTAGTAGCTACATAATATTATAATAAAGTAGGTAGCTACTATAAACATGACGTTTTAATAGCTCTATTTATATTATACGCCCAATACAAAGTAACAAATCTAATAAATTGGGATCATCAAGTCTACCATTAAATTATATGAACAAGCACGGGTGAATGATCTTATATAATTGTAACATAATATGCACGTTTTATAATATGTTACAATGTAATAGTTTTGTAACAAAAAAGTATTATGAAGCGCAATGATTAATTAGATTTGGTTCTTATTTATAAACTACGGTGCTATTAATAAACCGCTTATAAAACACGACTTTTGACGGCAAAATGTTGGGAATACTTAACTTATACTTGCCTTTAACGGTGTAAGTATAGCTTATATATTGTTTATTTTTTATAAATAAGGTCTCTAATATGTTATGCGTTTTTTTTTCATAAATTAAAAAAAGACGTAAACTTTAGTTTTTTAATGTATTGTGACGTTTTTATGGATATTCGCAGATAACGGCAAAAGGCATTCATTATCGAAATGAAACTTTTGAAACTACGTTCCTACTGGCGATTGTTTTATGGATATTGCAGCTCAGTGTCAATGCGACATTATAATAAAATGAATATTTAAACATTAGGTACCTATATTAACCATAATATTATACCTATTTCCTTAAGTCTTATTTATTATAGATAAGTAATACTAAATATTTATACCCGAGTAGTTAAATGCTTTAGAGACAATACAATAAATTTAGCTGTAAAACTGTTTGTCTGTGCGTCGCATACAATAATAAATTCAGAATATGCACTTGGATGTTTTCCAAATTGCCCAGTTCTATCTAAACTAATATTAATAATCACATGTGTACGGTTAAGAAATTATTCGCTATTATACACTATTTATCTTGACTTCTAGTTTTAAATTGTATCCATATGTACACGCGGAATGCAGAGGTCATGGGTTCGATTCCCACCAGGGTGAGGAATTTTTTCCATTTCTTTATTAATAATTTTGTATCCATATGGTTAACGATGCGTATATAATTTTAATATTTTAATATGATTTTCAGTATTTGCATAGATGTCTTAACGTAGCTGCTTATTTGACTATAATATCTGCTATAAACAAATTTTTACATATGCAGATATAGGAGGAAATGTGCGGGTAGATTGACATTTGTAAAATTGCAAGTTTTTTTTCAAATTACGACGAACAAAAAACTAATATCTACTTAGTAGAAAAGTCACGATACGGCAAATACATTGCAAGTAAGTAAGTTTAACGAAATATTTTTTATTGAAATTGCACAAAAATAGATAGAATAATTTAATAGCAATCATAGTGTAAGAGCTGTTGTCACATAATGAACACATAATATTTTGAAAATTTGTATAAGTATATGCTTAATATTTTCCTACGAGAATAGGAAGTTAAATTACATAATTTTCCCCATTTTTATCAATCGGCAAAGAAACATTTAGAGAAAAGTGCTAAACTGTTATGTGGCCATCTTGGATTCGTTCCAAAATTCACGGAAGTTTCATTGACGCTTTCGCAAGTGAAGAGAGATTTTAATACCTACCTAGTTTCTTAGAAACGGGGAAATGTAAACAAATACGTATGAACTCATTCAGTGTGACACTAATTTTGATTAAGTTGTTTGCGAGAGAACACTGGAATTTGTTAGTGACATAATTGAACGATTTTGGAACGGGTGTTTATTATAGTTTGGGCTTAATTCATTTTCGGTGTACCTGTAAGTTTAATTAATAGAGTAAAGAAGATTTTTTTTTATTTTTATTTAAAATTTATTTAAAATGATTTCCTTTTTTATTTTATTCACGTTTGGATGTCAACACGCGACATTGGCAAAGTCTCCGCGTAAGCGAGAGAGAGACGCCATATCGCAAAATTGAATTGTTTTACTCTTTATTTTTAGGAAAAACTGAGTGTTTGTTATTCTCGAATTTTACCTATACATTGTAAAACCATCACAAACTAGGTGTGCTTAGTATGAAAAATAAGAATCGTTACGTTCGAATACGTTCATATCTGTAATGGAATCGCTAAGTTTATTATGAAATACCGTATAAACGGCATACTACCCTGTAAAAATGAACCTAGCACGTAAATTCAGTAAAATATCATGGAAGACCTTAGGGAGACAGTCGCAGGTTGTCGTCTCGTGTAAATAAACGATATGCTTTTACATCTTGATGTGGTACAAGAGGCAAGAGATTGGAGGCATGGTGTGTACATACAATTTACTAGAATACGTCAACTGCATCACCTTCTAGATGTGGTATGGTATACATAGTATGGTAAAACGGGCTTGTTTCCGCAACTCGACGACTATGTGCCTATTTTGCGTAACCTTTGAGATATGTTGTTTTGTAAGTCACTGATAAATTTACATCTGTCCCCGCTCCCTGATTACGTAACGCACCTCGCCTCTCACCGCCCCGCGCACACACACATTCTCAATTTTCGCTATCGCGCGGCTTCGGCTTTGCTATTGCTTTTACGTAATCAGGGGGCGGTACTGTCAAAATAATGTATCGCCGCGTCTTGTAACTTCCTACTCCTCATAAACCTCACGACTGCGCGTCCCCCTACAGTTTTGCATCGAGAGCGACCGCGGCTGCATTATTCACCGACTACTCTGTTTACCTGCATTCGTAAACTTACTATTTCGACGGCGAATTTAAATGCCAATGTAATATACAAATATTATTCCTAGTTTAATATTCAAATGCGGCTACTGAAATATATTTTGCTGTCACTTTATTTCTTTAGGAAATATTGTTATTTCAAAATACTGCTACTGCGCTATTGTGTTATTTATCTAACTATAGATATAAGTATTTAATTTTATTAAGCGTTACTATTGGGAAGATCAAATTTCCATCGAGGATCGCTCACCACCGGCCCCCTTATTACCTAACTAGCAGAAGCAAAGCGAGAGCGAAAATTTCACAAAAATCGCTGATTGTCAAATTCGTATTACGGAAAACGAATTTCAAAGGAACTTTGACATTTCAAGGCGAATATTGTACAATTTTCGCTATCGCTTTGCTTCGGATTTGCTATTGCTTTTACGTAATCAGGGGGCGGGCTTGCTTGGAACTGGCTTCTCGTAGCGACTGTAGTGGCTTGTGATCGTGCGTGACCATGAGTCGGCAGATCCGAGGATCAGCGGAGGGTATAGGACCCGGTGGTGGGTGAGCCCTCGATGGAGCTATAGGTAGATTTAAGGTTTGCGTAGGATAATACCAAGTCGTACTCTTATTCTTATTCTTTATTGGACACAAAACATAATAATAAATACAAAGAAATTTACAAACGGAATGCATACAAAGGCGTGCTTATCTCTGCAAGAGATTTCTTCCAGCATATCAGAACTCTTTAAATTTTCAGTTAATTTGCCTGAAATTGGTCTCCTGTACTGATGTGGGCCACTAAAATAGGTAGGTAGGTACATCAGCTGCAAGTCCTTCCGTGCACACTGTAAAACTCAAGGACGTTCTCTCAGAGGATGAGCTAACTAGTGACTGAGAATCTTCAGTTCTGCCCCCTGATTATGTAAAAGCAATAGCAAAGCCGAAGCAAAGCGATAGCGAAAATTGTACAATATTCGCCTTGAAATGTTAAAGTTCCTTTGAAATTTATTTTACGTAAGATAAGCAATCAGCGATTTTTGTACAATTTTCGCTATCGCTTTGCTTTTGCTAGTTAGTTAATAAGGGGGCTGGCTACCCTCTATATTAAGAACATAGCCGGTGTATATGTACGTACCTACCTACTTATGTTTTTAAGTTGAATAAGTTTAATTTCCTCCATAAGTCGAACCAAGTAAGTATTTCACAATGACATCCAGTTTATCCCTACATACCTACCTACGTAGTCGCTTTCACGAATAAATTTATTTGTGTACCGCATAACTGAAACTTTTCAATAACTTATATAATTATGGGAGATAAAGTCTGACAGTAATTATGTCCTGCAGGAAAAGCACCTGTGCCCGACCCTTAGGGTCTTAGTTACGTTGACTTACAATAGCTTCTGCAAATAGATTGGCTATAAAGTGTGTAGGCTATTATAAAAATAGAATTTGAACTCTATTTGATAAAAAAAGCTAGGTACTTTCAATGGTGAAATTGGCAAACATCCAGCTATTTATAGAAGTTTGGTTTTTCGTATTAATGTATACCTACCTATTTCATTGTTATCTTGTGTTAGCGATCTCTCAAAGTTCAAATAGATATCAGACGTCTTCAATAGGCATTGTTTGTTCAATTCATCATCATTCATTCTGATGTCTAATATCCATATAATTAATCGCTTACTCAAGATTGAGTCACACTCAAGCATTGTAAAATAGCTCTTATGTTACAGAGAACAAAGTTCTACTATGCATCTCTAATCTGAGTGTCCAATAGGGAAATTTACGACTGAGAATACAAGCGTAAGCTAATCTTTACATTTATTAGTGGACGCCCGCGAAATCGTCCTCGTGAGGGGGCATTGAACCCGTGCGAAGCCGGGACGTGTTCCTAGTTATACATATAAACGTTCCTCTTGAATCACTCTATCTGTTTAAGAAACTGCATCAAAATCCGCTGCGTAGTTTGAAAGATCTAAGCATACATAGGGACAGACAGACAGTGAGAAGCGACATTGTTTTATAAAATGTAGTGATTATATTAACTTGTTTTTGCTGGGTACCTTGCACGGCTTATGGGATTTTTGCAATTTTTTTTCCCTAATACAGCTTTATGGAACTATGTAATTTTCTATCGAGCTTAGCTAAAACTACTTCCGATAACTGCAGTGTTCAAATGACTAAACTAACAGTTGTAGACTGAGAGCTGTTGTATTAAAAGAACTAAAGTTGTATAACATAGCTATAAGAAATAATGAGAAACAATCTTTCAAATAAAAATAGACTAGACTGAAGCCAACGTGAAAATAGTGAAATTCATGAGAAGTATTTAGGTTGGTAAGTTTGTCTTGAACCTAATACGAGTATCAATGAAACCAATTAACCTATTTCAATAATAACAATATGACCTCAGAAGAATGATTTCTTGCAAGTTTTTGTAAAAAGCCACATCGAAAGCAATAACACGGATAATGTTAGTGTACTGTACGGTTACTGTAGACACGTCAATAAACTTGTTAGAAATCGAATTCAATTGAGATCTTACCTCTGCCGTAGCCTAATTCAGTACGCTGAGTGTGAGTTTTTAATTCAAACTCGATCGCGTAAACGTTAAGTGGTCAACCAATTAAATAAATACATAGTGTCATTTTTTACCCGTTTAAACAATATGTTAAAATACAGTATAAAACATTCAACTATAGATTTTTTGTATTCAGCTGTTAATAACATAATATTAGTAAACCTAAATATAGAACATAATGTCGTCAAGATTGTTTTTTTTTTCAAGGTACTCGTACCGCTGCAAATCTACCCAGAGATTTTCCAACTTCACAGAAGATATTATAATGCACAATATGCGCAACACAATGCACTCTTTATTGATGTGACCGAAGAGAGATCAATACAGGATTAAAAATACTAACATACTAGGTATACTTACTGACTTAAAATTGTAGTTTATTACCAGAATCTTACCAATTTTGCAAATATTTATTTACTACAAGTTACACAAAAACTTATTGCCTCTCAGTCTATAAATCGGGACTCGCAATTTGGCACTGCCCTTTGCATGTACGAACTGGGCCGAATTCGGAAGCGTTCGTAAAACACTGGGTACGAGGCAATCGACCCTAATGTCCGGTCTAACTGAACCTTTATAATTGCTTATAAAACAAGCCGTTTGCAACCCTGCTGCTAAAACATAAGGATTATGTTGTAGCAAGGGTAAGTAAAAGGGATGTAGGTACATTTTGTGATTTGACAAGAAGTATATATTATGTCTGTTGTAACTTTTTTAAAGTGTAATTAATTAAGTTTAAAAAATCAAGCTGATACATGGCTGTGTTTCCAATAAATGAAGCCAGAACTGCAGGGTCGCGAAGGACATCCTACAGCCACGTTTAGCAGAGCGGGGTTAAATACTAAATATCAGTGACAAGTTGCGAGCTCATCTCATCGCCTGAGAGACCGCCCCATTCTTTTTTACTTTTGATTTTTTAACTCCATATTGAGTCCATATTATGTATAGGTAGGTACTACGCGAAATAAAAATTTTAATTACAAGAGTAGATACCTTATTCTTATTCTTTATTGCACATACACAAAAATAAATATGGCATACAACATAAAAGAAGAAATGCATGTACAATGGCAAGCCTATACTACTCTACCAGAGATCTCTTCCAGCAAGCCAAGCAAGTAAAGAAAAATAGTTAACAAACAGGGTAATATGTGCAATTAAACAAATTCTAAGAAACTATATAACTACATTGAGAAAAAAAAGGAGAGAAACAAATGACAGCATATTCAAACAATGGATAGGTAGTGATCTTCAGCTATTTCTCTAAATGTGCCTATACTCGTATGTGAACTTATTAAATATATTTAAGTCGCTGAATAAAAAATATAAACTACTTACCAATAACAAAAACAGATTAGGTGTACATAGGTACATGCCTGAGTAAGATTTTGTGGTGTTCTAACGTAAAATGGAAGAAGTTAATTGTTACGAGTACTTAAAATATTTAAATATCATTGGTAGATAATGAAAATTAAGAAAAAAAACGTTCTGCTACCTACAAAAAACTAGTTGGGTTTTTAACCCAACTAGTTTTTCAAATTCATCACGTATTCGCTTCAAAAGTTATAGTTTGCAGCTTTATCGGTTTTTTCATTCTGACAGTTGAGTTTTTTTCCACAAATATTGGTCGTTTCAAATTCACACCGCGCACTTAGTTCTTTTTTTTAAATGAAAAATGTCACGAACTTTGCTTTTTCCAGTACCTGCGCAAATTGTAGATATTCGTAGGTTTTCATGCTAACCTATCTATACATTTTGTACAAGCCACTGTGATATTTTATTGACCTTCACTGAAAATACCATGTCGCTTGGTTGAATGAGTGACATACCTGAAACAAAATAAATTATAATTAGTCAAATGTATGGATACAAAAAATTTGCGGCAGTAGGCTCACTCCTTACTACGTGGGACTTAATAGGCTAAGTGGTGATAAGTGGGTGTGTAAATTGCACACTTCTGCCCAAACTCTTTGGGGGTAATGGGCGTAACTATATGTATGTAAGTATGTATAACCTTTCTTTTATAAAACAAAGATGATATCATAAATACAAACCATAAATAACTGTCTAAAAATAGGTAACAAAAAGCAATGTAAATGAAAATTATTCAATTTGCCACTGACTGAAATATTGAGTAGAATAATATTTGAGCTTCCAACCCTTTCTAAAGGGGTTTGTGGGCCTTTGATATTGAATATCGTATAACGATGTTATTTATAATATGTTATTTTAAGGTTGGGTAAGACTCTTGGTGGTTTAGGGATCCAAAGTCAACCTCACCTGGCGGTGATGCACATTGACTGATAGGCAGCTAACGGATGAGGCTCTGGTGTTAACAACCTTTTTTGAACGAAATGTTTCCCGGTTTTTCTGATATTTATTTGTACATTCCCAACTGTACTTATCATTATATTATCGGTCACCAACCCGCCTGTTCAGAGTGTTGAATATGGGCAAAAACCCCCCTATGCAGTAAGCCTTGTAGCGTGCAAAGGAGGAGGCCTACGTCCAGCAGTGGACTGCAATGGGCTAATATGATGATGTGTGATGATTATTGAGTAGGTATGTTTAATTGAGAAAATAAGAAATTATTGACTAAATTATTTATTATTTCATTTCTATCTTAATTAAATGACTGTTTTAAATTCTTCTTATCTGTAATCGTTAGAAGATAAATGTTATGTGTAATTTAACAAAAAGATTTTCATATCACTATATACATCCTGTATTACAATATAGTAAAATAGATAAGTCAGTTTGTCAGAACCATATTCCTTATTATTTCCGTAATTTTTTCTAAAAGTTTGCACCTGAGTTTTGCCGCCACAATAAAAAAACTTTGCTCCAATATATTAAAGTGTGAAAAGAAATAAATCAATAGCTACAAATAAAATATCATTGCGGTGCGGATAAACAACTTGGTCTCTTTTGAAGTTAATAAAAACAAATAGACGGTTTCCAAGATACGGGATTTTAGTGCTTACTTTTAGAGGGCGAAGACACAGTTTTATTTGCTGTGTTAGTTAGACATCCGTTGGCTACACACGGTTCTGTGGCATTCGTAGCAAAAATAAATTAAGAGCTATCAGGGTAATTTATACCTTTTGCAAAATTATGTATATAAGACATTTTTCATTTACCTACTCGTACCTATGGATTAAATTTGTAAAATCATATCTTTATCCCGAAGGGGTAGACAAGTACTGCAGACACTAGCAGGAAAGTGCAGTAAAGTAAAATAATAAAAAAACATGATGTATTAAGGTCTTATTTTTTATTGTATACACAGAGCATCAACAATTAAAGAAAATTAATAAGTAAAATTATTAATAAAGAAATGGAAAAAATTCCTCACCCGGGTGGGAATCGAACCCACGACCTCTGCATTCCGCGTGCCAGCGCTCTCACCACTGAGCCACCGGGTCAATTGCTCGGATGACGAATTTTACCATCTCTTTTTGAAATTACATTATTGGAAACATTATAATAAGTATTTAATTTAAGTATATTTATTATAAGTATTTAAGGCTCGAGCACACCGGATGCGTGTGCGTGCACGTAAGCGTAGACGTATACGTACCTCTGAGTTTAATGTATGAAACTGTCACCGCTTGACGTCTATGCTTACGTCTACGCATACGCATGCGGTCTGCCCGTGCCTATACAGTTCCATACTTTACAGCTCAGCGGTACATGCACGTCTACGCTTACGTGCACGCACGGATGCGTGTGCGTGCTCTGATGCGTGTGTGGGTCTGCTCGAGCCTTTATTACGTCAAAAACATGGTATAATACAGTTATTATATCAGATACACGTTTCGAAAAATATGATTCTTTTTGCGCTTGTTTCATTATTTGGTTTGAATATTTTATTTAGTTTTTCGACAACGTGTTATTACCAAAAATTATACAAAAAAAAAAATACCCGCCAGTTATATTCCATTTTATAGCCAGAATACAGATTTAATATTGTAAAAATGCGTAGTACCTAAACTGCTGGCCAAAGTAACCAGCACTAAGTAGACCACGAAATCCCAGACATAAGTCGCTAAAGTCCCAAAGGTCGAAAGGGTTAAGAAACTAGATAGGTAGTTGTTTTTCACTGACATCCATTGTCCCATTCTTTGGGAGCCATTCTAAGGGTAAGGGAAGATTTCTTAAGATAGTGTCATTTTGTATGGGGGAATTCGAAAATAGGTAGCGTTAGTTGAGCAAGCCTCTTGTTTGTTTGTTTCTATTTTGGGTTATTTGTCGCAGTATATTTTATATTTCTGTTGGTACCTACTAGCTAAACATAGATAAAAATCTTCATTATTATCTATCTATACAAATGTAGCTCTATTTTATTTCAATTTATTACCTACGTAATCTTTCTCCGTACAAACTTTACGAATGTAAATTGGACGGGAATAAGGAAAATAATATAATTAATTAAACTACACGAAAACGAACTTCTTAATTAGTCTTAGATAAAGAATTTTCTGTGTTCCTTTTTAACTTTGAATGTAAAATATCAAATAGTTTAATCAATGAATTGACTGTAGTCCATTATATTTTAAGACAGATAAAAATGTCGTTTCCCTACCTACCTTATTAGCAAAAGCGGTAGTAGGTACCCCAAGTAATGGAGCGCAAGCTCCGAAAATAAGAAAGAGGCTATCTTTTTAAAAACGGCGATATAAAGGGTTTCATCGTCCATAAAGAAGTAGATAACTGTAACCGTGAAAAACCGTAATAAAAACACAATTACTCAGGAATTTTCATCATCATGGCCGACTTAATTTTGACTGAAATATCAAACTGCTGTAAAATTTGCGTAAAGTTGGTGTTACCGAACTTTATTATTATTGCAGGGTTTGAAAATTAAATTTATTTGTAAAGCACGGACGCGGGTTACGAAGAAATGCGTACAATGACCCCGTCTATATTTATAATACCTATAACTCATACATAAAATGTTGCCGGTGAGTAAGTACATAGCCACGTTTATATAATTATTATGATAATGAAGCGATGGACTGTTTTTACAATTTTCACGTTGTAAATGACAAAGTTCGTAATTGCTGTTACGTAATACTCGTATGTACGAATTTTGTAAGCGATCAGCTAATTCTAAAATTGCTAGAAATGTAATAGCTATGCAAATGTTCTGTTTACTGTTGATTTAACCATATATAACTTCGATATAGCTAGTTAGATACACAGTTATCTTGAATAGCATTGTCAGGCTCAACAAGACTCCATTCCTTTTTAGAAAATATAGAATGCTCATGTCTCAGTTGAATTCTTAAGTTAGACCGATACATAGACCATAGGAATAAGCTATAAGTATATGGTTACAAATCGTACCAAATCAAGGTAAGAATTTAATTACTGTAGTAAAGCAGAAATACCCAGTTTTATAACAGCATATTATTATGTATAAAAAAGTAAAAATAAACCGATTTAAACTAACAAATAGCTAGCTTTGCTCGTAAAATGCATATACTCGTAGTGGTCAGTCTAGAAAATCTCGGAACATTTATTTTTTATAAACACAAGAAAAGTTTTATATTTTACCCCGGTAGTGCTAATTCAGCTGTGGGTATACTAAAACCACAAAATATACATATTGCAAATAAAGGGAACATTTCTAAATCAACCCTATACAGGGTGTAACAGAAAGGGTATGTTAAGCGAAAAGCTATGTAAATATTTCCATATATAAATTCCATTATGTAAATGTTTCCAAAATTTCAGACTCAAATTCACATTTATATTTTTCCAGATAGTATGAAGAATTCCGAAACAACTCAGGAATGTCCATACAATCTTGAAAAATAAAAATATGATTTCGAGTCTCAAATTTTGGAAATAGGATCTCTATAGTGGGCTATTTACATAGCTTTTCGCTTAACATACCCTTTCTGTTACACCCTGTATATTTATGTCACGTGCACAATACGAACTACAGTAAGTAAGTATTATTTACCGTTCTATCCTTGCGTTACAAAAACTCATAACGGTTATAAGGGGCCATGTTGCCATAAAGAAACGGTTTATGCCTTCCCTGGCACAGACATTATGTGACCGTATAAAGAACATGTTATTTGGATTGCAGTCACCTGTTGTGGCCCTTTTTGGGATTGATTTATGGCATATGACGGTTTGTGAGGGAAGCAATATAGTTTTGAAGATAGTGCGAAGTTAATATAGGTAGGATATTTGGATTTATCTGACTGAAGTCTGTGGTATAATAGAAGCAGGATTTCTTTTTATCGTGAATGCGAAGCCGCTATACAAGGTGCTTTTCGGTCGTCAACGTTCCCGAAAACTACGGATACTCCTCATCATCACGATCATTTTTCTCCATGGAAGCATACCTGGGAAGTGTCTGGTTTCTAAAATAGTAAGGTCCAAAGTTGCGAAAATAGACTGCGTTTTTCTGCATAAATGCACATTGACGCGTGTAGCAAGATTTTTTTCACGATAAATAATTAATATTTGTCTATGAAAAAACTAGCATAAACACTGGACACTATAAACTTCGGCCCATTAAGAAATTAATTTTTAAAAAAGAAAAAAATTGCATCATTTCCCAGCATTTTTTTTTGGCACAAACTTACTTTATTTGATGTATAGAGTACGTACCCTTCGTTAAGGGTGGCAACGAAAAAACATCCTGTATATAATATAGGCAATATGAAGGGACATCTCGCTCTATATACTAAAATAATTTTGTTCATTGTTGACCCCGTGGTTAAATGATTATGGTATATAAAAAGTATGAGGTCAGTGAAAAACTAATTTTTACAGCTAAAGTAGGCACCTACCTAACTCAAATTGCCGCGCAATGTATTTAAATTATTCTATTGTGTATATTTCTAAACTTTTTTTTGCCTTCTATAAGATTAGTTCCTGTTTCTTAAGACGGGATAATTATTTTTAACCTCCGACAAAAAAGAGTAGTGTGTTATAAATAGAGAGGTGTGCTATATTAGACTTCAAGTTATCTTCGCTTTAAAAAGCCGTCACAGGAATGTAAACACAGTATTAAAACAGTACCCACAATCTTTTATTATTTTTGGATCTAAGTATATACAGGGTGTTTGTGACAGCCAGGCAAATATTGAAACCATGACTTCAGACCATGATTGTGAGGCGGAAAACACTGTAATTTTTCGCATGAAAATTCCAAAATTTTCCGTCATTTTTTTCATATTATTTCTGGAAAAGAAAATTTTTGTTCGTTTAATTAGTTAATGACATAAAAATCAAATTTTAACCAAAAGATGATTTTCAAAAAATAAAGTTTCCCTCAAAAACGTTCAAATAACTGATCAACCCTAATGGAGAGTCACAAGTGAACCAAAAACAGCAATGTATCATACAATAACCAATAAGCTCATTTAATTAGTCACAGGATCGCCCGATACAATTGGCGTGGAGAGAAAAGATTAGGTACTGAAAAACAAATTAAAAAATACATTTCCTGCGAGTAATAACACTGTCGTATAACTCAACACAGTGGTACTTGTTCATCATTTCAGTATTTGTCTGGCTGTCACCCACACCCTGTATACATATAATAAAAAGAGAATCATCAAAATCGGTTCATAAACGATGAAGTTATCCGCGGACAAACATTAAAAAAGCGGTCGAATCGAGAAACCTCCTCCTTTTTTTAAAAATTCGGTTAAAAACTGTATCTAACTGATCGCGCTGCGTCCACTAGTGTTGAATGAATATGTTTATTTATTTCTAGTCTATACCTTGTTATTTTAATTTAATTTAATTTTTGAATGGCCGAGAGAAACTGTAGTGTGAGTTTACGAGCGATATTATTCAACAATGTAGCTCAATCCAATTTCCCTGTAAGTTTATCAAACGTGTTGTGTCAACGTACATGAAATGAACACGTATGTTTGACTACTTTAATCCCGACATAATCAAACAAGCAGCTGCCATGAACTACAGTGTAGGTGAGACACACTCTACTAGAATTTAGAGCATTGTTTCACTAGAATACCTTTGGCAACCGTGTCTCTTGGGCAACCAATCAAAATAGACATAATTTTTTTTAAACGAAAATCCGACTTCCTCCCAAAACTCGAGCTTACTAAAGTAAAATTTTACTTAAGGGCTAATATATATTGCGTTAAGCGGTGTACGAAGTTTAGAAGGCATAATATTGTCAGATTTATTTGCCAGCAAATTATTAAATAGGCCACATGACAAAAGAGAGAAATGAGTAGGCTTCGAAACTTTACGTCTAACATTATAAGCAACATATAATTACACTCCTTCTTCCTGCCCTGTTCCCAATCATTTGGGGTCGGTGCAATATGTAGATACTTTTCTTTCATTCATCCCTATTATCCGTCATCTCGTTATTCTCATGTCTACCTCTTCCTCTTACTTCAGACACGGCTTAACGCAGCCTATAATTTCACCACTTAACACAATTATCTTCATCTTCATAAGTCTATTGCAGTCCACTACTGGACGTAGGTCTCCCTCTGCCATAGGGGGATTTTGTTACTAAAAAGTTCCACTATCTGTTTTTCGGCGGCTCCATCATCAGACCCTCGTTTCCTTTATATTATGTGTAACTAACCAAAATTCTCTATAAAAATCTAAAAACGGACTACTCGTGCCTTTTATATTTGAGGATATCCCTAGATTCCTTAGAGATTCCATCATCAGATGTTATGTTTTATATGTAGGTTAAAACGCTCAGTAAAAGTATAAAAACAGTGCCTACAATATTTGAAGATTGCCCTCGATTTTTCCAAGATTCCATCATCAGATCCTGATGTGGTAAATATAGGACCAACTTGGAAGCATACCATGACCAAGCATACCAAACTATAAAAAAATATTGAAATCGGTTCATAAATGACGGAGTTCTGAGGTAACATACATAAAAAAACAGACGAATTGATAACCTCTCTTTTTTGAAGTCGGTTAAAAAAAGACTGACTTTGTCCTCGGCCATATGTAGTCATTTCGTAGGTTTAAATCCTAAAAACTTAAAGTAAAGTACTTGTTAAAATAAAGACACCAAACGTTATGCTAACTCGTTTGTAATGCGAACGGCCACCATATTACCTAACTAGCAAAAGCAAAGCAATAGCGAAAATTGTACAAAAATCGCTGATTGCTTGTCAAATTCGTATTACGTAAAATTAATTTCAAAGGAACTTTGAAATTTCAAGGCGAATACTGTACAATTTTCTCTATCGCTTTGCTTCGGCTTTGCTATTGCTTTTACGTAATCAGGGGGCGGCTAAGGAGTGGAATGCACTTCCAGCCGATGTATTTCCCGAGCACTACAACATTGGTCTTTTAAAGCTAGAGTGAATAGGCACTTTCTAGGCAAACTTGTACCACCCTAGGCCGCATCTTGGTCAAATGTTTGCCTAGCTAATGAGGGATTTTCTGACAAGTTAAAATAACAGTCAAAAATAGATGGCGTGAGCGCATCACCTGCCCTAATCCCCCCCACCTCACCTATCCCAGCTTGAAGGATAGTAATAGTTCCGTGAATAGACTATGCACTGATGACTAAAGCTGGCTACACACCCAGACTGTGTACAGCCAACAATAAATAATCCGGTCGGTTTTCTAAAGACGGTATAGCATACAAGTAGGAGACATAGCAAGTAACAAGTTAGATTTACATGGGATTAATAGTATCAGATTATAATCTTAATACGAGATGATATCTACTTAATATTTTTTTTAACAAACTTAAATTTATGAATGACTACTGTTGCCCGTGACTTTATATGCGTGAACTACAGAATGTAGTCTATGGCCTTCTCCGTACTCCTGTATATACCTTTCATCCTATCCTATATTATTATATGCTACAGATACTTATAACTATTAACCCTCGTGTAGTAGAGAATAGATTTTACCTTTAATTTAGCAGAGATGCAAGCAATGCTAAGGTAGGTATCTGCTATATCTTTGTTTTTCCTAGCGTACCGATCTTTAGTCGGACGTGTACAGCACACTATAGTCTGCTTCGTCTATCTATAGTGCTTAGGAACTATTGATGTCTTTGGTTGAGGGGTGAGGTGGGGGGGATTAGGGTAGGTGATGCGCTCTCGCCATCTATCCAGGTGATTTATACTAAAAAATACTTTTAATAGTTGTCAGAAAATCCCTCATCGTAAAAAAAAATCTAATTAGCGGCCATGGATCAAGAACAACAACACCAACAAGGATCAGAGAAAGGAAAGAAAATTAAGATTTTTGTTAAACTGTCAAACATTGCTGAACTACACACGATTATATTTCTAAACTAGTGGACGCCCGCGACTCTTTCCGCATGGACTGCAGAAATGTCGAAATTATCCGAGACAAAAACATTTTCCCGGGATAAAAAGTAGCCTATATGTTAAGTGGGACCTGTCACAATATATTATTGAAAACTGAATCGAAATCGGTTCAGCCGTTTCTAAAATTAGCGTGCACAAACGCACAGACAAACAGACAAAAATTCCGAAAATCATTCTTTTGCGTTGATAAAGGTCTCCTATAATATTTTTTCTCATATATCTTCCATGTACAGATAGCGATCCGTTACATTTTTATTATATGTATAGATAGATAGAAGAATCATGAAGATTATCCCATATTTATCATAGCTAAGAAAGATGTAAAATATCAGTAACAAGTTGTAAGCTCGTCGCCTGAGAACGCCGTTAAGTTCCTGAGTCGACTTTCACGACATGCACGGAAGGAGATGCAGCTTATGTATTCTAGTGAAGTCCCGCATCAGTACAGGACACCTCTTATACTATTCGTATAGGTAGATAAATTGTACGAAAGGGAAATTCCATTTTAGTACCAGAGTTTCAAACAGGAGACAAATTAGATTTGTATGAAACTGGCAACAAATATAGTGCTTGTTATAAGACATTATTTTAAACTGGGACTTAAATTTTCGGTTTCGTAGTTAAGATTGCTAATATCTATGTAACTTTAGAGACTGGTGTTTGTAGAGTATTAAAAGTCTTGACTGCTGATTTCGGAATGAATTTATTTGAAATTTCGCTTATATTTAAACGTAGGCTAGGTACTTATGAACTATGGTGGTGTAAGAAGTAATAAATTAAATTGACCAATCACAAACGATCGCAACGATAGGTACGAAGGAGATGGTTGATAGTGTTATCTTGCTCGTACGTGTATATAGCTGCCGACGCACAGTTCTCACATGCGCGGAGTAGCTACATAACTAAAGTTAGTGAAATAAGTACCTTTAAAACCTACTATGTAAGGGGTCTCAACAAACTACCAAATATTCTGGCTTTTTAAAGTTAAAAACGAATAGGTACTTTATTGTAGGTACATATTTACTTTTGTTTAGATATAGTAGAAGCATGTTCGGTGATTTTTTTAAAAAACTTCAATTTAATTCGTTGGCGCCCCTCAGCAGGTTTGCTTGCTAATCTCAGCGCCATCTACCGGTAGGGTGATTACGTGATCTTGTAAAAGCAAATAAAACCAAACCATTAGCTATTGCTAAAATTGTACAGTATTAGTGTGGCAACAGCAGGTACTTTGTTAATGAAAAATTTTGCTGTCACGTAATAGGTCGGTACGAATTTAATAAGTAATTAGGGAAATTCTGCTATTTTTGCTTTTACATTGCTTTTTTATACCTTTAGTTATATGCAGTCAAAAACAGACAGCCATACTGAACTTTTTATATACAGGATGATTTTTGGTCGTCAACGTTCCCGAAAACTACGGAATCTCCTCATCATCACGATCATTTTTCTCCATGGAAGCATACCTGGGAAGTGTCTGGTTTCCAAAATATTATGGTCCAAAGTTGAGTAAATAGACTGCGTTTTTCTGCATAAATGCACATAGACACGCGTAGCAGGATTTTTTCACGAAAAATAATTAATATCTGTCTATAAAAAAACTAACATAAACACTAGACACTATAAATTTAGCACCATCAAGGAATTTAAATTAAAAAAAAAAAAATCCAAGCATTTTTTTTGGCATAAACTTACTTTATTTCATGTATAGAATACGTACCCTTCGTTAAAGGTGGCCACAAAAAAACATTCTGTATAAGGAAGCAATCTATTTGTATGTAGATATAATAATAAGTTAGTGAATAAATAAATTCATCCATCTTTCCTCAGAATACATTGTAGCTGATTCTCATCGTAACTCCACGACCGCAACCCAGCACAAACAAAGGTCCTGCTTCATTTCAGTTTTAAAATAGCGATAAAACTTTACAAAGTCCACCGCAAAATATCATTTAGGGTAGGTTTCCCCTGTTACTGTACACTCCATTTGTGTTCTTGACGTAAATAAAGACCATCTCGTGCTAAGTACGAGCTATCGGTGTTCTGTTTTGCACTATTGTTTTATTCTATTTTAGGGCTCTTCTTTTTTTAATTCTTTTTTTTTCAAGTACATGCTGCAATTATGTTTATTGTCAATTTTAATCTCATGTCCGATAAACACACGTAGAGAAAAAGCTACTAAATTACCTACAGACTAAGTCCTAAAAGTTCCAGGTAAATAATATATAGGTATAACTCTGAAAGCGATCTGTCGAGTTTGTTTTGCAGTCAATATTGGACGAACAAAATTAAATACTATTTCTGTACATAATATTAAAATTATTACCAATAAGCAAAGGTAGAGGTAATGACAAACAAATATTGGCTGGACTCCCTTCTTGTTTTACGATTCAATTCGAATGTAAGATAGCCATAGATTGAAATTATAAACTTAAGTGATCAGTAACCGGTCATCTCACCCGAGAGAAGAAAATATTATGAATAATATGGACAAACTTAGTGTACAACGTGAGTATAATAGTAGGTAAAAGTTATAAGCGAGGGTCTAATTGCTTGTAAGACCGCTAAAGATGCCTGTGTGGAATCTTTTATTTTTTATGACACATATTTTATATTTTTTTCTGTGTTTCACTAGATTCCTGTGGTGATGCGGACTTCACTAGAATACATCGGCTGCATCTCCTTCTGTGCTATGCTAACTGTGTGCTAAACATATCCACAATTTATATTTTTATTATATTTATACAATGAAATTAAATTTAGCAATTTTTATATTTACCATTCTGTCTTTTAGACCTTTATGTCTAAAGTTTTAAAACTAGATCAAACCGTCCAACACTTCATCAAAGAAAATGAAACGCCAGGTCCAAACTCAGTGGCCTTGTATAACAAATTGCATCTGTCATGGCCGCCCCTTTTGGCGGGAAAACGTATCTCATAATAAAATATTGCACCGGAAATAATAAGATAGCGCGAATAGAATTCCTGGAGGCAGCGATAATCGACGGAAGGTGAGTTATATTATAATAGACTTGTTTATCGGTGTGAGTTGAGTTATGGAGTTGACTTATTGAAATAGTTTATTTATTTTGTGACTGATTCATTAAATCGTATTCATCAAATTTACTTGTGTAGGGAGGGGAGAAGCTGGTTTTTCAATAAACAGTACCAATAGTTAAAAATTGGGAAAAAATTGAGGTAATTTTGTTAACGTTTATATAAGACCGACTAAGGATGAAAAACTCTTCTCATCATCGCCATCACCACCACCATCATCATCTCTAATCAAAAATTGATAACCTCATTTATTTAAAGAAAAAAAAACCGAATGCCGAAATGTTGACCCAGAGTCACTCTTACAACTAAAACGAATCTAATAACACCTCTCAAGCTCACATGCGACCACCCAACGAAATATACATACATATACAGAGTGTTTTTTTGGGCCACCTTTAACGAAGGGTACGTACTCTATACATGAAATAAAGTAAGTTTATGCAAAAAAAATGCTGGGAAAAAAACATTTTTTTTTTAAATTTTAAATTCCTTGATCGTGCGAAATTTATAGTGTCTAGTGTTTATGTTAGTTTTTTTTATAGACAGATATTAATTATTTTTCGTGAAAAAATCCTGCTACGCGCGTCTATGTGCATTTATGCAGAAAAACGCAGTCTATTTACTCAACTTTGGACCCTAATATTTTGGAAACCAGACACTTCCCAGGTATGCTTCCATGGAGAAAAATGATCGTGATGATGAGGAGATTCCGTAGTTTTCGGGAACGTTGACGACCAAAAATCATCCTGTATATATACACTTGAAAAACATAATCCTTCTTACGCAGTCAGGTAAAAAAACAAAATCATTACATTTTCCAGACTAAAAAATACAAAGATGATTGTTTCGTTATGAAAAATGTATAAAAAATTACTTTTTGAATTGAGCAAGCATTTCATTCGTTTAATAAACATTGAACATGTATTTTACTATTAACAAGAGCCAATGAAGAACAAATAGATGGATGGTACATTGCACAGTGGACTAATTAACTCATTTGCATGTCCAATGTGTATTCTACGGACAATGACCTTTAATATTGTCAGCTGGAAATTCGAAGTCGAACTAAAATGGGGTAATGAGTGATTAGGTCTTTATTGAAGACCAAGCTGAAATTTAACATTTGAATGTGCATCGAATTTGCATTTGAGCTAACAATATCAGATCCTTCTATAAACATTATTAGAAGCCACGAAAATATTATAACTTCTATGTATTAAAGTACATTCTATACTATAGTAAAGGAAGTCAGTGACCTACATTCAATACAGGACTTGTCAGTGCAGAAAATGATGATGATGATTATAAAATATAAAACAATTAATTATTAAATTATTAATGTTTGAATAGTATCCTGGACACAAAAAAAAATTGGCTTCTACTTTTTTAGAGCTAGCCCGGTTGAAAATTACTTAAATGGTTTTAAAATGATGATACATCCGTATTTTTTTTGCACGACTTGGCTAGGTGATTATTGTGAAAACGAAAAGGATATCTAGAATTCTCTTTCATTCTTGGATTTGCTACCTAGTAGGTTACATGGTTAAAAATGATAAAATAATTAACTAAAATGAGAACATTCGCTATGCGGGCTAATGCAATGGTCGACTTAATTTTAATACCTTACTCGTAGTACTGTTGGTACCTAATCCTTTTGTGGGCTTTTGAATTCAAATTTCCGGAATTTAAATAGGTGCTGAGTTTAATTTAACAGCTAGTTTGGAATTAAAGCTAAAACAGACCGTAAGAATAATCCATATTAAACGAGCCTAAACCATGTTCAATTGTGTGACCACAGAGTGTAGAGATAAAATCAGTGGCTTAGCAAAAAGCAACCCCGACGAGCGACGATTAGAACTAATTTATTTGACATAGCCTCTTGGGTAAAAACCCCCTTCCAAAAATTTGAATTAAAAAAAACTTAATTTATTTTTGTCCGATATTTAATACAATTGCGATTGTATAGGTAGATGAAAAATATAAATAAGTAGTCTTCCATAACTTCATATACACAGTGCAGTGGTATGCTCTTTAGAAAGTGTAGGTGGGACTAAAAAAGGATTTCCCAAAATTCTCACGAGGACACGAGGAATTGGTTCACGAGATTGTGGGCTGCTGCTACTCATAGTTGTATATTACCTAAAAAGAACTCCTTTTGAAAAGTGATCTAGCTGAGTTACTGGTTTTATTCCTCCACTGTGGTGCAACTTCATGATTGATTCAAACAATTACTTAGATACGACAGATAAATCAACGCTTGCCCCTCTTTATCCATTTATTTGTCACTGTAACGTCTTTTTTTATCATTGTTCTTAATTTCTAAATATTAAACAACACAAGATGAGGTGCTGATAGGTTCCATCACCTACTTATAGTACGTTGTCATGACGCATATTTATTTACTTATTTTTAAGGACATTGCACAGAAAATATTTATATAGTTACTTACTAATATGTATAAGTAAGCTAATGATTGATACTAAATCCACATATAGTTTTCAATCTCTAGCATAAATCAATTAGTACCGGTATTATGAATTTGGTGATAGCGAGATGTCTCACTTTTAAACGTCAAATCCACAGAGCTAAGTAATAACTAGACAAGGCAAGTGTTTCTACTTGGTGTGTAAAAAGGCATTGCAAACCACTTATATCAGCACTAATTCCTTCAGTCCTGGCTCGAGAACGAGTGTCTATTCTAATTCTTAAGTCTTTTTTTTGCATGCAAAGTACATCCACTTAGTTTATCTACTTATTAATAGCTCTGTGAATTTGACGTTTAAAAGTGAAACATCTCGCTCTCACCAAATTCATCATACGGGTGCAGATTAGAATATAATTATAATAAGAGGTGTTTCATGTTACATTTTAGATAGGGTAATCTAACAAGCGCGCTCTTAACTGTCTAAATTGTTTAGGCTGATCTAAATAACTTTGGTATTCTACGTGCAACTGTCAAAATACAGTGCGAAGTAGATTAGTAACTTTAAATTGGTGCCCAAACTTGGTCTTTGACTATCATTAGAGGTCCGCGCTTGAGGTTTGCCAGCGAGCTATAAAGCTGTAGATTTGTCTAAGGTGTCAAATTAACAGGCCGATATAATCTCATAAATCCCACCTTTGCTTGTTTTATGCTAGTGAAGTTACTCTACTTAATGTAGGTAGGTATTTCATGCTAGGAAGGTGCTAGAATTTGGTTTTTCTTCGCTACTGTAGTTGCCTGTGATTGCGATTTAAAGGTCAGAGGATGGACGATTGCGATTACATAATTTGTAAAAGCACAGTGTTAGCAATGCGTTAACGAAAATTGTAAGTGTGTGAATGCACGAAGCATCCTACCATGCCGTACATCGCCCCGCGCACTCAACACTCACAATTTTGGCTGTATCAATGCTATCGCTTTGCTTCGTGACGTAAATCTACCTCACGGGCGTCATAATATCTCAACGTCAATCGAACCCATAGACCGACTTCTTCTTCTTCTTCAGCCTATTGCAGTCTACTGCTGGACGTAGGCCTCCCCCAGGACACGCCACAAGGCTACTGCCATAGGGGGGTTTTTCCCATAGTCACCACGCTGGGCAGATGGGTTGGTGACCGCAGTGTGATTTTCGGACTATGTTGTCCGCACGGGAGGCGCTGCTGCTCTATAAACTCTACTCTGCTGGCACCACGCGTATTATAGACCAACTATATCATATTATTTACTAGACTGAGTCTGTATGTATTTCGCATAGAAATCTCTTCTTATCCTTATTTCGACGATTCGAGATCGTTCAAGTGCAAAATTATGCTAAAAACCTTGAAATTTCATACAAGCATTTGATTTATATGGTCTAGTATGTGGATATGACGTTTAGATGTGATATGTCACTCTCACCCATGTCACGCTACGACAGACGATAAAAGTAAGGCTCCTATAGGGACAAGTGGGAAAGGGGATGAGAGCCCTTAAGGGTTAACCAGTCACTCACATTAATAAATAATTAAAGTAGAGCTGAAAAAAGGCTGTAACCATTGTGTATTCTGAACAAGCCGTCAAGAACTTAAGGTACGGAAAAGATCTATTAATAAAAAAAGTCTGTATGTATTTGTTGAAAAAAACCGCGAACTAAATAAAATAAACATCAAAATTAAATATGAAAGCGGGTTCTCATTATGCCAACCTTTAAGCTCAACATTGCAGAAAAAACATTGCATTTTACTACCTGAATGAACAGTAAACATAGTGTAAGAAAGGAAATATATTAAACGTCTTTATCACCTTGTACTGGGTACCTTAACCTATGCATGTGCAACTATTTATACACATAACTTATCAAGTTTAAGGGAGTTTTTAAGGGCTGTGAATGCACCGTATGAAAATTGTGAATAAGTGGGTATTTTTTAAATTATATAGGCAAAATTACCTACATTCAACGCTGTCCCTGATGCCAGAACAGAAGCATGGCATGAGCATGGTCGCAGATAATATCTAAACAGTCGATATCAAATATGATAACGTATTATCCTACTAGTTTAAAAAGTCATAGATTACAAAATACGAATGTTTAGATTCGGCCGCGTGTCAGTCCTTGGCAGATTTTCTAAAGCGTCCCCGAGACGGTCATTTGCGAATGACAACGTGAATTACGTGATTACGTGAATGATCGTTTCAATTGATGGGCAATTGAAGCTTCGATTCAAGGCGCGTCATTCGTGTATGCCTCAGTTGTCGCTGAATGGGGACGCGGCAAAAATTGTGTTGATTTATTTATATAATCAAAGAGTATAATGATTTCAAATGCAGACATGGCGTTTTTGGCAATAATTCTTGCTGTTTCTAAAAAAAAGAAAAACCAGTCGTTGGTCCAAAGAATGGTACAAATTAAGATATCGATTCACTCATGAGCATTTACAAAGAACTCTGCAAGAAACGGAGCCGGATGACTAAAAAATTTCATTTAAATGGACCAAGATTCATTAGAGACATTATTATGAATAACAAAATGATTGTAATTTGTCGTCAATGTCTGTTAATACACGGCGCGTCAATTTCCTTGATTCAAAATTTTCATCATTCGCGGTCAATAACGTAGTCATATTGACAATGGCTTCAATTGCTATGCGTAAACGGTCAATTTATGTATCAATTGGCGTCATTTACGTAAATATTGTCATTCGAAAATGACCGTCTCGGGGACGCTTAAGCATGCCGACATCAGTTCAACGCCTAGTGCCAGGACGCAAATAAGTTCGATGGAACCTCTAGTAAACAAAGAAGACGCAAATACGTAGTCGGTGGCAGTGAATGTATTAAATTTAAATGTTCTACTAGTCTCCACAAACATGACGGAACATAATGTACTGTGCAATGAACATTGAACAGAGCAGGAAAAAGATTTTACCCGCAACGAGCATGCTCAATGCAGGCCACCTTTATTAGAGCATGCAATTCAACTTGTCTTGTTAAATAAACGAAATGAAGTGCATTTAACGTATCTTTGTTTATGAATGTCGTGCATTAAACAAATATGTTTCAAACGAACAAACGAGTCTTGAAGTGATTTCATTTAAGGCGATAAACACACTGCCACGCACTACGCTGCATGTTGCGTGTCGATGGACCTACATGAATGCGCGTGGATGCATTTTTTGTATGTTGGACTATGCGTGTCTTCTATACAAACGGAGATACTTATAAGCAACGTTACAAAACGCTATCACGCGCTACGCTGCATGGTGCGTGGCAGTGTGATAATCGTCTTAGTAGGTCAAGCACGCAGACGGGACGCAGTTTTCACGTTGTTAGCACGATTCGTAACATAATTGTCAAATTATCAAACCTCCCAAATTTTGTTTGCGTGACGATGGCGTAATGGATTGTCAAGAAGTTCATGCTTTTCCTACTGAATATAGATTGTATTTCAATTTGGGCATCCTCCCGATAGCGGCAACTTTGAACTAAATGAAATTGTATTAGGCGTTACAATTCGGAAGTTCAAACATTCACTATGATTTCGGAAATAGTGCGATGTATTATCTTGCATGCTAGATGCTCGGGTCTGGTTTGTCGTCTGGTGATTGTAGTTAGTGCAAGTGCCTGTTTTCGCAGTTATGAGTTATCAGATCCGACGGTGGTGGGCGCACCCCTAGTGAACTTTGAACTATATTTAATTTTGCGCAGGGTAAGTTAATTTATCAATTTACCTATTAATTTTTGTCTTTAATAGTTAATTTTTATGCTGCTCTGGGAGTGAAAAAAAAACGTATTTATATAATACCACAGCTGCTTCTCTTCCCGGGCATACTATACAAGTCAGTAGAGGGACAAGAGGGTTTTGGTGTTTTGAAGGCGATGGGCTGACTACCTGTCACTACTAACCGAACTTGTACATCTCAACTATACCCTCAAAATTGGTCAGAAGTGGTATCATGTGGTTCTATCGGCCCTTGGTGCTCTGCCTACCCCGTAAGGGATAAAAGCGAGATTATATATATGTATGAATTCGATTAATACATTAAGAATAAAATCTCTACCGTACCCGCACGTAATATCTATTAGCTTAATTTTTTGGAAAATAAAATTGTTTGCTATTCTACTTCAATTTGTGGCTTCATTAATATTCATATATTGAAAAAACTCCGTTGTATAAATGAATAAAAAAACCAAGAACCCACTCAAAATCCTGCCAACATGGCTAAAAAAACATGCCCCATTTGAAACAAACAAACATACCATTGAAAATAAACAAATAAGCAAAAGAATGTCTAGAAAAATAACCGACATTTGGTATTCGCTATCCTAAAAAAATATTAGAAATAACACATCTATTACGCGTGTATCTCCGAAGAGGCGATAAATAACTGGAAGCGACGCAGCAATGTATCACATACACGGCGATCTAGCCAGGGCCATAAATAATAGGTAATGTACTAAAGCATATAGTTTGTCTATTTTAAGAGGACCAATAATGTAGGTAAATAGACATATAGGATGTTTGTAGCACTGTTACAAAATAGACCTTAAAGTGATAAAATCTGCAGCGTAGTAGCTATGGGCACAAGTCCTGGATTTGAATATCGCGGGTGTCAATATTTTTTACAGCTACGACAAAGAATAGGTAGGTATATCAGTGCAGTGGTAGAACTATTGATTAACCATATACTTATTTTATTTAGTACAACTCGATTGTTATCATCATCTTTCTGCCCTTACGTATCCCATTATTTATGCCATACATTTTATGGGGTCGGCGCAATATGGTTTCTTTCGAAATTCACATTGCCAAAGTTTTGCCATTTATTTTTACGGCCGGCTGCCTGCCTGATGCCAACCCCTATTCTATAGCTAAGTAACAAATTTTAGATAATCCGTCCGTACTTCAAAAGAATTCAGTGGTAGGCCCGTGACTGGTATCGAACTATCATTTATCTGAGGATCGAACCTACACCTTCCAACTGAAAGGCGTACGTCTTCATATCTGACATAAGATGCGTCGAGCGTATCTCCAGGTACAGGCAAACCAGGAATTTGATATGCTTGAATACATTTCTATGAGGCAAACGCACTAACGCATCATCGGTTGAGTGTGAAAGGTTGAATGTTTTGTCATATATTTGCTTGATGATGTGACATGGCCGACAAATACGCGACGGTGTTTCCGTCAGATATGAACCGACCCTTAACCATTAGGCTATCACCGCTTGTTATCGACTCCATTCTTATCAAAACACAACTAAAGTGAAATTTGTGAAGCCTACTAACTTTTCTAAAAGAAACTAAATAATACACAGTTTTTTCCAAAGGCGACAAAATGTCAGAGATGTCGGAAAACCCGTTTCGTGGAAAACAATTTCCTCTCTCAACTCAAATTTATTTTATTCAAGTCTTAACATTTATTATTGCCCGTAATATTTTTAAGAAGGCTTAAATTAATTTACGTTGGTATTTAATGAAATATTAGTTTTCAATGGCTTTGCATGTAAATTCCCGTTTTTCAGTTTGATATTGAATTTTATGCAATTTTTATGTAGAATTTTTATGTAATGTAGTTTTGTAGATACCTACTCTGCTCAAAAAACATACCTATATGCCTTTCATCTTCTTTTGCCTAGTAATTTTGGTTATGGGTTGTTTCAGTTGTCTGTTAGTAGCTAAATAATGGTTTTTTATTCCATAATATTTTTTTTGTATTTTTAACAGTCTCAACTAAGGCTAGCCTAGTAAAGTTTAAAATTTGATTCACTCGACTCTTTCATTCACGACGCCTAAATACGAGTATTAGGTACTTATGTAAACTATTAATTTGTTATATACTTACCCTATTTTTATGAACACAGATAAGTATGGAAAGCAAAATTGCCGCATTTTGTTCATAGTTAGTACCTACAGCATTTTAGCAGTCATCATCATCGTTATCGTCAGCCTATTGCAGTCCACTGCTGGACGTACGCCTCCCCCAGTGTACGCCACATGGCTTTATTTCCCGTTTTTTCCATCCAGTCACTACCAGCCGTCCACTTTAAGTCATCGGTCCATCTGGCCGGAGGGCGCAAAACACCACGCTTGCCGAGACGAGGTCTCCATTCGAAAACCCGTTTATTCCACCGTCCATCGGTTCTACGACAGATGTGGCCGGCCCACTGCCACTTCAGTCTGCTACATTTTGAGACTATGTATGTCTGTCTAATAATCTCGTTTCGGACTTTGTCCATTCGCCAGATTCCGAGCATTGACCTTTCCATAGCTCTCTGAGTGACATATAATCGGTGAGCCAGCCCCACCGTCATGTTCCACGTCTCGGCTCCGTAAGTCATGGCTGGTAGAACGCACTGATTGAACACCTTAGTGTTATGTATGTAGGTAGGTTAACAACAATTCTTTGTAACTTACCTCCTTCCTCACGCTATTACAATAAACCAGTCTGCAATAGATTGTCTTTCACTTAGCATACATTACATTGGCGCAGTCGGTATTTAATATAATTTTGTGAAAATGCCTATTGGAAAGATTGAAACCTTCGAAATAGGAAGTCACGATTGGGTCGCGTATTGTAGAAGGGTAAAACAGTTTGTCGCTCTAAACAATATCGCGGAGAACCTACACGTAGCTACTCTAATTACGCACGTAGGTGTGGCGTGCTATGAGTTAATGTGCGACTTGTGTGCTCCGGGATTACCTGAAAACGAAACCTTCGCACGATTGGAAGAAATAGTGAAACAACATCTAGAACCGCAACGGTCGGAGATAGCAGAAAGACATCTTTTTCGGCAGAGAACGCAAATGCAAGGCGAGACTATAAGTGATTATTTACAAGGGTTGAAGCATCTGGCTAAAACTTGTAACTTTACGAACATATGTAATAATCCATTGGAGATAAGTTTAAGAGATCAGTTCGTATCCGGTCTCGCCAGTGAGGATATGAGATCCAGGCTGTTTGCGGAGAAAAACTTGGATTACAAGCGTGCAGTAGACCTCGCGCTTTCGCTAGAGGCGGCGGACAGGCACGCATCGGTGGCGTCCGGCAGCAGCGGCGGCGGCGCGGAGGGCCTGCACCGCGTGGGCGCGACACGCGGCCGGCCGCAGGCGCGCGCGCCCGCTCCACCCATCGACCGGCGCTGCTCGCGCTGCGGCCGCGATGGCCATGCAGGGGCGAGGTGTCGGTTCAAGGGATATACTTGTGATCAATGTGGTGAAAAAGGTCATTTAAAAGCCGTTTGTAATGATAGGTACAAAAGTGCAAGTGGGCAGAAGCAAACGAGTGTCTCGAAAGGTCAGTTTTTTTTTAATAATTCAAGTGACGACAGTGACGGTAGTTTGGATTTCTATAACATTGCGTGTAGAAGTAACGATAAACCGTATATCATAAGATTAAAAGTAAATAATGTTTACTTAAATTTTGAAATTGACACGGGAAGTAAAATATCTGCAATTTCTAAAAGTTGTTATGATCAATTGTTTTCGCATATTAAAATCAAAAAGATAATGTTAAGGTTAAAATCCTACACAGGCAATGTTATCGAGCCCCTTGGTTATATAATGGTAGATGTCAGCCATAATGGGGTCATTGCTCCCTTAGAGCTATACGTTATCGTGAATGGAGGTCCGCCGTTAATGGGCCGTACGTGGATTAGACATTTACAATTAGATGTGACATCTTTCCACAGTATGGAAGGGGTTCCGAATGAAATTAATTTGCTACGTAAACAATTTCCCAATGTGTTTGCTGATGGGCTAGGGACATTTAAATCTTGCATGCAATTACATCTTACTGATAAGACTCCAGTATTCGTAAAAGCGCGACCATTGCCTCTCGCGCTGCGTGCGCCGGTGGAACGCGAGCTCGAGCGCTTGCAGCGGGATGACGTCATTTATAAGGTGGATCGCTCGGACTATGGTACACCCATAGTGCCGATAGTAAAAAAGAATGGCGATATTCGCATATGCGGTGATTATAAAATCACCATTAATCCATTATTAAAAGATTTTCATTACCCGCTTCCACGCATTGAAGATATTTTTGCTACCCTATCCGGGGGCGAACAGTACACGAAATTAGACCTGTCCCACGCCTATCAACAAGTGCTTTTGAGTGAAGATTCTCAACCGATGACGGCAATCACAACACATGTAGGAACATTTGTTTATAAACGAGTACCGTTTGGTATAAAATGTATACCTGAAAATTTTGAAAAATTAATTGAGGAAACATTGTGTGGACTGCCCTCAACGGTAGCTTTTCAGGATGACATTTGTGTGACTGGCAAAGATAAAAAGACGCATTTAATCAACTTACAATTAGTATTATCTAGATTAAATGATGCTGGATTACGTGTTAATTGGTCAAAATGTGAATTCTTTAAAAACAGTGTTACTTATTTAGGTTATCGTATAGATAAGAATGGTTTGCATACGGATAACAAAAAAGTTGAAGCTATTGTTGTAGCCCCTATTCCAGAAAATGTTACCCAGTTGAAAAGTTTTTTAGGTTTGGTAAATTTTTATTCTAAGTTTTGTAAAAATATTAGTGACATTTTGAGACCATTATATAATTTGCTTAAAAAGGGAACTAAGTGGAATTGGAGCCATGAATGTGATTGTTCGTTTAACCAGATTAAAAGAGTACTAAGTAGTAAGCCTGTGCTAGCGCACTACGAGCCCGGTCTACCGCTGGTGCTGTCGGTGGACAGCAGCGCGTACGGGCTCGGCGCCGTGCTGACGCACCGCTACCCGGACGGCTCGGAGCGGCCCGTCGCCTGCGCCTCGCGCACGCTCAACGCGGCCGAGGTGAACTATTCGCAGCTGGACAAGGAGGCGCTCGCCATCGTGTTCGGTATAACTAAACACCATCAGTACTTGTATGGGAGACATTTTTATCTGAGGAGTGACCATCGGCCGTTGAGTTATATTTTCGGAAAAAATAAGGGTATTCCGCAGACGGCTGCAAGTCGTTTGCAGAGGTACGCTATAAAAATCGCCGCATATAACTTTGACATTGAATTTGTGCCATCATCGAGAAATTGTTTTGCAGATGCGTTATCGCGCTTGCCCTTACGTACATTAAAAGATAAAAATAAATTTGCAGTAAGCTATTTAAATTTTGTTGAAGATAAAATACCCATCACTTTTCATGAAATTAGAAACGAAACAAGAAAGGACCCGTTATTAAATAAAATAATAGGATATTTAAAGTTTGGTTGGCCCGATCGTGTAGAAAATGATATTGTAAAAATATATTACCATAAGAAAGAAAATTTATTTTTAGAACATGATTGCTTGGTATGGGGTTATCGCGTTATCATACCGACCCGTCTTCGCAAACAGTTGTTGGAAGAATTGCATAACGGTCATATAGGGGTAGTTAAGATGAAGCAGGTCGCGCGCAACTACATGTGGTGGGAGCGTATCGACGCCGACATAGAGCGCGCGTGCCGCGAGTGCGTCGCGTGCAGCGCACAGCGCGCCCAGCCGCCGCCCGCGCCGCTGCACTCGTGGGAATGGCCCGCCGAGCCATGGGCGAGACTAAATGTCGATTTTTTGGGGCCATACAAAAACGTTTACTATTTAGTAATAATAGATGCTCATTCAAAGTGGTTAGAGGTTGAGGCGGTATCGAGTACTTCGGCAAAAGCAGTCATTTCATGCTTTCGTAAAATTTTCAGCCGTTTTGGTTTGCCGAAGTGCATAGTGAGCGATAATGGCCCGCCATTTTCTTCTAACGAGTATTTAAACTATTTAAACTTGAATGGTATAAAACGCGTTTTAGTAGCACCGTATCATCCATCCAGCAATGGTGCGGCCGAAAATTCAGTCAAAACTATTAAACAGGTTTTGAAGAAGGCAACCGTTGAAAACGAAGACTGCCAAAAAGCACTTTGTAGGTTTTTGTTTACATATAGAAATACAGAGCATTGTACGACAGAAAAAGAGCCCGCAGTAGCTTTGCTAGGGCGGCGGCTGCGCGGGCGCCTCGACTTGCTGCGTCCCGACCGCGCCGAGCTGGTGCGCGGCCGGCAGCGCGCGCAGGAGGAGCGGCGCGGGGGGCGGCTGCGCGAGGCGGAGGCGGGCGACGCCGTGCTCGTGCGCAACTACGCCGACAAGGACATCAAGTGGAAGGACGGGGTGGTGGTCAAGAGGACGGGGCCGGTTTCCTATGTGGTCAAAACGAACGATGAATGTGTGCAGAAACGCCATATAGATCAACTCTTAAATAAAAATGCCAGAGGTTCCCGCCACTCCCTTTCACTTGTTAGCAGAGCAGATGAACCGGTTATAACTAAGGACACAGCGGAGCAAGTAGATAATCAGATTGTGAAGTATGACGATGCGGGCGGTTGGTCAACTCCATCGGGCATGTCTCCTTCTTGTTCCGTTGCATCTTCGTCACCTCGCGATAGTGAAGAGCTCGCTCTTGTCCCGTTTGCGCATAGTCATGATAAGGACAAAAGTAAATATCCGCCTTTTACTATGACTTTAAGGTCTAGAAATAAAAATATGTAATTTTGCTATACCTACTTGATGATAGTTCAAGTTAGTTTGCTTGTACTACCATTTGGAGCATTACCTATAGTAACCTACCTATTATAACTTTATTGTAGTATAGGCATAGTTTGTTTGTTTTTATTTAACTTTATGCTTTGGTTTTAAGAGGGAAAAGTGTTATGTATGTAGGTAGGTTAACAACAATTCTTTGTAACTTACCTCCTTCCTCACGCTATTACAATAAACCAGTCTGCAATAGATTGTCTTTCACTTAGCATACATTACACTTAGTATTGAGGCATTGTGGCAAGGATGACTCAAAGATATGACTCAACTTCCCAAACGCTACCCACCTAAGCTGGAATCTTCTGGTGATTTCCCCTCGAAGTTGTCTTTACCCAACTGCAATATTTGCCCAAGGTATACTCGTACATACTTCTGAACAACTTCTAGGGCTACACCGTCAACGGATATCGGCTCAGGGATGATGTGTCGATTGAAAATTACCTTAGTCTTGTCCAGGTTCATCCCGAGTCCCACACGCCTCGAGGCAGCATTGAGACTAGACAGCATTTTTTGTGGGTCCTGCAGCGATTCAGCCATCAAAACTACTCGTATATCGTCTGCAAAGCGGAGGTGCGTGAGACACTCACCATTGACGTTGATCCCTAGTCCATCCCACTGTAGCGTCTTGAAGACGTCCTCCATCGCGCTGGTGAAGAGTTTCCTGTCTCACACCTCGGAGTAATTGGATCGGTCTTGTTTGGTGGGTTTGGATCTGGCAAAGCATCCTCAGGTGATTCCCGTCTAAGTCGCATCAGTTCCAGGGTCTCGCTAGACAGTTTGAACTACTTATCTGGTCACCTTTTCCGAAAGTGCCTTGTTCCCACTTCGCTTACAACCCCGATTATTCCTTGTAGATCCTCGTCAACACTTGCCGGGCTTTTCAGGGCGGCAAATCGATTTTTCCATTCAAGTTGAAACGCATCATGTCCTGCTTAGGGCCAATTGGGACGGAGAACTTGCCTTACCATGCGGCTCCTTTCAAGCTTGAAGTCGATATTTAGGGTGCCTCTTACAAGTCGGTGATTGCTTCCGATATTAAACCTGTTTATCACTGAAACACTCCTAAATGCCTTTTATCCGTCATGATAAAGTCGATCTCATTCTTCGTCCTACCAACGGGGTGCCAGGTCCACTTCCTTTGGGGCTTTTTCTGATAGAAAAAGTTTAAACAGAACAGCCTCTGCATGCTGAGGAAGTTGACTAGCATTTGGTCTCTCTGGTCCCAAAGTCGATTCGCCGCACTCCTGTCCCACTTTGGCGTTGAAATCCCCCATGACAACAGTGAAGTGGGTCTTAGTAGTGCAGTGCATGGCTTTCGACACACCCTCCTCCACCTCTTCATCTGAGCTTCTCAACGTTGGCGCATATACCTGTCTTGAGACAATATCTTTTGGTCAGTTTTAATACCAGGTACGCTACCCGGGCCGAGACGCTACAAATCTCCTTCACGTTATCACGGAGGGTTTTGTTGACGATTAATCCCACGCCACCCTGGAACTTTGTACTCCCCTCCCTGAAGTAGAATAGGTGGCATGATTCAAAAGTTATAGTGTCCTCCCCCTCTCTTCGGACTTCTGATAATCCAAGAACATGCCACCGTATTTTTTCTAATTCTACCTCAAGGATTTGGAGACTTTCATCCAGCCGTAAACTGTGTCCGTTATACGTTGCCAAGGTCAGGTTGTTGTGGCAGCCATTACTCGTAGCCTGGGGATTCTTTGCACTCCCTGCCACACTATGACCCGGCCCGCTGCCGTAGTCCGGGGTAGTATGGCGGCCGGGAACTGGGGGCCTCTTTTTAGTTGCCGTCATTGGGGAGTTTTTGCCCATAGTCACCACGCTGGGCAGACGGGTTGGTAACCGCAGTATGCTTTTCGGACTATATTGTCTACATGGGAGGCGCTGCTGCCCAACTCCCGGAACCCTCAATCGCCTCGTACGATACCCACGGGTAGGTATGAGGTGGTACAAACTCTACTCTGCCGGCACCACGCGGCTATTTTAGCAGTAAGCGCTAGTAAATTATTTATTTATTTATTATTCTTTAAATATTCTAGGACTTAAAATTAGGTACAAAATAACCCTGCTATCCTAAAATATAACAAAATTAACCCTTAAAATATACACACCCCTAAATATTAAAATTGGAAATAACAAAATGTCGCATCACTGAAGCACGATATTTATTCCCTTCGCCGATTTTTTCGTAAAAACTTTATGATTTTTATTCGTATATTTATGTATTCTAAACCGGTTTATGGGTACCTACAAGGGATAGCTAAGGATAGCAAGGTTAGGGCGGGACGGCAATAAAATGTTTATGTCTCTGTCACTCCGTACCCAAAGTGTAGGCAGCAAATCAAATTAGGCTATATTGACAGTTTACATACATTTATTTACATACTAGAGGACGCCCGCGACTCCGTCCGCGTGGACTGCAGAAAAAAATCAAAATATCGAAATTATCCGGGATAATAACATTTTCCCGGGGTAAAAAGTAGCTAGTATCTAAACTGCATCGAAATCGGTTCAGCCGCTTCTGAGATTAGCGTGCATAAACGCACAGACAAACCGACAAACAGACAAAAATTCCAAAAATCATTGTTTTGGGTACTATTGCGCTGATAAAGGTATTGTATAATATTTTTTCTTATATATCTTCCATGTACAGACAGCGATCCGTTACATTTTTATTTTTATTATATTATTATTAGAGACTAAAATTTTATTAAATGTCAATCCAATTTGGAAAGAGAAATATTTACGCATTTGAAAGTACAAGCTTTTTTTTATGTGTAAGCTTATCTTTATTTATGTGTATTTTGGTTGGAGCTTATTTCTAACTGAAGTCAAAATATTTTTTATACACTAATTTCGTGCTTAGAATTTAAATGCGAAGCTCAAGACAAACGGGATGGCGGAGAGCTATGAAGGCACTCTGCTCCATCTAGGGGACACACGAGGAGCCTCCTGCATCTACTGCTAACAAGTACAGGTCTCATTTCCAGTACGCCAATTTAAGCGGTCATGCGCCAGCCTCGTCCACAGGTCTTCCATCAACTGAATTTCAATTAATTCGAAATAAATAAATTTGAATTTGAATAAATATTTATAGATATTGAAAATACTCAATGTCTAACATATTAATGAAAAACTTCCAACCCATTTATAAAACTTTGTACGATTAATTACAGAATTTACAGCTATGAAGGTAGCTAACTTTTCAGCAAATATTTTATTCAATTGTCATAATATTCTCAAATCTGTTCAAAAAGTAATTTATGACGCTCATCCGTGAATTGATAGGAATAATTAATAATGCCCACCCTTTGAATCTGGGCCATTAAACCATAATATTTCATTGTAGCATAAAGATATACTGCCTATTTAGAATGGCACGGAAACATTCCCTGTTGGATTTGTTACTAGTCGCTATTGGGTAAAAAATGTTTACGTAGTCGGTTTTTTTTCTAAATGAGATTGTATTAGGCGTTACACTTCGGAAGTTCAAACATTCACTATGGGTGTGCCCACCAGCGGGCCCTACACCCTCCACTGACCCTCGGATCTGATAACTGCAAAAATAAGCATTTGCACTACCTACAATCGCCACGAGAAACCAGATCCGAGCACATAGCATGCAAGATAATACATCGCACTATTTCCGAAATAAAAAACTACATTAATAATCTACATATATTTCGCCAACAACCGTGGCATCCTCAGGATTATAGAAATTAGTAAATTAGTAAACCACTAATTATTGTGAAACTCTGAAACCCAACACATTACCTACACAGGTGTGTGTGCTCGGGTCTGGTTTCTCGTAGCGATTGTAGTTAGTGCAAGTGCTTGTTTTCGCAGATTAGAGTTACGAGTATAAGACCCGAGGGTCAGTGGAGTGAAGATTTTTTTCTATAAATAAATGAGGTTATTTTGTAAGCGAAAATTTCACGGATAAGTATATTATGCATAGATTTTCTTTCTTACGTAGCACAGGAAGGAAAACATCATAGGTACCTACGGTTTTCATTAAATGGGCTTCTAATAAATCCAAAAATCCAATTAAAATTAATGAATATCCAGTATTTCATGAAGAAACATTTACTTTTGGTAAATAAAGATATCCCTTACAAATGTAATTAAGAATAAGAATATATAATTTATCTCACATAACAAACTCATAAAACTGAATCGTTTTTTTTTACATATTTAACAAGAGATTTTGTCGTGTATACTTAAAGAAAATAATGCAGTCTACTCTATATATTTTTATATCTATGTCATTGGCTTTTAATTTTGCGACAAATTTATTCTTTAACGGGTCCAATTACGTCATTTAATTTAATGAAAGAGGTTACATACAATTGCGATTCAAAACTCGTCGCAAAATTTAATTTTAAAATTTTTGATTCAAAAACGTATTTTAGATCAGTTTCCTACGCATACACAGTTATGATTTCTCATGTATCTATCTGTCTGTCCCGAATTAATAAACTCCAACAGTTTTTATTCGTATGTAATAAATAGAACTTATAAACTACGCGTACACTCCTATTATGTACGACTTTTGACAAAAAAATATATAGCTATATGAATTACCTATCTCACAAATTAAATGTACCTACATAAAATCCTGAAGGAGTAGGCAGAAATCACGACTCTCAATTTACTACGAGTACGATCCTGACACACCTTTTTCACTTTATCTATTTTCTTCAACATATTCTTCATGCACGCTCATTGGTTTCAGAAAATTGAATTAAACAGAGTAGGTATTAAGCTTATACGTACCGTGTCTAGTTATCTTTAAGGCTCTAAAGTGAAAAGCTATAGTTTTTATCTACCATCCTTCATCCATTGTATGACTACAGAAAAATAAGAAATGCGAAGTAATGTGCGAATTTTTTAAATATCTATACATCTACATGTATGTATGTATACATTCAGTTTAATTTGAACTTTATTACAATATTAACGTGAGATATAAGCAGATAAACGGAGAGATATGGAAATATTGGAGTTTCTTCTCTGATGAAGTTTAAGAACTTCGAAGCAGTTATTAAATAAATAAATTGGTTTACATTGAAATTAATGAATTTCGTATATTGCGAGTTTGTGACTAAGTTGTACATCAACATTGATTAATTATTGATTTAACTTAAATTATGACTATGTATTTAGTAGGTATTTGGACAACTTTTACGACCATTCCATTAAATAATCTAATAAATTAAATATATTTGGGGGTTAGGTACCTTTTATGCAAGGTTGGAGTTAAGCAGGATATTGTATTTAAAACTCATTAGACTTATAAAATAGCTCATTAGACCAAATATTTAGATTTATCTGTGGATATGATGCATACCTACATAATGTTACGGAACCAGTCGTGCGCTTGGTTGGAGTTTTATTACACACAATAATTTATTATGCTATTCAGCATAGCATAATAAATTATTGTGTAGTTGAGAAATCTCCTTTATGATCCTAATATTTTAGCTACCCCATTTCGTAAAACAGCTGTGTGTATATAGAGTATTTTTTGGTCGTCAACGTTCCCGAAAACTACGGAATCTCCTCATCATCACGATCATTTTTCTCCATGAAGGCATACCTGGGAAGTGCCTGGTTCTCAAGATATTAGGGTCCAAAGTTGAGTAAATAGACTGCGCTTTACTGCATAAATGCACATAGACGCGCGTAGTCAAGAGAAATAATTAATATCTATCAATGAAAAAGCTAGCATAAAAACACTTGACAGTATAAATTTCGCTCGATCAAGTATTTAAAAAAAAATCAAAAAAATTTACATCGTTTCCCAGCATTTTTTGGCATAAACTTACTTAATTTGATGTAAAGAGTACGTAAACGAAAAACACCCTGTATGTATGTATGCATGTAGATGGTAGATGTATTATAATAGCACTACGAATACCTATTAGCTCACCATAAATACATAAAACAGATATCGCCATAGCCTTAATTACTTCGCCAAAGCCAAGTACTGTATATACAGACATTGAGTACCTCATAAAAGGTCGGTAGAACTAGAAAACTATCAAAGATAGGGCATAAATACGGTTTAGTGCCATTCTGACCTAACGAGTGCCAGCTATGGCCTTGTCTGAACGTAAAAGTGGCCATAAATTTAACTGAGAAAGAGGATGCATCTGTGAATTTTAGTGCCATAACGTGGTTCTAGCCATTTGAATGTTTAGATTCGAATAACTTTTATGTGAGTGTTAAAAAGTGGGTGAACTAAAATTGGTTTAGTTCCCAGAGTTTGATAGCTAAATTTTTGATTTGTTTCGTGTTATATTTAGAAGTGTGTGCACTAGCTGTTGCTTGCGACTACGTCCGCGTAGACTACAGAATGTAGCCTATATCTTTCTCCGTACTCCCAATTATTATGTATGCAAAATTAAAAGGATATTGGTTGAGTAATTGAAGCGTGAAGAAGTAACAAACAAATAAAGGTAATTTTGCATTTATAATATTAGTTTAAACTTTGTGTATATCGCCCGAGAGAACTCCCGAGCTGTTTAATCGACTCTTATAATAATCAACACAACAAAAAAATTATTGGCGAAACGTTTCATCCTTTCACGCTTAATACTTCACGAAACTGGAGAAAAAAATATGAATATAAATCAATTGATGTGCTGCTCTTGCATAATGTTGTTAGTTCGATTATTCACCAATCAGCGAGTGCCATGTCACGGTTTGATTAAGCGGATGAACGGAGTTATGCAAATGCGAGCCAATAATAATTCGGTATCGGCATAATTTTTGGTGACGGGCCACTTTATTTGTTGTACTCTTATTATCATGATATGGGGGGTTTTATGACAGAGTATTATTTTCTGAACGTGACAAAGGAATAAATTCGTTTATTGTTTCTGTGCTGATGCGGGGCTTCATTGGGATACATCAGCTGCATTTCCTTCCGTGAATGTGTTAAGAGTAAATTATAAGAAGCGTTCTTTTAGGTTATCGTAAGTAAACTAGACTTAAGCAATAGATTTCTTACTTAATTTTAATACTCTACGCAATTATCGACAAACGAATATTTTTTCGTAATAAAGTAGCGTCAATCAGTTACATATACCTTGTTATTCTTTTTTTACACAGACATTTTATACAGAATAACAGGAACAGAGGTGTGCTTATCCTTAATAGAGATTTCTTCTAGCAAGTCACTTGGCATAGAGAAAGTTGGATGCAAATAGATAGATACCTTTGTGTATGTTGCCGCGTTAAAAATTGTTAAGGGTAAAAAAGTTATAATTTTGATGGTTTTTTTAATGTTTAAGTTCTACAATTTTAGCAATTCAAATTTAAACAAGTTTAAATTGTTATAAAGTAAGACCCATAATAGAAATAATCTTTAGAATATTTACATTAACCTGCATTGTACACCTTTTTTGAATCAGTTAATATGAGAAATTCAAAAGGTCCACCCCGCACTGAACCCTAACCATTTAGAGGTCTGTATCACGCGAACAGTTCGCGACGATAAATTAAGTGTTCCGTATTAATTATTTATTCAGGCCTCTTGCGGAAGCACTGTTATGGTGTTGCCCTGTTTATATTAATTTTATTAGTCACGGTCGGTTGGCGGGTAAATAAATGTGGAAACTGTTAAGGTACTCCTACATTTATTTGTAACTTACGTTATTTATTTAAATCATTAAGATTTATTTATAAATAATAGACGCCCGCGTGGGCTTCAGAATTTACCGGAAATAAAATGTCCTTTGTGATTGTTGTCCTAGACCTCATTTTTTACCTAATTTAATTTAAAGCGGTTCAATGATTTTATTGTAAAAGTGCGGTAGACAGACGGATTATACTATATTTATAATAGTACCATTCATATTATTAGTAAGGATAAGAAATGAAAATCAAATAAGCATTAAACATTCAAAAACAGCAATGTAAAGTATAGTACAAATGACACACACAAAAAATACTCATAATAATTATTTATTATCGTAGTAGGCTTATCGTTCGTAGCATGTGCTACGCGCAGTAGGCTCGTAGTCCGTAGCATGTGCTACGCGCGGTTAGTGGCAGTTGCACCTACACGATTTAGTTTTAAACCAACATACTATTATTTATTATTATTGGGGTAGCCAAAACTGCAGAATCACGAAGGAGATCTTACTGCCACGTTTAGCAAAGCAGTGCTTAATATAAAAGATCGGTGGCTTGTTCATCGCCTAGAGAAAGCCGAGTTCCTTAGTCAACTCTTACGACGTGCACAGAAGGCGATGCAGGCTCATGCAGCTGATGTATTCTAGTGAATCCCCGTACAAGATCACATTAACAAAGTACATTGGCCTATAATTTTCTCGATATGGTGTAAACACCCCTTAAGTCTTTTTCTGTTATGCTTCAACACGCGAAGGTATCAGGGACCTTTATGAAATCTTGATCCTTTAACTTTATGAGCGATATCTTACTGAAAGATGAATATTCATTAACTATGAGTTGACAGTTTATCGCCTGATGGTTTTGTTTCCTTACAACCTTACTACTTTATCTATGACAAAATAAAAACGTAAATAATATAATTTTTCACAAAAATATATCCATAGATACCCTGTTGTTACAATTCAGTTTGATGAGGTGAAAGTGAATTTAACATAGGTTACCATTTTAGGGTTCCATACAAACAATGAAAAAATGGAATCCTTATGGGATCACTCTGTCTGTCCGTCTGTCACAGTCAATTTAATTGGAATCTACTGAGCCAAATCAGGTGAATTAAAGTAGGTTAGTATTATTCTGTGCCATTAGGGAAAAAAAATCTTTCCAACCACGCTGAAATCAATTCATATCAAATGATAGGAATCGTTATGCGAGGATCTCAAATATATTTTTATTATCATAGTAAAAACAAAGAGTTTTCATTTTATTCGGAAAACAAGACATAATTCTTGATCTCAATAAAAAATATATCCTAATATAGTTTTCATAGATTAAATAATTACTCACTCATAGATTGAAGGAAAACCTACAAGAATAATGAACATATCTCAATGCGCTCTTTATGCGAGATCAATTCGCAAAACTAACTCATCAAATCGCAATTTTTACTTTACTTTGCTGGTAAACTTTCCAAAATGTTGTTTAAAAAGCTTCTAAAGGAAAATAACAATTTGAAAAATCGTTCTACAAATTGTTTTGTATAATTTGATGTAATTTAGAAAAACGTGGTTACGATATTACTGGGATTAAGTCATTATTTGAATAAAACAAAATGTTTTGAGAATTAATCAAGAGAATAGCCCTTTATTTTGGCTCCAAGAAAGCGAATTCTTTTTCTTAATTTAATATAGGTAGGTACATAAAACATCTATCTGTATATGAATTAAAAACTTTAGTCATAACTAAATACATTTAAATAATCTAACCTGCACAGCACAAACACAAAAGTTTTTAGACAGAACAAAGTAAATGAATGGATCAATGGAATGAATCTAAAGATTGTCGCATCGTTGACACATTTAAGAAAAACCTCAAGGATCACTACATGTAAATTTTTTAACTATGCTGTCATTTGTTTCTCTTCTTTTTTTCCATGTAGAATCAGTTTCTTGGAGTCAGTTTAATTGCACATGTTACCTTTTATAACTTAAAAATTTCAGTTTATTTGCTTGACTTGCTAGAAGAGATCTCTTGCACAGCCTCCTGATTACGTAAAAGCAATAGCAAAGCCGAAGCCGCGCGATCGTGATAATTGAGAGTGTGTGCGTGCGCGCAACGAGTGCTTGGCGTCCTTCCGCGCCCCGCACCTCGCCCCACGCACACAACACTCTCAATTATCGCGATAGCGCGGCTTCGGCTTTGCTATTGCTTTTACATAATCAGGGGGCGGATAAGCTTGCCAATGCATCTCTTCTTTTATCCTGTAATTAATATTTTTGTACATGTGCAATAAAGAATAAAAATTAATAAACTTGAGAAGTAGGCTTTAGAAAGTACGATGTGTTGTATTGACGGGGCTACGTGCCTAACAAAATCTGCTAATACTCGCCAACAACCTTCAACTTTTCGCCAAAGAAGTCTACAATCAATTCAAGTGGAAGTTTCTCATTAATGGTATATTAATTAGTAATGTTTGCTACAGGGGTGTCAAATACTATGATTGATTGCTGTTCTTTAGAGGCGGTTGTAAATTACACTCTAGAAGAAGAACATAATATAAAAATAAAGGTAGTGTGATATACGAACCGAAGAGCAAATGAAGTAAAAGTAGGAAAAAAAATTGGTGCAGATGGTTTGATGATATATAAATAAAAATGGAGTTGTTAAAACTGGTAAAAATACCTAAATTACAAATCCAGCGTACAACAATGAAAAGGCATACCTAAACACGTTAAGCATGCTCCTTATAATCCTAATTTATTTTCTTCTTTGTTAGTTTAGACCTAATTCTGAATTCATCAATTTACATGCAAGTCAAAATAAAATTTAACGATCGTCTTCAATTTGCCATGCATGTGGTATTGGCAGAGTAGAAAAGCACCACTCTATATCTGTTAATGGGTTCTCCCGTGGCACCTCCCGTGACAACATAGTCCAAAAATTACACTGCGGTCACCAACCTGCCTGCCCAGCATGATACTATGGGCAAAACCATCCTATGACAGTTAAAGCCTTGTCCGGCACTGTGATAGGCTGATAAATCATAGAACAAGAACATAATCCGATATGGTAATGTGTTCTAATAGCACATCTATATAAAAGTACAATAGCTCTCATAAAATTCTATGATGTGCTTATAACAGCACAAAGACTGTTAACTGCAAAGACATTCTACTTCTATTCTTGTACTAAGATGTTAGCAAATTACAGTATGTAAAAACGCCTACAAACCTTATATTTCGTTAATTTTTCATGCCACCTACATGTCAAATAGGTAGTATAGGTACCTGTACCTTGTGACTTGGTAGATGTGTTTAGACATAGTTTATTAATTAAGTGTTTAATCGTCCTGGAATTAATTCTAAACTTTAACTTTAAATTACTGGTGAACTAAAAACGCTTATAAGTTTCTTTATATCTATAATCGTCATCTAAAAAAAATAATATTAGAAAATAGTTTATTATCTGATCTTATACTCGTAATGACCCACCAAACCCACAAACTTAATCAAGCTACTTGTATACTGACATTTACTGACTAATATTATAAATGCGAAAGTAACTCTATAGGTATCTCTTACACGCCAAATTTACTAAACCGATTATAATGAAACGTTTTATTCGGGAAAAAATATTTTATTCCCTGATAATTTCGATATTTTGTTTGTACCATCACGGCATAGTACAATGAGTGGGAAGTAGGCTATCTCCGGCCCAATCCGCGACATAATTACCTACCATACTTGCCTGCCTCAGGGTTGTCACTTTTAGCTAAATATTAATTAAGTGCCTAGAAATTGGCCAGGGCCGGGAAGTTGTATTTTATACTTGTGATGTTTGGGTTTGGTTTTACCTAAACGATGATGAAACTATTTACGATTAAAGAAAGAGCGACTGGTGATATCTATGTGGTTGCGGGGCCAGAGACAGGCGACGCAGGGTGGTGATGAGTAAGAGTACCTGCGATAGTTTATTACTACATTGCGATTATCACACATTTTTCGTTTATTTATTGGTGCCGAAAAGCCGTGTCGTGAGTGACGCTCGAGGCTTGTGCGGTGTTAACCCCGACTGGCGCACTGAGAAACGGGTCGAGATTTTGTTTGAGTGTGCGTGCGGCGACACATAGATACTATGGCGCACATATACAAGCCGCGCGCGGTGCGTTTGTATGAAGATAACATACTTCCCACTTATTCTACTATGATCACGGAGTCGCGGGCGTCCACTAATATATAATATTTTTACACGACACCATGATATTCTGTAAAACGTTACATCTGTTACTTTATTTAGCATAGGCACAATAAAAACAAAGCACAAAATAAATAACATCATAAAACTAACGTAAACAAACTTGTAAGTAAACGCATATATTAATACTGTTTACAAAAAAACGCAACAAAAAAAATATAAACATTCCGAAATGAACTGAAAATCTAAAGTCATACACGCGAACACCATTCATGAATATGTAAAAAAAAAACAAATCGTTTGACTCCTTTACAACGTACGAGTAGAATCTGGGCAACACATATACGAGTATGCTGAAGCTCATATTTATATCTGATGTTATAACCTTGAAGGTAAATGAAAAGATAAAGAAAAAAATTCTTATTGTATTATTTAATATTTATACTGTAAAAAGTTAAATTAATCAAGGAATTGTTATTTAGCGATGAGGTTAGATATGAAAAATATAAAAAAATCTGTAGAGTCGGTAACAACACCTTGCATCATATTTCACCTTGAGTGTATCTACTCACACCGCTACCTAACGTCAAAAGCTGTCAAAAGCAGTCAAAAGCTTATCAATTTTACAGATATACTAGTCAGAGTATAGCAGCGTAGCATTACCAATTCGAATTTCAACCCCTGTCCACAATTATCCGCCCCCACTCCATGTGGGTCAATCGCAACCCTTGATCAAGACGAACAATTGCCAGGCCCATTGTAAATATATAGAGCGGTGAATTCTTTATGAGTGTTAAATACAACATTGTAGACTTTGTTTCTTGTAACTTTGTAACAACATAACATAGCTTTACACGCTCTGTCGAAACATTATGCGAAAACCAGAGCCGAGTTTGATTTTTTTTTTCAGATATCAGTAGGGAAAGCATGAACTTTTTTACGCCGTAACGCTTTCGACTCGCAATAAAATTTATGAGATCATACTATCGTTGGACGATAGCGTTACGGACTATCGATAGAGGTCCGTGCTTGCCCCATAGATCTCTATGATTCCATGTTCGTTCATTTGTATTTATTCATTGCGTGTGTCTTATCCCACACATTATATTGCATGAGCTGTCAAGTACCTACTTGGGCATCTGACATCCTGTCAATCTATTTATATCTACACGGCGTAATCAATGGGATATGTTAAGCGAAGTGCTGTAAATATACTATCAATGTGAGACTCAAAATCACATATTTTTTTTCAAGATATAAATATAATTACAAGTACAAGTATTCACACACACCACAACACATTGACTTAGTCCCACACTAAGATCCCTAAGGTCTTGTGTCGTGGGTACTAAGCAACGGTATATAAATACATAGATAAGTATAGAAACATCCATGACTCGGAAACAAACATCGATATTCATCACATCAATGTTTGCACCTACCGGGATTCGAACCCAGGACATATGGCGCCGCAGGCAAGGCCACTATCAATTACGCAATCGACTGTATTTATGAATATCCCTTAGTTGTTTAGCAATTATGCATTCTACATGTGGTTTCTCTTCACCACTTATACCTCATACTCAGAATAACGTTATTCTCTGTATTTAGCCAAAATAAGGAAATAAAAACATACATACATACATATAATCACGCCTTTATCCGTTACGGGGTAGGCAGAGCACTAAGGGCCGATAGAACCATATGGTGCCACTTCTGACCAATTTTGAGGGTATAGTTGAGATGTACATGTTCGGTTAGTAGTGACAGGTGGTCAGCCCATCGCCTACAAAACACCAAGTCCCTCTACTGACTTGTACAGTATGACCGGGAAGAGAAGCAGCTGTAGTATTATACGTTTTTTTCACTCCCAGAGCAGCATAGAAGAAATAAAAACATCTCTTGTATATTCAATTTATGTAGCTCGCAACTAACAATGTAGCCCCTCGTTGGGCGCCACTAAATGAAAGTGTCAATCTAGCAACCTAACCTAACTCCGTTCCAGTAATGAAGTCATCTAAAATCGGCGCTAGTATGTTACTAACTCTAACATTGTTTCGTTTACTCTATTTAGTTCAATGAATATCCGCGGAACTTCATTAGAAACAGACATTGACCGTTTGTAGTACTATTAATTATTCTGTGTTCTAATTACAGTTAGACTATAGACTAGGTATTGGGTAATAGGTTACAGACTAAAAGGCTTTAAAAATAAATAAAAAATATTTAAAGATTTTATGAGCTAAACATTATCCAATTCGGGAAATATCTCATACATTTAGCTGTAATATATTATTTATTTTACTTTATTTATTCGGGAAACAAACGGTTGACAATATGTAACTAAAGTTAATATAATTTATCCAACTATACACCGCTTAAAAGTTTCTAGTTTCCATATATCGCACAGTGGTCGAAAAATCGAGTTCCATAGTCATGTCGTGGTTAACATTGATATAATATAACTAAATACACATAAACACGGCATTGTTCCCAAAAATAAGGTAGCCAGAACTGCAACATATCAAAAATAAGGTAACCACGTTTAGTATATAGCGAGGTCAGATAGTACAACAGTGACAAGTGGCAAAAAAACTTTTATACTATTAGTGGGAAGAAAAATCCAATTCAGCAAGATAATTTATACGGCGTTTAAATACCGTTTACGCTACAAGTATAATAAATTGGTAGATTAATGCCTGATTTCACCAACGTCTCCTAAGATTCAGAAGTTTCCTAACGCATTTTAAGTATCACTTTTGACAACATTCGATTTCACCAAAGTATAAGGATTTCCTAACAGCTTAAAAGATCTCCTAAGATTAGAAGCTCGAATTTTGGGCTCTTAAGTTTAGGTGACATTTTCGTGTACCTATACCTACGCGTGTTTGGATTTGTATTACCTACCTAGAATTCACGATTTCAAAGATATGGATAACATACATACGAGTAACTCAATTATGATAGTTTTTACGCTATTGAAGCAGTCGAAGCAGTACAAAGACGTAGCTTACAGTGACAAGACAACAAAGTATTTAAAGCAAAGGTCTGTGTTGTATACAGCCTCATTTTACATTTTTTGGCCGTAATTAATAAATGTATTGACAAAATTTATAAGAAATAAGGTTTTTGGCTATATTAAAACACATTGTACTGATATAATTGTAACTTATTTAAATTAATTTCGTTCTAGACAATTTTCAAATATGTTGTCAAACAAACAAACAAACACACGATTTTACGAATTCGGTTTTCGACATCACTATTATTTAAGAAGTCCGTACTTTTGACGTGAAACGTCTTTAAAATCGCGCCGACACATACGGGTACCAGGTTTAAAAACTGGACCGTAACGAAAAGGTCTATATCATCGTACCTTAATAATTAAAAAACTATTGGTCTTAGAAACAAAAATGTGGTGTAAATATTTCACTTATATAGTCAGCTCGCTGTTATGACATTGAGTTCGTGTCGGGGTCAAGCGGGGGGGCGGGGGAGGGATACTGCGATAACTGCGAAACCGGCGCTCACGCTTGTTTCTATTCAGTGTAACTCGTGACTCCGACTTTATAGCGTGGTGATTCTTTCGTGTGTTTGTCAAGTTTATTTGAACCGATTGATTTATACAAAAATAAGTGTAATTTGGACAGTATTTATATCTATACTAATATTATAAAGCTGAAGAGTTTGTTTGTTTGTTTGTTTGAACGCGCTAATCTCAGGAACTACTGGTCTGATTTGAAAAATTCTTTCAGTGTTAGATAGCCCATTTACCAAGGAAGGCTACAGTCTATACAACAACCTGCCCGGCTTCGCACGGGTACAACGCCCCCTCACGCGGACGAAGTCGTGGGCGGCTGCTATTTAAAATAACCAGAAAGTGACAATAAATATATAAACATTTGCTATGTATTTTATGTTTCTATTACGTACCTGTTCTTTTTTTATTAAAATACTTAAAACAGCGTCCATCTTGTTTTCATTTCAATCTTTTACTTTAAAAGCGATTCGCTAACATAGACGTTTCACGTTAAAACCAACGGCCGTGTGCCCCGACACAGCCCCACCCGCTTTTTAATTCCCTATGTTGGTGAAAAGCAATTTAAGTTACAAGTTAGTTTAGGAGATGTCTTTCTCTAAAATCTTCCTAACAAAGAGACCGTTTAGGGAGCACTGGTGAAATCCGGCATTAGGGTACCTATAATATTTACGATTCATTGCCTTTCTAACAAATTACAGTATGGAAGAACAGAACCAAACCGTTTTGGTCGGATAATGATCTCTCATTCCACGTGATTAGTGTTCCGCTTAGTTTAATCTGTGGATCTATCGAAGGAGGATTATATAATTGTATTACAACAGCTACTAGCCATTTCGAATAATCTATATACCTAACTCTAGTAAATATATACAGGATGTTTTTTCGTTGCCACCCTTGACGAAGGGTACGTACTCTATAGATCAAATAAAGTAAGTTTATGCCAAAAAATACTGGGAAACGATGTAAATTTTTTTGTGGGATATTCTTTACGATCCTGCATATAATAATTTAAAAAGTTATTTAGTTCACATTAGTGTGGAGCTGCTTCCCTTTCCTGAGAAAATTACGTCACTGCCTGAGAAGTGCTACTTTTGTAATCCTTCAGTTTTTGCAAAAAGACGTATAGGTACGAGTACGTACTCGTAGGTACTCGTACTCGTATTCGTAGTATTATTAATATTATTTTTGCAAATAAGAATTAAATTATGGGTGTTATAACAAGATGAAATCATTTATAATGAGAAAACCACCAAGAGACAGTATTAAATAATTGGACGAGCAAATAATTAAAAGCCGTAATTATTAATTAATTGCATTTATCTGTTTTAACGAAGCCGCTCGTAATTAATCGAAGTCTCCAACGTTCGGAATAAAACTGTAATTTACATGTAGGTACTCGTAAATTCTATAAATAAATATTAAACTGACGGATGCCCGCGACATCGTCTGCGTGGACTACAGAATAAACCTTCTCCGTACTTCGAACTATACAGGATGATTTTTGGTCGTCAACGTTCCCGAAAACTACGGAATCTCCTCATCATCATGATCAATTTTTTCCATGGAAGCATACCTGGGAAATGTCTGGTCCCCAATATATTAGGGTCCATAGTTGAGTAAATAGACTACGTTTTTCTGCATAAATGCACATAGTCGCACGTAGCAAGATTTTTTCACGAAAAATAATTAATATCTGTCTATGAAAAAACTAGCATAAACACTGGACACAATAAATTTCGCCCGATCAAGTAATAATAAAAAAATCCAAAAAAATTATGTACTTCGTTTCTCAGCATTTTTTTTGGCATAAACTTACTTTATTTGATCTAGAGTACATATACTCGTACTTCATTAAGGGTGGCAACGAAAAAACACCCTGTGCAAAAGTTAAAAAATAGAGCTTAACTAAATTATGCGTGAAAAGGTAACACACAAACTTAGAGAGACATGAAACTTAGAGAGAGATGGACCGATGACCGATGAAAGAGGGCGGCTGGGAGGAACTGTGTGACAAAGGGGGTGATCGAGTCTTGTGGAGTGCTCTGGGGAAGGTCTACGTCCAGCAGTGGACTGCAATAGGCTGACGATTGAAGGAATAAGGGAACATTATCTCTTTTCTCAAATTACCTAGGTTCTTCCAGCTAAAGTACCTATCTATTTGTAAACCTACCTGAAATTATATTTTGGCTTCGACAAATATAATAAAAACTAGTGGACGCCCGCGACTCCGTACGCGTGGACTGCAGAAAAAACAAAATGTCGAAATTATCCGGGATAAAAACATTTTCCCGGGATAAAAAGTAGCCTATATGTTAAGTGGGACCTGTCACAATATTCTTGACGACTGCATCGAAATCGGTTCAGCCGTTTCTGAGATTAGCGTGCACAAACATCGATCCTTTATAATTTTATTATACGTATAGATATATAACCTAACAAACTTTAAATACTTTATTCCTCAAAAGTATTCAATAATAAACGTACTTATTTATTCATTTCTTAATAATATTTATAATATCTTAATTTAGATAAATTCATAATAACACTTCTCCATTAATATAATCCATTAGGTAGGCAGATATGGTTGATCGTTTCATCTTTAAACATTGTGCCGAGGGATTCAGCTTTGTTTGCTGAGATTTGGCTAGTGTATAGCTATCGGGATGAATAATAACATTGCCAATATGTAATTTAGAAAAGAGATGGTAAAATTCGTTACCCGATCAATTGACCCGGTGGCTTAGTGGTTATAGCGGCTGGCAGAGTTTGCAGTGGTCGTGGGTTCGATTCCCACTCGGATGAAGAATTTTCATTTTTTTTTATTAATAATTTTATAATAATACTAGCAGCCGCCCACGACTTCGTCCGCGTGAGGGGGCGTTGTACCCGTGCGAAGCCGGGCAGGTTGTTGTATAGACTGTAGCCTTCCTTGGTAAATGGGCTATCTAACACTGAAAGAATTTTTCAAATCAGACCAGTAGTTCCTGAGATTAGCGCGTTCAAACAAACAAACAAACAAACTCTTCAGCTTTATAATATTATATATTATATATATAGTATAGATTTATGTACAAAACGTACATGTATATATTTATTTACATAGAGTTTCATTAATTCATGTTATTTATTTAGCGCTCAGAAATAAACGACAATTTAACACGTACAGAATGTTTACCTACTACATTATAATTAAGTATATTTTTTAATCGCCATATCACAAAATTGAATTAAATTGAATATTTTTTATTCTGTGGTTTCAACGATAATAGGTACAGAAAAGAATGGTTTAATAAATAGAGAGAGATACAGCTGCATTTTTGTTAACCATCATAGGCAGATTGATTCAGTATTTAGAATGCATTCATTTTTACAATTTAAAAAGTAATGAGGGTAAAAAAACGCCTCTACATTCCATTTATTCTTCTTTTCTCTTTTGTCATTCTTGGCTGGCTAATTGTGGTGGAAACCATCCTGCCAACATCGTATTAACTCAAATATCACCCTAAAGTGGTTGGTTCGTTTAATTCTCACGTTCATAAAAATAAGATTCTTTCTGAGAACTCGTCCAATGAACATCACGGCACTATTTTTTAATTTTTTTTATAATATTCACACACTTCACAACACATTAATCTAGTCTTACAGTAAGATCCCTAAGGTCTTGTGTCGTGGGTACTAGGCAATGGTATATAAATACATAGATACGAGTAAGTTTAGAAACATCCATGACTCGGAAACAAACATCAATATTCGTCATATCAATGTTTGCACCTACCGGGATACCGAACCCAGGACCTATGGCGTCGTAGGCAGGGTCACTACCAACTAAACCAGTCAGCCGTCAATGCTATTACAGAATATTCGTACCAACTACCTACCTACAAAACTTCGTCGCGGAGAATAGTGTAAAATATGCAGTCTTCTAACCAATAAATTAATAATTTGTCCTACACCCATCGTCATAATCAGGTGTGCCATCTGACTGAATCGCTGAGGAAGACATTTTACAATAGATTTAATGTACCATCAGGTAGTTATCCACACCTGTGTCTTAATGGCTTTAGAATTGAGTCCAAAGAGTCAATAGGGACATAGTGTAGAAATATGAGAGAAGTTATTGTTAACTCAGTCGTAAATAAAACTTGTTTAAGTTTTTTCTTAATTTTACAGAAGTATATAGGTATATACTAAAGCACTAATTAGTTTTTTTTTATTACCTAAGTTTAGTGCCTGATATTAAGTATTTATGATTTCCCATTAACATGCTAGATATTAATATCGGTCGCCGCTATACTAAACGTGGCTGTGGAATCTCGCTAATGATCCTGTAGTTCTGATTGCTCGGAAACACAACCATCTCAATATGTCTTATGTGCTCGACAGCTCCTATTAACTAAAAGAAATTTAGATATGGGATAGATAGTAATAAAAAGCTACTTTATAATTCAGGCTCTACATCTTTAAAATAATTGGGCGTAGTTCATAGAAAGGCTAGCTAGATACCCAATATTACATTTACAACTAAGTAGCTAGATACTAATTTAAGGAACAACCTTTTGTTCCATTGATTATTTAAAGCGAGACTAAGTTAAAAAAAAGAAAATGGTTGAAGAGACCGCTCTTAAAATTGACCATTAAGCAAGATGAAAATTATGTAATTTGTAACCTTATTTTATATGCTCACATTACCTATTTATTTGGATGTTTTAGAGCCTCGATTTAAATAATAATCATTTTTAATATAAAGGACAATAAGTTAAAGTTCTTAATTAGAATGCTTGTCATCCTGAGTTGTCAAGTAGTCAAGTGCGCATTTACACTTTGTGCAGTAGAAATTTCGTAGCGCTTATACTCGCAATATCTTGCTCTAAATTGATATTTGAACTGAGTCTTTTTTAACCTACCTTATATTTTTTATATTTGTAAGCTTTACAACCGCATCACCACTACACTGTGACATGCAAAAGTAAATAACCGTGTTATCTTTGAAATTATAGCTGCCAATAGCAGAGCCAGGTAGAAATAATGGGCTTTTAATTCCTTTTGATCTTTATTAATATTGTTTTAAGAGTACATTTTAAGGCATAAAATATTCATGGAATTATTGTCATCTTTTGAGTTTAGCCTGAAAGGGGGAAAGCTACAGATTATTTATTTAATATGTTGGTTAAGCTAATAAAGGCGGTAATAACCTTCGTGTTGATTTTGACTCTACCTGTTCTATGCGTTACGTGGGCTCCAAAAAAGAAGGGAGCATTGAAATAATGAAGAAGATGGCACACGAAGCACAAGAAGAACATTTTAGAATAACAAGAAAAGCAAGGGATAATGGATAATTTTACGAGACAATGACATAACTCTTTAATTACTTCTGAGTATTGATTACTACCTACAAATTTATCCTTAGTACTATTCACAATTAACAATATAAGTAGGTACTTTTTCTCCCAAAGTTGGAATTATTATTATGACCCAACAAGATCTTCGGTTTAATATTCATTCATTTATTTTAGGAAAGGGTCAAAGGGTTAAGGGTATATTCATAAAGTGACTACCTACTACAGCCTATAAAAGAAAAGTCATTCAAAAGAACAATTTTCTCGTAATTTATGTTTAGTTACAGTAATTTAGAAGTCTAGTCCAAACATAGTTAACGTTCGACATAGTTAACGTTCGACAAAGTTAACGTTAGACAAAGTTATCGTGTTGAAAACAAGAACTAATGTCCGAATACGAGTATACACTATACATACATACTTACATACATGGTTGTGTTTCAGAAATAGGGAGAAATAAGGTAAAACTGCAGGATCGTAAAGAAAATCCTACAGCCATGTTTGTATAACCACAGCCAGTGTGTATAGAAATAGATTTTGGATATTATGTAGTAGTAAAGATTTAATTTAATGAGAAAAAAGAGCGAATTAAAAAAATTGACGAGCCTTAAATATAGAAGAGCCTACGTTAAAACGAAGTACAAGTAAGTACCTACGGAACCCTCAGTGTGCGTTCCAAATCGCGCTTGAGCAGGGGCTCGATTCCGCAAAAATTTTAAGCCGAAACGGCCCCCTGATTACGTAAAAGCAATAGCAAAGCCGAAGCTGCGCGATCGCGATAATTGAGAGTGTGTGCGTGCGCGCAACGAGCGCTTGGCATCCTTCCGCGCCCCGCACCTCGCCCCGCGCACACGCACATTCTTGATTATCGCGATCGCGCGGCTTCGGCTTTGCTATTGCTTTTACGTAATCAGGGGGCGGAGCCACTAACGAACTGTTAACGAATCGCGTTACGCAGCAATATTTACTTAGCGCTAGAGTAATAAGGTACCTTTATTTTAACAGGAAGCGATCGCGAGTATGCCAGAATAAAAACAATTTATCTATTTAGTGCTGAAATATCTGATTACGTCGGTATAAAGTTCTCCGAGCTTCTACAACAATTCTGCCCCCTGATTACCTAATTTGCAATAGCAGAGCTGAAGCAATGCGATAGCGAAAATCGAGAATGCACGCACGCAAACACTGCTTCGGCTCTGCTACAGGTTTTTACATAATCAGGAGGCCGTTTCGGCTTCATTCCAGCTCGAAGCTTTATGGGAATTGGGGGCCAGTTTTTCCTTTGTTCACAATTATTACGGCCCGGTCTCATCAGAATCCCATTATGTGAATCCACGTAGGACCTAATGATTCTTAAGTACGGTCGGATTCGAGGCTTGTGTGCTTTTGGTTCCGCAGGGGTGAAGGGTTATCTAATTGTATTTTTACATCATTACATACACATACATATCGATAATGGAAAGAAAAAAACCTTTACTTTGGCCACTTTGATCATAAATAAGCTAGGTACTCGTATATCACTGAATTGCATTATTTTTCTTTGCATCGTCGGTTGGTCTAATTTACTCAATTTTGACCATAGTGATGCTTTAGCGTTTTTACCTTTCCACTGTCAATATACTCACGGCTTAGTTCCTAAACTGGGATAACCAGAATAGTGGGATCACGAAGGAGATCTTACGCCACGCTTGGGTAAAGTCGGGCCAGATGTTAAAGATCTACTCTGGTCTACTCTGAAGTGACGATAAACGAAGTATCGACCGAATATCGAGGTGTTTCCTATTACGAACTTCCTTCGATCGGATCAGTCGCTAGGTATTTTCATTCGGTCCGATCGAACTCTATTTGACAGTTATAAGGCTAGATAATAGAAAGCTTATAATATTAGTCAATGTGAATTATTCTCTATGGTTCCGAATGAGTTGTGAACTCAGATGAATGAATCCGAAGCAATTTCGTAGTACAAAGGCTGTCAAAGGCTTCGATTCGGTCGGGCTTCGGTTGGACCGAAAGATTCGAAAGCGGCATTTCAGAGTAGACCCCTGTAGCCGTGACAAGTTGGTGGCTCATCGATTGAGATAATGACCCTGAGTTCACAGTCGAATTTACGAAATGTATATTTTATTAGAATAATACCAAACATCATAAATAATATGTGTGTCTATAATTATATTATGCTACTAATTATAGTATGAATATTTAATTGTCACACACAATTACCACGTATAAAGAATATTTAATAATATACTTAACTCCAAACGTACTATATTATTAATATACAACACGCCACAAAGCTCACGCTCCAGGTTACAGTTTAGTGTGATCCCGTAAATGTTGCATGTGACATTTTTAAATATGTTACACTAGGCGCTTCCAGACGCATGTTATGACTTTTAAATGAAGCACGGAAAAAAACATTCTTCTAGCGCAGTCGGAAAAAAACGTAACTGCGTCAGAAGGAGGATTATGTCTTTTGAGTGTATGTATATATTTATATATCTTTGGTAAGTTCTAGGGCCTAAACGGCTAGGCCTATGCATTTGAGCTTAAGAGATGTCATAAAGATTCGTCGAGCGACACTGGTTAAAAACTTTCACGCAATAATGCATTCAAAAGAATAATGGGCAATATTCAATCAGGTTTTTCTTCTCTTTATAATTTACTTAAGGCAAATGGATGGAATTCTAAATTTTTATACATAGGGAACCCTAAAACCAATGAAAGTCAAACTAATAATCAGTTCTTCGGAATTAGTTGGAAACATTGAATTACGCACATTACAAGATTGTATCGTCTTGTATTTGCTTGAAAAAGCTGTGATTGCGAATGTAGAAATAATGTGATTATATGTACGATACTGTAGGTAATGACTGGGCTTGAGTAATGTTTATTTTATTTAATATTAGCTACTCATTCCGTCTCTGTAAATACAAGAATAGAAAACTGAAGTTCTAATTTTACGGGTAGAAATTGTTTACTTGTAATAAAAAGTAATCTGTGTTCTTTCTTTGATATTTTTAGATAAACAGACTGCTATGTTTGTTATTAACTATAGTACTATATTATATATCGATAGCGAAGGTATGATAAAGATGTAACCTTATATATTTATATATCCAAGATGTCAAAAAATCGTTAAAGGTAATCCATTATGTTCCTTTAGATGTTGGTAAGGAGCATTTTATTTGGCCCTGTGTCACAGGAGTCACAAAATGGACAAAAATATCCCCGTTTTGCGTCACTTTTCCAAGGAATAATATCGAGTCACGAGAATCCGTCTCTGGCAGCTTTGTCACGAAAAAAAAAGCCTTGTCATCTGAGTAAATAAGTTCATATGTCCATAATAAAATAATGTAATACGTTACCTAACCACTAAAATGGTAGTCGGCACTAATAAATAATATCTGCCATTTTAATTATTTTAGAAATATTATACAATACAATTAATGTCCTATGATTTCTACTACATCCTAGCTACCGCAATTATTGTTTTGTAATATATACAGGATGTTTTTTCGTTGCCACCCTTAACGAAGGGTACGTACTCTATACATCAAATAAAGTAAAGTTTATGCCAAAAAAAATGCTAGTAAACGATGTAAATTTTTTTGAAAAATAATTTTTAAATTCATTTATAGTGTCCAATGTTTATGCTAGTTTTTTCATAGTAAGATATTAATTATTTCTCATGATAAAATCTTGCTACACGCATTTATGCAGAAAAACGCAGTCCATTTACTCAACTTTGGACCCTAATATTTTGTAAACCAGACACTTCCCAGGTATGCTTCCATGGAGAAAAATGATCGTGATGGTGAGGAGATTCCGTAGTTTTCGAGAACGTTGACGACCAAAAATCAACCTGTATAATTTTACCAATTTTAGTTCCTTTTGTGGCAGTCTGAAACTAATAATATTGTTTATTACTTACCTTCACATTAAAATTTAAACCTAAACTCAATCTTAGTCCTACCTGTTCCTTTCTCTCTCAACTATTTAAGGAGGGACAGACCCGACGTTAGAAGTTTAATCTACTTAAAGTAAAGTAAAGGGAAAGTAAACATTGTTTGCTAACCGTTCTTATGTCCATAGTAGCCAGTGCCTGACGAGGAGCCGCTGCCAGTGGACGAGCCCTGCGGCGGACGCTCCTCATCCGTCTCCAGGGGCAGCACGGTCGCCTCCATCACTACCACACTCACGCCGGCATAGCACAGCACTGCTCTGCAACAACGGGAATATGTTATATTATTAAATAGGTTTCTTCTATGCTGCTCTGGGTGTAAAAAAAAGGTATAATACTACAGCTGCTTCTCTTCCCGGGCATACTGTACAAGTCAGTAGAAGGACAAGAGGGTCTTGGTATTTTGTAGGCGATGGGCTGACCACCTGTCACTACTAAACGAACTTGTACATCTCAACTATACCCTCAAAATTGGTCAGAAGTGGCACCATGTGGTTCTATCGGCCCTTGGTACTCTGCCAACCCCGTAAGGGATAAAGGCGTTGTTAAAACTATAATTTGTTTCTACCTCTTCTAATCGTTTTGTCTCTTTTCTCGCCGCGAGCGCCATCGGCGCTAAGTTTTTTTATCTGACAATTGCCCAACCACCGCGGTACTGACCTCTCGCTCGACAAGTGAATCACGAGAAATAATTTTACTATAAACACTGGACACTATAAATTTTGCCCGATCAAGAAATAAAAAAAATATATAAAAAATTACATCTTTTCCCAGCATTTTTTGGCATAAACTTACTTTATTTGATGTATAGAGTACGTACCCTTCGTTAAGTTCGTTAGATTTGATTTTCGAAAACGCTATTCGTTCTGTAAAATCTTATTTGGAACACAGGTCGAACGTGAATGAAAAATATGCTCAATATATTCAAAGTGGCTATTTCTTATATTTTTTTAGTGTAGGTAACAAAGATAAACCCGCGTCTATGATTACACATTTGGTCCAGTTGCGCCAAATATGTATCTTATCGTAGATTTCGTTTTATCCGCGAATCAACACTCATGTCTTGCTCTTTACATAAACAGAAATATGTCATAATAAGTAAATGGTGAACCTGAAGTAGCAATGGGCAGGGCACATAGCTCGAAGAACTGATGGCCGATGGAGTCGGAAAGTTCTAGAGAGATACTACGTATCGGCAAACGCAGCGTGGGAAGGCCACCCGCGAGGTGGACGGACGACCTGGCCAAGATCGCGGGCGTCGGTTGGATGCAGGCTGCTTCCGACCGGTCGGAGTGGAGGTTGTTGGGGGAGGCCTATGTCCAACAGTGGACTTCTCAGGGCTGTAAATGATGAAATAAAATTATGAAGTAAATGGTGCATGGTATAGTCGGAAAAAGGCCTAATATAATTATTCAGTAATGCGTAATGCGGGATGAGTGATGATGACGATGACAATAAAAAAATTATATTGACATTAGCTTATCTATCTCATATCTATTACGATGCCCACACTTCACACATAGTTATAATGTGAGACTAAAATATAATATGTACGTAACTTGGTAATATTAACCATGCATCAAATTGTTGTTTTGGACGAGGTTGGATCAGTTAACCAAAGCCTTGTAAATTAATATTACATGCCTTTGAGAATCGTTTTTATTGTACGTATACGATTGCACATGACTATTTTTAAAATATTTAAATTGTAGGCCAGGAGTTCGCAACGAAAACAGCAATGAAAAATGTTTTCGAATAAAAGTTGGGACTTGGTCCGGCGTTGAATAACGTTGAAAATAACAGCAGTGAAAAAGTGCACGCTCACAAAATAACAAAAGTTTTATAGGTAGGTTCTGAAAATATGTTCGCAGCGAGTTGAAAAGACTAAACTAATTTCGGTTTCACTATACACACGAACAGCTGCTGCGAAATAGTTTCTTGCAAACGTATTATATACTTTTAAATTTAATTTTTCATAATAAAGGTCGTTCACATGCATCGATTTTTTTTATATTTTAACGTATATCAAAGTTTTTCTTATATTATTTTCAAATTAAATAAAGGTATATTATTCAGGTATAGGTAGGAATAGGTATTCAGGGAGCAAGAAATTAGTAATTTTTCTTTTCTTCTGGTCCATGTAGACAAAATTTCCGGTAGTCTATATTGTGGATATTTTAATACGAACGGCTTCTGCAAAATTACGACATGTATTAACATATGCAAGCTTATATAATTTCCTTACACGATAAACTTAAAGTAACTCGTGTTAAATTGGAACTCGGGTATTTTTTCAGGCGATAAGCTGGAAACTTATAGCTGATCATTTACTTATGTCACTATTATGCTAAATGTGGCTGAGGATCTTGCACGATCCTACAGGATCCTTTATGATCCTTTATGATCATTTATGATCCTTTAGGATCCTTTATGATCCTTTATGATCCTACAGGATCCTTTATGATCCTTTATGATCCTGCAGTTCTAGCAACCCCATTTCGGGTACACAACCGTGTTTATATTTATTTGTATGATAAACTGTTCCCCATGAATCTTGCGGTCTTCAAGTCGAGAGTGAACCGGTTTCTTTTAGGCAGGTGCGCTCCATCTTAGACTGCAACGGTGCTTACCATCAGGCGCGTTGTGGTCAAGCGTAAGCGTATTTAAAAAAAAAACTTAAATCAAGACTTTGGTCGACTATAAAACTTTCACAAAACAAGATATAAAAGCCATCATTAGCTTCCATACTATGAAAGTCTGGCAAAGTTCCCGCGACAATTTTGGCGGAGCATATGAAAGAAGTCATTACATTTGTGATGGATTGGAATGACAGTTGCCTAATTGTAACAGTAAAATTAAGAGATTTTTTTTGCGCTTATCATAGGACATTTTAGAATAATGTAGTAGAACTACGCAAATTATAGGGTATACGAATTAACAAACAAAATATTAGAAGTAATCACATGCAAGATGCACTAAAAATATGCACCCATTCCAAGCAGTTTTTGACTTGTTTCATAATTCTTTCCATGCGATTTATATATACAAAGTACACTTAACAATCTGCGAATGCTGAGCATACTCAGCTGATGTATCTGTGCATATGTACAATGTACAGTGTATTGCACATTATGTGCCGCGTGCACAGTACGTACACTTGTTTATTCACCGCCTGTGTACAATCGCCTTTAAAAGTAGCCAATTTAAATATTATATATTCATAGAACATACAAAGGGCTTTGGATAGTTATATGGAGCTTGACTTTGTATGTGCTTAATCAAATTTAGTACATACATTTGAAGGAACAAGCTATAACATAATTTAAAATATTTTAGGTTTGGTCATACGTAGGATAATATTATTGAGTGTCCAGGAATGATTGTGGTTGGTTATAGAGGAAGCCTAGGAAGGTTATTGGGGAGACTGTGCGAAAAAGGATACGTTATGTACCTAGTTCAACCCCTTACCTATACTATAATCGAAGTACTATAGAATATGACACTCTTAATTAACAGATTTATTATGTCAATGACAAAAAAAATCTTATTTCTGAATTAAATTCAAGTAACACTAACCTAAAAATAACCCAAATTAAAAAAAATATACCAATCGATCTTCTACTTTCACCAATGTAACAATTTCACCGAAACTTTACACGCTAAATTTCCCTATTTACATTTTAAATTTTCTAACCAAATTTTCGCAAAACTTTTCTATGCGACAGTACTAAAACGACGCGCACGTTGGCCGAGTGAAGCGTCAATTTTGCGGCTGGCGACTCGTTAATGCTTGCACACAAATTAAAATTTACCAGGCCCAGTAACACTTGTGTACGCGAGTGTACTCTCTTTGAGAATTTTAGAGCGGTTATTAAAATTTAATCTTGCACTCTAGATATGGACCTGCGTTGTCTATGGTTATGTATGCAAACTGTTTGTTGGGTGGCTGCACTAGTAATAAAAAGTTAGTGGATTTATTACCACTCTATATCACTGCGATCGAGATCCGACATACACTGCTTCAGACTGTCCGAGATGTCATAGGGAGGAGGAGGATACAGGGTGTAACAGAAAGGGTATGTTAAGCAAAAAGCTATGTAAATAGTCCACTGTAGAGAACCTATTTCCAAAATTTGAGACTCGAAATCATATGTTTATTTTTCAAGATTGTATGAACATTCCTGAGTTGTTTAGGAATTCTCCATACAATTTGGAAAAATAAATATATGATTTGGAGTCTGAAATTTTATGGATAGGTTCCTTTTAGTGGGCTATTTACATAGCTTTTCGCTTAACATACCCCCTTTTTGTTACATCCTGTATACAGGGTATTTTTTTGTCATTAGCGTTTCGCATTCTCCTTATCATCACTTCATTTTCCATAGAAGCACACATGGGAAGTGTCTAGTTTCCATGAAATTACGGTCTAATATTGTCTAATAAGTTATTAGATCGCATTTTTTTTACCCATCGTAAACGGTGGTAACCAAAAACATCCTCTATAGGTAAGTATAAAGTATAACATTATATTACGGACTTTATTACTATTCGACAATGGACTTCCAAATCTAAGCAGTAGACTAAAATAACCCTGCGTTTTCTATTACTGTAGACTATGGGCTGTGTGAGGCAGAGATAACTAGCGTGCCGGACCGGACATAGGCTTGCCGGGCCGGACCGGATGCAAATCGTGAATGTCAACAAGGTCCCAGAGGACATCCTTATCCCAACCGTGAAAAATCCCGTCTATTTTTACTAAAATGATTGTTGTAAGTATGTACTGTAAATCAGTTTTAATATAATACAATTAAATATTTTATAAAATTATTATTAAAGAAATGGAAAAAATTCCTCACCCGGGTGGGAATCGAACCCACGACCTCTGCATTCCGCGTGTCAGTGCTCTAACCACTAAATTAAATATTTTTTGAGTTTGAATATAAAAATTTTCTTTGAACAAGACCTCTAAGTACTAGAATACATCAGCTGCATCTTCTTTCATGCATCTCGTAAGAGTCGACTAGGGAACTCGAGTTCTCTCACGCGATAAGCTAGCAACTTATTACCGATTATTTACATCTATTTGTATCAATCAATAATGTTTGTGATTTGTATTCAGTTAGTAGACCAAAAAAAAAAAACTGTTACCGCTATACTAAACGTGGCTGTGGGAATCTCCTTTATGATCCTGCAGTTCTGGTTACCCCATTCCGGGAACACAGCCATGTGTATGTATATATGTATGACATTGAGATGGTTTCAATCCGTTCTAGCATTGAATTAAAATACAAAGGCCTGTTTATATCAGACGAGTTTTAGTTTCTACGAACGTTTAATTCACATAAAGCAAGTCTAAATTGTAAATTCTAACATATAAAGTACATAGCGAGAGAACGCGTAAAATAAGTACCTCGTTTCGGTAATAAAGTCGTTTAACCTTGGCGCTGGTGTCTACGTAACGCTGCTATTGTTTCATTTATTTTTATTTAGTTCCATTAAATTCCACGTGACTTCTGAGTGCTCTGATATAACAATACAAAGACGTTTCCGCAAATCACAAATGGCGCCAAAGAAAATAAAGCGGAGCTTATTTTAAAAACCACACATTTGTCGGCTGTCAAAACAGAACAATATTCTCAGTAACATCCCTAAAATGCTTGTGACAGACTGACTGAAACTGACAAGCATACAGGGGGCCATAAAATGTCAGTTAGACGTCTAATAAAGGAAAATATATCTTTAAAAAGTTGTGGAGAAGAAATCTGTACTGGGAATATACTTGATATAAAACTGTGCACGGACGTTATGTTATGTTGCACTGAACATACGTAAGAAACTAGTTAAAACTTAAATTTACGGAAACTTTACATACTTCTAGTAAAAAAAAAACTGCAATTTATGTTAAAAACGGAGAGGGAAAGACCTGACTAAGATTATGTTTAAGTGCGACGGTCAGAATCGACCATATTGATTGGTATCTTTTTTTCTGCGCAATATACGAACGATACGAAATAAATACGATTTTAAAACTTTAAACGATTTATGCTCTTTTGTAATACATTCATATACATACTTTTTATTTTGTATTATATAGGTATACCAACAACATGTAAATTTTTACCTTTACAAAATAAAGGTCGTTTCAATATTCTCTCAAACACTACAAGGACTCCAGATCAAAATACAGATATCAGGAACGGAGGCGAAAGCTCTTCTATAAATAGATTTTGAACGTGGACTATCTTTTATCTAAATAGGGTAGCCAATTTCAATATACCCTTACAACTTTTTATTACTGTTTTAAATAAGACAGTCGAGATCTATTTAATTTAGTAATATTATAATATTCAAGAGTATCATTTTCGGAACTCTTACAACCACCTGCAATAACTGAACTCGAGAGATTTTTTTAAGTCAGATTAAATCTTGATTTATCGTAATTTTCAGTTCTTATTTTGAGACTTAGTCTGGGTGTGTCAAAATAAATATAATTAGTAATTTCATAATATATTTATGACATTGTTAAAGCGTCAAGCGTACAAAGTCACATATCTACTACCTTATTCCCTTTGGATATCTACCTTTACCTACTATGAGCTTTACTATGAACAATTATTACATTATTATTGCACGAAGGATGGCTCTAGAAACCATTGTGATTAAATAATAATAAGGTAATGTATCAAAGAGGTTTAACGTTGCACCAAGCAGGCTATATTCGCTCGATCGATAACAATAAGCTATGCAAATAGTGGTTTGTAGGTATAGGCAGATTTAGAATATGTATTTTATTAGAATATTTTAAAATAAGACGTGATACATAGCTAAATACAAAGGATTATAATGGTGAGGTCTAATGGTGGAGATGGAACTGCTTAGCAGTGGGAAAGTCTACAACATAATAAGTTAAAAAAATATACAGACGAATTGATAACCTCTCTTTTTGAAGTCGATTAAAAAGAAAAACTGTTGGAATTCAGCTAAAGATTATTTTTTATAAATGAGTTTTAACATCTAGTCATATGTAATGTGCCTGATTATCACGAAATAAAATAAATATGTAGGCACTTAGATATATAATTTTACGGATATCGATCATACATAGTAAAAAAATACGGATGGTGGCTTCATAATCAAATTCGACCGTTATTAGGGCTAATTATTTAATTTAGTTTTAGTGCATTTTGTATAAAATAGTTTTATGCAGTTCTCATTAACTTTAACTAAGTAAGTATATGAAAGTTTTATCTTAATTACTTCACAAAATTTTCTTGTAAAGGTGATATTCATGTTTTAGATTCCCTGTTATACCTACGCTATATGCCACAACATAATATAAACATGCCAGTTCGTGCCATAACACATGAAAGGAGCCTTCACTAAGCCTAAAACAGAATTCAATGAAATAATTTATAGGCTAGAATGATATGAGTGTACCGCTGGATGGGCACGTACGGAGACAATTTAGTATTCACGAATTATTCATGTTCTAAGCATATTGTTTGTGGTTGAGTTGTGTTCATTTTGTTGGAAATTCCAAAATAAACAATCAATAGCTTCCCCTTTATGTTTTGTTGAATTATATAAGTTCTAATTGTATTTTTTTTTGTTTACAACTCTACAAACATTTGTAATACCTAGAAGTGAAAGTTTGTGAGAATGGACTTTTGGATATTGCTGGACAGATTTTGAGAAAACTAGGCGGTTAAATAGCTTAACTACATGACCATAATACGTGTCATAGATTACGTTCTCGCAGAAGAATTAGCGGATAGCAGCTAGTAAAGAAAAAAATGTTTTATAACATTTTATATAAAATAGGGGATTTTAGGGTTAACCCAGATTCGAAATTTCTATCAACCGTAGCTCCAAGGTACTGTTTTACGAGTATTCAAAAACGACACGATACCCCATTCCAAGTATTCGCTAGATACTCGTTACTCAGGTCACATAAATCGTAAGGTTATATGCCGTTCTATACAGGGTGATTTTTGGTCGTCAACGTTCCTGAAAACTACGGAATCTCCTCATCATCACGATCATTTTTCTCCATGGAAGCATATCTGGGAAGTGTCTGGTTCCCTAGATATTAGAGTCCAAAGTTGAGTAAATAGACTGCGTTCTGCACGCGCGACACTTATCGCCCGATTAAGTAATAACAAAAAAATTTCAAAAAAATTTACCTTGTTTCCCTGCATTTTTTGGCATAAACTTTCTTTATTTGATGTATAGAGTACGTATGTATGTATGTATCTATGTTTGTATCGTGAATTATGCCAGTTTTCACATAGTAGGAACCAGCTAGGGCTTAGTAGCGAATCTAATTACTATTTATGAGTGCACTCGGCATAGTGCATCCATATTTGGAGTTAGTGCCTTTAGTATTATTTATTGTACACATAAATTTTTATAACAGACAGTAAGTTTTAAAAGTAATTAGTTTCGATTTTTATGAATTTGACCGTTTGCGAATTTGACCATACGCGACGCAACGCTACAACCTATTTGGTAGGTATACCTTACCCTTCTCTACATGTCTAATTTGTTAAAATTAATAGTCTAACTGCTAGCCGGGCTAACGTTCATTCATAAACAGAAAAACAAACAAACTAGTGCCAAATTCTAATAATAACTTAGGTACACGGGTGTGAAAATCTGTTTGTCTGCATAGAAATCACGTACAAACATTATATTTAAAAAAAAACCGTAAAATATGTGTCGCTGTTGGGTGGATAAGGCTGGCTTTCCATTATGCAGAAATGTGCCAATAAAACTGTGCTATATTTAAAAATATATTATTTTTCTAGACTAATAAAGAAATATTCACACACCTTACAACACATTTACCTAGACCCACATTACGATCCGTGTAAGGTCGTACGTGGGTTTTAAGGAACGGTATGTATATACCTAAATATATAGATAAGTATAGAAACTTCCATGGTGACCCGAAAACAAACATGGATATTCATAATTTTAATATTTGTATCTGCCGGGATTCCAACCCAGGATCTATAGCGCTGCAGGCAGGGTCACTACTGACTACACCAATCGGCCGTCAATGTGATATGAATGAATTTTCATTATACCTACATGCGTGGTAACTATGGACAAAATCACATCAAAAATGTAATTTCGTGTCTCCAACTTTTGTGAATATATTCTCAATTGTAGGCTATCTTCGTACTCTTATATTACAACATGTACATACCACGCAGAAATTAAAGATAGAGGTATCTTTTCTTTTCGCTCATCCGGGCGGGAAAAACAAGTCAATTGGCGGGAAAAGTCCTAACTTGCCGCCATTTTAAGTTCCCTATGTCCCCCGGGAAGTTAACACGGAATCTTTTAGAAACTAGCCTTTTAAACTAGTTAATTGAATTTCAGAGACTTTCCCAATTGGATTTTGAGTTTTCCTTTAAATTTTTCTTGCAGTAAGACGGAGTTTTTGCAAGTGTGCTTTTTGTCTGACCTAATTTTACAAATGTTCAGGTATGTCTACTTTATTAATGACTAAATAACATTTTTACGTGAAGCAAAGACGCTTTTAAATTAAAATGGCGAAAAAACATCAATATCATGATACTATTATTTGACATATATGAAGTCCAATCAATAGCGTCCATTTAAGAGTAAAATATGGTTTTTTAGTAAAAAAAAAAAAATAGTAAGTACCAACACTTGGTTATATTTAAGGCGTTATTATGGTCAAAGACGGCATAAATGTAAGTTTGGCAAATGTACAGTAATTTTAGGAATCTCTTGCTGTCAATTGAATATGTAAATGAAAATGAGAATAGAATTACTTACCTTTTTTATTCATAGCCCATGAGGAGATACCAAATCCCTGTAGCCCATGACGATCAATTGGAGATAAGAAAAACTAAAATCTTTTCCTGTAACATTTGGCAAAAAATTGGCATTGGCATTGACAGATTTTGATGAAACTACAACGTCCGCTTGTTAGAGATTGTATGTTATGTAATTTTTTCAATACTTTTTCCAACATTTTTTGTATGTTTTGCGTAGGTAATAGATACATACATACATATAATCAAGCCTTTATCCCTTACGGGGTAGGCAGAGCACTAAGGGCCGATAGAACCACATGGTGCCACTTCTGACCAATTTTATATTATGACGTCAATCCGAAATGTGATATTTATTGGTCAGTGCCTCTTCTATAACTACTTACTTATAAGTACTATAATAGCAGGTACTATAAAAGTAGGTATGGTAACCGTCCAGCTGCAAGTCTCCTCTTCGTCAGTAATACAAGTTGGCAGTGCTCCAGGTGTGTGTACTGTCCATCATGACAGCTGATTGTTACCAAATGAACACTCATAATTGTGACGGTAAAGGAACGGAAATAGTATTACTAGATACACACATACACACTTACACACACATCAGCTTATTGCAGTCTACTGCTGTACGTAGGCTTCTCCCAGGGCACGCCACAAGACAACTGCATAAGGGGGGTTTGCCAATAGTCAAGCTGGGCAAGCGGGGTTGGTGACCGCAGTGTGATTTTCGAACTATATTGCATGGGAGGCGCTGCTGCCCACCTCCCGGAAACCCTTAGACGCCTTTGCCGCTTATTATATTTGGAGTGTATTGTTCATAATAACATTTTTATAATTTGTTTTGGTTCAGCCAGAAATGATAAGAAGAAAGTACGCAGCTTCTGGTAGATAGGTAGGTACAGTTATGCATACATTTGTTGTTGGACTTTGAACCTCAACGCAAGGGCGTGGAAATATTTGTATGTAAGTAAGTATGTACATGTTAATTTTTATGACTGTACATGACATGACACAGAAATCTACCATTTCTGCCTAAAGAGGGGTAAGCACGAACCTCTCGATAGTCCGTAACGCTATCGTCCAACTGTGAAATAACATAGATTTTGCTAGCGAGTCGCTAGCGTTACGCCGCGTAAAAAGGTTCGTGCTTACCCCACAGATTGTAAAGTATTAATTTATTCGCTTTCTAGTTCGATGTTTCTCTCACCTTCCAATGTAAATAGTAACCTAAGTAACTTATTTACAACAAATACCGGCCTATGTAAATTGTATAAAATTTGCTTGGAAAGCATAAATAATACAATAAATTAAACTCAACCAAAACAATACGCAAATAAAGTGTAAGTACATTACAAAACTGTATTAATTATGCTGATAAAACAAATATTTGAATTTCTGTTATTTGCAATTTATCAACATACGCATAATAGGTAAGTAGATGATTTATATTTTGAATTTGTATAATCGCCATAGACCCCTAATAATGTGTATTTATTCTCAAAATAATTATATTATGTAACTAATCCTACTAATATTATAAACGCGAAAGTTTATAAGTATGGATTGATGGATGGATGTTTGTTTCTCTTTCACGTATAAACGGCTAGAGCGATTTTAATAAAATTTTATATGGAGTTAGCTGACACCATTAATACATAGGCTGCTTTTATCCTGGGAAAATATTTTTATCCCGGATAATATCGAAATTTTATTTTTTCTGCAGTTCACGTGGACGGAGTTGCGCGTACGCGCTACATTTATTAAAACTAGGGAACGTCTGGTTGTAAAGTGTCTACGATATTCTGATATACCTATAGGTAAGTACTGCCAAGTTTCTTCCGGCAGTTTTTGTTTGAAAGAATAAGCCACAAACTTTTACATACATTTATCATTTTTTAAATATTTTAAATAGGCTTACGCTTGACCACAACGCGCCTGATGGTAAGCACCGTTGCAGTCTAAGATGGAGAGCGCTTGCCTAAAAGAAACCGGTCCACTCTCGACTTGAAGACCGCAAGATTATAGTTCATGAGGAACAGGGATTCAGGCAGGCAAGGGATTACTTACTATCTAGAAGGATTTCTACTTATACCTTGTCTATTAGAAACCTACGCTAAGAAGTCGATACTATATCGAGGTGTGTATGATCTTATTATGATGTTTGTGAAAGTTTATTTTTAAATCGTTTTATTCGAATTAAAAAAATCTTAAAATCTCATCTCACTGGGGTGAAACAAAAAATCATTTTCTTATAAATATTTTATAATTTTAACATTTTTAACTTAGTTAAATTAAGAATTAAATTGTACCAAGGATCAAACTTGGAATACTACATAAATTGTATCAATGACAAACAATCATGGCTGAACAAACATTTCATGCCTTGGCCTTAAAAAATGTCGGTAAAAAAACGTCAGACGTAGAGCTCTTACAGCCTCTCCACGCTCTCCACTTTCTTCTCTACCCTTTGAGGGACACAAGAGGCGGTCCAAGTGGATACGCAAACGCTTTTCGCTGAGTCTTTTTTAAGAAAACTATCTCCAAACATAAATACATATAAATTACAACTCAGGACACTTATAACCCTTTTCGCTTGAGGTGGAACTCAGAGATTGGGTTCGATTATGAGTTGCCTTACTCTTATACCTACCTATGTAAGCCGTACTTGATCCCTTTTTATGATATTTAAATTGAAAAAGAAATTGTATTGTTTTATTTATTTCGAAATTTAATTTCGCAACTAGCGGCCATTCATTACTTCGTCCGTATAACTTTACGTCTTAGAATTCTCGTGTTTCCTATTTCCGTGAAAATTTCGTAAACTCATTTCATGCTTCCACTTCTATTGGAAGTATTGATTCTTGGTCCTGGATGGGTGTAGGTACACAGGCACCCCCTATTAATCCTTGGAAACCCATATTTAATTTTAGCGTTCAAATAACTGGCGATAAATTTGTCATCCATTGATACTTCGCGCAGATTTCATCAAGATCAGTCCAGATGATGTTTCTGGTGATATTTAATCGCTTCATTTTAATCATAATTAATATTATATACCTACCAAATAAGAAATACCTAGCTCCATTCCAAATTATCTTTGCATAATGTGTATATAATTTTTTTAATACTTATACAACATTTAGCATATATATCTATTTACTTACCTATTAAAAGATAATTTAACTAAACTTCCAAATTAGTTGCCGACTTTAAAAGTATTTAGATAAAACTTTTATACTCTTTTAATCTCCGAAGGCACGATATTTTGTAGACATAACTTATAAAAGACGTAATATTTTCATGAAGCTTTAATTTTTAAAGGAGATAAAAATGCCATTATTAATTAAGTATTAAATTTCAATAAAGCGTATAATACTACCTATAATTTTATATAAACCATTTGAGGGATAAATCTGACGCTGCTTTTCTTGCATTATTAGATCATGTTTCGCCAAAAAATGTGGCATGCAAATACTTTAATTTATTCAACAATGTTACATTTTTTTTTTGTTACATTATTATTTAAGTAAGTAATACTAAGGCCAAAAAACATAATCCGACAGTTATAGTTATATAGGTATATAAAATAAGGTTGAGGTCAAATTTTTCGCTTTTTTTAAATAAAACGTTATTTATACTTTCCCTCCACTCTCCACGTAGGATATTACGTGCTCACTCATTTCCGATAGGGGGTTCTTTTATGGTACAGCGTCGCTTTTGGTTTGTCATTATCCCAACCCTAATATCTATAAATGGAGAGACGCAACAACTTTACACACACACACACACATATATATGCCTATTGCAGTCTATATACTGCTGGATTTAGGCCTCGCCCAGGGCACGCCACAAGGCTACTGCCATAGGAGGGTTTTTGCACATAATCACTACGCTGGACTTGCGGGTTAGTGACCGCAGTGTGATTTTCGGACTACGTTACTCCTCTGCAAAACAATTTTCTGCACATATAATACGATAACAAACTCATGTCTATGTAAATAATATTATCTCAAAAGTATAAACACAAACTCGAACCGTAATTTCAACCAATCACCAATGGATATTCAACCCGACAAAGGTTTTATAATCTACACTGGTTATATTGGGCGTGAGGACGATAAACACATGACATGACACCGACATTGATATGAATAGTAAACTATAGTGGTATTTGCTTTTTGATACGAAAGTTTATTCTGTAAATAGGTGAAAACACGTAATTAGCCGTGTTCTACCTATCTGTATACTTAAGTAATTAGGCTGTATGTTTTCCTAATAAAATAAAATAATACATACATATATAATCACGCCTTTATCCCTTACGGGGTAGGCAGAGCAGATATATATATATATATATATATATATATATATATATATATATATATATATATATATATATATATATATATATATATATATATAAATAAATAATAATAAATAAATATTCACACACTTCACAACACATTGACCTAGTCCCACACTAAGATCCCTAAAGTCTTGTGTCGTGGGTACTAAGCAACGGTATATAAATACATAGATAAGTATATAAACATCCATGACTCGGAAACAAACATCGATATTCATCACATCAATATTTGCACCTACCGGGATTCGAACCCAGGACCTATGGCGTCGCAGACAGGGTCACTACCAACTACACCAATCGGCCGTCGATATTATATATGATACACGTAATGTAGGTATTTATTTATTTATTAAATATGTTTTTTGCGACGTTCACTCCTAGGTCCCTTTTGAAAACCAGCGCTGTTTTACATGGTAGGCAACCCCTACCCTGTCTCAGCAGCATCCAGCTGAAAAGGGACCTGTTTGGCGGCTACACACACTGCCTGACAGGGTGTACAGTTCTTCTAGCAGCTAGAATGTTTGTGTTGCACTAGTATATACACATTTTTATATTATTTAATTACTTTTGCACTGTCTCTATTTCTACCCTGTTTGTTTAGTCTCATTGTTGCTATTGTATCTGTGTGTGTGTAATCACCAAATAAAAACGTATTCTATTCTATTCTGTTCTATATAAATGCCCAAGCTCCTTAGTCGACTCTTACAACATGCACGGAAGTAGATGGAGCCGATGTGATCCAGTGGGATGTCTAATGTTAGCCTGAAAATTATATGCACGAATACTCATATGCCAGAATTTTACTTGCCCGATTTAAACCGATTTTATGCTTTTTTCTATAATTTCGATAGGGAATGATAATTATGACTTACTTAAAATTGTTTTTATTTCTAATACTTACCTACTTATCACTATAATCGAGCCTTTATCTTAAAATGCCATTAGCATTCTGGCACTTCGCCGGCCGCTGCCGCGGCACGCTCGCTCAGCTCGCTCGGCTTGTGCGTTATTTGTCATACTCTAACCTAACCTAACCTACCCAAACCAAAGCTAAACCTATTCATCGATTAATTTAAACCGATTTTATGCTTCTTCTAGAATTAACTTCTATGGCAAATTATTTGATGGCATATGATAATTATGGATTACAATGATTATGACAAATGATGTTATGGAAATTGACTTTATGGAATACAAAGTTTCTGGCTACTATTATGGCAAACAAGTGAGTATGACATATGAAATTATGAGAAACAATATTATGTCTGTTGACCATTATGGCAAATGAAATTCTGGCAAGTGGAGGTATCCCGATCTAGTGAAACCCCGCATCGGCACAGGACATTCGAAAATCATTACAATATAGGGTTTGATATAAGGAACTCGGGCGTTCTCTAAGGTTAAGAGGATATAGATCTCTCAGTGATAAGCTAGCAACTTGTCACTGATCATGAGCCGCATCCAGACCGACCGAGCACGCCTTGTGCGGCACCCTCGATGTAGTGGCTCGCGAGCCAGATTCGCGCATTACCCCGGAACATAGAGGCAAGCCTCGCGAGGCAGGCTGAGCCATCAGAGGTCCCCGAGCATCAAATCAGACCGTCCACACTGCATCTTTGAGCACGGCCCGTTTACCGACAGCAAATGGCTCAACCGCACGCTCGGCCGAGGCAACGTGCGCCCGAGGCAGCCCGAGCTACGTCCACACCGACCGAGGCAATGGCTCGCGAGGCGTGCTCGGTCGGTCTGGACGCAGCTATTAACATCTGTTGCAGTTCCTGTTACCCCATTTCGGGAACATAGGTGTGTCTATATGCATGTAGGTATGTGCCTAGTAAATAAGTATATGTTTTATTTATTTATTTTTATTTATTTATTTAACAAAAATCCACAGCTATTCTTACAGATTGTACATTAAGAATAAACATAAAATAAAGCCAATTAAGGAATTCATTACCTACGAGTATACTTAAAAAATTAAAATCAGCAAAATCAAAAACAGTGCATAAGATGCGTGTGTTTAGCCCTAGGCCAGAAATACTATAATATAGAATAATATAATATTATAATATTGATTCTTGTGTTGTGTGAGGGCTTATGTAATTGGATGAGTGTATGTGAGTGTGAGTGCGTGTGTAGGTTTATCACCATGGAATTAATGAAAACAATAATCACTTGGGACCAGACCATTACCAACAAACAAATTAACAAATCTAACAAGTTCAGGTAGTGTGATAGGGAAGGCCAACATGGAGCCTGTTAAGAGTGGGATTTGTGGTAGTTATTTTGTTACTTCATTCTTGTCTTCAAAGAGTCATTCTTTCAAAGTGAATCTACATCTCTGCTCCACACCATTACGTCATTAAACACCCATTTTATAGATATTATACAAAAATATGGAAGACCAATACTCCAAAGTACCTACCTAAATCTGACAAAGCAACTTTTTTGATATATGCAAATAAATGTCTAAATTTATTTAAAAAAAAAGAAATTTGAACAATATCTAAAATTTTGAAATTTCATGAGAAATACCCATGTATGTAAGTATATGTTTTCAAACGTTAATGCTCATTCTATCTATGTAAATCTACATCTCTGCTCCACACCATTACGTCCTGACATGGCGGAATGTTATGGCTTTTTTAAGCCGTGAAAAATGTGGAGTTAGAGAATTAAATCTAAAATAGCACCTTAAGTGCAGAGACATAAAATGGATATTCAATCAAAAGGTATGAGGATTTCATGTACTTATTGTTAACTTGAAAGAGCTTGGTTTCTTTTGATATCACACAGTTAAATTTTAAAGCCTTGCAACTTTATTGTTATTATTAAGTTAAAAGGACTTCCGCAATGTTTTATGTGATGTTTATTTTTGTTAATAAAGAATTTTTACATTCTCATTTCGTAACCTAAGCTAAATATCCCTGAAAATCGATTACCTACTATTCTGTTCTATTTTTATCAAGGGCATATATTATATTTCTTAACGTAACATATACACAATTAACACACGGCTCATTGTTCCCGAAATGACTCCATGTAGAAATGCAGGATCACGAAGGGAATTATACAGTCACATTTAGTTCATGAGTTCATGACATGGACGCTCGCGACTCCGTCCGCGTGGACTACAGAAAAAACAAAATGTCGAAAATATCCGGGATAAAAACATTTTCCCGAGATAAAAAGTAACCTATATGTTAAGTGGGACCTGTCGCAATATATTCCTGAAAACTGCATCGAAGTCGGTTCAGCCGTTTCTGAGATTAGCGTGCACAAACGCACAGACAAACAGACAAATGGACAACCTGACAAAAATTCCAAAAATCATTGTTTTGGGTACTATTGCGTTCATAAAGCTCTCCTATAATATTTTTTCTCATATATCTTCCATGCACAGACAGCGATCTGTTACATTTTTATTATATGTATAGAGAGATATATATAAAGTTGATGTTGCCTTTATCAAAATCTTGATCAAGATTTTTTTATTTATTTATTTATTAACTTGTATGAAAACAATGGAACATTTAATCTGAAATATGCGAAATATCTCTCGAGATTGGTTATTAAAATGGCTAATATATCTAATATACAGGGTGATTTTTGGTCGTCAACGTTCCCGAAAACTATGGAATCTCCTCATCATCACGATCATTTTTCTCCATGGAAGCATACCTGGGAAGTGTCTGGTTTACAAAATATTAGGGGCCAAAGTTTAGTAAATAGACTGCATTTTTCTGCATAAATGGACATTGACGTGTGTAGCAAGATTTTTTCACGACAAATTATTAATATCTGTCTATGAAAAAACTAACATAAACACTGGACACTATAAATTTCGCCCGATCAAGTAATTAATTATTTTTTTTCAAAATAATGTACATCTTTTCCCAGCATTTTTTTGGCATAAACGTACTATATTTGATGTATAGAGTACGTACCCTTCGTTAAGGGTGGCAACGAAAAAACAGCCTGTATAACATAACAGAATAATAGGATATTTTTACTGATATGATATTATGATGATTAATAAAATTGAGTTGTAAGATTTCACCCGAACAAACATACATTGCAAGTTAAATAAAAGCTTGTAAAAATAGAGACAGATTCAACTTTATGCTTTACATAACCTGTCTGACTAAAACATCAGCCCTTATTTTAAAAATATCCGACCAAAACTAAAAGAAAAAACCTAATCCATTTTGAATGTATGCAAAGCCGCCATCTTGTTGAATACTCAATTCAATTTTCCACTTTCGAAGTATTCCCGTGTGGTAGAGAAAAATATCTGCTGGATATTCGCTCCATTTAGCACGGATACTCGTGGCGGATACGGATAATATCTGTAACCTATTTTACAGTGGAGTTTCATATTTAAAATATTCATATTACCAAAAGAATATATTGGTCAAATGTTAATTTGTAAAAAAAAATGCTTTTATACAATGTGCCTTTTATTTTACTAATACATATCTTACTTCTTACTAATTATAATATTATAAACGCGAAAGTTTGTGAGTATGGATGGATGGATGTTTGTTACTCTTTCAAGTTAAAACGGCTGGAGCGATTTTAATGAAATTTGGTATGGAGTTAGCTGACACCCTGGATTAACAAACACATGGGCTACTTTTTATCCCGGATAATTTTGACGTTTTGTTTTTTCTGCCGTCCACGCGGAGGAAGTCGCGGGCGTCCATTAGTTATACATATACCTATATACACGTCCCGAAACGCGGTACCCAAAATTGCAAGATCATAAGGAATGTCGCAGCCACGTTTAGGATGATCAGTGACAAGTTACTAACTTATCGCCTGAGAGATTGCCCGAGTTCCTTATTCGACTCTTACGACTTGCAGGAAAGGAGATGTAGCTGATGTACATCACAAGATCTTTTATTATACATATCATGAACGTATAAAGAATAACGGACAGCAATACACAGAGTGAAGCATTCATAATAAGCTCGGCGACGATATTCCATGGAGTAGGGATGTGTATTGAAGCGTTATCCACCCACACATACAAACCATAGTAACCTCGGCGCCTATTAGAAAATACGCATACATGCGCAACGCGCCGCCATTACGGTGTAATGGCGGCATAAGTTCAATCTTTTACACATACATACATGTACACTGCTATGTTCCCGAAATCGGTTAGCCAGTACCTATGCCTTAATCAATGAAAATAACACAGCATATCTCATAAAGAGGATTTAAAATTCTTCTGTAGTTGGTGCCAAGTCAATAATATCCTCATATTTTTAAGATGCCGTCATTAGGAGATCGTTTATGAAGTTTAAAAATACATTAATATCAATTTGTCGTAATGAAATATTTTCTCAGTGGTGACAACTTAGGGGTTTTACCATTAGAATTAAGGGGGAAAAAAGATAACTAGGGGAATTTTAGGGACACAATTTTTTTAAGGTTGTAACGCGGCGTATTCCAAGGGATGAATTTGGGGTACGCCGGGCTACTCCCTATGACCCAGCCGGGGGGCTAGATTAGGGATTTCTGAGTGAACAGAGTTTGGGAGTCGGGATAGTGAGAGAAACACACGATACACATTCATTTACGTATAATCTTACTTTAGTTAGAGATCATCTAATACATAAGTTTACGTCAGTCACGGGACCTGACTATGGACGCGGTTTGTAACACTAGATTTAGTTAACAGGCGGAAGGCCAGACTAGACAAGGATTGCGGAGGGCAAGCTACAGGTTTGTAATTACAATCACTTAGGTACATTCACTTATTCACGATCTAGACTATACCTAGCTTAGGGAAGTATCGGACTTCCCTCGGGAAACTAACTGGCGGGCTCGGTCGCAGTACGAGCGGAATAACGGGATATACGCGGCGGGAGCGCGAGTTGGATGAGCGTCTACGGCGCGGGTATGAAACGTCCTGTCCACGGCTATGCCTGACGGTCAGAGAACCTGACACGATCTTTACCCGAATCAAAGGTTCGCCTGACAGTCAGACGGCGTGGACTCGGTTATTCCGAGGACGTGCAAAAAGCGGGAATGCACCTTCGGCGTCGGGACCCGTATCGCGGAACGTCCTGCACTAGTTGGATCTAATGGTTTCGGGGTCCTGACACGATCTTTACCCGAATCAAAGGTCCCTTTAACAACTAGACGACTAGGGCTTTGCACCTGGCAAATTGAGGACGTGGGCATTCACCTCCGGTAGCTGACGTGGACGTGCAGAGGGCACTAACCACCGAACGTGAATGCTGGCGCGCGGCTTTTCCAACTAGTTTTATTGCTTCGTTGGCGGCGGTCGGTAGCGGGGTGAGCGGGACGCGGTTGTCGCTCACGGGATGCGGGAATCGTCCGCGGAATGCGGGAGTCGCTTGCGGGATGCTGGCGGGGCGCGCGGTGTGCGGGCGGTGCTGCGTCCCCTCCGGTCTCTCGCCTCGTTCGCAGCTGTGACTCTGCCATCTCCCTTGTGACGTCGCTGGTGGCGTCACAAGGTTTGTTTTAGGGGTAACGTGTATTGTCCGTTTCATAGAGTAGTTCCGATGGTGACGACGCTAATTGATGATCTCCGACCGTATTTCGGCCAAGGCGACCAATCTCTACGGAGATTGGCCAGGTACGCAGGAGATATTATAGTATACAACTATGTGTATGACCATATTCTTGGGGGTAATATTGGATGTGGGTTAGCAGCATTGTATTTTCTTTGAATTCAACAGTTTTCTGTTAAAGTTTAGCTGTCGATTTTATTATTTGTTTTATTGCTTGTATGCTAATTTTATAACATTTATCAAAATGTTAAGTATGTGTTATTGTAACTCCTCTTCATTATTAAATTATAGCCAATGTTATTTAATTTTATCTCAACTGATGCGAGACTTCACTAGAACTCACCAGCTGCATCTCCTTCCGTGTACGTCGTAAGAGTCGTCTCGGGCATTCTCTCAGACACTAAACTAGAAACTCGTCACTGGTCATTTACATATGTGAGGTACCTAAGCATGAACCATTTTACGCGCCGTAACGTTATTTATTATAGAGATACATAGAATAAAAAGTCTCCAGAAGGAGTCATCAATGACAAATATATGCCGGGTAGTGAAGCAAAAAACGAGGCAGAAATCCAGCATCTTCGGCACTTCCAACCCGAAAATTGTTGCCAAATCGAGAAATATTATCACTTTTTAAAGTTTTAATATAGTAATTAGGTTGTAAAAATTTCCCATATGCCCAAAATAGGCTAAATGTGACTCATAAAGGGGAGAAATAAAATTCAACTAGGTCAATTTGACCGACTAAATCAAAAATATGCGTGATCACGGGTTCTGGGACTTATTATTCTATGTAGAGATATAACTGTTGGATGATAGCGATACGGACTATCGAGAGGTTCGGGCTAGCCACACTGTACCTTTCCGTGCAGTAAATAAAGAATATTTGAAGTTGCTCTATTAAAATAATGTGCAGCGTCGCGTCTCGGTGTGAACTGACCCTAACTACATAGTAGCTAACACTAACCTACTAACCCTTGTAATTTAGGAGGATCTAAATCATATCCAATCTACATCCGTTGGCAAGACGAACGACTCGGCTCATTTGACAGACGAAATCGCATCGGAATCGCATCGCAAACGCAATTAGAACGCCCATTACGACGCGCCCGTATTTATCACTTGGAAGTGAACCAAAAGTTTCATTGATGCGAGCCGATTCTGCTAGACGATGGATTAATCGGTTTTGAAGAAACTCTATTTAATTAGGAACGGCCGCTTATAACTCATTAAAACAAATCAAGTTTTCTCCATTCCCGTGGGAATTACGGGATACCTTTCTTAGTGCCAAATTTTAACTTTCTACACTCGGTAGCATTGTCAGTATCAGAAGACCTTTGATAATTTGGTAACATGAACAGCATAAGACTTGTCCACGCATTAGGTCGTAAACATTGTGGCTGTTAAAATGTTTTGATGTACTTATTAGGTATATATTTTAATTCGACCTATCGATAAGCTTTATTTATTAATATAAATTATATAAGTTTATTAAATAAGTTATACGAAGACGAACTTAACGCTACATTCTATTACAGTAACCAGTATTGCTGGATCTGTAAGTCATTTTAGTTAGCAGTATTAACCCAGCACCAATTGACCTGCATTGTATAAAGTACCCACTTATTGTATGACGTTAGTGCCCTAAAACGTTATTATAGACGTCCTATATAATCCTAATATTGTAGTAAGTTCTTATCGCCAGCTCTTATATTAGGATCACTTAGATGTTCGTGATTCAAAGTTCGTGATTCAAAATCACATTAATTACTTTTGGCTAAGTTAAGGTATTTAAAAAATTTTAGAAAATGTTACAATGACGAACTTTTGTCGGTTCGAATAGAAAACAACGTTCCTTATCTAAGCCCCCAGTATTTTGGATGTAGATATTGTATGATGTAAGTGGGTCATTGTCAAATTTTGAGCAATTTAAAAGGTCCTGAAGTGTTTATAATGTGTTGGAATATGTAGTAACTACTAAAAAATATCATATACATAGTATAAGCTCGACATATTACTCTTGGTTTTTCTTTAATTTCCACAATTTATAGCTAGGGGTATGCAAAATGTACAACTCTGTTACCGTCTCAGGTGTCTAGATACTGAAATACCAATGATGACCATTCTGTTACTATTAAAATTGGTCTGAGTTTTTTTTACATGATTAAACTATTTTCAGTACTTAGATCATTCCAATAATCAGTTTTATTTTGACACAATGAAATAATCAATTATCACAATTTTACTATAACATCCAAATATTTTCTTCTGGGGACAAGTTTACCTGCTCAAAATTTGACAATAACCCAAGTGCGTACCTATATATCTATGAGCAGATTTTCCCAATAGTAAGATAGCCTATCTGAAGGATAAAGTTGATGCTGTCTCTGTCTCGATCAAGTTTAAGAGAAAGACAACATAAAATGTATCTCTTAAATCAATAAATATTTGGAAATCGCACCAATGGAAAGATTGGCCCTTAAACGTTTCTATTAAAAGTTTGTATACATTTATATTAATGTACCTAAGCATGAGCAAACCGTTCATTTAAATAAAATCTATAAAAACAAAGTAGCTATCTACCAAACATAAAACATCATATGTTTGTCCCATACTAATAATTCTTTCACACAGCCTATTTCTTTGTAATATCTTAACATTTTTCGCATATTTTGCCGAGTCGAATCTTGCCAAAATATTATTCTAGCCTATCAGCTTTCCGAGTGAGTACACACCTGTATTTGTGAAGTCGGTTAAGGCATGAAATATGGACCGATTCTTTGGGTGTAATATTTATTTTCGCCATGAAGTATGCTTGTTGAATATTAATACGAGTAAGAGTGGTGCTGTGGATTAGAACATACTTATATACATTATATGTACTGTCTTCCTGAAATGGGGTTGCCAGACGTGCAGGATCATAAATAAGATCCTATAGGCAAGTTTAGCACGTCGGTGATAGATGTCAACAATCAGTGACAAATTGCTAGCCTATCGCCTATTATAGGCTCCAGAAGTTGTGAGAGATCTTGTCACTAATCTATTTACATCTGGCCCCGTCATTCCAAGTGTGGCTGTAAGATCTATTTCATAATCATAAATAAAGTTTTGGCTACCCCTTTTTGGAATCTATTCCGTATTGAAATGCAGGCTGAAGCCGCGCTGAAGCCTAGTCTATATGTATTACCATAGAGGAATAAGATGTAGACATAGAGTGCTAATGTCATACTAACAGTTTCGATGCACCATTAGACTTTTCGGTGCCTCAAAATTCCAGTCCTTACACTTAGATTGCATTACTATACGTTACAATACATTAGTAATGTAGTACATTACTATACATTACACTAATAGAATCTAAGTATCAAGGACTGGAATTGTGAGGCATCGAAAAGTCTAATGGTGCATAGAGGAGATACCAAATCCCTGGGTGCAACCATCAAAAAGTTAGTATGACATTAGCACTCTATGATATCTTGTTCCTCTATGGTATTACGTTATAAATAGTAAACATGCGAACAGGCTTCCTAATGACAGAATCGATTACATGGAAACGGCTAAGCACAGTATTCAAACATTTCAAAATGGCGACATAAAAGTGAGCGATATCCGGTGACGATATCACTTTTCATTTCCTAAAAATGTAAATCGGGTAATGATCCGATGTTTGATAGCGGGAGGGACACACTGGGTATAAAGTTGTAGAATTGGGTAGAATTGTGCTTTTAAAAACATTTTTATTTTAATTAATTTTACATTATATTTTTAATAGAAATACTATAAGGTATCTACATTTCAAAATTTTGATGCCGAGTGCTAAAAAGTAGTCTTGTAAAAAATTAAGCATGCAAGACTACTTGCACATAGATTAGTAAGTCAACATACATCGGGCTAAAGCTTCTATAGTGCAACATAGGCAGGTACCGAGTGTTTGCTACTCCATACAGTTTACTCCGAAATCTCAACGAACCGTTTATAAGCAGTGATACTCGTACGAGTACAAAATAATGCATTCTAAGAACGATAGCGCTAGCTGCTTTGTGAATGACTACATTATCTACGAGTATGTACTAAATACTATACAGGCATAGGAGTTTCTCTATGAAACGAACTTTACCTATGCCATCATCGGCCTCAGAAAAAAAATCTTTAAAAATTAGATTTAATCCATCAGAAGCCGCCAGTACTTATTCCATATTTATTAGCAAGCATGCCACGTCGACTGATTGTAAATTACAACGGAACCGACCCGAATTTTAACTGTGGTTCTGTAGGATTTAATTAATTTTGTCGCATTGCTCGTTTTGAAGTGAGCAATTGATTGGGGACGGCGGCAGGGACGTGCACCATATTTTAAAAGTTAAAATATGATGGCACACCTACTAATAACTGTCATAATCAGCAAAGTCAATGTAATTCATAATATAGAGTGGATAGGCACTTTCTAGGTAAACATGTACCACCTTAGGCCGCATCTTGCTTAACATCAGGCACGATGGCGGTCAAATGTTTGCCTAACTAACTGTAAAAAGAAAAAAAAAACGATTACAGCACAATAGCCTATTGCAGTACACTGCTGGACGTAGGCATCTCCCGGGGCACGCAACAAGGCTACTGCAATTGGAGGTTTTTACCCTTAGTCACCACGCTGGGCTACTCTATGATAGTTCAACCGTAAGGTGTGGTCTAAGCGTGGAACGACATTTTCTGGCAGTGGAAAATACTACAGGCTTATAAAAAATAGGAAAGTATAGGTAGATATGATAAGAATCTCTTTATTTTATGATACTAAAAATTATTTTGGTGATTTTACATACATACATACATACATATACATACGACTATGTTCGCAAAATGTGGTTGCCAGAACTGCGGTTTCATAAAAGTGATCCCACTGATAAAATTCGACTCTTAGAGCATTCACGAAGGGATATGCACGTAATACCTATACTCGTAGTATCAATGTATCATCCCCACATGTATTCAAATAAGAAGGTTGTCATTTCAGCTTTAATTTTAAAAATTAAATCTAAAAAGTTTTCAACCTGAATATTAATGTCATAACCATAGATAATGATCAAATTGAATTCGAATTAAAAGTTTTAAACAGGAAATCTTTCACAAACTTGAGATGAAACGTTTGAAGTGATTTAAATCGCTATATAGGTATTCATTAATAGACTTTACTTTCACAGATTGATGAAACTTTACTACAAGCCATAAACTATTTAATACTGAACAAGATTAACAATTATCTCGGTTACTTTTAATTTACATTCATACATTAACATACGGCTGTGTTCCCAAAATAAGTTACACATACATATACAGGGTGTTTATTTGTGGCCACCTTTAACAAAGGGTACGTATTCTATACATGAAGTAAAGTAAGTTTATGCCAAAAAAAATGCTGGGATTTTTTTTTTTTTTTTTAAATTCCTTGATCGTGCGAAATTTATAGTGTCTAGTGTTTATGTTAGTTTTTTTATAGACAGATATTAATTATTTTTCGTGAAAAAATCCTGTTACGCGCGTCTATGTGCATTTATGCAGAAAAACGCAGTCTATTTATTCAACTTTGGACCCTAATATTTTGGAAACCAGACACTTCCCAGGTATGCTTCCATGGAGAAAAATGATCGTGATGATGAGAAGATTCCGTAGTTTTCGGGAACGTTGACGACCAAAAATCATCCTGTATATACATATATATATATATAGTATAGAGCTCAATTCTATAATGGATATCGCACTCAATAAATTGATTGTCTTCCCTTAATTACCAAACGACAGCAGTGTCTACCTCCAACCGCCATTTTGGCAGCCATGATTGCCAAAGTTCGGATATTGACCAATCACAAAGGGAATTGACCGCGCCAGCCAATCACACAATGGAAAATCTAGATTTGGAATTGAAATTTGAATGTGGTCTATTGTTTGTGGGACGCTCACTAATCTTTCCCTAAGCGTCTGTAATAAATTCACCGTCTGCCAGATTTCAAATTAATTGTTTCGAGCGTAGAATTTTATTCCTGCGGGAAAAGATGCCTAATTACCTTTGGTCATACCTTAGCTTAAAAAAAGTTGAATAGCTACCTAGATACCCGGTATCGTACAAAATCCAGCCTCAATATTTAGCACGCAAACGTGTTATGATATACTTCCGTTTTTTTTTAATTCTTTAAATGAAACAGTATAAAGTTGACTGTGGGGTGTTGGGGGAGTGGGGGAGGCTTCAGCAGTGGACTTCTCATGGCTGAGAATGATGATAAAGGTGACTATTATTTTATTCTGATTAAAACCTTATTGCTCTGCAATCTTCTTTTCGGCATCATGGAACGTGACGCCGTCACCGCGCTCGTATAGTGTAGAGTCTGTTTCACCGTATCAGGTTCTTTTGGATGGCGCTAGTTACTATGTACATGACTACATTATCTGTGTCATTGCATACAAAACATGTTAGTTTTTAAAGGAGGCATGACAGTATATTTGATCTAAGCATAGACTATCTCTTCAAGAATGCAGATTGTTAAAAATACATTGTAGGTACTCCTTTATCTCTATCGTGACGTCACAACAACAAAGGGCGAAGTGAATTACGGCGATGTGATCTTTTATAATGTACTTTGGAATTAAGTTGTTCTACATTGTATTCTCTTGAGAGAAAAGGTAAAGAATTCGCTGGGTGGGCAAAATAAAGATGTTTTTTTGTACAAAATAGTATTTCATTACTTATTTCATTTTTACCTATGTCTGTGGTAAGTGACTTTGAATGGTATGATGATGATCGCCTTTGATTAAAGTTGATACATTACTAAGTCTATTAGTAACATTTCAACTTTCAAAGATAGTAAAAGCGCAATGGATTAGCAATGCCTAATATGTATGTAAATAAGTTACGAAAAGTTGTTAATTTGACTGTATTTTCGTTTACTTTGTTATTTAAAAGCAATTGATACACGATTTTTTCGGTATCTGTTAATTTGTATAAGAATAGGTATATTCTGTATTATGGTGTCCCCAAAGAGGCTGCGCAGAAGTATGTTATTACTTACACACTCATTTTTACTATTTAGTTAGCGTAATTATTTCCACGTGGTAAGGGGTAAGTCTACCACCGCTTTTTAGGCACAAATGAAATAACCTAGCGACTAGATCTAGATTTAGCCGTAATAACTATTAATTTGGTTTTTTTTCTGGGGTATCACCGACCCGCCTGCCCAGCGTGGTGACTATGGGCAAATACCCCCCATGGCACTCTTGTGGCGTACCCTGGGGGAGGCCTACGTCCAGCAGTGGACTGCAATAGGCTGATGATGATGATGATGATTCCTTATGTGCGATATTATAAACTTATTCTATGATCTTGCCAACAAAATACCTAAATAGTTATAGTAATATCCGATCTATTTCTTATGAGCATTTTGCCTATTGGGAAATAGCAATATGTCCACCAGATTATAAATTCTGCCATAATTAATAAGCCTTTGGGGTAATCCGGATAAATCGGGTTTCCCAATATCAACATTAATACGTCTATTTCATGGGATATACACATCATAATATTTATCAGATCATCGACCCCTATAATAAGAGTCCGCATAATTATTATTATACGAGTTTTAAAAAAACACAACACAAATCAAAATTACTATGTCGTTTATTGAAATTAAAGCTCCAGATCCATAATCCATAGGTCTTATTTCGATTCATCTATTGTAATTACATAATAGAGTAATCTATGTCAACCTATATATACACTGAAAAAACGTAACGGCTATAAATAAACAAGTTGCCGCTATTTACAACCGAGTAACTTGCTTCGTATGGAGCCTGCAAAGTTCGTTGTTAAAATTACACAAGTCAAATTCGTTAACATCTGTTGGTAATATAAACCGAGTAAGGTGGTTAAAAAATAAGTATTCAAGGTTTGTTGCTTCTATCCTAGTCACTCAGTAAATTTAGCAAACCTATTTACTATAGTGAATAGCGAGTTACTCTGTTAACAATACCCAACGTACTCTGTTGTGTTTAGCAAAGTAATTCAGTGGGCTCAAATATTTTGTTTCGTAAAACTAGCTAGGAAGCTTGGTAATGTTTATCATGTTTATTGGGTAGGGACAGCCAATCTACTTTGTTACTTCTACTCAAATCAATTTGGCATACGTAGCCAAGTTACTGGGTACTGTCAATCGTGTTCATTGGGTAACTATAACTAAATACTCTGTTCTTTCTAGTCAATTAAGATTGGTAAATTTACTAAATAGCCAAGTTACTTTGTATTATGAGGCGGGTTTATTAGGTTACCATAGCTAAAATACTTTTTTCCTTCTAGCCAATTGAAGTTGCTATTTTTAGCCAAGTTACTTTGAATTCTTAAGCGAGATTTTCGGTAATCATAGCTAAAATACTTTATTGCAAGTACCAATTTAAACGACACATCTAAATATACAGGTGTTGCAAAAATATTCGTAATAACTTTAAGGGGTGTTTCTATTCATTATTATGATGAACTTTTACTATGCGACCAACTCCGAAATTGCGAAAAAAAAATCAGTTGTTCCATTCAAATGTTCAATACCCAATTCACAGACATGGACTTCAGTCCAGCTGATTTTTTTTCAGCGATTTTGGAGTTGGTCCCATAATAAAAGTAGTTCATAATAATGAGTAGAAAAAGCCCTTAAAGTCATTACGGGTATTTTTATAACATCCTGCATATTTTTAGTATAAGCTGACCTGTGACTGTTCATAGGCTTTACGAACAGTGCGAGGTAAGCTCATACTGAAAATATGTACTTAGTTCGATATGTTGTCATTTGTACCATTGTTACTCGCAGTGCAGTGGGCAAAAATTTGGCATGTCGAAAAAAAACCAATGAAATGTTCATGCAGTAAAACAACAGTCATTTTGCCGACAGACCAAAAATAGAAGAAACTGAAAGAAAAATATGTACATAAATAAAATAAGCTTTATTGTGTACTCGATACAATCATTTCAAGTAACATAATACACTTAAATACTACTCCTCTTAAAAATAGTACTCAAGAAACGAAACTGATGTTCCCTTTTTTAATTTTCGCAATAACAGGGTGAAATTTGCAAACTTTCATGGAGTGACTCAGACCACGAACCTGAACTTTAATTATAGGACAGACTCCAACATCATCATCTTCCTGCCCTTATCCCATTATTTATGGAGTCGGCGCAACATGGTTTCTATCGAAACTCACATTGCCAAAGTTTTGGCATTTGTTGGTTTTTAAAATCTTTTTCTAGCTGTGAACAAATAAAAGAAACGTGATTATATAAAAGTACACTAAAGCAGACCAAAATTCAAAAAAACTGAACTCACTACCACCTTTGGGTTTTTTAAGAGCCGCATATTCATCGAAGTATTGAGCTATGGATAACTCTTTTGCAGCAATTAACCTTGACTCTGTGGTCTCTTCCCACTTTTGTGCTACAGCTGTCCAAGGTTCAGAAGAATTTTTGAGCCATAAAAGTTTGTCTTCTGCATCAATCTCTTCAGTTAGTCCATCTGGTAAACGTACCCTTGGAGATTGAGGTGAAGATCCTCACGGTACAAAAAAGTAATTGTTTATTTTTGTCACTTCACTGTACTTCCTACCCTACTGTTATAATAAAATAAACCGGTGAAAAGTTTTTTTTTTATATAAATTTTTAACATTAACATACACGTCGTTACGCGACTATGATTTGATAGAAATGACCGAATTTTCAAGCTACACAGCCGATTCCTTGTTTATTTTTATCAAGTTACTCGGTCAAAAATAGTATTAGCTTACTCCATTGTTAATTGCCGAGCTGTGCTTATTAACAATAGACAAGTAACTTGTTTGTTTTAAGCAAGGAAAACGGTTACATGCATCGTAGCAAGTTATTTTATTTTAGCCAACTATGATTATGTCTAAAATTAAATGACTTACATATAATTAAATAATAATGTACGCTTGTCTATTTTTAACCAAACTTTGAGTAAACATTAGCTAACTATGATTGTGTGTAAAATTAAATAACTTACTAATCATGAAATAATAAAGTAGTTTGTCTATTTTTAATCGAAATCGGTAAGGGCAATATTTACCCAGTCTGTAATTTTGAAATAGATAAGTACTATGTTAATAATAGCCAAGAATATTTAGCAATACTTGCTTGTATAATATTAACAAAGCTTTATTGCACATTTTAAATATGTCTTGATTGAATGCAGCAGAATAATTTTTAACCGAGCTAAATTGGTACTTTGCTAAAGATTTTTTTTTTCAGTGTACTAAAACCATAACCGTTGTAAGTAGGAGTATGCACTTCTGAAAGTCCTATCCTCCGCATACTGATATAAATTTAATGGCACCCTGAACCTAATTGTAATTCTTTTAAAATAAAATAAAAATTTAATAAAAAAAAATCATGCTGTAGTCGGCGCGTATTAAATACGCCGATAGAGAAAAACGGACGTATGTGTGTGTGCAACCTTCATGATCTATGCGTGTTGTAGTGTTAATGTAGAGGTGTCGGCGCGGTGCGGGGGCAGCGGTCTTTGTTTACTGTGCATGTGTCGTTGTGTGAGTTTACGTGACGGTTATACAGAATATTTTAGAACAAATTGATCTGAGGTTTGAGAAAAATTATAAAAGTTTTGTCTTTAAAATATTGACATTATGTTTCTTGTGTATAATTATGCCGCAAAAGATCGTTACTACTTCTGGTTAGACCTTATACAGGATGACTGGAAATTGGATACATTCCTTGAAGGGGGTTATAGTAGAGCTTATTTCCAATAGATTTTCTTATACAATTCGGGGTCGGAAATCATTTCTGTTTAAGCACTCGTAACTAAATTTAAATCTAAAATGAATTCTCTATCATTTAACTACCAGATAACATCAAAGGTTCACTGTAATTGTGGAAATTAGTTTAAAAACAAATAATTTCCGACCCCGAATTCTATAAGAATATCTATTGGAAATGAGCTCTACAATAACCGACTTCAAGGAATATATACGATTTCCGGTCACCTGTATATCAGAATAACACAAGCTAAAAAGTTCACTCTCGGACGAAGTTGCAGGCGGCTGCTAGTACTTTATCAATTTATATTCGGGACAGATTTTGGCGCCACTTTAAAAAAAAAGATTGTGACAGTTATATGCCATCGCTATAACAGAGTAACTTTCAAAATTCGAATCGTTTGAATGCATTAAACAAGAACAATGTAAAATCGCATACTTTTCAAAATTCGAAGGCATTTTAGCGCCAGTTGAAATGATTTGTCGAAGGGAAAGCATTCGATGTTCAAACGGAATACAAATCGTCGACAATTCGCGAACGAGCGAAGGAATTTGAGATGACTTGATTTATTTCCCCAATTCATAGATTGAGAAAGATGTAGACAGGATATAAATTTAGTAAGGATACCTATAATGTTTTGTTAATAATAGGTTTTACTATGTTGAATTACTTCTAAATATAGATCTCAATACCTTCTTTAGTGCAATCTTCCATGACTTGAACAGAAAGGTATTAAAAAATTAAATAAGTACCTCAGCATAGTATACCAAGATACCACATTGGCCAAATGTTTGGAATTGCTAGACCTGCCCATTTACATCTAAATTGCAAAGAGTTAGCGGTCGTATTTATCTATACAGGGTGTAACAAAAAGGGTATGTTAAGCGAAAAGCTATGTAAATAGCCCACTGTAGAGAACCTGTCCACAAAATTTGAGACCCGAAATCACATGTTTATTTTTCCCGATAGTATGGAGAATTTTTAAATATCTCATAAATTTTCATACAATCTTGAAAAATAAAAATGTGATTTCGAGTCTCAAATTTTGTAGATAGGTTCTCTATAGTGGGCTATTTACATAGCTTTTCGCTTAGCATACCCTTTTTGTTACACGCTGTATATGCTAGGTGCTCGGATCTTATTTCTCATCGAGACTGCTGTTATACTCGTCATCATCATCATCAGCCTATTGCAGTCCACTGTTGGACAGGGCACGCCACAAGACTGCCATGGGGAGTATTTTCCCTAAGTGGTGACTACGCTGGGCAGGCGGGTTGATGACCGCAGTTTGTATTTTGGACTATGTTGTCAACACGGGAGGCGCTGCTGCCCACCTCCCGGAAACCCTTAATCGCTTCATACGATACCCACGGGCAGACCTGGGGTGGTGCGAATTCTACTCTGCCGGCACCACGCGGCCAATTTAGTCGTATGTGATCACAATCTTGACTTATCAGACTTGGGGTCAGGTTGTAGGGCCAACTACTAGTTGTAAATTTGGATTTCCGAAGAGTAAAGCTTTCCTTTCAGTTTAGAGAATAAATATTTATGCCGCATCCACGAGACTCATAGGTCTAGCTACGGGAATGTTACCTTTCCGTAGATTATTTGAGATAATTTATTCAATAAGCTTAAAAAGGATTTTTTTTGTAGATATCATTTTCATTTATTTACACACATATTTGATTTAATAAATGGAATTCTTGTGTTATAGAAATGTGAGAATTTCAATCAAAGAATCAGTTTTTACATAAAACATCATAAGTGTATGTCGGGCAGTGAAGCATAAAACGAGGCAAAAATCCCGCATCTTCCGCCGTTCTAAACCGCAGATTATTGCTTAGATAAATTAAATATTATTAATTAAGGCTTACGGGTTTTGAAAATAACCCATATGTCTTAAAATAGCCTGAATGTGACTCTTAAAGGAGACAAGCAAAAATATATTTATTATTTTATAAGTGTAGGTAAGTAACCCTTTATATCAAAACATGAATAGAAAACTTTACTTTTACATTTGTAAGCGAATGAAACTAACTGGAACTCTAAATAAATAACCAAGTTATCTGGAAACGAAAATTTGACATTTAAAGTTCAGGTTATTCCAATAACATTGGATAACTGCCGTGGAATAGATTAATTTTGAATTTAGTTGGAATAATTTCTATTGAAAACACTAACCCTAATGGTTTTATTAATAAGGCCGTAATTAAACTAAATGAAATCGACAACAAAAAATCGATCGATTGTGATTTGCTAATCGAGCAATCGATGCCAAAATTCGACATCTCGCTTTATTAGTGCGATACAACCTTACAACATGATGTAATGCATTGTACTATGTGGATGGATAAAAATAATATTCTCAAAAATTATCGATATTGTCTTAGACAAACAATGACTTTTGCCCGCAAAATGTTTAGATTCTCAAAGAAAATGTTTAAATTCTTTTGTAATAATAACACGATAAAGATGGTCATTTTTTCACTAGACGACACGACAATGCCCCACGACCACGACATGTCGTCATGTAATATGGTCGTGGTTTGTCGTTTTGTGGAAAAATGAGCCATACTATTCGATACATTTTTGCTTCCAAAAAAGCCGTGGTCGTATCGTGGTCATACCCACGTGGGTATCGCACAAGGTCCGTAGCACGTAGTAGGTTTTTTTTATTATTATTTTTTTTTTTAGAATTACAATTAGTTGGTTCGTAGCACATAGCAGATTCGTAGTCCGTAGCACGCGTAGCACGCTCGGCAACGGAATATAATATCCCAATTTTAAAAGAATTACAATTAGTTGGTTCGTAGCACATAGCAGATTCGTAGTCCGTAGCACGCGTAGCACGCTCGGCAACGGAATCCCATGCCTACGCAAACAACCTAACCAAAAAGCAATATCTTTAATAAACCCAACGCTTCTAGGAAGAAACAAAGGTTCCTATAATTCGCAAATAGGTTCGAATTGAAAAATCTGTTGCAAAGGAAATTGATTTCGGCGTTTCATTATGAACCGTAGCGTGGCCGGCTCGGAATCGAACCTGTAATGTATTTGCATTCTTAGGACTATGGGGTGATGGTACTATTTTTAAGAAAGAGCGGTATTATTAAATTTCTTTCAGTGTTTTTGTGGGTGTAGTTGGAATTAGGTTAAAGATTTTAAAACTTTTTTTCCAGGGTTTTTACGCTACATAATAAACTACAATAAAATTTTAAGTGTTTAAACACTAATTTATAACAGCAAATGAAGTCAATGAGTACCATAGAAACATAAATAATAAGAGAATTATCTATTTTCCTGGACAAATATTTGATACTTTATAGTCCAAATAACTCCGCTATACAAATTTCACGAATAATTTTATTACTATCTAATATTGTACTACTTAATTCATTCTTGTGAAGTACCTAAGGTTAGTATAAAAAATATTTATTTTGCCCAAACATGGTATTATGTATCTATATCGTTGTAACATTAGCCCCCCTAGCATAACCACGCATCGTGGATATCGTATCGTACGATATCGTATCGTTTATATACAAAATTTAATATGGCGGCTATATTTATCGTATTTTGACAGGCTAAATGTCGATAAATCGGTTTATCGTATCGTGTTTCGCAGGTCACTTGTGTAGATACTAATTATTTTTTGCGTCGAAAATAATAAAAATTATGACAATCAGAGGAAGTTATGTTTTTTATTGTTTAGTTTATCCCCAGGAAAGGCAAATGTTTACCAGATGACAATGAATTAAAGCTTGAAGAAATATATCATATATTCCAAAGATAGATATAATGATTGCAAAGTTTTTTTTTTAAATTCCGCTACCGCTTATGACTGAAACCTAATAATAAAGGAGTGGCCGGGACGGAAAGAATCCGGGGCTAACGAGAGAGAGGTTCGGAATACAAATAGCTATCAATGACTAGTGTCGACTATACGCCAGTGTACACCAGTGTTGTAGTTCGAAATTTTTGAAATCTGTTTTACCAATAAATTGGTCATTGTTAGACTATATTGGCAGTTATGTAGCTGATACATCAGAGGCGTGTAAATAGATTTGACTAATACCTTTGGACCCAAAGTCAACCTCACCTGCCTATCTGAAAAGTGGGTGTGTGATTTACATTCATTAGGTAGTTGAATTAATGTCCAAACTTTCGAATATTGTTCCCAAAAAATATTACTTATTTTTCAACACTTTGGGTCTTCACAAAAGAATTTATAACACAAATTTCTAGGGCCAGACTTGATTAAGTCTAGACTTGATACATCACATACCTCAATAATTGCGAATGGGAGGAGAACAAAAACATTCACTTTTTGGGTTAAAAAAATCTAGACCTCGAAGATGTACTCTTGAGAATGTAGGTAGGTTTTTTTTTTCTTTCTTATAATACGGTAGGTACCTACTTGTTATTTCAACCGGTCATTCAAGACTCAAAGACAGCATGCAAAAATGAAGCAAACTCTTAGATGAATTATAACTAGATTCAGTGACAGCGCTCAAAAAATGACACGACAAATAGCTGCTCAATTGTATGGCTGGGCATCTATTGTCATAAATTGGTGCAAGCAAAGTCGAGTCTTATGGTAACTACATAAGATTCAAGTTTAAAAATCTAATCTAATGGAGTTATTACGTTTACATGATTTACTGGTGCCACTTTTTATAAAGATTTTATTATGAAACCCCGCGTCTACCTATAAACACGTCACTGAGCAAACTTTTATATTCAAGTAAACAAAATATCAATGTCAAGTGCAATAATATTAAAAAGAATTAGCGCAATTGGTTATAATATAACTATAACAGTTTCAATTTTACCTCTACTCGACGGCGTAATTGCAAATAATATTCAGACATTACATTTGAATATTTCATCAGAGTAAAGAGCCACGTAAAAGAGCACTTAAATGGCTTGTCGTTTAAGGCCTGTGTCAGTAATCTCTAGGTATTACTGCTGTTACCTGAAACAAAAAAAACTTCATTAGATACATCATATTTATATATATTCACGCTATATATATTAGTGGGTGGTGATAGCCCAGTGGTTAAGACGTGCATCTTCCAAGCGGGAGGCGTAAGTTCGATCCCAGTCACGGGCCTGTACCAATTTATTTATTTCATGTACAGATTTTAATGTTGCAAAATTGTCACTTAGCTCGTGCCTCGGAAAGCACGTAAAACCGTTGGTCCTGCGCCTGATCTCTCTCCGGTCGTGTCGGCTTTCCGTCCCATCGGACTTTGAGAGTAACGGAATAATAGAGAGTGCATCTGTGTTTGCGCACACACTTGTGTACTATAATATATCCTGCGTACCTGGCCAATCTCCGTAGAGATTGGTCACCTTGGCCGGAATACGGTCGGAGATCATCATATAGTCACGCAAATTATACCCAAAGAGGTTGGGCAGAAGTGTGAAGTTAACACACCCACTTTTCACCAATTAATTAGCCTATTAAGTTCACGAGGTAAGGGGTGAGCCTACCGCCGCTTTCCGAGCACAAATACAATAATTTAGATACCGGTAACTAATACAATGAGAAATATTACTGAGTCATTTATATACTAGACATATACATATACTCTATTGCTTAATATATTTAAATGTTAAGCATATAAGCTGAAATAGACTATTGCCAAACGACTATGAGTATTTTACAATAATTGAACCATGTATACTTAGGAGCTACTCGTCATGCTAACCTACTAAATTGCACGGTATACATCAAAATCTATTTACATGGGTATGCAAATTGCATGTAAATTGGTATCCAAATTAATTAATAGAACAAACAAACTAACAACTGTATGATCTCCCTCATACAGGGCCAGGATATCCGGCAACTCATCTAGGGACATAGATCAACAAGTTATACTTGCACAGATATGTTACATTGTGTTAGGTATTAAGCCTGCCCAGCGTGGTGACTATGGGCAAAACCCCCCTGTGCCAGTAGTCTTGTGGCGTGCCCTGGGGGAGGCCTATGTCTGCAGCGGACTGCAATAGGCTGAAGAAGAAGGTATTAAGGAGATTAGCCACTGATCCTACCATAACTATTGCTTCGTTCCATACATAAATACGGCTGTGTTTCTGAAATGGGGCTGCCGCAAAAATGCAGGATCCTAAAGGAGATCTCACAGCTATCTAAAAGGAGAGCCCAGAGCTTTGCTGAGCTACGTTTAGCAAAAAGTTTGTTTTGTTTTGATCTAATATCAGTTTATTGTATAACGTTTGGAGCAAGAAAATAATCATTTCCTTACATTCAAATAACTCTAAGGTACGAAGTATCTTCTGACTAACATAATCTTTGACGTATCCTGCTTGAGGTGGATTACTAAACTTCCAAAACTTTGGCAAAGTTCACACATATAAAATGTATATGTAATATATATTCTGAACTGTGTGTAATGATCATAAACATAACCTTTTTAAATATTTTTGTTATGAAAAGCCAATTTATCAAATGCCATCCCGAAAAAAACAGGAATTTTGCGACTTTTTGTTTTTGTCTGCAGTCCATACGGGCGAAGTCTATATAACATACTAGCGGCCACCCGCGATTTCGTCTACATGAACTAAAGCTAATGTGTTATTCCGATGAACATAAGCTGTAGCTGTGTACCCAGTATACCTGGCAAGTTTCAACAAAATCCATTTAGTTGTTTTTGCCTGAAAGAATAACAAACATACACACATATGTATCATATGTGTGTATGTTTGTTACGTAGGATGGTTTTATAATATTCGGTTGGTTGTAGCAGTTGTCGTTCATTCAGCAGCTCTTTTTGTCATCATTCAACCAGATCGTTCAATCCACTTCACCCGGCGTCATTCATCTCGTTCAGCCACGCCCGTTTCGACTCCTCGACGCTACCAATCACTCACTACATGCGCTGAATGTGTCCAGCCCCTTTATGATATCCTGTAGGTAAACGTGTTTAGTTTCCTCAAATAGCGGTGCCGTCACATAGCGGCCACGTATACCTTCTTTACGGTGCCAACATGTGAACAGTTCCTTTAAGGCCGCTATAATATGACGGCATACGGCACCGTTGTTATAGGGAACCACATCGCGACAGCAAAAATAGTACACCAGACACGTAAAAAGACGGACATGCGGTAAATTTTTATATATAGAAATCTTCTGTTTGTGTGTTTGTAATTGAACTCCTTCTAAACGGCTGGACCGATTTTGATTTTTTTTTTTTGTGTGTGTTCAAATGCGTTCGAGAATAGTTTAGATTTACAATTCGGCCAACAAGAACAAGTTTTTCTGCAGTCCACGCGGACGGAGTCGCGGGCGTCCACAAGTATCTTATAGGTAAATAAATTCTTTAAGTCTAATGAGTATCATAATTTGAAAATGAATTGGAAAATGAAACAATGCATTTTTTACTAAAATTATTCATATTATCGGCTTTTGTTTTCTCTCTAAGTTTTTGCTTTTCTCTTCTATGAGACAGTAGGATTAGTCTGTATTTCAATACGTTTTTGCAGTCTCAAAATTAAATAAAACTAATTATGCAAATTTTGATATACCCCGGTATTAATTACCTACTTTTGGCAACAATTCAAAAGATACCTCCTTCTCACAGAACGCAATTAAGCATAATTTTATTTCAAAACTTTTATGCCTTAGCTGCACAGTGGAGCGAGAGCCAAGTTCGAGAAAGTTGAAGCCATTACTGCCCTACAGTTTTCTGGGGCGAATCGGCACTTTAGTCCCGGTTCAAGTCCATACGGACTACGTGACGTTGTAATAAGGACTAGGGGAGAATAGGGACGTATTACGTTGGCCTGAAAACGTTTAGATGGCTTTAATAAATTTCTGATATAACATATGACCGTGTATACCCGTTTAGATGTTTCAATTTTAATCTAAACTGCAACACTTAATACTTTTTGTTTATTCAGTTTTATATATCTAATTTATTTTGAGTTGGATAGGCAGGTACGAGTAAGTTTTAAATAGACTTTGTGATAGAAGATCGTATGTTGGTAATAATAAGCTAATAATAAAAATAAAGCTTAAAAAATTTATTTAAAGTACAACTCTTATACCTAAGTAATATTTCCGTCTAGTCACCTTTTTCCGGTATTGCATTTGTAATCTACCAACAATATTATTTCACTTATTTCAAAGATAGGCACGGCCTAGCTAGTGACAATAGCATTGTTAGCACCGTAAAATTTGAATATTTTGTTAGAACCGTGCATTTCAAATTCAAGGTACTTACAATTCACCGTTTTAGTTCAAAGGAAATATTTGCATAGCGAGTCAAAAGTAATGAAGGGTGCGGGTAAAAGGTGTTTGCTTAAATGATCGTCAAATAACACGTCACATGAGATGCTTTGTTTATCAATGAGGCAGACCCTTTTCGTAATTAAATTTATATTTAGTAATGCAAAAAATCTAATAGTTTTCATAGAATAAAAATTAATCACGATGCTTATATCTAAGAAAGTGGGACAAACACAAGGGAATACCTTTAGTAATTAAAATAAGAAACAAAATACGCCTACTTATTACCCGTTCTCCTCCTCAAATGTCTGCGAATATTCAAGTTTTTTTTTTAATAACACCAGCCTTATCGCTGACATTAGCGAGCGATATTAGTGTCGATGTCGAAGGCATATTGTAGAACACGCCATGTTATAAAAGGTTTTGAATAGTACGGGTTTTGGAGGGAGACAATTTGGCTTCTAGCACTTTGTCTGAATTTTTTAGGTTATATTAGAACTGTTAAAATAACAATGCCAGATTTATTTTTTTCAGATTTAAAATATTTAAAAATATTATTCTAAATGCCTAGCCCTTTTGTAATACAGCGTGTTTTACAATATGCCTTCGCTATCAAAACTCTATTTAGAAGATAAGATAGCTTTATGACGGTGAGAGTCGCGAGATCCTCTCAAGCTACTGCCCAACTTCTAAATTCCTTTAAAAACTTCGGTTTTAGGTCACCTGTATAATTAAATAGTCTTAAACGCCTCTCCCCATATTTCATAATTAAAATGGGGAATAAATCTCTTTAATCCCTGTCATCTAAACTTGGCGGTCTTGTTTTGATAAAACATAATTAAGGCTTTTGCTGATGCGGGATTTTATTGCACCTCTTTCCCTGCATGTCGTAAGAATCAAGTGAGAAACTCGGGCATTCTCTCAAGCAACTGAACTAGCAAATTGTCACTACCATTTTAATCCGTCTCCGCTGTGCAAACTGAGAAGCTGTGGGTCTCCTTTATGATCCTACACAGTTCTGGCTACTGACATCGCAATAACAGCTTAGCGAGCACCTAAATAAAATATCGGAGTACATAAATTACATTTATCAATATTAATAAAACAAAGCTTTGTATATGTATTAGATATACATTTATAACTCGCGAACAGCTGAACCGATTTTTATTATCCGTGATTAATTCGATTAACGTTATCCCGTATAGCTGAATCAGAATTAAAATATCGAGAACAATTCAATGCCTGATTACCTTCATTGATCAGTATTATATGCAATTGAAATAATAAGGGCTTTTAGAGATAGGAGGATAAGAAAGACAGAAACATAATGTTACTGAGATTCCAACCGTGGCCAATAGGGAATATGCGTCTGACACGAAAACAGATTTTTTATATTTTATTGGAAAGATATTACAAATACAAACCGAATAGTGAAAAAATAACACCAATCGGTTAGTAAATACCAAACTTACAGGAGTTTAAAAGTTTGAAAAATTTAACGAAAAAAATTTACAATATAAAAGGATACACTGTAACATAAAAGGAGTCAAAACATACAATTTTACCGATATTTTGAATGATCTCATTGATTTAATATATAATTTATTAATATCTGCACCTATTAATAAACAAAACAATTTTTATTGACAACAATACACAAAAAATAAAATATTACGTTTATAAAATAAGAATGCAATTTTTCCAAGGAGTCGTAAGTAATAAACTCAGCTTGTGTTTGCCAACTAGTCGCACACAGGTTATAAAGCTATATGATCTGTATCAGCTACAAGTCAGCTAAATAGATCCTTATAAGATAAACTGGACTTCTCAGGGCTGTAAATGATGATGAAGATAAAAGTAATACACTTTTTACTCGCTGCGCCAGAAGGAAGGTTATGCTTTTCGAATGTATGTAAGTTTGTATGTATGTATATTTTTTGACACGCTAGACTCGTCTCAATCGTGAGACTAGTACTAGATAGGTAGGTAGGTAAGTACATACTTTTTTACACAGTGGTTCTTTTTCTTCAGGGTGTTTTTTTGTTTCCACTCTTAACCCTTCGTTAAGTACGTACTCTATACATCAAATAAAGTAAGTTTATGCCAAAAAAATGCTGGGATACTATGTTATTTTTTTGAATTTTTTTGTTATTACTTGATCGGGCGAAATTTATAGTGTTTATGCTAGTTTTTCATAGATAAATATTAATTATTTCTCGTAAAAAAATCTCGCTACACGCGTCAATGTGCATTTATGCAGAAAAACGCAGTCTATTTACTCAACTTTAGACCCTAATATTTTGGAAACCAGACACTTCTCAGGTATGCTTCCATGGAGAAAAATGATCGTGATGTCATCATGGAGATTCCGTAGTTTTCGGGAACGTTGACTACCAAAAATCATTCTGTATATTCAAATGACATTTATTCTATCGGGAAGTTTGTGTAATTTTCAACAACCCTCATTAGAACCAAATTACTGAGGACCAGAAAGAGACAAAAGAAATGGGGGTCCCATGGATAGAAGTTTTTGCAACAGTGTAAAGTGGTCATTAATTAATGCCAGGTTGCTATTGTTCTTTGAAATGAATGTACATTTTTTGTAGGTAATTTTTTAAGGATTTTTTGTGATTTTTTGCCTCTATTTATTTACTGCTGAGATGCTGAGCTGGCTATATTAAGGCCGACCTTCACAGTTTATAATTTTTCAGCCAATTTTCTAAACTTTTAATGGCTTGTATAGTTAGTACATAAGTTCGCATGGGTGATTGCTAACCCTGAGGTAAACCCTAAATACTACGCGTATGTAAGTGATTTTTTTTCAAGTAGTTATTCTAAAAATAATTAAACTTTTTATTTAATCAAACTAAAATTTAAGGTTTTTGCATTTCTACCTATGCTTTTATATACCATACCTCAGTGCTTACTCAACTTTTAACATCACATCGCACTAGACTGACCTGAATATCACCCGATGAAAATGAATAAGACGCTGTAAATGTAAAAGAAATTCCAAAATGAAACCTTTTAGATAAATGTATTCCCCAGGGCGTCGTGGGTGCAGTCATACTCAAATGAATATTTCAAAATTCGGAGCATCCGAGAAACAATATCTTGAAAGTCATTTCATATAAGATGCACTTTTTAGAACTATCCCTGGCGGAATACATTTGTAGGCAGGAAAAAGGGCATATTAAAATATTTTAAATATATATCTCCCTGTTCTATTTAGGGCTGATTTGAAGGAGAAATGTGTTGCTGCCTTTCTCTAAAACTTGAACAAGATAGAGACAGCAATAACTTTAACCTTCAGATAGGCTATCTGACTATTGGAAAAATCGGCCCTTAGAGTGAAATTGTTATAAAAATGTTATCAATTTTTTAATTACCAACGTCTATTACACCATTAGGCAGTTCGCATATTCTGGTTCGCAACTCCTAATAGCTACTTGAAAAACACGTAAAATATCAAAGTCTCCTAATTTCCTGAGATATTTATCATCCTAAATATTACAACGCCTATAAAATTATTATATTTTGTCGGTCATTAACCATTGGGTTATTTGTTTTATTACACGCAATAAAAGGAAGATGGCGATGGCGCAGTTAAAAAGTTTTCTCATAAAAAACAAAGTACGACATTTATTTGACTAAAATATGAAGTTGTTTTTTCTTCGAACTTCCATGAGATATGATAATGGTGTGGACACATATTTATTTCCCACATTTTACTAGCAAAATATTTATCCACATCTCCATATAATAATAATATGTGTGTCTATACAGGGTGATTTTTGGTCGTCAACGTTCCCGAAAACTACGGAATCTCCTCATCATCACGATCATTTTTCTCCATGGAAGCATACCTGGGAAGTGTCTGGTTTCCAAAATATTAGGGTCCAAAGTTGAGTAAATAAATGCACATAGACGCGCGTAGCAGGATTTTTTCACGAAAAATAATTAATATCTATCTATAAAAAAACTAACATAAACACTAGACACTATAAATTTCGCACGATCAAGGAATTTAAAATTAAAAAAAAAAAAAAAATTCCCAGCATTTTTTTTGGCATAAACTTACTTTATTTCATGTATAGAGTACGTACCCTTCGTTGAAGGTGGCCACAAAAAAACACCCTGTATACTTTCCCAATAATACGGCTGATGATTTTACCGATAATTTAAAGGGACAATAGATTATAAAGCATATAGCAAAATTTATATAAAGCTACTTTTATCCGAAAGTAAAATATTTCATTCCGTAAAATAACTCACAAAGCTTTTGCTTCCGCGAAAGCTTTTATAGTTTATAGTTGCATTTGTAACTCTAAATAAAATTTTATTATTCTCTTTATTTCTGTACCTACTATTTCATATAAAGTCGCGGATAAACGCTAGTTTTTAATAAAAACATCGAACCCTCGTCCTTCGCCATGGGGGTTAAAAATAGGCAAAGCAAATAAAACCCATGGATTTATTTCTGAATTCAATAAAGATTTTATATAAACCATATTGGATTGTAGCTGTCCAACTTATATTAGCTATATTTGACATACCTATTTGTTATTTATATTTAACATATCTATGTATAGATATGTTAAAATACTAAATGGTTTTATCACTGGTGGTCCCGGGTTCAAAACGGACAAGATTAACAAACTTCATAATATTAATATTTTTTTCTTTCCTTATGATTACTTCGTTTTTCCTTGCATATTATAGTTAAGTAAGATAAACTTCAGGTATTTTTATCGTACTTTATGTGAAAATCTGCTGAAAATATAAGCAAATTATTATATACCTAAAGATACTAGAGGGAAGTACCAACTAAATTTTAAAAAATCAAGGATTCAATCAGTACCACTTTATTATAGCTTTTTATAAAAATAATTTATATACTTACCAATGTTTATTCTCTCTGAAACTATTATTTACTCGTAACTAGTGGACGTCCGCGTGGACGACAGAAAAAAAAACAAAATATCGAAATTATCCGGGATAAAAACATTTTCCCGGGATAAAAGTAGCCTATATGTTAAGTGGGACCTGTCACAATATATTCCTGAAAACTGCATCGAAATCGGTTCAGACGTTTCTGAGATTAGCGTGCACAAACGCACAGACAAACAGACAAAGATTCCAAAAATCATTGTTTTGGGTACTATTGCGTTGATAAAGGTATTCTATAATATTTTTTCTTATATATCTTCCATGTACAGACCGTTACATTTTTGTTATATCTATAGATATGTACATTTTGCTTTTACATTACCTTTATGCCCACAATAAACAACAATTCAAGTTACGAATTCCACTAAAAACGGGATTTAGAAATGCACTACCTTTGCGTGACCAACTTTCCCTACACTACTCACCATCGAAAATACACTGGTACGCTATTATTTAAGCTATTAAATTTTATAGCCCTGATTAATATCACGCATTTATAGCTATTAATAACCCTCATTAATGAGTAAGAGGGGTTGAATCTACCCCGTATGTAAAAGAATGATAGATGCGGTCACGTTTAACTAAAGGAATTTAAAAAAATAAAAAATTAATTGCGGACTGCTAAAATCATTGCCATTCCTTTTCCACGACACATTAATACATCAGTGTCTGTTTGTCTGTATAAAATCCTGTACCTACTTATATTCATAAAAAATCTGAGAATATTTTCATTCATAGAGCTAAACATCACTTTTATGGGATAACCACAAAATAAGAAATGGTCGCTTAACGCCTAGAAGAAGCAGCCTCCTACAATCAGAAAACGCTTATTTACCTATATCTTTAGTTTTCTATAAGCGGAAAATGACATTTCTCAGCTCGCACTTATACACTTCAAAGCGGTTGAACTTTAAACAGCGACGCTCGTGTCCGGATGAAATACTTTAAACTTTCAACCGCGTATGAAAAATGACCGCTCCATAACTTTAACGTAGTCGGTCTATGGAGTAAATACAGATAGGAGATGGCTTAGCAATCCACTGCTTATGTCCAGCCTAGCTATCCCCAATGCCCTCTACAGCGGCCTGCATCCAGCAAATACCTTAGATACTTTAGAACACGTCGGTCCCATCGGTTCTTCGAGCTATGCACCCTGACCAGCTTGCTGGACTGTTGGGCTATGTCTCAAACCTTAATTTGTCGCTTTTTAAAAACGATTATTATTATAAACAATTCGTGAGGAAATTTCGCCACTGCGAAAGTGCTCTGCGCGCAAGTGTATAACGTAGGAACCCTGCACCTGTGCTGACAATACCGTCCGAAAATCCCACTGCACCGCAAACAACCAGCCAGCATGGTGACTATGGATAAAACCCCCCTATGACAGTAGCTTTGTGGCGTGCCCTAGCCCTACGTCCAGCAGTGGACTGCAATAGGCTGATGTATGTATCTATGTTTGCATAGCTCCACCATACATCTGCTTTATGCGTCGATGCGACAGCAACAAATTTGTTGACTCACACTTCAGGAAAGTTTTAATACTTCGCCATTATAATTTGTCATGTGAAATTCAATAGTTCGCTTTGGGTGGATTTCAGCAAACTTAGCGGCTGCCTACGACTTCGTCCGCGTAAAAGGGAATTTCGTATCAGCATTTTGCACCCGTGCGAAGCCGGGGTGGGTCGCAAGTTATACATATTAACCTTCGTCTTGAATCACTCTTTCTATAAAAAACGCTTAAAATCCGTTGCGTAGTTTCAAAGATACTTACAGATAGCTGGAAGCGACTTTGTTTCATATATAATGATATAAGTAGGTAAATACATATTATAACCACATAGCCCATTTTCCTCAAGAAGGTTGTGCGAAATTGTGTAAATTACACACCGACTTTTCATCAGTCAGCCAATTCCCACACGAAAAGGGCTATCGCCGATTTCCGGGCACAGATATAAACAAATATCCGACCGGTAAACAAATCTAGTGGGAAATATTCCCATATCATTCTAATTAGATAGCTACCTATTTATCATAGGTTATTTATTGAAGGCTCATTTTATTAAAAAGATACGATATTATTATTATCTAAAAAAAAAAAAAACATTCAGAAGACAAAACTTACTGGGCTAGGAATAAAAATAAGACCGAGCTAACTATATTCCCCGCATGTAAGTTTACAACAACTTGGCGAGTTTGCGAATACTAAAAAGAAGTTCTGTAAAACTACCACCGATGTACCTAAGCAATATTTACTGCTTCACACGTTTTGTAAATAGAGTTCTACCGGTTGATTATGTAATTCGAGCTCGAAATCGTACCTCACTTCACTTTACATTTCGTATTCGAACTCACGTAACTTCTACAAAAGTTATCTCTTTGATCTTTTACATCTGACCCCGCTGTGCTAAACGTGATTGTAGGATTTAATTCGCTAATTCACAGTTTGGCTATTCTATTTATTTTTTTGTATGTATTTAAAATTATCTCTACAACGAATAAGTCTAAAAGAAATCCATACCTAATCTACACCCTAACTGACTGACTACGTATGGAAGTTTGGAAGTTCCAAACAGTTCTGTTGATTTGACTACATAAAAGTTGTTTTTCTGCCGATACCAGACAACTTTATGTTACTGACTATAATCACAATTTGTGATATACACCTTTATGACCTCTGTCTGAGAAATATCATATCAATGAAGTGAATGAATGAAAAAAGAAATAGGTCCTTACACATTTTCGAATAACAATAATGGTAAAAGCTTGAATCTCGTTTTTAAGGCCCTTTGGAAGCAAGCAAAAGCAAATTATATTTTTTACCACTTTTTGAAAACTACTATTTCATGTTGTATCCCACGCTGATGCGGGGCTTCACTAAAATACATCGGCTGCGTCTGTTTTTGTTTCGCAAGAGTAGGCTAAGGAATAGGGTTCTCTCAGGCGATGAGCTAGCAACTCGTCACCATTTTACACATGCTAATCGTGACTGTGGGATCTCCCGTATGATCTTGCACTTCAAACACAGCCGTGTTTCCAAAATGGGTTTTCACTGAAATAAATTACTGTTATCTGCGTGATTATTAAGTACATTTTCAAAATGAAAGGTTTATTATATTTTAGAACGTAGGTAAGCCCAGTAGAATGTTACTAATAGCGCTGCCTCCACATAAATCTGGAGAGATCTCTTTCATGCGCTTATTTGGTAAATCGTCTTATTGCCTGCGGGATTATGCCCGCATAGGAGGGGAGCATGAAATTAATTTGCTATCTTTTACACAGATGGGATAAAACTGGATTAAAAGGCTGTCTTGCTAGTTTACTTATATGGATGGGCAGACCCTGGCTACATTGGAATAATGCAAGGTTATAATATTAATAGCGAAGACTATGAATATCATACTGTGTGTGCCCTTGGGGATATCCCTTTCCAAATTAGGGGAAATTACATGTTAAAATTCTCTAAATAGGTACTAAGTCTTGGCTTCGGCCCTATCTAAAAAGACCAAAAAGTCCTGATTCTACGTAATATCGTGGTAGTTTTTCAGCACAATAGTTTTTTGGTTTGTATTTCTGTTTTAAAAGATTAAACTCTCAAAAAAATTTAACCAGTTTACTCAGTACACAGAACTCATACAATTTCCTACAATTTTGTAAATACGATTAAAAATATATCCCGTAAACGCATTCAAACATTATGTACTTAATTTTATTTTTGTTCTAAAGAAACAGAATGCGAATCGCTAGAGAAAACCTTCCCCTTATTACCTAACTAGCAAAATTAAGCGATAGCGAAAATTGTACAAAAATCGCTGATCGCTTGTCAAATTCGTATTACGTAAAATGAATTTCAAAGAAACTTTGACGTTTCAGGGCGAATATTGTATAATTTTCGCTATCGGTTTGTTTCGGCTTTGCTATTGCAAATTAGGTAATCAGGAGGTCTACTCTGAAGTGACGATAAACGAAGTATTGGCCGAATATCGAGGTGTTTCCTACTACGAACTTCCTTCGATCGGATCAGTCGCGCCGTTTTTTTATTCGGTCCGATCGAATTCTATTTGACAGGTATAAGGCTAGATAACAGAAAGCTTATAATATTAGTCAATGTGAAATATTCTCTATGGTTCTGAATGAGTTGTGAACTCAGATGAATGAATCCGAAGCAATTTCGTAGTTCGGTCGGGCTTCGGTCGGACCGAAAGATTCGAAAGCGGCATTTCAGAGTAGACCCCCAGGGAGCTTATCAACTCTACCTACAAGGTCGTGTACAATACCTATAGGTATAGATAGAAGTGAGCTTACTTATAAATAAAATCACATTTACAATATACATGATGATTTTTCGTCGTCAACGTTCCCGAAAACTACGGAATCTCCTCATCATCATGATCATTTTTCTCCATGGAAGCATACCCGGGAAGTGTCTGGTTTCCAAAATAATAAAGTTGAGTAAATAGACTGCGTTTTTCTGCATAAATGCATATTGACGCGTGTATTTATTTATTGAAAAAACCAACAGCGTTACAAATCATTAAACTATAGTAAATGATATTCTTAAATAAGGCCAATGACAGGTTTTCCTGATTATACTTAAAATTAGCAAGCAGGCAGTGGCGGGAAACTCAATTACTAGTTAAGTAAAACTAACTTAGTTGTACCTACAAATTAAAATAAACAGGTAATTAACTATAAAATAAACTTACGGTATCTCTATAACATACTATAATAGCTACTATAATAGATATGTAATATTATACATATATATACACCCATATACATACATACTCGTATACATATTCATAAATGCAACATATACACAAATACGTATACATAATGATATAGAAGAAAATAAACTACTTACATAAACTATGCAATGCTAATAAAAATAGTAAAAGGATTGTGCTAAACGTGGCCTAGGGATCTTACTCGCGTTTTCGCGGAAATGATCACACCTGTATGAACGTAAGAGGCAAGAAAAATTCAAAAAACGGCAAGCAAATCGAGGATATATCAGTAGCAAGATTTTTTCACGAGAAATAATTGATATCTGTCTATGAAAAAAAGAGCATAAATACTGGACACTATAAATTTCGCCCGATCAATATGTAATTATTTTTTTAAAGTTTTACATCGTTTCCCAGCATTATTTATTATTTATAACTTACTTTATTTGATGTATAGAGTACGTACGCTTCGTTAAGGGTGGCAACTAAAAAATACCCTGTATACAGGAATTAACATGAGATACGATCTCCCGGCCTATAAACTACTTCGCCCATAGCCAGCTCAGCAGCCCCGTGTAAATAAAATAAAAATAACACCCCTTCACGTTTGTTTTGCAAGCCTCATCCTTCGCCCTATCGAAACTTGTCGGGGGTAATATATAGTTTTGTTTTCTCTCGGTTTTTGGGGTTCCTTGAAAAGGAATTACCTATATATATATATATATATATATATATCCACTTTTATATTGAGATACTCGTATCTAACTAGGCACTGTCTAGAAACCTATCACCGGAACAGGTGTACGCTAAGAAGATTTAATTAATCTTAGAACTTTGATCTGAAACTTTTAGGTTAATGCGATGGAATAATAACCGTATTATTATTATTTATTTAGACTATAAGTAAAATTTTTGAATAACGATAATATAGCGCTATTCACTGTAGAAATAACGCATGTCGCGATATGCAACAAAATGCATTCATTTGTATGGAATCCTTTGTTCGCTTCCCCGATACGAATTAGAGTCCGTTTCATAGAAAAGCTCCCCTGCCTGATTCTAGAAATATTTTTTTTTTGTATGCACATACAAAGATAATGTTGTCATACACATAATTTTTCAAAGAAACTTTGAAAACTTGTACATCTCAACTATTATATCTTCAAAATTGGTCAGAAGTGGCACCATGTGGTTCTATCGGCCCTTGGTGCTCTGCCTACCCCGTAAGGGGTAAAGGCGTGATTATATGTATGTATGTAAACTTTGGTGGAACGCAGTCTACTCTATCAGATTATTAGTAATATCATAGGATACCAAATTATAAGTCTTCAGTAATGGATTTTATACTTCGATACATTTATTTGGTACCTGGTTATTGATAATTTAAATGTTGAAAGTAGGTTATCGCCAGCTTATTATTAATGTATAGGTTGTAGACAAGTCACAGCAAATTCCATTGAACTACTTATTGATTTTTATATCCTAGACCTAACTAGGAACTAGGTTATTATTTGTACCTACTGTATTCTAAACGGTTTTAATTAAAACATTATGGCTACTTATCTCATGTCTCATCACAGATCTGCATTTAAGGCTCGAGCACACCGAATGCGTATGCGTACACGTAAGCGTAGACATACACGGACCTCTGAGTTGTAATGTATGAAACTGTATAGGCACGGGCAGACCGAATGCGTCTGCGTAGACGTAAGCATAGACGTCAAGCGGTGACAGTTCCATACATTAAACTCAGAGGTACGTGTACGTCTACGCTTACGTGTACGCATACGCATCCGGTGTGCTCGAAGCTTTAAACATGCATTAAGTAAAATAAATAAAACTACTCTACTAATGTCCTGTGCTGATGCAGGGCTTCACTAGAATACATCAGCTGCATCTCTTTTCGTACATGTTGAAAGAGTTGACTGAGGAACTCGGGGATCCTCTTAGGCGATAAGCTGACAACTTCTCATTGATCATTAACATCTATTCCCGCTGTAATAACCGTGGCTGCGAGATCACCTTCATGATTCTGCAGTTTTGGCTACCCCACTACAGCCGTGTGTACATGTATTCATGTATAACATATAAACATATATTTACGGTCACGAGAATTCCTAAATTGGCCAGAAACGTACTTTAGCCGGAACATATTTACGATGTTTTAGCTGTAAGACCCTTCACCCTTTAAAAGTTCAAGGACCTAATGACCCTGCCACTAGGGTAGGTATTTGACATTGGCTCTTACCAACCCAAAAAGACTAATATACGTATAACAAGAAAGAAATATAATAAAAAATTGTTGTTTACGGTCATGGTGTTTCATTGTTGAAACTTTGTAGTAGCTATACAAATATATTTTCACTATACTGGGCGTAAAAAGACAACTTTGTTCTTTTAATACCTCGTATTCTTTGTAACATCACGATCATTTTTTTCTATGGAAGCACCCCTTGGAAACCACGGGTTTCCAAGATATTCAGGTCCAAAGTTACATGAATATCAGCATTTTTTTTTTCAAATAAATCCATCTGGAAACAGTTAACAAAAATTTTTTTTAAAGACACCATATTAATATTTAAAAATGTTACTTTTGTAGGTACATTTGTCAATCGAATACATTGCTTGCAATAAAAAAATAAATAAAATAAAATTTCGTTTCCCAGGGTTGGTTCCATAGAAAAAAATCACGTTACGTTACAAAGAATACGAGGTATTAAAATAACAACGTTGTCTTTTTACACCCTGTATAAGGCGCTTTTAAATTGTTTCATTTAATCTTTAATACAAAACTTATGTAGAATCTTTTTTATATTTTTTTCAGAAAACTAACCAAACTCCTACTCCATTTACTTCCTGTAATCTTTGTCAAAAACAGTAAGTACCTACTTATAAATCGATGATAAACAAGTTCATGAAACTGACGAATCAATAATACAATGATATGAATGAGCCATCAGTCAGTATATCACTACCCACCTTAAAAAAGGGAATTCCCTTAAAAAGGCAGGTTATTGACCTGACTTCTATCGAAGGAATTTAGGAAATGTGCAGGAACATTAATCAAGATCGGGGTTTTAAGGTAAATGAGACCAAATCCTGTAAGGAATGTACTGAATAGGAAATGAGACTGAAAAGATCCCTCTTTTAAACACCTTAAAAAAGAAGTCTGTTCTTAATTCAAAGTTTTTTTGGTATGTGCAATATGCCCGATTTAAATTTATATTTATAGTGTCTTGTAATCCCACAGGGATATATAATTACCTAACAATTTATGGAATATGACATTAATTAACAAGTTCGATGACAATAATATAAATTTAATAAACCTTTCCGTGGGCGGTTGATATTTCTTTGAACCGTTTATGGAGTTGAATGAACTCCACAGTCAATAATTCTGCTAGTAAATACCAAAACCAATTGACAACACCCACGTATTCTACCTATATAAATATTGAGTAACGAAACTTTTACAAGTATCAAATAAAAAAACCTTTGAGATTTATTTGTACCTAATGTTGTTTACTATTGACCTGTACTAATTTGGGGCCTCACTAGAATACGCCAGCTACATCTCCTTCCGTGCATGTCGCAAGAGTCAACTAAGGAACTCAGACGATAAGCTAGCAACTTGACACTGGTCATCTGTCCGTCACTGATTACCTACATCTGTCCCGCTTTGCTAAACGTAACTTGTAGGATCTTTTTTACGATCCTGCTACCTATTTCTGGAACCTTATTTTAGGAACACGGCCATGTGTATATGTATGTTTGTATGCGACTCCGTCCGCGTGGACTGCAGAAAAAACAAAATGTCGAAATTATCCGGGATGAAAATATTTTCCCGGGATAAAAAGAAGCCTATATGTTAAGTGGGACCTGTAACAATATATTCGTGAAAACTGCATCGAAATCGGTTCAGCCGTTTCTGAAATTAGCGTGCACAAACGCACAGACAAACAGACAAAACGACAAACAGACAAAAATTCAAAAAATCATAGTTTTGGGTTCTATTGCGTTGATAAAGGTCTCCTATAATATTTTTTCTCATATATCTTCTATGTACTGGTAGCGATCCGTTACATTTTTATTATATGTATAGATTACATATCGCACAAAAATAATAAATGTAAGTAAGTACATAAATGTAGATAGAATTTTCTTTGTTGTAAAGGTGAAGAGAATCGAAGGGACATAAATCACACTAACAAAAACTTAGTAAACGTATTTTCTTCACCCCCTCATAACGGAGGGTTGATATACTTTTTGTTTCTAATTTGTAGCAAACAATCGCGAAGTGTTGTGATCATTACAGTTTTCTATCTGTTTTGTGACTCTCCGTTACACCGAAACCGCCTAGAGGGATATACTAAATTAACTACCTTTAGTATACATAGGGCCAATTGTTTGATCGGTTAGTAGTCAGTTACAAATAAATAATAATAAAGGAATATAAAACAAATGCATAAACTTACTATTAAAATAAAGGTATAAAGTTAAAATAAAGGTCAGTGAAACCATAGTGTTTCAATATTTTATTTTATTGTTTTAGGAAAACACAGCTTCATACCTACCTGTACATAAAAATACTAACAGCTTATATATCTATAAGCCATTGACAAGTTTTCACATATAACAACTATTTAAAAAAAAAGACAATTTAAAGAATAATTTGGAGCTGAATTACAACTAAACTTAAGAAATGGTTAGTTGGAGGTTGGGGAAGAGAATTTACTGTAGAAAGTAGAAGCTATTTAATAGTCATTGGGTTCGTATTGAAGAGATTATTTACTGGTAAGTCTTGTAGTAACTTATTAGCTTTTTATAAACTTACTTATTTTAACTGATATAAGCTTAAAAACTGGAGTACAGACAAATTAGAAAAACCGCCCCGTTTCAGTATACTTAGGTATTAATGCCGTCCTCGATACATAATCGGATGCATTCCGATCAGTAGATAGATTAATGGATGTGGTATTACCATGGAGAAGGTATAAAAGAGGAGGTGGGATTATGAACTGAGACGTTTGGCAATCGTGAGGCCATGACGTTATGAAGCGGAGCTTAAGGGCCAGTGTGTGTAACGCAGTAGCTGTAACCACACGCTTATGCACGTAGTTTGACAAGGTGGTTTCTATGTAAATGGGCAGGGCTACAGTGTTAGGATGCTCCCCTTGTCCCATACTTCACCCCCGCTCAGCGGAACACTATTTTTGTATAAAAATATACTTAGCCGCTGCTCCTCTTTTATTTTTTCTCCATGGACATTACCATTACATAAGCGAGATTGTTTCCATCGTGGAAAGGAGATACCGCTATAAGCTGTATAGAGGGACATCTTTCTTAAAATGAAAATAATTTCATGATAAGCCCCGAGATATTTTCATGCATTTTTCCGGTTGTTAGCCTGCAGGCGTGATTCCCACTTACGGCGCGAGCCTTTTTTCCAATAATGATTAAGTTTTGGTACCCCTATAATGGATATATGATGTTTTTATTTGGGTTGTAGCTACCCCATCCACTATCTACATGATTCGATAAAAAAGGCGTTTAAAAATGGTTTGCGTTTATACGCGGACTACTCACGAGGACAGGAGGCAGGAGGGCAATCGCGCTATTGTTGAAAGCATTTGAAACTAAAGTATAACCTTTAACGTCACCTATATTAAGCACATCTTATTGCACAAAATTTTGGCAACGTTTAAAGATACCTGAATACCTCTCTGGTTATCAAATGGCCATTCAAACCAAAGCTTAACTATAAAAAAAAACGTTCCGGTAAAAGGTGAAAAAAAAATGTACCTAAATTAACAGTGACAAGTTAGCTCATCGCCTGAGAAAACGCCTCTTAGTCGACTCTTATGATATGCACGGTAAGAGATGCAGCTAATGTATTCTAAAAGTCCCGCATCAGTACAAGATCCATACAACAACACAAACTACAGTGTACAATGCGAATGAGGGTATGATTCGTTCCCGTGTAACAGGTAAACGGGATAGCTCTGGCACCGACCGGAGCTGTTAGAACTTAAATTGCTCCAGTCCCTAGTTAGACAGTTTTTTTTTCGTTCCCCTGTGACAAGTCTCACTTGGCTTAGACGGAAAATGTTCTGGAGGTCTAAAAAGATTGAGTGATTTTTCTAAAATCAACCTTTGTAGAAGGAAATTTCTTTTTAGCAAGAGTACTCTTGCGATTTATTAAATAAATAATAAATAAATAAAAATTTTATTCAATATCAAACATTTGCTATACATACCACGACTTTTTTTTGTATCAAAATGTTGACATTTTGATGTTTCACTCAATTTTTCAATGAAATCTAAATTCTATGTGATAAGAGTTAAAGCGCAGATCCCTTTATCGATTCTGCTGTGGTTAATTCCGGGGATTTGTAATGGAAACTCCTCTAATCAGAAATTCTTTGAAATCCGATATAACTACACAGTAGAGAAGTATATAGACAATGTCTGTATTCTTGATAGCAATCAGTCAAGCTATACCGAAAAAATAGCTATCGAAATTACGAGTTGCCCTTGTATCCAACTTGAAAAAACTTAAGTTGGGAGTCGCCTAACTTGAAATTTTTGTTAGGTTAGTTAAGAAATTGGCGAATTGGGCATAATAAAAAATTACCTAATAACAAAACGTTTTTATCGTAGTTCTAACGGCGTTAAGGATTATAAGGACGCAGTACAAAGCAAGCTAGCCAAAATCCATCTATCCAAACAAATTATAATATACATACATACATATAATCACGCCTTTATCCCTTACGGGGTAGACAGAGCACCAAGGGCCGATAAAACCACATGGTGCCACTTCTGACCAATTTTGAGGATATAGTTGAGATGTACAAGTTTGGTTAGTACAGGTGGTCAGCCCATCGCCTACAAAACACCAAGACCCTCTTGTCCCTCTACTGACTTGTACAGTATGCCCGGGAAGAGAAGCAGCTGTAGTATTATACGTTTTTTTATCACTCCCAGAGCAGCATAGAAGAAATTATAATATAATAATAATAAATTCATTTATTGAGGTAATTGTGCATAAATTATGCAGACATTTAAACTATAAGTAAGATAACACAGAATTATCACTTAGCTTTTTAGGATGCATCAGCAGCATCTCTGTCTATGCATATAAAGTTGATTGAGGAACTCGGGCATTCTCTCGGGCAATAAGCAATGATTATTCACATAAACGTGGCCATGGGATTTACATTATGATCCTGCAGTTTTGGCTAACCTATTTCGGTAATACAGCCGTGTAAATGAACGAGAATTTTTTTTTTACGTACTTCTATTTATCATCAAAAAGTAAGACACCTAAGCCAGTGCAAAGCGGACTAGCCAAAACCCATCCATCCAATCAAATTATGCAGACATATAAAATATTAGCCGCGCGGTGCCGGTAGAGTAGAGTTTGTACCACCCCATGCCTGCCCGTGAGAATCGTACGAGGCGATTAAGGGTTTTCGGAAGGTGGGCAGCAGCGCCTTCCGTACTGACAACATAGTCCGAAAATCACACTGCGGTCACCAACCCACCTGCCCAGCGTGGTGACTATAGGCAAAACCCCCCTGTGGCAGTAGCCTAGTAACGTGCTCTGGGAGAGGCCTACGTCCGGCAGTGGACTGTAATAGGCTGAAAAAGAAAAAAGAAAGAAAGAATAAAATATTAATTACATACATAAAATCACGCTTCTTTCCCTAAGAGGTAAGCAGAGATCACGGATCTCCAATTAATACAGTCCTAACACAGTTAAAATATAAGTATGTACCTAAGATTATACAGAATCATCACTTAGCCCCGTTTCACGCTTGGCCGCCCCTCAATAATACCATAATCTGAACTTACTCAGAATGTCAAAAGTTGAGCAACTTGAAGTGTTCCGTAATTTCTGTTCATCAATTACTCAGTGAACTGACCCGGAGGAACGCTGATGTTAAAACGGTTTCGGATACGATATTTTATTGAATTACATAATTATGTCGATTTTTCTTATTGTGTTGTATGTAATAATCTAAATGCCATAGTTGATATGTAGAAATGGAATAAGTATAGGTACAGGGTGTGGGTGACATCCAAGCATTTGCTGAACAAATACCATTGTGTTGAGTAATACAACAGTGTTATTACTTTCAGGAAATGCATTTTTAATTTGATTATCCGCAATGTTTGCTTTCCGCGCTAATTTATCTGGTGATCCTGTGACTAGTTAAATGGGCTTATTAGTTATTGTGTGACACATTGCTGTTTTTTGGATCACTTATGACTCTCCATTAGGGTTGATTAGTTATTTGAATTTTTCGGAGGTCTTTTTTTTCGAAAATCATATTTTATTTATAAAAATATTTTTAACGTCATTATCTAAGGCCTAATTAAACGAAATACACTATTTTTTCTCTGAAAATATGAAATAAATATTGGAAAATTTTAGAATTTTTCTGGTAAAATTTTCAGCGTTTTCCGTCTTAGAATCATGGTCTGAAGTCATGGTATCAATATTACCCAGGCTGTCACAAACACCTTATTTAAGGTATGTATTATTAACAGTAGAGTATAGAAAGGATTTAAACATTTGTGAAAAGAAAAGGAGTTTTCATTTAATAAAATGACGATGTAATTATGAAATTCAAGGTGTTTTTCTTTAAAAAAAAATACTACAGGATGTTTTGTCGCAAAAATATTAAGTATATTGATTTGTTATAAAGATTTTATCACAGAAATAGTGGGAATAATGCATCACCTTATTTGATTTTGATAATTTAAGTCAGTAAGTACCTGAAAGAAAATAAACAAATCATTAACATAAAATGTTGTTATATGTTTCTAATAAAGCCCTTTATACATTAGGTTGCGTGATGCCGGTAGAGTAGAATTCGTACCACGCCATGTCTGCCCGTGGGTATCGTACGAGGCGATTTAGGGTTCCCGGGAGGTGGGCAGCAGCGCCTCCCGTTTTTGACAACATAGTCCAAAATATAAACTGCGGTCACCAACCCGTCTGCCCGGCGTGGTGACTATGGGCAAATAGCCCTCATGGCAGTCTTGTGGCGTGCCCTGGCGGAGGCCTACGTCCAGCAGTGGACTGCAATAGGCTGATGATGATTTATTAGGTACTAATACTACTACTACCTACTCATTTATAATATTTTTCAATAATATTACAAAATCAATTTAAAATGGCATATCTATTTCGTAGCACATCGTGCAGTTTAGGATAATATTAACGTAAACAAAAGAAGTTTGGGCGGACAATTCAGGGGGGGGACTCCGCCTACTGACTTTGTAGGAAACGTTAAATGATACAGTAGAAAATACCCTAAATTTCGTGTTTAGAAATAAAAATCAAACCAATAAAAAGCCCAAACGCTGCATTTAGAAAATCCTTAGCATAGGTGCTATAGTACGAGTTATCAGTCAGTGGGGGAAAAGTAGTGTATAAAAGTGTACCTAATTAAGATAGTACTATAGGTAGGTAAACTTAGGTACATATAACAAAGAAAACAGACGTCGCGATAAACTTATAGATACGTTTCAGAAACTAGGCCACGAAACCAGAGAGAACTTTACGCTGTAATATTATATCGCATGGTACAATTTACAGGTTATCTGAATTATAACATTTATTTAACAACATTTTATAAAATGATTAATAAAGAAATGGAAAAAATTCTTCACCCTTCGTTTATTTATTCAGTATGTATACAGAATCATTTTTGGTCGTCAACGTTCCCGAAAACTACGGAATCTTCTCATCATTACGATCATTTTTCTCCATGGAAGCATACCTGGGAAGTGTCTGGTTTCCAAAATATTAGGTTCCAAAGTTGAGTAAATAGACTGCGTTTTTCTGCATAAATGCATATTGATGCATGTAGCAAGATTTTTTTACGACAAATAATTAATATCTGTCTATGAAAAAACTAGCATAAACACTGGACATTATAAATTTCGCCCGATCAAGTAATGAAAAAAAAATTGACATCGTTTCCCATAATTTTTTTTGGCATAAACTTACTTTATTTGATGTATAGAGTACGTACCCTTCGTTAAGGGTGGCAACAAAAAAATATCCTGTATATTACTTACATATAAACATATAACGCCTATTATCCCTCAAAAATTCGTAGAAATCGTACGTGGTAAGGGGTAATATACCTTCTCCATGCCATGGGTAATATAGGGTGTAAAAAGACAACGTTTTTATTTTAATACCTCGTATTCTTTGTAACGTAATGATCTATTTTTTCTATGGAACCAACCCTGGGAAACGAATTTTTTTTTTTTAATTTTTTTTTTATTGCAAGCAATGTATTCGATTAACAAATGTACATACAAAACTAACATTTTTAAATATTCATATGGTGTCTTTAACCCTTTTCCTGTTAAATGTTTCCAGATGGATTTATTTTTTTTTAAATGCTGATATTTATGTAACTTTGGACCTCAATATCTTGGAAATCCGTGGTTTCCCTGCTTCCATAGAAAAAAATGATCGAGATGTTACAAAGAATACGAGGTATTAAAAGAACAAAGTTGTCTTTTTACACCCAGTATATACCTACATACATACATACATATAATCACGCCTTTATCCCTTACGGGGTAGGCAGAGCACCAAGGGCCGATAGAACCACATGGTGCCACTTCTGAACAATTTTGAGGGTATAGTTGAGATGCACAAGTTCGGTTAGTAGTGACAGGTGGTCAGCCCATCGCCTACAAAACAACAAAGCCCCTCTTGTCCCTCTACTGACTTGTACAGTATGCCCGGGAAGAGAAGCAACTGTAGTATTATACGTATTTTTTTTTTCAGAGCAGCATAGAAGAATACTTACTCAGTATCTTTTATCTCCTGCGTATCGTAAATTACTCGACTGAGAGATCGACTAAGGAAGTCGGGCATTCTTTCAAATGAACTAGTAACTTGTCACTGATCAACAAACACAGCCGTGTTGTCTACACCATTACGGGAACACAGCCGTGTTGTCTACACCATTACGGGAACACAGCCGTGTTGTCTACACTATTACGGGAACACAGCCGTGTTGGCTACACCATTACGGGAACACAGCCGTGTTGTCTACACCGTTACGGGAACACAGCCGTGTTGTCTACACCATTACGGGAACACAGCCGTGTTGTCTACACTATTACGGGAACACAGCCGTGTTGGCTACACCATTACGGGAACACAGCCGTGTTGTCTACACCATTACGGGAACACAGCCGTGTTGTCTACACCATTACGGGAACACAGCCGTGTTGTCTACACCATTACGGGAACACAGCCGTGTTGTCTACACTATTACGGGAACACAGCCGTGTTGGCTACACCATTACGGGAAACAGCCGTGTTGTCTACACCATTACGGGAACACAGCCGTGTTGTCTACACCATTACGGGAACACAGCCGTGTTGTCTACACTATTACGGGAACACAGCCGTGTTGGCTACACCATTACGGGAACACAGCCGTGTTGTCTACACCATTACGGGAATACAGCCGTGTTGTCTACACCATTACGGGAACACAGCCGTGTTGTCTACACTATTACGGGAACACAGCCGTGTTGTCTACACCATTACGGGAACACAGCCGTGTTGTCTACACCATTACGGGAACACAGCCGTGTTGGCTACACCATTACGGGAACACAGCCGTGTTGTCTACACCATTACGGGAACACAGCCGTGTTGGCTACACCATTACGGGAACACAGCCGTGTTGGCTACACCATTACGGGAATACAGCCGTGTTGTCTACACCATTACGGGAACACAGCCGTGTTGGCTACACCATTATGGGAACACAGCCGTGTTGTCTACACCATTACGGGAACACAGCCGTGTTGGCTACACCATTACGGGAACACAGCCTTTTTATATATGTGATGATTTTATTAATATGATATGCATACACCGACTTTTTATATAAAATGTCATATTACCTCAGAGTAATGATGGAGGGAATTGTCTTTATACATGGTGTAAAAAGACAACGATGTTTTTTTAATACCTCGCATTCTTTGTAAGGTCACGATCATTTTCTTCTATTGAACTAACCATGGGAAACGACAAAAAAGATATGAAAAAATACTGTCATTTTATTGCAAGCAATGTATTCGTTTGATGCGCAAAGTACAAAACTAATATTATAACATTTTGACATCTTTGAAAAAAATGTTTGTTAACCGATTTTAGATGAATTTATGCAATAAAAAATGATAATATCAATGTAACTTTGGACCTCTCAATATTTTGGAAACCCATGGTTTCCACAGAGTGCTTCCATAGAAAAAATTGATTGTGATGTTACAAAGAATATGAGGTATCATCAAAAGAACAAGGTTGTCTTTTTACATCCAATAAAGGTACATACATACATATACAAAAAGAGTCTCGTAACCTCTTTTAACTTCCACCACACTTCAAAGCAGTATCCTCGGGTTATCCGCACGTGAGCCGCATCCATTACGGCTTTCCTTAGCTAATGTTGATAATTAGGGAATCATTGCGAATACATAGCTTATTGTTAAAGGATCCGGCTGTAATATGCCGATCGGATGTTACTGAAATATAAGTCGTGAGTGAAAAAGCAGTTCGATGTAAAATTATAAGTACATATTGTAATTTAAAATCTAATTATTATTGTAGTTTGAGTCAATTGTAAAAAGTGCCTTTGAGGGCACTCGACTAATGGGTAACATTATCTTCTTAGATAAAGAACTTATTTTTGGGTAGTGAAGTAATACGAGTATATGGGTGAGGCGACGGACAAGTAGAATTTAATCCAAAATAGCTCACTTAGATTTATTTATTCGATTCAACAATAGTGCGGGAAACTTTGCCAAATGTGATTTTGCTGAATAACGCGAGATTCCTGTCTTATTTATTGGCACAACATTTAAATACCATATTTATATTTACCTACCAGTGTAAACATGGATTAAATACTTATTAGCAGAGGTATTCAACAATGTTTCGGACTTAAACTCCTATACACACACACGCACACACACACAAAACTACTTAGCAGGACCACTAAGGAGATCCTATAAAGTTCCTATTTCCTTACCAAATTTCATCTAAATTGGTTCTGTACTTTTGGTGCGAAGATGTAACAAACAAACAAACTTATTGCCAATTTCAATACCAGAGATTAAAAAGAATCTCAGATTTTTTATTTGAAACTTCGTATGACAACGATAAAATTAAAGATTTAATCTGCAAAAAATTTAAAAAATTCGGCTATTGATTTTGGCTGTTAGTATTTTAGTAGGTGCCCTGGGGGAGGCCTACGTCCAGCAGTGGACTGTAATAGGCTGCAGATGAATAACATATTAGTTGGGATCATTCACACTACCGGCTACATTGCTTGTCACATTAATCATCACAGCTCTCCTGTGTACGTCATGAATGTAACCCATTTCGTCTGCCAAAACATTGCAGGTTAAATTAAACTAAATACGTCTTGAGTCGTATTCATGCTATTTTAGAGAAATTCAGTAATTAAGTAGTAATGTAGTGTGAGTAAGCGGGTTCTAGCATGGAGATGCGCAAGCGTAGTGTTGGACGCCCTCCGGCCAGATGGACCGAATGACTTAAAGAGGGCGGCTGGTAGTAACTGAATGGCGAAAACGGGAGATCGAGCCTTGTGCCGTGCTCTGGAGAGGCCTACGTCCAGTAGTGGACTGCAATAGGCTGACGACGATGTTAGGTAAGTATATCATTTTCTTTAACCTTAGGTGAGACTTTACAAATTTAAAATCGCCTGGATAGATGGCGCATCTTCTACCCGAAATTCTGTATGGAGACGTGGAGGGGGAGCTAGGAAGGAGATGTAGGTAACGTTATCTTCTTTTGACATTTATTTTAATTTGTCAGAAAATCCCTCAGTTATACCCACTAAAGCACCTCTTCTAACAAACAGGCAACAATAATAGATCACAGCCAAACGTACTTCAAAGACTTTTTTTTCGTTTACACAAATCAAGACATTATCCGAACAATCTTATTCAAACGACCCGATAAAAGTCTTCTTTACAGAGTTTTTCTCTAAAGCAACAGTAATAATGCTGGCCAGTCGACCTTATCGACATCGATATAAGTACATTAAATTAAGTAGTTAAATAAAAATAAAAGTCTTAGCTGTGCCTTGATACATAGTCTTTAAATATCTAATACATGATACGCTCTCGGTTGCATATATAGTTAAAATAATGATTTCGTATTTATCAGCCTCTCAACTCTGACGAGAAAATGAAAATAAGTAAAACCGATTACAAGTGCTACTCCTAGTATCTTGAAGGTACGAGTATATCTAAGCAATTTCACGACAACAAGGTGTCAAATCCATAATAACATTAATATCACAGTGAAATCGACCATCAACAGTTGCTGAGCGTTCTAGAAACTTGTGGTTAATTTATAAATGAAATAGCCTTTTAGCCCTAAAGCTAAACCGTCAAAATCATATTTCGCATATGAATAATAATTGCGCCAAATCACAAACACATTCGATTCTTTCGACGTCTCTACAACGATATCGATATTCGATTTTTGACAGCACTAAACCGCAATAAACCCGTATTTTTAGCCGTTCTAATAGGCCCTAACTCTACAGGTTAGCAGCGGCGGTAATCCGTCTTTCCAGACAGAAATTGTGTCGTAAATCTATGTAAGACTGCGGCTTCGTATATTTATAACTGGCCGTAAATTACAGCCAGTTCCAGTTGGTGAATGAGAACGGGGATAGCACTGGCTAGCTAGTTTAATATAACTAGCTCGGTTATCTGCGAAATATCAATGTATAGAGTCATGCAAACTTAACAATATGGCGAAAAATTTCTTATGGGAAAATCACTTTTACCATTCCTATCCACTTTTTATCTAGAAGATAGATTTGGTGTCATTCTCTAAAACGTGATCACGATAGAGACAGCATAAACTTTATCCCTCAGATAGGCTATCAGACCATTCGAATAATCAGTCCAAAATGTACTATAGAATAGGTTTTTATTTGAGGATTACACAAATACAATAACAACAATGTAACAAGATAAACAAGGGAACTATAGAAACCTCAAGTGGAAACGAAGACAGTGAAAAGTTGGTGTTTATATAAAAAAGTAATAGATATAACGCAAAATCCCAAAATAGCCGTGCCTATCTGGAGCCTGTTCGTTTATTATCAGTACTGGTCGACCATGGTTTACCAGAAAAAAAAACTTTCTATGTCAGTATTTATTAACAAAACTCCACCAAACTCGCACTAACAGGGTTCCAGCTAAATTGTTAATGGAAGAACGGTCGCGATGCCAACAGTTTTAATTTCGTCGCCTCGAACCAGTCTAAGGCTTGCTTTAGATCCACGACAGATGCTTAAATATTGAAAAAGTAATTATATTGGAATAAATGTTAGTTACTGGTTGAGATGACTACACTTCTGAGATGAAAAACTCATGTCACTGGTGTACAGGTGTTTTAGGAAATTTCAGCTAAGGTGGGTATAGTTTCGACAGCGGAAAGGCAAAAAAATGCTGAGCCGCCTTTTTTGAAGATGAGTTTTAGACCAATCGACTCACAGAAAAAGACTGCGTCGACTAGTCTATTTAAGTCATTTTCGAAAAGTGTGGCCTTTTAGCGTTTTCGTATTTATTGGTGGTATCATAAATTTTAAATTATTTAGGTACCTAAATATCATAGGTCACCAAACTAAGTTTGATAGATGGTAGTTTATTTTTACTCCTATGTCAAAGATAACCTAGCCTTTTTTCCGTCAAAAATCCTATTAAAATGATAAGTTATCAGCAATAACCTAGCCTCCTAGCGTTTATAAACGTTTGAGAAGTGTAAAGTGGCCGATTAGTAGCTAAACCACAGCAATCCTAAAGAAATGTCCAATTAGGCGTAGACCCCACTCGCCGCGAGTAATTTAGGAATATAGTGGGGCGACTGCACACTGCAGATGACGTTCCGTTTTACATAATTGCTACGTTCCGTTTTGCATAATTGTTTGTGTTGAAAACTCGAATTAGCTTAAAGACTGATGTTATTTTAGGGAATTCATTGTAATTTGAATATGAACAAAGATGTACAAAGAACCTGTTAATAGAATAGAGGGAACACTCTTTGTAAGATGGAATTGGCTTCAGTATGTACCTACCTAGATATTACGAGTATTAGGTACTCATAGTTATTATGTGGCTTGACAAGGTTTGGTCATATAGAAAAATCTATTTTCTCGAAGGCGATAAACAAAAAACATGTCCACTCTATTCAGTCTATTCAGTCCCACGTGCTAAGGAGAAATTCGTCACGTTTTTTATATTAAAAATAAAAGGTCATCATCCCGTCGCCTACGCTTGATTCAGATAACAGAAAAAGTCAAACAAATAAACAAAAACAAATAATAAAATTACACTTTATTATATTTTTCTGTTAAAGAGATAATTACAAGGTAGCTTTATACGAAAGGAAACAAAATATTTGCCCACGTAAATATAACAAATAATAAAGAAATGTTGCATGACACACTGCATTTAGCTTTATTTCAAATAATGTTAATGAGTTTTCGTCTACAGTGTTGCCATAAAAATGGTTAAGGTTAATGCACTAACATTTAATTTACCCTTTAATAAATATTATTTTTTATTGTACTTATATAAAATTATAGCGCACAATTGAATTTGGAATTGTACATTAACTTACTCCTCGTGTAAAATTTTTAGTTATTATTTTATTCAATTATCCATTTATACTAGACTTTTTATTAAAATATTTTAGTAACAGTAATAGTGACACCCTAATTAGATTCTTAAAAATAAAAATAAGCTATATTTTTCATTTATTGTCTTTAAAATGTATTTCTTTTATTAGTATTATATACTATTTTATTTTGAAATAAGTACATGAAATTAGAAAGATCTCTATTTCTTTCACACACTAAATTTATATATTATACTTATTCGCAAGTAAATAAAGGCGATAACCCATATAATCCATCAAAAAAGCTACAATTTCCTCTTTATTTGCCCAACTTTCATTATCACCGAAATGCCCAATAATAAGCCAAAGCGATACATTATCTGTGCTCATTTTAACAACAAAAAAAAACCTGCCCTAATTCTCATGCAAATATCAACTCTCCTTCTAAAAAAATTAATGTTGAAAAGGCATTATATGATTGATAGGATCCGCGGTACCTATCTCAGGAGAATAATGCTTTATAATGAAAACAAAAGCTTCCGGTTTTATTATAGAAATACTGCTTGACCGAGTTTCGGGAAATTTTCATTAAAAATCCATAAGTAAAGTATAAATAATAATGTATAAATGAAATTGTATTAGGGGTTACAATTCGGAAGTTCAAACATTCACTATGGGTGCGCCCACCACCGGGCCCTACACCCTCCACTGACCCTCGGATCTGATAACTCATAACTGCGAAAACAGGCACTTGCACTAACTAAAATCGCCACGAGAAACCAGACCCGAGCACCTAGTATGCAAGACAATACATTGCACTATTCCGAAATCAAAAACTAGATAAATAATCTACATACGAGTATGTTTCGCCAACAACCGTGGCATCCTCAGGATTATAGAAATTAGTAAATTAGTAAACCACTAATTATTATGAATGTGTTGGGTTTTAGAGTTTCATAATAATTAGTGGTTTACTGGGCGCACCCATAGTGAAATAATGTATAAATATAATGTACAGTCGAAATTGAGAACCTCTTTCTGAAATGAGTTGAATTGACAGCGGTTTCTTTTTACTTACCAAAAAGTAATTATGCCGCAATGTATGCACATTCATGTACAAAATATTACTAGGTCTGCAAATAAAAAAGAATATAAAATACTAAATGTATATGAGAAACTAGTTTATACTATGATGCGAAGGTAGATCTGTCGTATAAAAATATTAAAACTAAATGAAGGTAGGTACATAGGTAGAGCTTGTGAAAGGACATAGGATACCTACTTTTTGTGCCTGTTTTTTTTTTTCTCTAGTTCACGCGTCCCTAATATACAGTACATTCATAATAACATAACTCGTGGACTTTTTACATCTCTATGTCATCACAAATTAATTTTTCCATCGAGGACTCGCCCAGCACCGGGCCCTACATCTTCCGCTAACCCTCGGATCTGCCGACTCATAGTCACGAACACAAGACACTACAGTCGCAACGAGAAGCCAGGCCCAAGCACCTAGCATGCAACCACAAGTACCTACACAGCTGCTAATCCGAAAACCATTTTAAAAATATTAATCGACATATGTTTCGCCAACACCCGTGGCATCCTCAGGATTAGTTTTTCTGGTTAGTTCTTACATTATTGAATTAGTTTTTACAGCATTTCCATCACATTATGTAGTCATTTTAACATCTTGTCTATTACCATTTGCCTGACCAAGGCTATTTGAAATTAAGTGATTGGTGCAGCGAAATCACTTGGACCAACAGAATATATAAATTTTCTACAGTAGGTAGTAACAGGAAGTACGATTTGTACCCTCACGTAATTCATATTTACTCGAAAAGCGAAAACTTATCGATGCAATAAATATCGAAACGAGTTGTTTTTCCGGGAAAGCACTTCGCGATCGAACAGAGGAAAACAGGAAACTTAGTTAGGTAACATATAATTAATTCGAATTTTCCTTCTCCGAGCTCTCCGTGTTCCTAGTTATATTCTTATTTTACTTATCTGTTGTAGGGTTGCTTACCTGTAGAAAAAATATCGTAATAATACTTAACTATTTAAAATCTATCTATACATATTCGCACCTTTAAAGACAAACTGTTTCTATACAAAAATATCAAATTTTACAGGAGAGCAAATATATTATGGTAAAAAATTATATCTTTTTGCAATAAATCCCTGTGTATGATGTTGTTAAGACATCTTTGAGGGCTATTATTACAGTTATTTATGTACATTATGGCACACAATATACAAAATCATGATTTATCAATAAAATACTTTTTATGATTTTGAATTTTTATAGTAACACTTTACCATTTATTATTTTATTTTATACCCGCGAGATGGACTGATAACCTTGCCAAGATCGTCGGTTGGAGGCAGCCTGTTCCCGACCGCGAGGAGTGGAGGTTGTTGGGGAAGGTCTATGTCCCGCAGTGGACTTCCAGGGCTGAAATGATGACCTAAGCATAGAAGTAAATGGAGGTTATACGACAAGTAATAATTTACCAATTAAATAGTGTAACGAATTTACATAATTTTGATAAACAGAATAATAATTTTGATAACAGTGACTATACAAAAAATAACTATAAACAATTACCTTTTTTCCTGACGTGAAGCCGATTTATCCAAATAATCACATTATTCTTTTAAACTTTCATCATCTCTCTTCGACAAACACGTTCCAATTGGTATAGACACAATATTGTATTTAGTAAGCCAATCCAATTTTGATAGGTAACGGAAAAAAATACGCCATCTAGCTCATTTAAGCGAAACTTCAAAAAATGTTAATGTCATCTTGTAGCTTACGAAATTTTAAGATAGATGGCATTGATAACTCAATTTTGGAAAAATTTCATTTAGTAACGGTTTGTCTTTAAAGGTGCGATAATAAAAATGTCACGGATATATGAGAATAAATATTATAGGAGACCTTTATCAACGCAATAGGACCCAAAATGATGATATTTGGAATTTTTGTCTGTCGGTTTGTCAGTTTGTCTGTGCGTTTGTGCACGCTATTCTCAGAAATGGCTGAACCGACTTCGATGCAGTTTTCAGGAATATATTGTGACAGGTCCTATTTAACATATAGGCTACTTTTTATCCCGGGAAAATATTTTTAACCCGGATAATTTCGACATTTTGTTTTTTCTGTAGTCCACGCGGATGGAGTCGCGGGCGTCCACTAGTACAAAATAAAATACTGAGATCTTTATAGTGTTATAAACAAATCATTGTAGCGTTCAAAATCGTATTAGATAACTGCAATTATTATTATGCTACTGAACTAGAACCAAGCCTACACCAATGTTGAGTATTATACAATCAGTCAGTTCTTCCTATGCTCCTTTTACTTTTAATGACATTCATTATGCATAGTCTTAGATGAATTATATACGTCACTATGCAAATTAAATATATTATAGATTATTACTACCCGATTTCCTCTTTCCTATAGCAGGAACTTACGGAATAATGATTTATTACCACCATTTTTACTACACAACTTAACGGAACCCATAGTTGTGTCCCTTTGACGGCGTACCCTATCATATAACAGAGGTCTGTAATAAAAAGCAGTGCTGCCAACTCCCAACTATTTAGTAATTGGCCTGCCATGACTAAGCTAAAACTTCGCATTGTGCGACGTAGCTATTTTATTTATTTATATGGCAACTTTGAAGTATTGAGCCGGAGGGCGTAAATAGGGTGGTGTTTTGTGTATTTTATGTGTATTTCGTACCAGTATTCATTCAAAAACTTTTTACTGTGTAATTCGAATGAATTGTCTTTTTTTTAATAAACCTTTTTGGAATACTAATGGCGAATTCTTTATGCACGTTTGAATGGTATAACAAATTTAAAGGAGAATGATCAAAGTCAATAGTATAATGGCCCAGGTCAATGCAAATGCGTAAATTACAAAAAATATTTTCTTTCGTGCCGCGGTTCTACAGCGATACTTTTACGACTTTTCAGAATATTTTTTATGAATATATATAATTTTCGCTGTAGCAATGCTACCGCTTTGCTTTTGCTACGTAATCAGCCTACGGTGCCGATATGTTAAACTCCGACGAAACTTTATGAGCGAGACTGTTACGTTTTAAGTTCATATAGGTACTTAAATAACACCCAACATCTATAAACACTTTTAGAGCCCCTTGCGGTTCTGTACCGGCATATTTTATGGTTAGTAATAATAGTTCTAGGCTTTAAAATTTTAATTTTTATGTTAATTTATAACAATAGCTTTGTTTGTATTTGTTATACTGTAAAACATCATAACTTCATTTACGCTTTAGGCTAATTTATAATACTTATACTTCCCTTTATGACGTCTACTTACTATACATTTAGATATTAGATTTTATTAACAATAAAGGAAAAATTAATTCTTTTAACTCAAAATTATTCGTAGTCCGTTTTAATTTCCCTAATAATAATAATTAAATATTAAGTATTATATAATTTTAAAAGTCGGGGAAAAGTCGGTTATACCTAGTTAGGCCCTTCATTTCGATTCCAGGGGCCTTAGACAAATTAACATTATCTCGATCGAATAGAGAAAAGTTCGTCATCGACACGTTTGCTCCAATAGGAAGCCTTCATATTCGCGCGTATGTCAAGTCACGATTCCAACAGCTATTGGTGGGAGTGTTGTAATGACGAATGTCGATGCCAAATAATGTTACATAGTCTAAGCATCTTTCTCTAACTACAGAAAAATGCTCATTACTTAGGTTACAATAGGTACCTCCATATTGTACAAAGGGAATACCTACAGTCCAATTATTTCAGACAGGTATGTTATTAGAAATGTAACTACGGTATGTAACAAACAAATAGATAACGAACGATAGACAAAGAAAAGCAACTTTCAATTACTTACAGATAAATTTCTATGAAATGAAAAGGCTCCAAATTGATTTACATATTACATTTATGAACGCTATGTACGAACTTATGTACCTACTACATACTTTTTAAATTGCCTATGTCACAGAATAAAAACTCCCTGTTACACATATAGGAGATAGTATAACCGCGTTTAGCATAGCAGCGTCCATTGATGTGCGTCCATTGATGTGTCTTAGTAAAGAATCACTGGCAAAAAGTCTAAGTTTAACATATATTCCAATGCTCTGACCAGATGACAGGTTTTTAAATTTAATTGTTTTTTAGTTCATCCCGAAGGAAAGGCAAAGGGAACTTAGCCCATACAGCCATTGTTTTTAGTATAAATGATTTCTGAATTTATGATGGGTGATAAATGATGATGATGAATGGAAACGCCGCGCCGGGTAAATCCTCAAAAACGAATGTGAAATTAGTGAAAATCAAAAATAATTGCACATACAACTTACATGAGCCCATGAAGAGATTGTATTCCGGGTAAAGTTTTACTCCGCTTACCTGCATATAAAACCATACACAAGCACTAGATTCACATCACAAGTAAATATAATATAACTTATCTACCAGAAAACATAACTTTACGGACACATGCAAGCCATTTACAGATAAATTTTGATTTTCACAAGAAAATTACACCCGCACCCTTCCAGCTTTCCCGCCAAATCCCATTTTTAATTTAGAAGAATAAAAAAATGGAAGGCCGAGATTTTTAAAAAAGAATGCCGCTTCTACGTGCCAAGTAGCTGGGTATTCGATAGGTACTTAAAAACACAGGTCTTCCACTTCCTTCCTAACCGGATGTGGCTGTCCGACCCCCTTAAAAAGTTAATGTAACCTTGATGTCATGATTGATGAGCCAGGAGTTTTTTTTTCCTAAAGGTACTTAAAATACACATGTGAATAGAATTTCTTAATAGCAACGGTAATATGCAGGGTGTTTGTGACAGCCAGGCAAATACTGAGATACTTAACGAACAAGTACCTACCATTGTATTGAGTTATACGACAGTGTTATTACTCGCAGGAAATTAATTTTTAATTTTATTATACGCAATGTTTGCTTTCTGCGCCAATTATATCGGGAGATACGAGTACATTGCTGTTTTTTGGATCACTTGTTTCTCTCCTTTGGGGTTGATCAGTTAATTGAACTTTTTTGAAAGCAACTTTTTTTTTAAATCATCCAATGGTTAAAATTTTATTTTTAAGTCATTATTTAAGGCCTACTTAAACGAAACACACTATTTTTTTCCTGAAGAAATGAAAAAAAATGTCGGAAAATTTTAGAATTTTCCTGCGACAATTTTCACTGGTTTTCATTTCAGAATCATGGTCTGAAGTCACCATATCAATATTTACCTGGCTGTCACAAACACCCTGTATAAATTAACAGTGTTACATGACATGTAATGTGTTGCCTGTAATTTTTAACCGACTTAAAAAATAGAGGAGGAGGTTTCTCAATCTTATCTTTTATATATTTTAAAAACAAAATAGAATATAACACAAAAATGATCCTGTGGATAGTCGTAACCTAAACGTAAAAATCACGGATAAAATGTACCGGAAAAAATAAAATGTTCAGGTACCGTCATTAAAAAAAACATAAAAATTGTAAAGGTTCACCATCCATATAATTCCCAGACAGATATCCTTTCAGCGTGAATTGGACACATTTTCACCTATTTAGGCAAACATTTTGAAAGGACCCACAAAACGGGTGTCGTTATCCCAAAGAAGGAAATCCCGGCCACTATGAAAAGAAACAAAATCTTACCTTTTTTTACTGTATTTTCTGAGAAAACTCGACGACAATCTGTTCTATTCTGCAACTTTGTCAAACCACACTTTCACAAACGTAACTTAATTCTTTTAAAACCCAATCGTTTATGGTACACGTATTTTCAAAATACTACTATACGCGAGCGTAAAACGAGCGGAAAAGTTGCTTATTTCAGCACGAGAGACGTCCGACACGTCGCGATGTCGAGCGAAAACTGAGCACAGGAAAATGATGGAACACCTACATTCCTAATTTAAATTTTCTACGAGAGCGCATGTCTGGATACCAGCTAGAACGTTTCCAACTCTTTCGTAGATACCCTAAAGTGGGTATTCCTTTGGAATCAGTCGTATTATATCATTTAATTCACGAAAATGTTAAAGATACGGTACGTTTCACACGATTCGGCATGAGTTATCCCTTACGACTTTTTAATAAGATTCATAATTGCAGGAAAACTGTATTTTTGTGCTAGCATTTGTACCTATATCCGTCGATTTCTGTGTATTTTCTTTGGCAATAATTAATGATACTTTTAATTATTCATTAATCGTTCAAAAGTGGATCGGGACTCTGGACATAGACCAGGAGCCACAAATACTTTTACATGGTGTTTAATATAGATGCATGATTTATGAAAACCGTTGTGTTACCGTTTTAGGCTTACTTGTCGCAAATGCGTATATCTAGGTATATATATACCACGAATTAGCTTACTTTTGACGTAAACAGAAAGACCTGCCATGCCTGCTAGTTACATAAGGTGGGTGGACCATGGATGGCCATTCTAACGAGTAAACGCTTTTTATTCGTTTATTAACTGAATAAATGAAAAAAAAACAAATTATCAAATAATAGTTTGTTTTATTGTGTACCATATAAATCACTTTTTTTTAACCTAGCTTTAATCAGTATTCATTAAACTTAAGTTTTGTTAAGCTCTTCTAAATGGCCTTGCAAGGAACACGGCTCCAAACAAGGCCAATATTATACATCAGTCGTTCAACTTAAAAATAGAGTTGTAACAATTAATATATTCGCTTTTACTAAAACTACATAATAAGCTCTTTCATTTAAGCAAAACATCAAATGCTCAATATATTTTTATCATTTATAAAAAACTCAACGAACATTACTTGAACACCATCGTGTAACTAAGAATGTATTAATGCAAATTATTTAAAAACAGTAGTAATGAGTATTATATTGACATCAAATAACTTGCTATCGCGTATTATAATAAAATTAAATACTTTTTTTTTTTACCTCAAATGGCCTTCTTAAGGCCAAAATATTCCTAAGAAGGCCAAACTAACAATTATCAATGACTTTCTTATATTAATTATAATAAAATAATAGGCACTACAGACTAAGTACCTACTGTACTTATTACGGTACGTAGTCAGTCTTGAAGTCAGGAATGTTTAAAAACAACGTTTCTTAAGATTAAAAAACGAAAATAATTGTAACAAAATAAAAAGTAAGTTCGGAAACAAACTTAGAAACTAAAAAGGATAATAATTTTGGATATTTTAATCACAATCTGAGCATGTAAATTTGAGATCTTTTTTAGTGAGACCCATACACTCCTCGTGATACCACTTTTGACATTCGGTACATTGTCTCATGTCTTCCATTCTATTCTCGCCACATGCGTGACAGTACCATTCCTTTTCTTCACCTTCTGCACTTTTCTTCATCTCTATTTTCGATTTTTTTCTGTTTTCTTGTTGTACTGTTCTTTTTAGCCGTTTTACGGAATCATTTTTATTTTTGGTTTTCTTTTTTTGGTCTCGTTTAATTGTAGACTTTCCTTTTTTCTTACTCGTCGCTTGCTTCATCTCATCCTTTTTTTCTTCAGTCTTGAATAAATCTTCAACTATTCTTTGTCCCTTATAATTAAGAGCTTTTTGCCGTGGACGTGAAGACTTTATTGTAGCGTAGTTTGGAGTAGGCAAAAAAGCATGAAAAGATCTAGTCTCATGACTCTTTAGTTGAGCTTTTGTTTTAATTGAGCTTTTGTTTTGTATTAATCGTTTTTTCGGAGTGATTTTTTTTTCTGATCTAGGTCATCATCAAATGACGAAGAAGTGTATAAATCCGAGACTTGAAGTTTAGTCATGTAGTGATCTTTGATAAATGATTCACTAAGATTCAAATCAAGATCAGATTCAGAGCTAGAACAGACGATATTTTCTTGTAGGCCGGACGTACTCGGAAGAGGATAATCGTACAGAGATGGTTGAGGGTCATGTTTCGTATCTGCGACGTTGAAACGATGTACTGAACTTAGCAGCATGGGGCGGCACTGATCATTGACCGTTATATCTACTTCTAAGTCTGAAGCATCAGTTGAAGAACTGTAAGAAAAAGAACGGGTTTTCTTTTTGCTGTTGCAGCTGAAAATTTTGGCGATGTCGATACTATCTTCTCTTCGGAAGTTGATCGAAAAATTGAAGAAACGTTAGAAACATGGGCTGACCTCCTTTCATCTATTAGAGACTGAAACGACAATTCTGACACTTTTTTAAATTCAGACACAGGGGGCGAGACTTGAACAGATATAAGTGGTTGGTAGATCTGGTGTAGTGACGTTTCCGATAAAGGTCTTTCAGTTACAATTGAAGGAGCATAAGCATCTTCGGGTATTACATCAGGATCAAGGGGGTATAAACCAGTGGCTTTGAATCCATTCGTTATATTAGTTTGAGTCATACACTTTGGCCATGTTCGGGAGAAAATTTTGTTAAACGCAGCTTTGTTTAAAGTTCTCTCTTGAGAATTGCACAAGTAGTTCAAAACCTCTTCATCCCAGTGATGTTCGAAGGACCGATTCACTGATTTATCTAGAGGTTGGAGTTCGTGCGTGGTGTTCGAAGGTAAGCAGTATAGAACTATATTATTTTTACCTGCTACTTCCAGAGACTCATATCATAAATGACACTTTGCGCCATCAAAGATAAGCAGACATTTACCGGGTACTTTATGTTGTGCTAAATGTTGTATGAACTCTACGAATAAGCTACTGGTCATGCTGCCTTTGGGTGCCATGCTTACCTTTGTTCCAGGTGGCAAATTTGATGCTAATTCTGATCTGTGCCTTATCCCCTTAAAAATAATCATAGGTGGTATAGCAATACCCACCGCATTTACGCACATCGCTATTTTAACGTTCTCGGCGTGTTCCGGAGCAACAAGATGTACTCTTGTATTCCCTTTTTCAGCCAAAACTACAGTTTGTTTGTGGACCGTAATGCGACACCCTTTTTCATCCATGTTATACAAGCGTTCTGGATGTGCAATAATGTCTAGCTCTTCATAGAGTTTCTTCACTTCTTCAAAATGGTTTTTCACAATGGGCTTATTCATTTTTTTAAGCTCTAGCTGGATTCATTAGCTGGGGTTTTCTTTTTGATATTGATGGGTTTCGAACCAAAAACATTTTGAGCCATTTGCGTCCAGCCATTCTTGTTGACATATTAAACGAGTGCTTGATTTTAAATCTCTCACAAAATAAAAATGCTTGTTTCCTGATAAATTTAGGCGTAAGTGGTACACCCAGTTTTGCAAAACGTTTGATTCGCTGCGATAAATCTTCTTCTAATTGTTTTGTAAGAATAGTTGTCTTCCCAATTATTTTAGTACTTTTACCGCTTACTAAATGGTTTCTAAGGGTGCGTCTTGGAATATTGAACTTCAACGCTGCAGCATTTGTATTAAGTTGATTATTTTGTACTGCTTCCATGGCACGTCTTAAACTGTCTTCATCCCATGTACTACCTCTTTTCCTGGGTTTTGACTCAGACATTCTTGAAATCTGAAATTATACACATAAAATTTAATCATCTATTCAATTACCGCCTTATTGTTATAAAGTTTTTTTTGCTTAAAATATGATTATAGACAGACTATCTTATGACTATCTTACTTATATATAACTTATCACATACTTACTTTATCACATACTTTACCGTTTTTAACATGTAAATATTTTTTATATTCGTTGCTTTTCATGTAAATCAGTTTGGTTTATTTTCAGACATAACCTTTGCATAAAATAAATTTAAATATATACTGATAATAAAAAATAAAAAAAAATGTCTATTCAATATGAGTTAAAAAGTTTAATAACCCTCATAAATAAAAATATTATAAATATAAAACATTGTTTTAACTGTAACGGTACGTATTTATAACTAAAAAGTAACTGTTCATATTTTTCCCCGCTCGAACGCAATTACATTGACACCGCGCTTAAAATCTTCCGCAAAATAATATTCAAAAGTGTAGTAAAAACTTACCGCCCTAGTGATATTTTTATATTGGCGTAAAGCCTATTAAGTGACAAATCCTACAGTGTAAGTTATAACTAAAAGTGACAATTGTGTATAAAGTTATTGACAAAAACAGTTTGAAAAGCATTTTAACGGCCTTTTAACATAAAATCAGTGCTCCCATCGTGCGCGCTTTCTGCGTGCGCCGGTCTGCTGCGTCCCGCGCACCGCCACCCGACCTCGCCTGTACTCTGCCTGCGCATGATTCATTCATCGATCGATACACCGGCCGCTCGCGATAACTACTTGAAGTACACGCAAATTCAACTGCGAGTTTATAATGCCGAAGACACCGCGCTCACCTACATCGGACAGCGAAGTACAGCTAGGTGGAAGGCAGGATATCCTATTGTCACGAAAAGAGCGTATGGATAAAAGGCGCCGCTTACCAGATGGATCCCATGACGAGCTGACAGCCTTCAAGCTTGAAATGAGGGAACTTTTTAACGCTTTTACAGAAGACCAAAACATAAAGTTTGCAACAATACAACGGCACATATCGGAACTTAAATTGCAATCTACTACAATACAAGATACAAATAAGGAGATTGAGAAATCAGTTGACTTTGTTTCTAACCAAATTACCGAAATTAATATAAAGATAGATCGCCTGGAGGACGAGCGAAAAGGTCTAATTTCTCAACTGGCAATACTGGACGACAGATGCGAAAACCTGGAACGTCTGTCCAAAAAAAACTGTATTGAGATTAGGAATGTTCCAAAGCGCAAGAGTAAGAAAATCGAGGATATGTACAGGATGATTGAAAACCTTTCAAAACCCCTGATTATTAACGTGCAAAACAACATAAGAGATGTCTACCGTTTACCCAGCAAACCAGGTACATTACACTCCACGGTGGTTGTTGAACTATCAAATACTCTCTTCAAAGCCAGCTTACTAGAAGCCGCAAAAAAGTACAATAGGAATAATCCACACAATCAACTACATGCAAACCACCTAGGGTTGGGCGACGCGTCTAAAATATACCTGTCCGAGCATCTGACAGCGAAGGCTCGTCGTCTACATTTCCTGGCAAGAGATATGGCCAAAGAAGAAAAATATGATTTCTGCTGGACGGCCAGCGGAAAAGTTTACGTGAGAAGAAAAGAAGGCGAACCCGCAATTCATATTAAAAACGAAAATATTCTTCAGTCTTTGAAAGCTAAAAAATGACTAGTTTTGGTTAAGCAATTTCTTGCTAATCTATTCCTATTGTCTCAAATGTTTTCTATTGAGAATATCAAAACTAATTGCTATGTACATGGTTATTGCATACATTCATTTAAACTCACACACTTCACTTATACATTACACTTCATCTATTTAACACACACACATTCAAATAACTCACACACTACCTATGTATACACACATATGACTTTTATTCATAAAAGTATTTTGTATCGATTTATACCTATACATCATAGAGCATTGTGCAATTGTTCCAGGTTTGGTTATTCATTGGTAACTTGCAAAGATTTCTACCAACAGATCACTGTCTTCTGTCCCATTAAATATATAATAAACTATAACATTCACACCAAATAATATAATTACACTGGACGGGTCAGTGAATCCTATATGTACAAGGCTGAATTACGCTGATCAGTTTGTCGCAGTGCTTAAGGAATCTAAATATCGGCATCCTTTATCGATCATAACAGTTAATATTTGTAGTATATTCTGTAACTTAGACAAATTCCTGATCTTTGTCTCTAACCTTAATGTACCAATAGATGTCATCGTGCTTACTGAATGTTGGACAAGTGAATTTAAGACACCGCCTGACATAACCAACTATAGACATTATTATACTAATAGACACTTAAATAAAAATGACGGTGTAGTGGTCTACGTTCGCAATGAAATTAAATCATCTTGTCGAGAGGAATTAATCCAGGACGGGAACTGTTTGGCATTACAACTCAATGATGACACAACCATTTTATGTATCTATCGACCACCTTGTTTCTCTAATCCTACAAAGTTTGTTGATTCCCTTGATGAGATACTTGTACGAACACTAACTAAAAATATAATTCTTACAGGGGACATTAATATTAACATTTTACCTGGACATATAGCTAACTGTGGTGCAAATTATCTCACGCAACTAGCCTACTATGGTCTTCAACCAGCTTTAGACAAACCCACGAGACAAGAAACATGTATTGACCACTTCATGATTAAAACTCGACAACGCTACCAGTCTTTTGTTTTTGATAAGCTCACGGATCATTCCCCTATATTGCTGTTGGTTGATAATACTAAAACTTTTAATATCCAGTGCAAACGTAGTACAAAGATAAAAATTGATTACACCGCAATTAGGGAGTCGCTTGCTCTAGTGAATTGGAATGAATACCTATCTATTGAAGATGCTAACCTTGCTGCAGAAAATCTAATTGGCAATATCAAAAAGTCTATTGAACATCATTCAACTACAGTAAATACCTCTTGTCGTAAGAGACCCCTAAAGCCTTGGATCACCGTAGGTGTTCTTCGTTCTATTCAAACCAGAGATAAAATGCATAAACATCTAAAACTTAACTCAGGCGACAACTTGCTTAAATCAAATTATACTTCATTTAGAAACTTATGTAATTCCTTCATAAAAAAACTAAAAAAGCAATACTATGAGAAGAAATTTGAATTACATTCCAATGATAGCAAAATGACGTGGAAGTTGATTAAGGAAGTGGGTAATATGGCTGAGAATAGAGAGCCTGCCAATGAACTGCTACTTTCTGATAGATCAGAAGTAGAATCGCTGGATCGTGTTAACAGGTATTTTACTGACATCGGATATGTTCTTGCTAATAATACACTAAATTTGCTGGGAACTACTCCTGCGGATCTTGTAGCTAAACCTGACATGATTAACAAAGCATCGGCCCCTCTAAACTCTTTTGTATTTCTACCTGTTCTAAGTAGGGATATTGCTGATATAATAGGTGAACTGAAACAGGTTAGTTCCGCTGGATGTGATGGTATACCTACTAGAGTTCTTAAGGATTGTAAACATATACTCGCAGAACCAATTGCACATTTATGCAACTTGAGCTTGTCTTCAGGTACTTTTCCTACACTCTTTAAGACTGCCGTCGTTACACCTATTTATAAATCTGGAGATCGTACATCACCCTCTAACTACAGACCTATTTCTATACTTACGACCTTATCCAAAATATTGGAAAAAATAGTGAATAAGAGTCTCGTGTCTTATCTGGAAGCAAACCACCTTTTGTCCGACAGCCAATATGGCCTTCGTAACGGTAGGTCTACTGACGATGCGGTACTCCATCTGACCTCGACCATTGCCAAATACGTTGATCAACAGCAAAAATGTGTGGGCATATTCCTGGATCTGCAGAAAGCTTTTGACACAGTATCGATTCCATTGTTGTTGGCCCGCCTAGAAGGCGTTGGTGTCAGAGGTATTCCGCTAAGTTGGTTCCGGGACTACCTACACAATCGGCGTCAGAGGGTTCGCATTGGAAATCATGTTAGTGGCTTGGAAACGTGTAGTTATGGAGTTCCTCAGGGTAGCACATTAGGACCTACACTTTTTCTTATATATATTAATAACTTGTGTGACATTCAATTAGAGAAAACAGATATAGTCATGTTCGCGGATGACACGGTGCTTCTGGTCCGTGAAAAAAGTTGGCCTAAAGTATTCAATCTTGCAGAAAAAGTCATAAAAGCTGTTACTTCCTGGTTAGAGAACAGCTTACTAACCTTGAATATTTCTAAAACGAAATTCCTATCATTTTATATTACTAATGCTACCAAACCCAGCAGTGATCTTAAGCTAAAAGTTCATACCTTTCCTTGCAATAAAAGCCTGAACAACGTTACAGATTGTGCCTGTGGTACACTTGAATGTGTTGATAGGATTAAGTACTTGGGGGTCATTCTGGATAACAAACTTACTTGGGACATTCATATTTCAACTCTCTCAGGCAGAATACGGAAACTCATATACATATTCAGAAACCTTCGGGACAATGTACCAGACACTATTATTATGAAAATATACAAAGCGTTGGCCGAGAGTATCTTGGTTTACTGTATTGGATCTTGGGGTGGAGCTGCTAAGACTTTTATGATTAAAGTTGAAAGGGCACAAAGAGCTCTCCTAAAAGTAATTAAGCGCCTTCCATTTAGATATCCAACAACTGATTTGTATACTACATGTAATGTTCTCACTGTTAGAAAACTATATATCTTGAGGAGTTTGGTACGTTTTCATTGTAAAACGGTTCATTTGCTTCCTATTTCTAATAAACGGTTTGATAGGATCAATATACCTGTATCCAACAGCTTGTATGCCAAAAGACAGTACTACATTAATGCTCCGCGTCTGTATAATTTAATTAAAACTCATTTTAAAACCTATCACAAATGGAGAACATTAACAAAGCATGATTTAATAAAGAAAATCTATGCTTGGCTCAGTGACATGGATTACAACGATACCGAAATGTTGTTTTTTACTCCTAAATAATAAGTTATTGACATTCCTTACAAACATATTTTAACACGCACATGCCATTACTTATACATATTCACACACCCACATACACACTCACACACACACACACACACACACACACACACACACACACACACACGCACGCACACTTAAACGCACAATCAAAGAAATATTCACTCACATAACAAATAGGTACATTGATAGTTATAATCATCCTCATGCACAACAAATTCTTCACAGAAACATATAATATAATATAGTGTAATATGTTATAGTATAATATAATATGATATAATAGAATATAATATAATGATAATAGAATTTTCAAAAATTTCATAACAAGTCCTTAATGTTATCTACCTACTTTAAATTTTTGATCTCATAAAATTGTTAATTTATTTTTAGGCAAATAAGTTAATTTAATCTAATGTAATAATAATTTAAAAATTTAAAAAAGTTTACTTCATTTTCTAGTGCCTGTATACACATTGATATGTACATTAAGGGGATCACTGTGGCCTGTAACACAGTTATAACTAATTAGCATAGGCCACAGGGCCTCTATTTTTCTAGTGTCTGTAATTTGGTACCAATAAACAATTATTATTATATCTCTGTTTAAATTCTCGGGACTACAGAGTCCCGGTCCTTTGAGAGGCGTGCATCGGGCCGTGGCCAAGATGTAGAGGCCCTTTTTAGAGAACTTTAATATGGTGTGGGATACACATGGCGGATACCATCGCCGACCGCACAATATGATACATCCGGCGATGGTCCCCGCCATGTGCAAGACTATTGGAGTGCAGATCTATGTCATGCGATGGAAACAAAGGTCATGGGCTATGAGGCTGAATATTGGGTGGGGTTGGGTAACTGGGCTATTGAAGGAGACTAACGGACGCCTGCCATTACAACCAAGTCTCATAATTGTTTGGTGGCAGGCGGTGACTCGCCGACTCATTTCATGGGCCCCCTGAAACGGCCGCACGCACGGAGCGACAAAGGGGGCAACATTTGGTGAGTGGCTAGGGTGGAGGGGTGCCCCTGGACTTTAAACCGAAGCCAACTTGCCACTTACTGACGGGCACGTCCACCCTCGAGCTGTCATAGCTCTCGCGACTCCACTCTGCCCGGCCGGCAAAGGCAAGGCAGAGGTGGGGGAACTGTTCCTCGTCAGATCTCACTCCGGCGCCGGAGATAAGGAACAGGGTCTTCCCCCGGGAGTATTTCAGGTCCGTGGGAACGCTACCTCCCAACAGCTCGCCACAAGCTGCCCTGCGGGCTTATTATTATTATTATTATTGTATCTCTGTTTAAATTCTCGGGACTACAGAGTCCCGGTCCTTTGAGAGGCGTGCATCGGGCCGTGGCCAAGATGTAGAGGCCCTTTTTAGAGAACTTTAATATGGTGTGGGATACACATGACGGATACCATCGCCGACCGCACAATAAGATACACCCGGCGATGGTCCCCGCCATGTGCAAGACTATTGGAGTGCAGATCTATGTCATGCGATGGAAACAAAGGTCATGGGCTATGAGGCTGAATATTGGGTGGGGTTGGGTAACTGGGCTATTGAAGGAGACTAACGGACGCCTGCCATTACAACCAAGTCTCATAATTGTTTGGTGGCAGGCGGTGACTCGCCGACTCATTTCATGGGCCCCCTGAAACGGCCGCACGCACGGAGCGACAAAGGGGGCAACATTTGGTGAGTGGCTAGGGTGGAGGGGTGCCCCTGGACTTTAAACCGAAGCCAACTTGCCACTTACTGACGGGCACGTCCACCCTCGAGCTGTCATAGCTCTCGCGACTCCACTCTGCCCGGCCGGCGAAGGCAAGGCAGAGGTGGGGGAACTGTTCCTCGTCAGACTTCACTCCGGCGCCGGAGATGAGGAACAGGGTCTTCCCCCGGGAGTACTTCAGGTCCGTGGGAACGCTACCTCCCAACAGCTCGCCACAAGCTGCCCTGATTATTATTATTATATGTTCATGGTTTGTACATGTTCTTTGTAAGGCCCTTATTATTATTATTATTATTATTATTATTATTATTATTATATGTTCATGGTTTGTACATGTTCTTTGTAAGGCCCATGTACCCTAGCAAGGCCAACGGTCAAATTTTTGATTGGCCTTATAAGGAACCATCGGCCTTCCTGGGAACACTACCAATATTTTAACTTAAATCGAGGGAAAACTATTTTTTTTTCTTTAGTACCATAAACATATCCTTATACGACAATTCACAGTGAAAAAATATGAAATAATAATAGGTTATCTAACTAAAAACTTACGTTTTGCTGTGCGCGCGAATAACAATTGTAACGTCGACGACCGAAGTCTACGAAGCGTGAGATCGCACTGCCACAATAGCGGCGCGAGCGACTCGCCGCCGCATCTGTGGCCTTGAGTTTGATGGATCTTAGTGTATAGCCGAAGGAATATGTGTTTACATGTCAATAACTACGACTTTTTGATAGTTGGCCTTCAAAGGAGCGTGGCCTTCCATGGTCCACCCACCTTATTACTACATTTAGGCATTTTCTGCAAGTGGGCTTTAGTTACTTAGCCCACCATTCATTCTCATTCAGAGGAGACCTCAACAGAGGCCACCAAAAAAATTTAAATCGAGGGTTCGCCCACCACCGGGACCTACACCCTCCGCTGAACCTCGAATCTGCGAATAGTGACGCCTGATACAATTAAATATTTACCAAAAAAATGTAAGCAAAGCATAGAAGCATAAGAAAATATCCGGGGGACCTGACAAGTGACTATGAAGTATTAAAACTAAATAGAAAACGCTTAATTTTAAGATAAGCACTAAAAGACAATTAATATTGTGCAATAAAGAATAAGAATAAGAAATATTACAAGTGGATAGAACTCCTATCCCTAACTTATAACTATGTTTGTGAGCATCAGCACAGGTTTCTCAAAATTGTACAAAAATCGCTGATTGCTTGTCAAATTCGTAATACGTAAAATGAATTTCAAAGGAACTTTGGTATTTCGAGGCGAATATTGTACGACTTTCACTATCGCATTGCTTCGTCTTTGCTATTGCAAATTAGGTAATCAGGGGGCTGTAGATACGTATACAAAACTGGAAAACAATGTAAACTGCACCGCGTCAGCTGCCGTCCATTTTGATGGAGTTCAAAGATTGACACGGTCAATAACGAGGCTGACTTATTGAGACATACTCGTAGTGCCTTTATTTACGACCACAGAGGAGGGATACAGTGAATAAAGTAGGTACGCGCGTTAAATAAAATATACAAACATATTGTTATTCCTAGAGAGGTAGGCAGATAAGTATTCAACATAGGCTGTCAAATTTCGTGTTCAATTTACGGGGCATTACACCCGTGCGAAGGCGGGGCGGGTAGTTATATGTACATAATTATTATAGAATTATCATCATCATCATTTCCAGCCCTGAGAAGTCCACTGTTGGACATAGGCCTCCCCCAACAACCTCCACTCCGATCGATCGGAAGCAGCCTGCATCCAACCGACGCCCGCGATCTTGACCAGGTCGTCCGTCCACCTCGCGGGTGGCCTTCCCACGCGGCGTTTGCCGATACGTGGTATCCACTCTAGAAATTTCCGACTCCATCGGCCGTCAGTTCTTCGAGCTATGTGCCCTGCCCATTACCACTTCAGCTTACTGGACCGTTGAGCATAGAATTATATTATTGTTAAAATCAATATATCTATTCAAAAAACCGCATCAATATCCGTTGCGCAGTTTTAAAAATCTAAGCATACATAGGTTCAAGGGCGTCGCCAAGGGGGGGCAGGGAGGGGCAGCTGCCCCCCCCTAGAGATTCTAAAAAAGTTGCCAAATATAATACAACCAAAGTCCTAAGTCTTTGAGTTGATTTGCTTGAAGTTCAAGCCTTGAACAATCATTCCCGTACGTCGAAAATCGAATTCAAACTCCTTTTTATTTTATTTTTCTAATAAATGTTATTATAACTCATTTACAAGTTTTTTATTGCATAGTCAAGAGCTCGTGCTCGTGTAGCTTTACACATTAGACTCTGTACTGTCACAGAATATATATGTATATAGTATTAAGATACTGTTGTTATTACAATCGCTGTAGATGTAAGGCTCGTAGTAAAAGTGAAAAGTTTCATGTGCTGTCGACTTTACCTACAATTCATACCTACTTTTCTCATTCATAGAGAATGAGAAAAGTATGAATTGTAGTAGGTAAAGTCAACTTGCCCCCCCCTGCGCCATCGGCTGGCGACGCCCTTGCATAGGTTTACCCACTGAATTAACTCCAGTTTACCTTTTTAGCATTGACTCAGCTGTTTTTCGACTACAGGGCCGTGTCAGCCAGGCACGGGTTGTAACGAGTTTGCATTTTATTAGCGGAATATTTACGAGATTTTACTGTAAATTCAGACAAAATAATAATTTCAGTTTTAATAATCTTGACACGGGCGTTCCAGTCACGGGCATGTATGTAAGTACCTACCACTGATTTAACGAGTATTCCATGTACGGATTTTAATATTGTAACATTGTCATTGTCTCTTAGCTATACCCGAAGAGGGTTCGCATCAGGCAGGCAACCGAGCGTAAAACAAACGCCAAATCCTTGGCATTATGAGTTTCGAAAGAAACCCCATAAATAGTGAGATAAGGGCAGGAAAATTATGATGAGGTACAATTTTTTTTTTTGTTTAGTTTATCCCGAAGGTAAGGCAAGGGGAACTAAGCCCATACAGCCATTGTCTTTAGTAAATGATTTCTGAATTTATTATGGATGATAATGATGATGATGAATGGAAACGTCGGAAAAATCCTCAAGAACAAGTGTAAAGTTAGTCAAAATGAAAAATAATAGCAGAAACAACTTACATGGGCCCATGAAGATATCGTATTTCGGCTAAAGTTTTACTCAGCTTACCTGCGTATAAAACCATGCACACGCACTAGATTCACATCACAAGTAATCAAAATATAACTTATCTAACAGAAAACATCACTTTACGGACACATGCACGGACGCATACAAATAATTTTTTATCACAAGAAAATTACACCTGTACCCTTCCAGCTTTTCCCGCCGAAATCCTGATGTACTAAAAATTAACTAAAATTTTCTTAGTAAGTACCTATCTACCTATAAGTAGGTTAGTATTTATATTACTACTAGTCGCTTGGTGCCGGCAGTAGAGTTTGTACCACCCCTGCCTGCCCGTGGGTATTTCCGGGAAGTGGGCAGCAGCGCCTCCCGTACTGACAACATGGTCCGAAAATCACACTGCGGTCACCAACCCGCCTGCCAAACCCCCCTGTGGCAGTAGCCTTGTGGCGTGCCCTGGGGGAGGCCTATGTCCAGCAGTGGACTGCAATATGCTGAAGAAGAAGAATATTACTTTTTAAGTTATATAAACCTAACCAAAACCGGCATGTGTGCTCATTCCTACTTAATGACTGTTCCTGCAACTGAGTGTGAGTAGGTATATCAAGAGGTGTCAGTGTTCTTAATAGCAGTACATTTGGGAGCGCAGTCACAGCGCAGGTGTAGTTAAATACAGTGGAGTGGATGTATTGTATCTCCGAATGCTATATTTCATATTATAGGCCAGGAGGTATTGCGCTAAATGACAACGTTTTTACGTTTAAACGGAATATTTAAGGTTATTGTTTAGCTTTGATTTGGCCGTATCAAAAATGTTCGTTTGACAGCGTAGAAGACATTTTCAACGCTAAAAGAAGCTTTAAACGTAGTCGCGTTACGAAATACGTTCAACAATAGCGAAATTGTCTCCTGGAGGCTGCGCAGTTTTGAATAAAATTATAACACAAAATCTGGACAAGTCAACTCTCGTGCTTTGAGTCTATGTGCATTGTTAAACAGATTTTATCAAGGAGGTGTCTTGGCTCATTCTATTTGCGAATTTGACATTTCTAAGTATACAACTGATATTATAAATTTGAAAGTAACTTTATTTGTTACCTCTTCACTCATTATTTACTCAACCAATAGATATTTTGTATAATATATATATATATATATACAGGATGATTTTTGGTCGTCAACGTTTCCGAAAACTATGGAATCTCCTCATCATCACGATCATTTTTCTCCATGGAAGCATACCTGGGAAGTGTCTGGTTTCCAAAATATTAGGGTCCAAAGTTAGGTAAATAGACTGCGTTTTTCTGCATAAATGCACATAGACGCGCGTAGCAGGATTTTTTCACGAAAAATAATTAATATCTGTCTATAAAAAAACTAACATAAACACTAGACACTATAAATTTCGCACGATCAAGGAATTAATTTTTTTTTTTCCAAAAAAAAAATTTTTTTGTCCCAGCATTTTTTTTTGGCATAAACTTACTTTATTTGATGTATAGAGTACGTACCCTTCGTTAAAGGTGGCCACAAAAAAACACCCTGTATATATTGAAGGAAGATTTTGGGACTTTGGGAGTACCGAAAAAGAAATTGGCTAGGTACATTTAGTAGCCCACGCAGACGAAGTGGCGGGCAACGGCTAGTTGTTCATAAACCTATCCACTTCTATAGGATCATATTACAAAACTTTTTAGTAGTAGGTAATATACCTGGGTCAGTTTACGGTCTCATTGAAAATTTAAATCGCTTGACCGATACGGAGTTAAATCGAGTTTAGCAAGTCAGAGGACGATTCTCGCGGCCGCATACAAACAAGAAGGTACTAAGTAAACATTCAACTTTGAATATATCAATTCAGAATAACCCAAAAGAAGCGCTCAATCGTAAATAAACTTCGTGATCAATTTCAAAATAAAGCGGATCTGTATTTACCAAATTTGTTGATAATGAATCAACAAAGGGTGGAAAAAGGAAGACCTCGCCGGACCAAAGACAAATTGTAGAGAACGGCAACGTCAAGAATAGGTACCCTAAACCATTATTCCTCTATGTCTAAACCGACGTATTTTACTATTATTATTTTTTTTATTTAAAAAATATCATGAAAGACGAAGCGGAAGAGGTAAGACAGGACCGTAGCAAATCGAGTTAGTGATCTTTGCCTACCTTTCTGAGAAAGAGGAGTCATTTTTATGTATTAAATTCGACAACCGATTTGTGTACTTGATTGTGACCGGATTCAAATCCTGATAAGTGCAAACATTGGTTATCATACCAATGTTTGCACTTACCAGGATTTGAATCATACGACATTTATTTTCGAGTCATATTTAAATACTAATATGCAAATTTAGAGTGGATACCACGTATCGGCAAACGCAGCGTGGGAAGGCCACCGAGCGAGGTGGATGGACGACCTGGCCAAGATCGCGGGCGTTGGTTGGATGCAGGCTGCTTCCGACAGGTCGGAGAGGAGGTTGTTGGGAGACCTATATCCAACAGTGGACTTCTCAGGGCTATAAATGATGATGCAAATTTAGAAAATAACTATAATCAACGTTTTCAGTTGAGATTAAATCCATACAGCTCCTTGTGTATAATGAACTCAACACATTGAGGTTAATTACATTGACGGATTTCATACAGAACACGCTATACAGACACACTATAGCATTTAATTCGTTCTACGTGAGAGGAAACAAAGTTTATCTTGCAGGTCTAGACAGTTTACGTTACTTCGGGTACCTTGCCTAGAAACGTAATGTAAGAAAATAATAGAAGCCCTATACCTATAGGTACATACATATACAGAGTGTGTGTGTCAGTCAGGCAAATACTGAACAATTACCATTATTTTGAGTCATACGACAGTGTCATTCATTACTCGCAGGAAACGCATTTTTAATTTGATTACATATCCGCAATGTTTGCTTTCCGCGCCATTAGGGTATATGCACTTATTTTTTTTATGATTTTAAATAATTATTTACATGACTACAAATATGTAAACAAATATGAGCATCATAAAAAAATACGCAGCTGTGTTCCGGAAATGTTGGGTTATAGAAGAAATCCCACAGCCACGTTTACCATCGACTCTTGCGACATGTACGACTTTCCGTGCAGCTGATGTATTCCAATACTCGTAAAGCCCAGCATCAGCACAGCAAATCTATAAAATATCTCTACTTAGGTACTCCCAATTTCTTCATATTAGTCTATTTTCTATTGCATTCTTCTACACAACAAACAACCCTCTATACCATAGCTAAATTAAATTCAAACTGACAACACTCTTTTTACGTCTTGTCAAATAAGTCAGTATGTTTGACTTACAGTGAATACTCGAGTTTATGAAAATTGCGGTAAACCGTAGAGGGCGGGGGTATATCCAGGAGAGGGGCGTTTATAATGGAGCATTATGGGCTGAGGTGTGTTATGTTTACAACCTTAAGAACACAAGTTATAAGCTTCTATAATTTTAAACCCAGCATGGACTACTGTTTGGGGATAGCTACATTATCTTTAGGCTAATTACCTGATATCCTCTGAGGGAGGCTTTCGTTCAGCAGTGGACTGCAATAGGCTACGAGATGAGATGACCTGATTTCCAGTTCTGATACGGTGCTAGTAATGCTTCACTAGAATACATCAGCTGCATCGCCTTCCATGTATGTCGTGAAAGTCGACTAAGGATCTAAGCCGTTCTCCTGGGTGATAAAGCAACTTGTCACTGAACTTTTATATCTGGCCTAATTATGCTAAACTTGTAGCATTCTTAATCGTGATTCTGCAGTTCCGGATTAATCTTATAATAGAGAAAATTGTACAGTAGCTGCGTTGCTATGGCAAATACGAATTTCAACAGTAGATTACACAACGGTGGATCAGTATGAATAATAATTAATGTAATATTTTAGATGATGATGATGATCTCCGACCGTATTTCGGCCAAGGCGACCAATCTCTACGGAGATTGGCCTGGTACGCAGGAGTTATTGTAGTGCGCAAGTGTGTGTGCAAACACAGATGCACTCTCTATTCCGTTACTCTCATAGTCCAATGGGACGCAAAGCCGACACGACCGGAGAGAGATCAGGCGCAGGACCAACAGTTTACGTGCTTTCCGAGGTACGAGCTAAGTGACAATTTTACTTTTTATTTTTAAAATCTGTACATGAAATAAATTCATTGGTACAGGCCCGTGACTGGGATCGAATTTACGTCTCCCGCTTGGAAGGTGCACGTCTTAACCACTGGGCTGTCACCGCTTTAAGATATAATAAGATATTTAAGATATTAATAAGCATAAAACCGTGTTTACTACTTGGCATTTATTTATTAACAAAATTAATTGAAATAGTCATCACCCTTTTTTGCTCCATAGGTAAAAATAGGGATTAATCATTATATCTCGGATTACGAATTCTCTTGCATTGTACCACACAATCACCGGTGGGAGCTTATCCAACTTCAAGTGAAAGGATTAATAATACATAAATTAATTTAAACTTACGTGAGTGACGCTAGCCGACGCCATTTCATTACATATTAGTTGCTATATGTGCTTGGACTTTAAACTTGAAGACGCGACGCAACTCGAAAATGATGCAAAATGCTAGTCATGGAAATGTATACAAAATCTGTTAAGTTAATTATAAATGGCGGGGAATATGCAAGACACATCTGAAACCTCCGTCCATGATTATGTGAATTAGTTTATGTTATCTCCTCAACTGTCGATGCGCTAAATTGCCATACCCCGTTGACTATCGCACGTCCGTCGCTCGACAGTCAACGGGCGACGAAAGCGGTCGGACGGTTTTTCCTTGATTTCTAGCTATATATGTAATAAAACTATTTACTAAATTTCCTATTCAATTATGTAGAGTTTAGGTCAAAAAGGAGTATTAAAAATAAACACTCTTGAGTCAAACTAACATTTCTTAGATTCTTGGACACGAACACTTCTCAGGTCAAATTATTTATTTTATTTATTTATTTCATACCTTACTTCTATCTTTACAGGTTTAACCTACCACGACAGAGTAGCAACTTTATATTTAAGTGTAACATACGATGTACATAGTTATTTTTGTAAATTCATTCAAAGTACAATGGAATAGGTCAGTAATATCCGCAACTTTATTGAGCGTATGCATCGTGCGCGTCATTAGTGCTTTGTTTACTAGATTGGTCCTGCCGCGTACCACGGTAAATAGCCGCGGTCGCCGTCGTCTACCTACGTAGTTATCGGGGACACATAGATAGCAATTTCCCAATACTTCGGCATTTGATATTTTTCTATTTAACACCTTAAATATACAGGGTGATTTTTGGTCGTCAACGTTCCCGAAAACTACGGAATCTCCTTATCATCACGATGATTTTTCTCCATGGAAGCATACCTGGGAAGTGTCTGGTTTCCAAAATATTAGGGTCCAAAGTTGAGTAAATAGACTGCGTTTTTCTGCATAAATGCACATAGACGCGCGTAGCAGGATTTTTTCACGAAAAATAATTAATATCTGTCTATAAAAAAACTAACATAAACACTAGACACTATAAATTTCGCACGATCAAGGAATTTAAAATAAAATAAAAAAATTCCCAGCATTTTTTTTGGCATAAACTTACTTTATTTCATGTATAGAATACGTACCCTTCGTTAAAGGTGGCCACAAAAAAACACCCTGTATACAAAGCGAGCGCCATTTCCCTTCGTACTCTCAATTCATTGTACCCTACCATAACCAAATTTAGCGTGCACTTTATTATATTGTAACAATAGTAAACAATGCGAGCTTATACATACTTGTACACAGCCTATTGCAATCCACTGCTGGCCGTAGGACACCTCAGGGTACGACGACGTAACGACGCCATAAGCCTACTGCTATAAGGGGCTTTAGCCTATGTTCACCACGCTTTTATACACGTCCAGGTGTTAAATAGATATAAGTAAAGTTTGTTGTGATTATAAATTCGCTTTGTGCAGTAATTTTGTGTTTATAATAAACTAGATATGTACCCTGAAATATAATAATTGCCTAATCTATTTGTCACTAATCACTGGACCCGATATTTAAACGAGGCTGTGATATATCCTTTATAATCTTGCAGTTGTGGAACACAGCCATGTGTATATGTCTATATAATGTATATGTGTAGAAATCAAAGTGAGGTATCTTATCCATGACACTACAATTACCTATATATAGATATACCTACTTAAATAGTCTACGTGAATGTTAAGTCTGGATAGGTACAATATTAAATGTTTTTACATATATGAGTAGAAAAGGAGTAAGCAACCATGAATACCAAAAACTACCCCCCATTCATGCCAACCGAAAAAAATAATTAAGTATTTATTTCTCAACAAGAGTTATTTCTCGACGCAGGCACTTAACGATTTTTAAAAAGCGGAGCCAAATTGACTTCCTGTTGACAATAAAAAAGTTTGGTTCTTAAAATATTTCCGGCAGAGTTATATTAATTTCGGAGTCGTTTTCCTTCAATTTCTGCTACTGACAGAAATAAAAAAAAATGATTTTGAGAGTTTTTTCCAATTCTAATCTAACCCTTTCGAATTACAATGATAATCGAAGAAAGGCAATACTATTTGACACTCTGAATTTTAACCTAGAAGAGATTCTGCTAGTTACCGAAAATTTAATACAAAGCTTAACTGCGGGCAACGATCAAACATAGTTTTTTAAGGAGAACTTGAACATTTTAATTGATGGATCTAACCTTTACTTTATTATTTTATTTTATTAGACCATGTTCGATCCACAATTATTTTGAACTAGTGGACGCCAGCGACTCCGTCCGCGTGGACTACAGAAAAAAAAAACATTTTCCCGGGATAAAAAGTAGCCTATATGTTAAGTGGGACCTGTCACAACATATTCCTGAAAACTGCATCGAAATCGGTTCAGCCGTTTCTGAGATTAGCGTGCACAAATGCACAGACAAACCGACAGACCAAAATTCCAAAAATCATTGTTTTGGGTACTATTGCATTGTTAAAGGTATTCTATAATATTTTTTCTTATATATCTTCCATGTACAGACAGCGATTCGTTACATTTTTATTATATGTATAGATAGAAGATTGGTTATTTTAACTCCGTAGTTGTTTCCAATTAATCTATGAAGACAGTCATTTCAGGGCAGATGTTTCTTTAACAATATAAATAGCGTTCCATTTTCCCTAACCAAATGTTCCCATAAAGATATTTCAATAAAAATATATAAAATCTATATTCAGCTGTTGTCAATATTCGCTCAATTTGAACCCCGCACCCCGAGGCTACACTTTCCGCGATCTGTAACGTCTCGTGTACACATCGTATTCTATATATTTGAAAATTCAAATTCATGCTGAGTTCTTACAATAGGTTTTTTGTTATTTTCCTGTGCTGATCCGGGGCTTCACTAAAATTCACCAGCTGCATCTCCTTCCACGCATATCGCAAGAGTCGAGTATGGAAATCAGGCAATTCTTGATCATTTACATCCTGTCCACGCTATTATAAATGTGGCTGTGGGATGTCTTTTATAATCTTCTGGCTACCCCATTTTGGAAACAGAACCGTGGCTATATGTCGTCGTCGTCAGCCTATTGCAGTCCACGGCTGGACGTAGGCTTCCCCCAAAGCAAGCCACAAGGCTCGATCTCCCGTTTTGCCATCCAACCACTACCACTATCTACTCGTATATTATACAGGCTGATTTTTGATTGTCAACGTTCCCTACGGAATCTCCTCATCATCACGATCATTTTTCTCCATGGAAGCATACCTGGGAAGTGCCTGGTTCTCAAGATATTAGGGTCCAAAGTTGAGTAAATAGACTGCGTTTTTCTGCATAAATGCACATAGTCGCACGTAGCAGGATTTTATCACGAGAAATAATTAATATCTGTCTATTAAAAAACTAGCATAAACACTGGACACTATAAATTTCGCCCGATGAAGTAATTAAATATATATATATTTTTTAATTACATTGTTTCCCAGCATTTTTTTGGCATAAACTTAAGGGTGGCAACAAAAAAACATTCTGTATATACCAGTGTTTATATGTAAGTACATATAAGTATAAGTATTATTTTTCTTTTATAATTTAATAATAAATATGCCATAGAAATAATTTTACAATTTTCGCTATTGTATTGCCACCGATTTGCAATTGCAATACACGTAATAACGTATACGTACCAACCAATGGTTCAATAATCAACCTTCAATAAGGCTACAACCAGTAAAATCAACAGAAATCCAACGCACACACACAACCCTCGCTTTTCATTGGTCGACACGACTGCTATGATGTAGCATGCGATCCATCAGCCGCTGATTACCTGTCAGTGCCCGCTTTGTGTGACCATCCTGTATGGCAACGCTGAAAAAACTTAATAGATTTTTGTACGCCTTTCCACAATTATTTGGGTAAAGTGTAAACAATGATTTAACATTATTTACATTTTCGACTCGTCGTCGTCCCAAATAGAATATATGTTAAGTAGCTGCTGGCATTTGTACCCGTATGATGAATTTAGTAAGAGCGAGATGTCTCACTTTTAAACGTTAATTCCACAGAGCTAAGTAATAACCAGACAAGGCAAGTGTAAAAAGTAAAGTACTTGGTGTGTAAAAAGGGATTGCAAACCACTTCTATCAGCCCTAATTCATTCAGTCCTGGCTCGAGAACGAGTGTCTATCTAATTCTGAAGTCTATTTTTTACATGCAAAGTACATACATTTAGTTTAACTAGTTATTAGTAACTCTGTGAATTTGACGTTAAAAAGTAAGACATCTCGCTCTCACCAAATTCATCATACCGGTGCTGGTTTCTCATTACGACTGGATTTCCTGTTCGTGATCATGAGTAATTAGATTCATCACGACTAAATTTGCATTTGACTGTGACCACAAGTTGCTAGATTCGAGGGTCATTGGAGGATGTAGACTGTACGGCCCGGTGATGTGCAGACACCACTTGAAGATATCTGCTAGTTACCTCTATTTAAGTCATAGAATAATGAGATTCAGATTCAGATAAAACAAACATTCGGTAGTAAATTTCAAAATTTTGTATAAATTGGTCCGGACTGCGGCATAATACGATACCGAACTACCACAGTTTTTACTAAGCCTTTGTCTGCTATTTGCTTGCTCCAAACTTATATCGGGACATAGTGATGAGTTACTAGATGATTGAGACAACATACTAACTTAATATTATTATAAAATTATTATTAATAAGGTTTCTATGTTTTTACCCTGTTTGTCTTGTTTCATTGTTGTGATTGTATCTGTATGTGTACAGTGGTTAAGACGTGCACCTTCCAAGCGGGAGGCGTGTGTTCGATCCCAGTTCGGGCCTATACCAATGAATTTATTTAATGTACATTTTAATGTTGCAAAATTGTCACTTAGCTTGTGCCTCGGAAAGCACGTAAAACCGTTGGTCCTGCGCCTGATCTCTCTCCGGTCGTATCGGCTTTCCGTCCCATCGGACTATGAGAGTAACGGAATAGAGAGTGCATCTGCGTTTGCGCACATACTTGTGCACTATAATATCTCCTGCGTACCTGGCCAATCTCCGTAGAGATTGGTCGCCTTCACCGAAATACGATCGAAGATCATCATCATGTGTACCTAATGCTCAAGTAAGAACCTTTCTATATAAATAGCTAGCACGACCTTAAGGAATCTAGAATCTGTGGCTGAAGAATCCCCATCGTGATCTTGCAGCTCTGCTTACCCCATTTTGAGAAGCCGTGTGTATACCTATGCATGTAAATTTTGCATGGTAGAAAACGTGTAGAAAACTAACCAACTACAAACACTTTATGCACTGTAACGCTAGCGACTCGCAAGCAACGCCCACAGCATGAATTTGGTGAGAGCGAGATATCTCACATAGTTCACAGAGCTTTATAATAACTAGACAAAAGACTTAAGTAGTACATACTTTGCGTGTAAAACGAAGTTGGGAATTAGAATAGAAACTCGTACTCTAGCTAAAACTGTATGAATTTGCCCTGAAAGAAGTGCTTTGCAATCCCTTTTTACACGTAAAGTACATGTCTAATCATTACATAGCTCTGTGAATTTGTCGCGTAAATGTGAGCCATCTCGCTCTCACCGAGTTCATGCTGAGGGCCCTGGACGCGCTTAATCTCTGAGATATGACGGATATGACAGTATGACGAAAGCGTTACGGACTATACGGTTCGTGCTTGCCCCACTGGCTGTTGATAGAAAACACTAGTGTATTCACTTTAATACTGCTTTCAATAGCTACCGGCGACCTACTTCCTTAAATGAATAAATCCTACTTTGCTCATAGTATGGTCTCGAAGTAGGTAGATACCTACTTACTTTTGCACTGTTTGTATAATTCTACATGTAATCAAAGTGGGATATCTGTTTGTAAAAAATATAAGTTATTCGACTATCCATGAAAACATCATACCTACATCAGCTTTTTCTAATTATGTTGTCATAAAAACGGTTTTTATAAAGTTTACACGGATGAAGTCGCGGACGAAAACCTAGGCAATTATAAATTAGGTATGAACCTATATCTTTTTGATCAAATACAATTTAACTTTCTCCCAGGGCTTGGAAACATTTTCCATTGGATTCATTACCGGTCACTAAATTATTGTGTATATGTCCCAAAAGCGGCGGTAAACTCACCCTTACCACGTGGGACTTAATAGGCTAAATGGCGCAAATTTTGCTGTCATTTGCACACTTTTTTCCCACCTTAATAATGATAAAGGTTGTGTAATGTATGTATGTAGGTAAATTTTTTGTTTGCTGACGAAAGCTTCGTAATAAAAGCTAGTTGTATGTCGAGCAAACCCGCTGGCATACAACTAGCTTTACTAAATAAACAAATAATAAGTTATTAACATCTGTCGTCTGTTCATTAACTTCATCATTAGCCTCAGCTTTGTGTAGAGTAGTCGCGAATACAGAGACAAAGTACCTAATATTGTAGCATTAGTTATTTGGAATTTTGGTTACCAATAAGGTAGGTAAAAGCACATTATCTAAAGGTTAGACAAGTTGTATGGACATTGTGCGTTTTGGATCAGTTTTATTCTCTCTATTTAAATAGTGGTTACATAAATAAAATACATAAATAAAAATCACGCCTCTTTCCCGGAGGGGCAGAGATCACGGATCTCCATTTGCTACCTTAGAGTGACGTTATAGTTTGCTAGTGGTTATAGGACCTGTATATACTTATTCAAGACTAGTGGACGCCTGCGACTCCGTCCGCGTGGACTACAGAAAAAAAATCGAAATTATCCAGAATAAAAACATTTTCCCGGGATAAAAACTATATGTTAAGTGGGACCTGTCACAATATATTCCTGAAAACTGCATCGAAATCGTTTCCGCCGTTTCTGAGATTAGCGTGCACAAACTCACAGACAAACAGACAAAAATTCCAAAAATCATTGTTTTGGGTACTATTGCGTTGATAAAGGTATTCTATAATATTTTTTTCTTATATATCTTCCATGTACAGACAGCGATCCGTTACATTTTTATTATATGTATAGATCAAGTCTATTATTTTTCACAATACTATTTCTACCAACAATAATTACTTATACAGGATGTTTTTTTGTGGCCACCTTTAACGAAGGGTACGTATTCTATACATGAAATAAAGTAAGTTTATGCCAAAAAAAATGCTGGGATATTTTTTTTTTTTAATTTAAATTCCTTGATTGTGCGAAATTTATAGTGTCTAGTGTTTATGTTAGTTTTTTTATAGACAGATATTAATTATTTTTCGTGAAAAAATCCTGCTACGCGCGTCTATGTGCATTTATGCAGAAAAACGCAGTCTATTTACTCAACTTTGGACTCAAATATTTTGGAAACCAGACACTTCCCAGGTATGCTTCCATGGAGAAAAATGATCGTGATGATGAGGAGATTCCGTAGTTTTCGGTAACGTTGACGACCAAAAATCATCCTGTATTGCAAGCAGAGAACAGATTACAGAATGCCACTAGTAAATTATTTAAATGAATATTCATACACACGAGAGGTAGACACAAGCAATATAAAAACCTAATGTTTTTAACCGACTCCAAAAAAGGAGGATATTTCTCAATTCGACCGTATACCTTTATATTTTTGGAAAACATATTGACTTCTCTACACTCACAATGCTCTGTATGTATTTTCTGAATTATTAAGGCAGCATCACGGTCGTTAGCGTCCACTGCACCTCTGTCTTTGTACAACACGACCTGCTTTCTGACAGCTAGAACTGCATATTTCGTGTAATTTTAGATACCTATTTAAGAATGGAGACCGCGCCTCGGCAAGCGTAGCGTTGGGCACCCTCCGGCCAGATGGACCGATGGCTTAAAGAGGACGGCTTGTAGTGACTGGATGACAAAAATGGCAAAAACGCCATGTGGCGTACACTGGGGGAGGCCTACGTCTAGCAGTAGACTGCAAGATGCTGACGACGACGACGATTTAAGATGCTGAAAACTGCCGATGTTTTAAACTGCCAAGGTTTTAAATTGTAATAATGCATTTTGTTAACTAAGTAAAATATTTGCATGCCCGATTATTGGCGAAACATACGAGTACATGGAGTACATACATCATTATAATCACGCCTTTACCCCTTACGGGGTAGGCAGAGTACCAAGGGTCGATAGAACCACATGGTGCCACTTCTGACCAATTTTGAGGATATAGTTGAGATGTACTAGTTCGGTTCATAGTGACAGGTGGTCAACCCATCGCCTACAAAACACCAAGACCCTCTTGTGTGGCGAAACATGCCTCTGATTTAATCGATAAATAACAACTTTTTTGTATGCACCATGCTTTGAGCATATAGGTAAATAACCGTTCAAAGGCAGATTAATCACAAAGACCTGAAATATTATAAGAGAGCTTAAATCTGTCTACTAACATTAAGGCTAGCAGAGACTCAAGACCATACTCAAAACGTTTCAGCACATTGACAGTAACCTCTCTGTAAGGCGATGTGCTAGCAACTTGTCAGTGATCTTTTACATCTGGCTCACTTATGCCAAACGTAACTGATCCCCTTTGTGATCAGCCTTGTATAAAAAACAAGCAAACTATAAATAATATCCACCTTTACTTTTTTTTACCAGACGTCCCTAAAGATAAAAATAAAGTAAAACTCAATAGATTTGGCTAGTTCCTATCAAAGTTTGGAACTACATTAAAGAACCACGGGTACTTTCCATAATAGGGGGAGAACTAGAACCTGTTTATAAAGGTCGTCGCCTACAGTTTACATACGTAACTGTTGTCTAGCGAATCTCGTGTAGTTCCCAACTAATATAACTTTGCTTGCCTGGGGCTATTGGCAAAAACAATATAAGTAACATGGTAAAAGACAGGGGGGGTTCCGTAAATATTTGCAAATTATCCAATGTCCCTCTTTTTCCATAGATTTATCATCATACACATATCAGCCTATATTGTAGTCCACTGCTGGACGTAGGCCTCCCCCAGGGCACGCCACAACGCTACTACCTTAGGACTCATAGGAGGCTTTTGCCAATAGTCACCACGCTGGACAGGCGGTTGGTGATCGTAGTGTGATTTTCGGTCTATGATGTCATTTTTTTACTGCGTGCTACTGTATTACCACGTGGAGGCCGTTATTATAGATAGATAGATAGATACTTATGGTGTTATTACAAAAGAGCGCCTAAAGTTAGACTCGTTTCAAATATGACATTTGACAGCAAAATGTATGGCATATCTGCCAAATTTAGGACATGTTTAGCTTAAAATGTTTAAAAATTTTTTTGATAACACGGTTAGTATTTTGAAAATACACATAGGTAAGTACACACACAAACACTAAGTATTGGTAGTAGATACCTTCTTTACAAAAACCTAGTCCTCTTTTAGGGCCGGATCATGAATCCTATGGAACCCCAAAATAACTTTTTACGCCAATGTTCCCCATAAATGTTGATAGTTTTTGATAAAGGTTTTTTATATGTTGACGTTTTTTGTCGTTTTCGGTGAAAGACGCTAGGCGGTCAGTTTAGTATGTGATATAAATAACTTTGTGAGTTGCGGCTTTTGTTAGAGTTTTTTAATCCTCGACGAAACATTATTTTTGTAGTTTACTGTTTTTTTTATAAATAACATCGATGTTAGTGGTTTCGGAGTAGCAGTTACGAGTATTTAGGGTATTGCATACTAGCATTGAGGAATAAGATGTCATAGAGTGCTAATGTCCTACTAACTGCCTCGATGCACCATGAGACTTTCCGGCACCATGGGACTCACAATTGTACAGTAATGTACTACATTACTAATGTACTGTACTCTATGATACTAGCTACTGGAATCTGGTTTCTAACTGTGGTTGTCTAGATCTAAATTATGAATCGTCAGATTCGAGGGTCAGCGAAGGGTCTAGCTAGGTGAAATTCAGAAAAGTAACGCACGATACAATTCAATATATTGTTGTATTCTATTTCGTGTGCTTATGAAAACAAAACATACATAGGTATACTTACTCGACTGTATTACCAAAATGGGTAGCCAAGATTGCAAGATCACAGATAAGATCGTATCAGCCACGATTAGCATAGGGCGAGCGGGGTCAGATGTGTAATCATCAGTGACAATGAAAAAACCTTTTAACGAAACCCGCGTGGCAGCCACATGCCGTAATTTTTATAAGTTCCCCATTCTTCAGTACAAGGGGCCCCGGGGAAATCAGGCTGTTTCATTGACATTACACTTTCATGACGGTGTACGGGAACTTGCAATATATGACAGCATATTTTAATTATTTATCTTTCTATAATAAGGTATCCTAATTCTACCCGTGGGGTTCGTAGAATAAGTGTCACTATTATTTTACTACTATAGAGTTATTGTTAAATGTATTATATTGTTAAATGCAATGGTAATTATGAAAAACCTCGAGGATGTCCTGACAGCTAAAATTGTTCGTTCGTTTCATTATTTTTTCCCTTTTCATCTTGGAAGGAAATCTTTTAATTTTGCTTATTTTAAAAATATTCATAAACTTAGTAATCTTAAATTGGCTAGCCCATTTCAACATTGGCGTTCTTATATGCCTTAAAAGAAAACGTAGGAGAATACAAATATAAACCTGTCTAACCTAATTAATGTGAAGGGCAAAGAAATAGTTTGTTTTTGAGTCTCGTTTGTGCTAATAAGGAGCTTCACTATAATTCAAAGTTTCTTTCAATACACGCGCTCCAAGCTAGTCTTACAGACAGGTGTTACAGTTTACAGTCAGCACCACATCATACATATGAATATATAGCGTACCTTATAATATTAATTATTATTATTATATAAAGTCAATTGATTAAAGGCTATATTTTATAAAAGTAGCTATTATGACTCCTACAATATTGTTCTGGGAGGTTGCGATGGTTGTATAAATAGCAGGGTAGAAACTAAATGGTGTCACTTTATTCTTGACTGTTGAGTTTGTAAGACGTTACTCTGCTCGATCTCTGTTCTATTTAAAACATTGCAACGATATAATCTATTTACGGCGAATCGGGTTTCTTGCTGCTTCTTTCCCCGAATGTTATATCGCCTGAAGCAGCTTTAACTGTATAAGTGATAAATAAATAGTTCTACATAGCAACTGCGATGTTTGACTCCGCATCCTGAATATACTGCTGCGCCAACGAGTAATCATCGGTGACACTTCAGAAGTGGGATGCCGGAAAATAAACCCGCCCTGCCCACAGGTGACGACTGCAAGAAAAGATTTGCGAAACATGGCAAAATCGGTGAAGAATGTACACAAAAGGATGGAGATTTTTTTTTTTATGGACAACTGGAATATATTTAACATGAAACAACAAGACACTGGAGAAACAAGAAGATGAAGACAATGTAATTACTAGAACCCAATCAATGATGCTGCTGTACTACCTAAATTCCATGCTGTTGCTGTTGCTGTTAAGAGCGCCAGTGTTAAGATCTTTTAATGTCCATCTGTAGTGGGAGCCGATTCCGCATCACAACTTAAAGGTTAGATATATTTGTTTGTTAGCTCTGCTTATGTGGATACTTATACCAAAATCCTTGCTTCATACCGTACCGTTGGTACGTGATTTTTGTTTTAGTGTAGTTTACGGTTAGCGTAGGTTACCGTACGTAAATGTCGTACCTACCAGAAAGAAAAACTATGTTAGTTGCACAAACAGTACGTAAAGAATATTCGTATCAATTTTTACAAAAATCTCGGTGCACAAAATGTATCTATTATGCGTTTGACTTTATTGGGGTACCTAAGTATTTCAAATAATGTTCCGTTATTAAGTTTTAATTACCACTGCAGGTATGTTTGACTAGCAAGATTTATTTAGTTAAATTTAAACAATAATGTCAGTCCATAATCGGGAATATTGTTATACTAAAATATGTAAACTATAAATGCATAAGTAGATTGTATTGGTGGTTTGTCCTGTTGGAAAATGAAGATTTTTGATAGCTAACCAGCAAACATGTTTTTATTACGTGGAGTTTTGTAGTAATTTACTTACATGCTATTTAAAATATAGGTACTTTGAAATCTACCCACACTATGGTAATTATCGTTAAGATAATTTGGTTCTAAATTATGTTCTCTTGTTTCATGATCTAACATGCATCGGTGTTCATGGTTATTTTTCCGGAGACCGTCGCCACCGCTTGGGGCCGTACGGGGGTAATCTGTGGGCCGTACAGAAGAGCACCTGGCTGTTGTGGCGTATCAGGAGCTGCTTATTCTGGGTAAGATCGAAACATGTAATTTGTTTAATATGCTGTGTGAATTTTGCAACTTTAATCTAATAGTTTATGACAGATTTTCAAGATACGGCTTTCGTGTATCCATGTCGTTATCATAATAAGTTACGACCCGTTTTATTATATTATGTGTAGATATGATACGAATAATATTCACCTTACAATAGATTCAAACCATGGGGTGTAGTAGCATAAATGCGAGACTTTTGCCTGGGCTTTATGTTTCTGGGCTTGATTGTTGGCATCTTCTTGCTACGCCATGCTTAGTATTTGGGAAGGTGATAAGAGACTTTTGAGAAACAATATGATATTGAGTATGTGTACTGACACACGAAAGTATTATTTAGTATTCATTGCAACTACAATATAATTATTTGATCCTTATATATTTAGCGGGTATGCCGTTATTAGCAATCGTGATAAATAGGAAATGGAAGGTAAATGCGGCATAGCAATACGATACCCTAGTTTCTATAGTAGGTATATAGATAAATTAGGTAGTACACTCGTAATAATGCCATGCATCTTGGTAATACAGTTTGCTAGTGCAATTTTAGGATACAATTTAACGATGCAGGTTCATAATGCACTTTAACAATGCGTTAAAACATTAGAGTTTCTGAAGTTCACAACAGTGTTGGTTAGAAATTATTAGTTTAGATATGCAGTTTCCTATTAAATTTTTGAGTGCAGTTTAACAATGCAAATAGCAGTGTAGTTAGCTATGCAATTGAGCAATGCGGTTATAATACGGTATAAAGTTTGGTAAAACTATCTAGAGATGCAGTTCACTCTTTAGGTTAGAAATGCAGTTGACTAAACAATATAACTATAGAGATACAGTTAGAAGTACAATTAACTATAGTTAGAGGTGCGTTTAACTACGATTAGAAGTGCAGTTAACTAATATAGTAAAAGTTTTAGTTAACTATACAGTTAAGAGTTATACTAACAATACAGTTTAGAGTTTCAGTTAAATATACAGTTTAGAGTTGCAGCTAACTATACAGTTTAAAGTTGCAGTAGATTATACAGATTAGGTTTAAAGTAGCAGTTAACTATACAGCTTAGAGTTGCAGTTAACTATTTTAGAGTTGCAGTTAACTATACATTTAAGAGTTGCAGCTAACTATACATTTTAGAGTTGCAGTTAACTATATAGGTACAGCTTAGAGTTACAGCTAACTATACCTATACAGCTTAGAGTTGCAGTTAACTATACATCTTAGAGTTACAGTTAACTATACATTTTAGAGTTGCAGTTAACTATACAAGTTAGATATGCTTTAACCATAGTTTGAAAATACAGTTAACTATACAGTTTAAGGATGCAATTAAGTACATAGTTTGAGGATACAGTTAACAATACAGTCTAGAGATGCAGGTGAACTTAACTATACAGTATAAGATGCAGATAACTGTACAGTTTAAACAATTGAGTTTGAAGAATAAATCAATAAATAAATAAATTAAAAATAAATTTAAATAAATAAATAATTTAAAATAAATTTAAATAAATAAATAATATAAAATAAATTTAAGTAAATAAATAATTTAAAATAAATTTAAGTAAATAAATAATTTAAAATAAATTTAAATAAATAAATAAATTTAATAAAATGAATTTAAATAAATGAATTTAAATAAATGAATTTAAATAAATAAAATTAAATAAATATATTTAAATAAATATATTTAAATAAATAAATTTTAATAAATAAATAACTTAAAATAAATAATTTAAAATAAATTTAAATAAATGAACTTTAAAACATTAAATGGTTAACTTAAAATAAATTTATGTAAATAAATAAATTTATAATAAACTTAAATAAATAAATAAATTTAAATAAAAAGATATAAAATAAATAAAATAAAGTTTAGAACTGTAACTTAGTGGTGCAGTTCAGAAATACAATTAAGCGATGTCCCTTAGAAATACAAAGTAGTTAGCAATGCTGTTAAACAATGCAATGCATTTAAAGTTTACAGATTAGGAATACTGTTTAAAAAAGCAACCTAGCAACCTATAGACAGGTTAGCAATACGAATAAAACCCAGCAATGTATAGAAAGTTTATGAATACATGCATATAACATACATATAATCACGCCTTTATCCCTTATGGGGTAGGCAGAGCACCAAGGGCCGTTAGAACCACATGGTGCCATTTCTGACCAATTTTGAATACAAGTTTATGAATACAAGTTCACAAAATCAGTTTAACAATCCAGATGAGCCAGGCAGTTTAAGAATATGTTTGAATCACAACGGTTAGCAATAAATACAGTTTAGTAATATGGTTTAATAATCCAATTTTACAATTAAATGTAACAGTGTAGACCTGAACTGTAACTTAGTAGTTAAATTAATATTCATATTACAGTATAGAAATACTTTGCGATGATAGATATAATACAACAGGAAGTTAACATAATAATGCTAACATAATAGCATAATAAATATAAATAAAACATCGTGAAAATATTTAGCAAATTTAATGTGCCTCTGCAAAAGTCTGGTGCAGTTTCAATAAAATAAACCAGTTCGACTAATGTAGATCACTTAGAATAATATCGTACCATATGAGAAGTAGGTACCTACGGTTCATGATGTTAACAAGTCGTAGATACTGCTAGTAAGAAAATTTTTATTAAGGTTATTCAATTGAGTTCTAGATTTCTAATATTAGTTCAATTTGAAGCTAGTAAAATTTATAAAATAATTAGGAAAAATTACGGGGAATGTTAAAACTTACTGGTTTAAGGCTATGTTTGAGGAAAGTATATTACACAATGATATGAATAGTGCCTAGAACTAAGTAAAGTCTATCACTGAGCTTTAACTGAAACCTGTAGAACTTGTCTTGATGTTGTATATGTGACTTAGTCTCTGTGACATAACCCACATTGTGATGTATTCAATCTATGTCTCCTAAACAAGAATCTACTCCTACTTAAGAAATGGAAACACCTTAGAGTTTTCGACCTTGTTCCAGCTATTCTCCTCTATGCTTGTACCGAAAATAATAATATTAAGTGTCTTTGTGACGTATGATCTATATGACGATGTTGTGTCTGAATTATCCATAGAAAAAAAGGAATGAATTATCTACCTATTTATTGCAATTATTATACTTCTAGTTAGGTACAAAAAGGGGGAATCGTCATCGTTTTCAGCCAATTGCAGTCCACTGCGGGATGTACGCCTCCACCAGAGCACGTCACACTACTTGATCTCCCATTTTGTCGTCAAATCACTGCCAGCCCCATTCTTTAAGTCATCAGTCTATCTGGCTGGAGCGCGTGCAACGCTACGCTTACCGATGATATTTTAAAAAAATAAGGGGAAATATAATAAACAAAACAATAAAATAATTTCAGTGTAGGATAATTACTTAAATATTATACATAGGTACTTTTACAAGCTTCAGAAAGTTAATTACAATGAACTTATAAGCCCCAAATAGTTAGCCAACTTCTGTCCAAAAAAAATGTACTATGTGAACCCTCCAAACTTAAGCGATTCGTTCGCCCACTATAATTGATCAGCTACTACTTCTCTACTTGGAATGCATGATTATAATAATTGACTCTACAAATAAGTAGATAAATAAATACTTTTAGTACACACAGTTAAAAATGAAATAAGACTTAAGTACCCGAATCAAAACGAAAGAATCGCATACCTACCCGTTTGCAAAAGATGAAGACAAAGAATAATGCAGTTTACTGTCAGGTCTGCCATTATAACGACAGTGTGCTTCCATAATTAATATAACGTTGTCTATGTGACGCTGTCTATGTGACCCTGTCTATGTGACGCTCGCTGTCTATGTGACGCTGTCTATGTGACGCTGTCTATGTGACGCTGTGTATGTGACCCTGTCTATGTGACGCTGTCTATGTGACACTGTCTATGTGACGCTGTCTATTTGACGCTGTCTATGTGACACTGTCCATATGACGCTGTCTATGTGACACTGTCTATGTGATTTATTGTTCTTTTTTTTTTGTGTGATATTATACTTATTGGGAACAGCTGAAATCTGCGTGAATTTTATTTTACAGATCCTCGTCCAACCCACTAAGAGTGAGCGCCGTGGGACACGGCTTATGCAGGATGGCCGAGTGTTACAGTTTACAGTCAGCACCACATCATACATATGAATATATAGCGTACCTTATAATATTAATTATTATTATTATATAAAGTCAATTGATTAAAGGCTATATTTTATAAAAGTAGCTATTATGACTCCTACAATATTGTTCTGGGAGGTTGCGATGGTTGTATAAATAGCAGGGTAGAAACTAAATGGTGTCACTTTATTCTTGACTGTTGAGTTTGTAAGACGTTACTCTGCTCGATCTCTGTTCTATTTAAAACATTGCAACGATATAATCTATTTACGGCGAATCGGGTTTCTTGCTGCTTCTTTCCCCGAATGTTATATCGCCTGAAGCAGCTTTAACTGTATAAGTGATAAATAAATAGTTCTACATAGCAACTGCGATGTTTGACTCCGCATCCTGAATATACTGCTGCGCCAACGAGTAATCATCGGTGACACAGGCTTATTTCAAATGAATATAATCATATAATGCCCAAATGACACGTGTCGACATATCACATTACTTATCTACTCACATAAATTAATTATCTCGACACCAGCAGAATGTCGGGATTTAATAAAACACCTTTACTGAAGGAGGGAAGGATTTATTGAATAAAATTCAAGTTTAAAGTCTATTGCAGACTCGGCGGTTGAAGGCGTTTTGTCGGCGGATTTTGCATTTAGAAATACACAGCTGTGTTAGCGGAATTGGCTAGCCAGAACTGCAAGATAACGGAGATTACATAGCCACGTTTAGTAAAGCGGGAACAGATGTAAATGATCAGTGACAAGTTGCCAATATCATTAGTCGACTCTTTCGAAATGTACTACTTCTACTTACGTTCAAAATGTTCCTGAATATTATATTATATACTGGGTGTAAATATGGAGTTCTAACCATTTTCTCTTGTATGTTTTCATTGCATTTTGTTACTAACATTTCAATATCAATATTCGTATCTCAAAAACCTGACTTATTTCACTATATTATTATTTTATTACACTCCTACACCGTATAGGTATACTTATATCTTTCCTTATTGCTAGTATTTACCTTGTGCATACACACTTGGGTTTTGGGGCGTTTCGGTGCGTTCGTGTTTCGGTCCGCGGACCGAAACGCCTAACAATGCCTTCTGAATGGGTCTATTCGTCCCGCGGGACGAATCACCCCATATTTTTATTATTGTTGAGCGATTCGTTCCGATATGAATTTTTTTAAGTGTACTTAAATCTTTCAAAACAGGTATTCATCGGTCCGCGGACCGAAACATGAGTGGATCGAAATGCCCCAATACCCACACACTTACGCTATATTAATAAAGTGATGTCGTGACCTTTTTGTCACACCTGCAAGACATGTACAAAGTTTTGACGTCGCGTCATAAAGTTCTCGCATCTATGTCTTCGTACTCGCTAGGTCTGTATTGTCCCTTACGTTGTAATATTAAGTTTATTAATGCAGCACGGGTGCTCTTTATTAGATGCAATTTTTCTCTAAACGTGTCACGTAGTATGTTGTATCAATCCATTCGTTGTATTTCTTTCACTAAACGTTAAACGTTAAACCGCAGAAGCCATAGTGTGAGTTTTCATTTCGAACTCGACGGCGTTCTCGTTTTACAGCTAACCAATCACCTTATGGCGAGATGACGTGATGTTGTTGATGATGACTGTCGTTGTCTATACGATAGTATGGGTTTTTGAGGGAGATAATTTGGCTTCTAGCACTTTATCTGCTAAATGAATTAGTTATATTAGAACTGGTAAAATAGAAAGATTTTTTCTTAGATATTATTCAAAATGCCTATTCCTTTTGTAATACGGCGTGTTCATATACCTTCGACATATGCATGTAAAATGCTTTGTCCTGAATGACTCACTGACGAATCAATGCACTTGACTTAAAACTTGGAGGGTGTGTTCATCGTAAGTACATAGACATCCAATAACGTACACCTATTTAGGTACCGAAATTATCCCGGTGGGTCGAAAACGGGAATTTTAAATTTAATGTAGACGACGTCATGGGCCGTCGCTAGTCGTGTTATATTTACGTACTCGCATCCATAATATAAGTCTTCGAGACAGCTGATATGATAAAATATCAGCTGCTTCGCTTCGGGGATATTTTTCTTTCATAATACGCTCAGAGCTGAGTATCTAGTATATGTAGAACGAAAGGCAGGATGATATGCTGAGGGATTTCGCGTGATGAGAGAGACGCGCTGTTTGGGTATATTTAAGAGGAGGGCTTTTTAGCGCTGTAAAAGCTGGATAGCGCTTAAGTACGATAACTTTGGTACCTAAGTGCCTGGGCTTAAATAAAATAATAATTATTTATAAATAGAAAGCCTTTATTTCGCGGAATCATCAAATCGTAATCAACTCTAACCACTATTGGTTGATGTTACGAGTACGACGACAAACATCAATGCGAAACGATGTTACATGGTCTAAGTACCTACCCTGACCCTCCCCACATCTATCAATCTATCTAAATTTTACCGCCCCGCGCTAATAATAAAGTAAAAAAATATCTTAGCGGCTATTGATTTTACAGTAATTTGGTACCTACATATGATTTTTCTTCAAAGAAATACTTATACGTATTATCTTCCTCACCTAACTACCTACATACGAGAAAATATCAATAAAATAATAGTTAATTAATCGGTAAGTTTATCGAAGTCAGTTAATTATTTATCTAATCAGTTATAAATAACAAAAAAACAGACGGGCTAAAATTCACATGCTCATTATTGCACATAGACAAAGTATTTATAAAGAAATCCAACTAACCTCTATGATGAGATGATTTTACCAATACCAGCCCACTCAATAAATAAAATTATTCACTAAAGCTTTTACGTTAGAGAGTAAGTATATTCTTTGAGCTTTTACCATACAGTTGAATTTCCACTGAATTTATCGTCCCACCAGCTTCTTATGAATGAAACGAATCAAGGACGTGTTTCTACGCAGGTATGACGTCACCATGACGTAATTTTCTACATAGCGGTGGCTTGTTTTTCCTCGTGCAGACAAGACTCGTTAGCTCAGTAGGTTAGAGCGCCGATATAAACTTAACGCTTGACCATCGGAGGGGGGAGGTTCAAATCCTTCACGAGTCAAAAATGTATTTTTTATTTAGTTTTTTTTTTCGTTTAATTAATATTAGGAATAGAACATTATTATCAAACATTGTTTGGAAATTTGCTATAAAGATACTGTGGCCCGAAGGTAAGGTAAAAAGAATACTTACATACTCGTATGTGAAATGTCACATAGGGCCGATTTTTTCCGATGGTCAGATAGCCAATCTAAACAATAAAGTTGATGTTTTCTTTTTCTAAAATCTGATCAAGATAAAGGCAGCATGAAATTTTATCCTTCAGATAAGCTCGTGTGTGTACAGGGTATTTGTGACAGCCAAGAAAATATTGATACCATGACTTCAGACCATGATTCTGAGGCGGAAAACACTAAAAATTTTCGCAGAACTCTAAAATTTTCCGACATCTTTTATATATTTTTAAGAAAAACATAGTTTGGTTCGTTTAATTAGGCCTTAGGGTAATGAATTAAAAATAAAAATTCAACCATAATACATATTTTTTTTTTTTAAAGTTCAAATAACTGATGAACCCTAATGGAGAGTCACACACAAGTGATCCAAAAAACAGAAATGTGTCACACAATAACCAAAAAGCCCATTTATTTAGTCACAAGATCGCCGGATACAATTGGCGCGAAGAGCAAAGATTACTGATAATTATATCAAAAAACCCGACTGCTTAAAAAGAACCAAATAATGTACCTACATATTTAAAAAAACCTGAAAAAAAACAAGCACTTAGATGTCCGGTGATCCCGACTGTTCAGTTGTTATGTTACGATCATTAGAAAATATTTTATGTTCTTCAATAGTATTCATTCCATAATAATATTATAGAATTCTAGACCACCAGACACCAGACAGAAGTGCTTGTTTTTTTTCTTTTCAGTTTTTTTAATATGTAGGTACATTATTTGGTTCTTTTTTAAGCAGTCAGGTTTTTGGATTTTTTAAATTATGTTTTTCTATTTTATACTTTTTTGTTATGAGTACCTAGTTACTAATAGATACGCTTCAAGAAACATGCTCAACATGCTCGGCAGCAAGAAGTTTTCGTCTTGCTGCTGTCTAAAAACTTATATGTGAGAATGGTTGTTACGCAACTTTCAATCAAAATAGATCCTAAACGGTTAGTCAAATCGAAAAATGTTGAGAGAAACCTAAAAATGATTTTTAAATACCTATTCAATGATACCCCACTCGATATAGTATCTCGATTTTAATTATTTTCATTTTCACAAAATGGCGTCCAGTAGTCGCCATATTGTATTTTCACTAACGTCATGTCTTTAGTGATACTCGCCGGACTAAGAGGAATCGATTGACGTATGAATCATAAAAATCTGCCGAGGCGTTTGGTCTGTGTAGTGCTTCAAAGGAACATACAAACATACATACATACCTATACATAGGCTGTTAAACACAATACCACTCCTTTGCATCGCGCAGTCGGGTAAAAATACATTTCCTGCGAGTAATAACACTGTCGTATAACTCAACACAATAGTACTTGTTCAGCATTTCAGTATTTGCCTGGTTGTGACCCACACCCTGTATAGGTATTAATTAATATATGTGTAGTAGGTATTATCCAATTAAATAGTAAGTATATAGTAGAAAATTTGATAATAAAGATTGCTATTCCATAGCTTATTTCGTACGTAACTTCAACTTATTGAAGCCATTTTTTCTAGAAAAAAGACAACCCACAAAGGTACTATAATTGGTGATTAAACGAACTTACCTGTAAGTGAAGTTCTATCACAATTATATGAGTACGTTTCATTCGAAGATATATTTTTAACACATGTAGTACTTTTATTGTACTGGCAACTTCGCACAATTTCAGAGTGGGTAATTCGAAAACAGAACTACCCTACAACCTACGACACTATTCCTAGTCTACCGATAATTTCCTTCATTCTTTAGAGCATCACAAAATTTTCTTAGTTTTAAGGGATCTGGGAAGGGAGGGTTTTATCTTATATCTTCGAATGAAACGTACTCATATAATTGTGATAGAACTTCACTTACAGGTAAGTTCGTTTAATCACCAATTACATTTCGTACGTTTCATTCTTTGATATATTTTTAACACATGTAGATGTTTAGAGGTGAAAATTTTGCAAGCATCCTGGTTAATGAGTTGTATACCTAATTATTATTGTAATTATGGGAAAAAAAGAACACTACATTTTTACAAATTTTTATTTATAACATAAATATAACTTTTTAAATTAGATTAATTTACAAGTGATAAATCTGCTTATAAATTATTTTAAATTTATGATGATTAATTGGACAGAAAGACTGATCTTGCAAAGTGAGCATCATCAGTCACTGGACGGTTATAGAATTTACCAAATGTTTCTGAGGCCTGCGACCAGCCAGCAGTTCTCCTAATAACGTCTAATGAGACACCCTGCGCTCGCGCTGTAGATGTGGCAGCGTGTCGTGTGCTATGAGAACTCCATGCTGTCACATCCACCCCGGCTTCCGCCAGGATCTCCTTAATCCATCGGCTAATGGTTTGGGTGCTAACAGACTTATATGGTCTTCTAGACGTTATTATGAGATTTTCGACTGTGTTCGGTCTTAAATCATTTGTAACTAACAAATAATCTTGCAAAACTGTAGCAGGACATATATTGATATTTTCTGTAAAATAAGGCAAGAACAGAATTGGCTGGTCGCGCCCAGCTGCTGATGTTTTTATAATATCTGAAATTACAATTTTTATACCGTTCAGGCTGATATGGATATTATTAGCTTTAATGAGAGAAAGTGTCTGTGCTCTATGCGCAGTACATAAGGCCAGCAATATTACGAGTTTCTTAGAAATTTTTGGCAGAGTTAAATCCTTATTAGGGCCCCATGAGGTAATATATTGCAAAACTGTATGAGGGTCCCATGTGGATGCGTATTTTGGAATATTGGGCCTTAATTTATATATACCTTTCAATAGTCTTTTAATTTGGTCATGAGATCCTGACTCATCTCCGAAAAACAAACTTAGAGCCGAACGATGACTATTCAAGGTGCCATAAGCCGCACCTTTATTAAACAGTTTTGTCAAAAAAGTCAACATGCTTGGAACGGAACATGTGTATGGATCTATATTTGCCTCAGTGCAGTACTGCCACCAATACTTGTAGGAAACACCATATTGTTGCAAAGTATTTTTCGACAAAGAAGCCATCATAAGGTCCAATGATTCGATAGGGACACCTCGTTTCAGGAACGCGTCCCTGAGAGTTTGGCTGCACCCAGGATTTATAAAACTAATATCGGATGTAACCATTCTTTGTAACAGTGGGAACCACGGCTGGGAAGGCCAGTATGGAAATATTAGAATGCCTTCAGCCTTGTCCAATATAATTTTTTCCAAGACCTTTAATACGAGTGGGAATGGTGGAAAAGCGTAAAAGTATACGCCCTTCCACGAGATAGTGAAGGCATCCACAGCAACTGCATCTGGATCTGCCTTCCACGACACATATCTTTGGCATTTGGCATTAGTGCGAGAAGCGAATAAATGGATATCTGGCTTACCTAAATCCGTTACTAGTATATTAAATACTTCATCTGTTAATGTCCACTCAATGTCCGTATTAACCTTTCGGGACTCTTCATCAGCTTCTCTATTGTCTTTACTTTTAATATAAGAAGCAGATAACCATATATTTCGCTTCTAGCACCATTGCCAAATTTCTCGCGCTAAATTATTTAGATGAGGATACTTTATGCCACCCATGCGATTAACGTAACTCAACGCCGTAGTGTTGTCAATACGTAATAAAATAGAACGGTTTCGGATATTACGTGCAAAGCATTTGAGTCCAAAAAATACTGCAAGCAACTCTAGAAAATTAATATGAAAATTTATTTCACTAGCTTTCCATTTCCCATTTATTCTTTGATTTTTACAAAATGCACCCCAGCCAGACCTGGATGCATCTGTAAAGATCTCTAGTTCAAAACTACTCGATTTTAATGGGGTTGATGTCGATAAAATATTTTTTGACCACCATTCTAGGTCAGGCAATATTATAGATGAAGGACGAAATTTAGCTTCGTATGTTTTATATATTTGTAATGCTAAGTATTTAATTTGCTCGAGACGTTTAGTGTAAACCCAGCCGTATTTAACTGCTGGGCATGCTGCAGTAAGGGTACCAATGAGACAAGCAAGATCTTTTATAGTGCATAATGGTAAGGATTGAAATTTCTTAACTATTTTTAGTATATATAATCTTTTATCCATAGGTAATGATAATGTCATGTCGAGTGTTATAAATAAAGCCCAGAAACTTTGTCTGTTGTAAAGGTCGTAACGAACTTTTTTCATAATTTATAACAAATCCTAAGCTTTCAAGTAGTGCCACTGTTTCCGTTACATTATATAAACATTCAGAATGTGTGTGGCCGATGCATAAAAGATCGTCTAGGTATATAACAGATATAAATCTTTTGCCGCCGTTGGCTTTAGGAGCTAAAAATATTTTAGAGATAAATTGATCTGTCTGTGGCTCACACTTGTATATTGCGCCTAAGTCTAATAAATTGTTAATTTCCTTAGACATATCACGCATTTCTGCTGTGGTAAAATTATTACTATAGGGTACACTATTTTGGTAAACTTTTTTCGAAAAAGGTATTTTGTAGCCATTTTTTATCCAGGAAAGAACTAATTTATTATTAGTGATTTTCATCCAGTTATCATAAAAATATTGCAGGCGACCCGCATGTACCTGTTTATCTAATGTCGCGTGTAGGCTCGCTGCTGACTGCTCTGGTTCGAGTAGGCACGAGATCGTGGCAGTGTCGTCGTCGATGTGGCTCCGCGTCTGTATGATGTCGTTGTTCGTGGAAAGCCTCCGCGCCCCCCCCCCCCTGTTCCCTGATGTGTAACGAAGGGGGCGAATCTCGTTTCCCGGAAGGCGAGATCTTGAAGTGGATGGGCCATTTGTATGTGCAGGTGCTGTCTTATGTGTCGGTTTCTTAATTTGTAGACCTTGTCTGGAAATAGCCTTTGAGGCTTTTATGGTCTCCGATAGTTTATCACCAAAGAGCGTGCTGTCTCGTTCATGATCTTTGATTAATGGCGTAAAGGATTTATCGAGGCAAGGTGTTATAAGTTTTGTTCTGAGCTCTGTTTCTATGTAATGTACGTCAGTCAAGATCCTGCAGCTATCCGACAGTACCTCTATTGCTTTTATCATGTCATCTCCAAGGAGGAGTAATGTAATGGCTTTATTAATTGCTGTTATTCCAAGCCCTAATTGATCTTGCTTTAACTGAATATTTTTATCGCGATTTTTAGTGATATCAGATACAGCAGCTTTTATTTCGGTGTTTAATGTCGGTGCTTTTAGTAATTGACAATTTTCAGGTACCTGGTATTTTTAAAGCAATTTTTCCTTTGGGTCTTTATTTAGTCCCTTCGCTAATATAGGCAACCAGCGTTGTGCCAGAGTGTGGTGAATTTTTTCACCAAACATCGGTTGCTCGTCCGTTGTATCATCCAACGCTAATAAAAGCTCCAGGTCGAGGTCAGGTGTCTCGTTTTGAGCTTCCGGGGTTATATTAACTTCTACCGGAGTATTTTCCAGTTTCTCTTGGGACTCTGTTGCTGAGGTGTATTGAATTACATCATCTTGTGCGGTTCCGTCTAGAACAATTATATGTGAATTTTATTTTATATATTATTGAATATCTGACTATACACACTATATTCTGAATACCGTCGTGTTGACCCGCAGTCAACCTCCCGGTTAATTTTTTGCATCATGTTAAACCTTCGTGATACCCTCATTGTGATATCCTCCAGGTTAACTTAAAGATGCTTATTCTGAATACCGTCGTGTTGACCCGCAGTCAACCTCCCGGTTAATTTTATGCATCATGTTAAACCTTCGTGATACCCTCATTGTGATATCCTCCAGGTTAACTTAAAGATGCTTATTCTGAATACCGTCGTGTTGACCCGCAGTCAACCTCCCGGTTAATTTTATGCATCATGTTAAACCTTCGTGATACCCTCATTGTGATATCCTCCAGGTTAACTTAAAGATGCTTATTCTGAATACCGTCGTGTTGACCCGCAGTCAACCTCCCGGTTAATTTTTATGCATCATGTTAAACCTTCCTGATACCCTCATTGTGATATCCTCCAGGTTAACTTAAAGATGCTTATTTTAGTTCATAAAAAAATTATACAGAACTTGTCTTAGAACATTTTGACTCGTGTACAAGAATATTTAATAAGAGATCATTATATTTTCTTACCTTCATTTTCCTCAGAATCTGACGATGACGAATAAAGAATCACTCTAGTTCGCTTCTTGTTTTGGCTTTCTTTTAATTTCTTAATTTTATTTAAGTAATAGTTAATTTCACTAGAAGCTTGGCGTTTAGGCATGTTCTTAATACTCTGATAATAAATTTGAAAAATAGAATAAACTAAACTATAATACTAGAATTGAAAACGTGTGCTCGTTGCCGCGCACAAAAAAATAATGAAGGAAATTATCGGTAGACTAGGAATAGTGTCGTAGGTTGTAGGGTAGTTCTGTTTTCGAATTACCCACTCTGAAATTGTGCGAAGTTGCCAGTACAATAAAAGTACTACATGTGTTAAAAATATATCAAAGAATGAAACGTACGAAATGTAATATTGGATTTTAACTATGAATATAGTTTATCACCTACTTTACAATAGATACTTACAGCAGATTCCTTTCGGTGCAATTATCAGGATCAGTGCTGACTGACGGCGGGTCGCGGGGTCGAATCCCGGGGGAGGTGTTTTAGATACATCCTCTTTATGGATATGAGTGTAAAACTAGCTACTTTGTTGTCTCCTTACGTTTTATGATATTATACTTTGGTATTACCATTAGTATCTAGTAACAAACCGCGCGAGATGTTCCGTTTTTATGGCTTAAAAATGGCGTCCCGTTCTACTTGTCTACGGGACAATAAATGTCCCGCCTTTAGGCATTACTTCCCCAGTGTAAAAACCAACTCTCATTCAAATGTTAACACGGAGATCACCGATGATTTTAAAGGCAAATTACAGGTTTACCAATTTTTTTTCAAATTTTTAAGTTTGTAAGTATATCCCGCGTTTTCTTTCTGGTCCCTCATAAGAGCAACCCTACTAGCATCCCAACTAACATTATAAATGCAAAAGTATGTTTATTTATCTGTTTGTTACTTCTTCACGCTATATTAACTCATCCAATCTTCTTGAACTGCTGATAGTTGAAAGTACGGAGAAGGCTACATTCTGTAGTCCACGCAGACAAAGTCGCGAGCGTCATCAATTATTCCACATTTTTAGAGCAAGTTCAGGTAAAGAGTGCCTACCCTATACCGACGGGTGTTCATGAAGAATATCATTAAAAAATACAGTAGTATGTATTAGGTATTGAATAGCGATAAAAAATTTAAAGGGCTCGTAGTACCACGCGTAGTAGTATGCGTAGTACGTCGTAGCGTTGCTACGGTTTATTACTGCATCATTGTTGCTACGCTATAGTACATCTTAACTAGGCACAGTCAGTAGCTATGATTATAATAAGTGCATGCTATTTAAAGTGGGTTTATTAAGTATTTTATCTATGATTCATAATCTGTCCACATTTGTCATTTACACCTATTATTACATGGTTCAACGAACACCTAGGTACGAATTATGAGTGTAATTTTGATAAGATAATTTCCGACTATCTATTGTCCTATAGATTATATTCATAAATATTTGGATACAACTACTCGGACATGATTTATATTTGTCCAGCCTATACGACTTCAATTACGTAAACTTTAAATTTGCCGTTTATCCTATTCCCTGAGAATTATGGAAAATCCTTTTGTGTCGGATGTCTACGTCATACAAAGAATATATCCTTCAGGAATAGAAATATACAGGGTGTAAAAAGATAACGATGTTTTTATAATACCTCGTATTCTTTGTACGTAAACGACAAAAAAATTATGAATGAATACTGTCATTTTATTGCAAGCAATGTATTCGTTTGATGCTCAAAGTACAAATGTACCTACAAAACTAACATTATAACATTTTGACATAGTATCTTTGAAAACAATGTCTGTTAACCGATTTCAGATGGATTTATGTAAAAAAAAATGTTTGGACGTCAATATTCTGGAAACCCGTGGTTTCCCAGGGGTGCTTCCATAGAAAATAAAATATCGTGACAAAGAATACGAGGTATTAAAAGAACAAAGTCGTCTTTTTACACCCAGTATATTTATATTCCTTCAGGTTTCAGATCTTTGAGATCAGTGGTTTAGGCTGTTAATCTGTCGGTCATTCATTTAGGAAAAAGCGGAGAAAACCTAAGTAAGTAGTATGCAGAAGATGATGACAACATATTTTAAATAGGTAGGTACCTACTATTGCTTTAATTAGGTAGTTGTAGATTAAAATAAAACTAAGCCTGTCATTATAAGTAATATACTGTTTAATTATTACTAAGATTGACATATTCGTTTACTGATAAGTATTTTTACAACTTGTTTTTTATGACTAAGATTTTTTTAATAGAGAAAGAAGGATTAAAGATATAAAACCTTATTGGTTGAAAAAATAAGAATCTACTTAGTGATTAAACAATTTAGTTTAAATGTCTACGAACTCACAAATAATTTCAGACTGTTCTTTTGGGAATGAAAATATTGTGCTGGACTCGGATAATCTGAAAATATAAAACGTAGATTAGACACTACATTAAAATATTCACAAACATCTACAATAGTCTAGTCCTACAGGAAGATCCCTAAATATTATTAAGAACATCCACAACACGGATCTAAACATTAATGATCGATTTTCGTTCTGTTTTTCTACTGGGATTCGGATCCAGGGTCTTCTACCTCGTAATGCGACAGTCCAATGATCAATTTTAATTTATTTATGTATCCATCCGTTTAGTCTTTTCCCACTAGTTTGTACATCATTTAGAAAATGACGAAAAATAAAAAGTCTGACTCGTGAAGGATTTGAACCTCCCCCCTCCGATGGTCAAGCTTTAAGTTTATATCGGCGCTCTAACCTACTGAGCTAACGAGTCGATGCACATTGTTGCAAAAATATCCATTAGTACAGAAAATATGTCGTCATCAACCAAAATAGTATATTGGCAACAGCATTCTACTTTGTTTACGAATACACCAAGTGAGTTATTTATGATTTATTACGTATGATTATTTAATGTAAAAGCGTATTGTTTAATGCATAAGGTACTAAATAAGTTCTTGTTCATATTTATCGCATACTAGTGGACGCCCGCGACTCCGTCCGCATGGACTACAGAAAAAAAAACAAAATATCGAAATTATCCGGGATAAAAACATTTTCCCGGTATATAAAGTAGTAGCCTATATGTTAAGTGGGACCTGTCACAATATATTCCTGAAAACTGCATGGAAATCTGTTCAGCCGTTTCTGAGATTAGCGTGCACAAACGCACAGACAAACAGACAAAAATTCAAAAAATGATTGTTTTGGGTACTATTGCGTTGATAAAGGTATTCTATAATATTTTTTCTTATATATCTTCCATGTACAGACAGCGATCCGTTACATTTTTATTATATGTATAGATTTACCGCATATAAATATGTATACATGTACTTGTAATAACAAATAAACTAAAGAGTCTGCTAAACTTCAAAACACCAAATCTAATATTCTAAAAGTTGCTACAAGATAAGCTACCAACGAAATGGATTGTGAACGAGAGCTTATGCAGGTTACGCACATATACTTACAGGGTATAAATGAAAGCCAGGTTAACACTGAAATGTTGAAAAAGAAGAAGCAGTACATCAAGTTGGACGTCAGTATTTGTACTTGCAGAAAATGCATTTCCAGTTTTATTGTAATGGAATTGTAGGAACTCGCGATATGGGTTTATAAATAAATAAATAAATATTCACATACTTCACAACACATTAAGTTAACACGTTAACCTAGTCCCACATTAAGATCCCTAAGGTCTTGTATCGTAGGTACTAAGCAATAGTATATGAATACATAGATAAGTATAGAAACATCCATTACTCGGAAACAAACATTAATATTCATCATAGTTTGCACCTACCGGGATTCGAACCCAGGACCTATGGCGTCGCAGGCAGGGTCACTACCTACTAGACCAATCGGCCGTTATCAATTATTGTGTGATGCATTGTTTTTTTTTTATCATTTATTATCTAAAATATTGAATTTTATACATCATCTCAGCCTACATAAACGAAATACACTATTTCATGCGAAAAATAGTTTAAAAATCGGAACATAATAGGATTGCCTCGTGAATATTGTCTGTGGTTTTCGCTTTAGAATCATGGTCTGAAGTCAGCATATCAGTATTTGCCCGGCTGTCACTTACACCCTGTACAGACACGTAATCGTATAACACAAATAAATGATTACCAGATTATTTCGCACTGTTTACCAGGTTCGGGAGACGATGGCAGGTATCCAGAGGAGATCGTCTATGTATGAAAAAAATTGCACATTTTAATCATTATGATGTGTTACATATCATGTATAATTTTAATCTGTGGTATGTACCTACTATGTATTTTGTAAACAATGCAGAAATTATCAATTTATTAAAATTTGAAATGCAGTAGTAGGTACATATTTTAAAGGGACTCGTTAGCTCAGTAGTAAATACGAGTACCTATAGCGATTCATCAAATTGTCTTAAATTAAAATTCTTGTTTAAATATTATGTACACAAAAGTTTCTTAATATTAGGGACAGTGCCCTTACTCTCAAACATCACCAACAAGTGCAGTGGCGTGCTTATTTTATAGGCAGACATAATATAAATTTTTCCAAAACCTATAAAACGAAAATTGTTTTAGACAATAATATTTAAATCTCTATGTATTTAGGTACTATAAGGCTTGACATTGTATAAAATTATGACAATAGACCCACAGAAGCTCGGGCATTCTCTCAGCTAGCAACTTTTGAATTATCATTTACATGTCTCCCCTTAACGTGGCTGTGGTATTTTCTTTACGATCCTGCAGTTCTGGTTACCCCATTTCGAGAACACAGGCGTGTGTATATGTACAAGTAAGTATCTATAATATATTTTATATCACTCTTCAACACTACTTGTCATTGCCTTCTTTAAAACAAAGCACATAAAACTGAACGAAAAACTTATAGTTGAAGTTTATAACAAGTAATCTCCATATCTGCGAAATTACTTCGACAGTACCACCCAAAGTTGTCCGTTCAGTTTCTAAGTGTCGCAAGTAGCGTGTATAATCATAGATTTTACAAGGAAAACAGCTTTAGTTCCGATTATGTCCGTCTACCAAACGATAATTTGGTGGCAAGTAGGTACTGCACATAGATAGTAACTAAGACAAGACACCGCAAAGGTATGCGCTGTTATATTTTCGGAACAAAAGAGATCATTTAGGTATATGGGAAAAGTGCCAGTAATCTAATAAAAATATAATAAAAATGTAACGGATCGCTGTCTGTACATGGCAGATATATAAGAAAAAATATTATAGGAGACCATATTATATGAGAACGCAATGGTACCCAAAAGTATGATTTTTGGAATTTTTTTCTGTTTGTCTGTACGTTTGTGCGCGCTAATGTTAGAAACGGCTGAACCGATTTCGATGCAGTTTTCAGTAATATATTGTGACAGGTCCCACTTAACATATAGGCTACTACTTTATATACCGGGAAAATGTTTTTATCCCGGATAATTTCGATATTTTGTTTTTTCTGTAGTCCACGCGGACGGAGTCGCGGGCGTCCACTAGTAAATAAATAAATTCGATCACTATGTCAGAACCCGTCAAAAATGGAGGAGCATGCTTACATAAAAATACGATATGACTTAGAAAGAGGAACGTTTTTTCTCAATGATTCGAAACTATTATAGATATTAACTATTGTTGAAATTGCTACCAGTTCAGTCAATTTATAAACACCTTCAGATTAAATCGATTCCGGTTCTTTGGTCGCCAACGTTTCAGAACGCTACGGATTCTCATCATCATCACGAACCGATTAGGCTCTAGTGTAGACCTTACCTAACATTCCCCTTTTTTGTCGAGTTTTGGGAATATGTTAGAAATGTAGCTGCAGGGGTCCACCGGAACCAGCAAAATTTTGAAAGTGGTCTATGGGAAAAATAATTTGGGAAACTCTACTCTAGACCGTGCCAAAGAAACATACATATATACATACACTCGAAAAACATAACCCTCCTTCGTAATTGCTACGTTATTGCTCAATATGCGGCATCTAGAACAGAGATCTGTGGCACTAAAGCCAGTCTCTGCGGGCCCGTTATCGCACGGGCCGGCTGTTCGACCGCATACGACGTGCTAACGTCTCCAGGTTAAGCTTATTGCAGTGGTGATACCGTAACTTTGCTTTTATATTGGCTTAGCAGAACGCTGTTTTCGTATTTCGGTTTCTACGAAATAGAAATTCAGTGAAGCGTATCATCTTGATATTGCTAGATACTTCGTTTGTAATCGTTTGTTGTAGAAACTTCTTGGAAATGCATTATAATTTCGGTTTAACCGATAGACTTTGCTATCCACGAGATTCGTGTAGGTAAAGTTTAAGTATGGCATACATATAAATACATATAAACACGCCTTTATCCCTTACGGGGTAGGCAGAGCACCAAGGGCCGATAGAACCACATGGTGCTACTTCTAACCAATTTTGAGGGTATAGTTGAGATGTACAAGTTCGGTTAGTAGTGACAGGTGGTCAGCCCATCGCCAACAATACCCAGACCCTCTTGTCCCTCTACTAACTTGTACAGTATGCCCGGGAAGAGAAGCAGCTGTAATATTATACTTTTTTTTTTCACTCCCAGAGCAGCATAGTAGAAGTATGGCATGATCTAGCTTTATCATAAAAACCACTTATTATAAACTTTAGCGCTCAGACCGGTGGGAAGACCGAATCAGAGTCCGTTTCGTGGAATAACTTCTATGTCTGATTTCGCAAATAGCATTTTTTGTGACACAGATAATGTAGGCATACAAATAGTTACTAACGCCATGATTCAAAGGACTATTTGGTGAAACCTTTTACGTGGGTAGTAAGAATACTCTTTGCGCGTAATTTCGGGTGTTTGAAATAAAACCTAGTTAGATCGATATTACGCCCCCGTATGAAAGTACGCCTACGCCTCCAGATTTTATGAGTCATCAAAATCTTTAGAGCCGTTTCCAAGAGACAAGGAGCTTGATAGAGAAATTGAAAAACGTCCGACAATGGCCACCTTAAGCTCAGATTTTGGGAGGTTAATGCAGTGCAGTTTAGAACCAGCACCCTTGACGAGATATCTATGGTGCCCCCTAATGCTAACAAATCCAGTATAAAATATTTCAACGTTATTCTAAATAGATAAGCTGCTAGCGCCGGTAAAATGCTTACAGGCAAAGTCCGACGTATCATAAAGGCGACCCCGCCGCCTCGGTTGGGGTTCGCCCCCGCCGGCAAAGGGACCCGTCCCAGGAACACCCTGGGCTGCTTGCCCGGTGGTGCCTGATCCTCGCTGTCACTGGAATCCGGCACGCTGTCTATGTCGGTATAGTCTTCGTCATCTCCCGACGAACAGCCTGATATACGCTGGATTACTATTGGCAAATCTGTGGAAAATTATTTTTTGTTAGACTTTGGGCATATGATTTCCTATGGATAGTTGGAGCTAGTATCAATGCATCTAATGGTTTACTGGAAGAAATTTCTAAAATTTCTAAAATTCTTTTTTTTTTCTTGTGCAAAGAATGCACAAAATACTTTGTTGGTAATTTTTAGAGAAAATGAAGTTTGGGGCTCCAGAAACCGGTAACTAATGAAGAATTAGTAGAAAGACGACGAAAGAAAGAGGTATGTTTGGAATATGCTAAGGTGTTAAAACAATGTAAAATCGTTTTGCATTGACATTCGTTGTCGTAACACTCTCACCAACAGCGGTTACATAGACCTCACCACGTGATTTGACGAATACGCTTATTGGAGCGAATATTTCTATGACGAATCTCTATTGATTCTATTAAGAGTTAATGTTCTCACCTGATCTCTGTTGTCACCTGAGTACCTACGCTAGAAGGAGGTTATGTTTTTCGAGTGTATGAATGTAACTATGTTTCTTGGGCATGCGGCTTGTCGCATTCAAGCTTAAGAGTGACACTGCGTCAATATTTTAACTTATTATGTGTAAGCCTTCCGTAGTCTCCGCCTACCCATGTGGGACATAGGCCTGAGGTTATGTACCGTATGTATGACTCACTGTTTTTACTAGTCTGCTCATTATCTGGAGGAAACTTCAATATACCACAAGGTTGGAAGTACCGCCTGTGCGCTGTTCTCTTACTGCTGTCCCTCATCTTCGGCACCAGTTCTCCGGATTTAATTTTTTTCCTCAGCATGTGCAGAAAGCTGAATAAGGAAGTTTAAGATATTAACACATTTTAGAGTAAGCATATTACCTGTGCCGCGTGGTGCCGGCAGAGTAGAATTCGTACCACCCCATGTCTGCCCGTGGGTATCGTACGAGGCGATTAAGGGTTTCTGGAGGTGGGCAGCAGAGCCTCCCGTGTTGACAACATAATCCAAAATACAAACTGCGGTCACCAACCCGCCTGCCCAGCGTGGTGACTATGGGCAAATACCCCCATGGCAGTCTTGTGGCATGCCCTGGGGGAGGCCTACGTCCAGCAGTGGACTGCAATAGGCTGATGATGATAATGATATTACCTGTGCTGATGCGGGGCTAAGCTAGCAACTTGTTACTCCGCGCATGTCGTAAGAATTGGCTAAGGAATTCGGGCATTTTCTTACGCGATAAGTCAACTACTTGTCACTCATTACTACCTACCTACCCGCTATGCTGATATGGTGGCTATCTATAGGATCTTCTTCCACGATACTGTAGTCCTGGCTACCCCATTTCGAGCATACAGACGTGTGTTTGTATATTTGTGTCTTCTATGCTGCTCTGGGAGTGAAACAAAAAGCATAATACTACAGCTGCTTCTCTTCCCGGGCATACAAGTACTGTACAAGTCAGTAGAGCGACAAGAGGGTCTTGGTGTTTTGTAGGCGATGGGATGACCACCTGTCACTACTAACCGAACTTGTACATCTCAACTATATCCTTAAAATTGGTCAGAAGTGGCACCATGTGGTCCTATCGGCCCTTGGTGCTCTGCTTACCCCGTAGGGATAAAGGCGTGATTATATGTATGTATGGTAGGGGTAGCCCGGTAGATGGCTCTGCAATCGTATGCCAGCTAATGAAAATAAGAGAATAATAAATGGTGCCGAAATGTTTTCTCCAAATAGTTACTTTGAATGATAGCGCTAGTTATTATGTGTGGGACTTTAAGGTGTGGGACAACATTATCTGTCAGTGTTATTGCATACAAAAAATCTTAGATTGTTCCAAAATCAGGCATAGGAGCTGTTCTATGAAACGCGGTGAACTCTAGTTATCGTATACTTACTTTGTTGTCGTATTCCTCTTATCTTTTTCTTTCTTATTTTTATTTACGGTGTTAATTTCGATTTCATGTTTTTGGTTATCTATTTTATTTTGTGCAGTATCAAGTTCTATTTCTTTTGCATCCATTGTATACGAGTAATATTTAGATTTATTATTTCATATTTTTCCAGCTGATTTTACGACTCCATTATTTTATTTCCACTTCTTAATTTGATGGTATGTAAGTATGAAGATATATTTGTTTTAACACTTGATGTCCTTGTTACATTTTGGAATATAAATAGCTTGGTCTACACTGCTAGTCTATTATCATTTTGAATGCATTATTTATGTACTTCAAGTTAAGTACATTATATTGTAATTTTTTTTAAATTTCCAAATATTTTCCGAGTTTCCGAGATATTTTTTGTTTTTTTTTTACGAAAAATGACAATAACGTTTCTTATTTCTAAAGTTCATAAAGTTCCGTTAAGTTCTAGTAGGTTCCAAGTTCCATTAAGGTTCCATTAGTAATAAATCAAAGGTTGTTAAAACTGAAAACCGAAATTAAAAGAAACCTATTAAAACACTGCCTGAAAATTACTAAGCCTTCATATCAAGACTTTTTTGCAAACACTGGCCCAACAAACTTGTGGCACTAGGTACCTACTCAGTATACCTACCATGCAAGGCTAACTACGACCACAGAATACTATATATGTCGCAGGCAAATTGTATGATTCGTCTTTATACAAAACGACTAGGCATTTTGAATAGTATGGGTTTTGGAGCGAGACAATTTGGCTTCTAGCAATTGGTCTGCTTAATTAATTAGGTTAGGTTATGTTAGACCTGTTAAAATAACAACGCACGAGTCGAGTGAGCGTAGCGAGCATGTCCCTGCAGCGACCGGCGAAGTGCTATAAGGAATTTTTTCTCTCATACTATTCAAAATGCCTGGCGACGGTTTATAAACGGACGACGCCGTTTGTATAAAGACGAATCATACAAATTGCCTGCGACATATACACCACGACTTACTAAATCAAAAGTCTTATGTTATGACAATTGGCTTGTGTTGCAATATAAATAATTTTGTGGGGTTGCCGTTTCATTGATTCGCAAACTTAGCGTGGTTCGACCATAGAAATGTATCTGGGTTCGACTATAGTTAGAACCTACCAATAAAACTTTTTAATACTCAACAGCATTCTTTACCACCTAGGCTATACAGGGTGTAACAAAAGGGGTATGTTAAGCGAAAACTGAAGCGATTTCAAAATTCAAAGTGCGAATTTATAGTTAAATTTAATTTGAAATTATACTTCCCTTATTTTAAATTAAAACACGGTTTTTTTGTTTTAATTGGCCACCATTCACTTTGGCGGGAAAAGTCGTTATTTTATAATAATTCAATTACGAATACTGTATTCACAGCGGAATATTCGAGAAGAATGGGCGTTGAATACCGCAATCAAAGACAGTTAAAACCCGAATTGTAACGCCTAATACAATTTCCTTTATTAAAAACCCTTTCAAAAATAATTAATGGAAAGGTAATTTGAAAATACGGAAATCGCTAAGGGAAATGAGAGATCGATATAAAGTAATAATTAAGTTTTTAAATTAGTAGATCATCCAGGTAACGAAACTCAATTGGAAATCTTCGCTATTATACAGGATGTTTGTGACAGCCAGGCAAATATTGATACCATGACTTCAGACCATGATTCTGAGGTGGAAAACATTGTACATTTTCGCAGGAAAATTCCAAAATTTTCCGACTTTTTTTCCATATTTTCAAGAAAAAAATAGTTTGGTTCGTTTAAGCCTTAGATAATGACATACAAATAAAATTTTAACCAAAAGATGATTTTCAAAAAAAAGGTCCCCCATATAAGTTCAAATAACAGATCGCCCGATACAATTGGCGCGCAGAACAAAAATACATTTTCTACGAGTAATAATACTGTCGTATAACTCAACACAATGGTACTTGTTCAGTATTTCAGTATTTGCTTGGCTGTCACCCACACCCTATATAGATTTGTTATCCTTTTTTTACCTGTCCTTCTGTCTCAGCCATTTACATTAAGAATGGAAAGAGACAAGTATACCTAATTTTAAGTTTATGTTTATGTGTGACAGTCAGAATAACCTTATCTTATAAAATTATTAATAAAGAAATGGAAAAAATTCTTCACCCGAGTGGGAATCGAACCCACGACCTCTGCATCCGTGCTAGTGCTCTTACCACTGAGCAACGTTATCTTGTAATGCATAGTTGTGTAAAGTAGTTTATTACAGCAACATAGACTTAAAAGTAAGGCTACCACATCCAATTTGAGTTTACACTTTAGTAAATTTAAAGTACCTACTTAAATAAGTTTGTATGTTTGTAAGTTGTATATTTTGTGACCCTTGGCAAACACGGATAGGGTAGAAAGTGTTTTCAACTACGTTCATGTTTAACTTAGTTTCAACTTACAAACTAAGTAGCCCAATACATACATACATAACAATGTCACGTTTTCTCTGAGTCCCTTGGCTGCTGGCTATGTGTTTTATCGCCTCAAGCGAGAAAGCCCTACTTGCATTTTGGGTACATTTGTTGTGTCTTTTATTCCACCCTGTAAGGCAAGCAAGAACCTCTCGACAGTGCGTAATGCTATCGTCACATTGTCAAATCTGTCGATAGCGTCGCGGAGCGTAAAAGAGATCGTGCTTACCCTCCTGTACAACTGATTTAATACTGAACACACATTTCACATTTTGAAAATATCCTGCATTTCGCGACGATATTTTATGTAACCTTGAATATGGCTAAACTAGGCTTAACCGATTTTTATTATTTCAGTTTTGCAAGATAGACTGAAATTGATAATTCATGTTGTTACCCAAGCAACAAGTAGATATAATAATATTATATCAGGATCTAATATCTGCTACTAGATGCAGCGAGGCATATGACATTTCAGAGATTAAAATACGAGTATAATTTTACTTTTATTTTCATATTTCCCGGAGGAAATTTCCAACTGTGAAGCAATTTTAACCTGGTTATTAGTTATTACCTATATCTCCCTATTTAGGAAGGTAAGTATTAATAGTAGACTAGAGGAAGCCCACTATGTTGTCCGCGTAAACTTTAGAATTCCTATTTTCCCATTACCGTAGGAATTTTGGGAAATAATATGTTATGAATAAGGATGCCTACGGCATACCTAGAACACACCCTCAATCTCGGTATCTCGTCATCATCATCATCCACGATGCCTAAAAGAATATTGCACAGCAATAAAGTTATATTAAATAATAGTCAACTTTTATTGTATCTAAGAACAACATAAACGTAGATCATAACATTCATAACACTTAGGTGTGCTATCATGTAGACGTGGAGACTTTTTACGCTGGATTTTGTATGAAACCGACTATATAGGTAGGTGTACTTATAACAAGTATATCGATGTTCAAATCTATTTGTCACCAAGATTCGTAAGGTACCGACCAAAAACATAATGTCTCAGTTTGTAAGACCCTAACTCTAAGCGTGTTTGCAAACTTGTACAAGTACTGTAGTTTGAACGTGCATAATTCGACCCTAAGGTTCCCATCACTATAATGTTACATGTGTAGTAATTAGTAATGTATTAAATTATTTTTATTTTTTATTTTATTGTTTTAGGAAAACTTACAGCTTTATATACATAAAAAATACAACAGGTTATATGTCTATAAGCCATTGACAAGTTTTCACATATAGCAACTATTACAAAACACATTTAAGAAAAAGATTGGAGTTGAATTACAACTAAACTAAAAAATGGTTAGTTGGAGGTTGGGGAAAAGAATTTATTGTAAAAAAGCTTTTTAATAGTTATTGGCTTAGCATTGAAGAGATCAATTTCCGGTGAGTCTTCTCGTAACTTATTGAACTTGTTCGTTGTTCGACAGAAAAAGAAATTTTTACGGTAATTTGTGTGGTGCTCCGGAACAACGAGCAAGGAGTTATGTCTCAATGCTCTATTCGGTGCCCACTACTTGATATCACTCAATAATTCAGGTGAATCAATGACGCCATTAATAATCTTCAGCAAATATGTAATGTCTGCTACGTTTCTGCGGATTCGGAACATCGCTCTATACCTAATCCTGGTTGTAAAATTATAGATAGCCTATGTGAAAGATAATTTTGATGCTATCTTTCTTTAAAACTTGATCAAAATAGAGACAGCATCAACTTTACTCTTCAAATAGGCTATCTGACTATTGGAAAAATGGAATGGGTCAATAACTTTGCAAACTACGATGTCGGTCGTAAAATTGTAACATAGTCTTAGCACCCATTATAGGAACCTAGTATAACTTGTGTAAAGCTGTATCAACACCTATCTATTACGTTACTAGTACGTAGTACTTCGGTAGTACTAACAACTGGTACCTTACAACTTGCAGGACAGGTGCGCTCGAACCTCGTTATAGAATACGCATGGCTGTGTCTCCTGCAGACATACCCTCAATTCCAGATGCCTTAGGCTGAGGCTATACCAATCCCGACTTATACAGGTGTTTTTTCGTTGCCACCTTTAACGAAGTGTACGTACTCATCAAATAAAGTAAGTTTATGCCAAAAAAAAATGCTGGGAAACGATGTAATTTTTTAGATTTTTTTTTAAATTACTTGATCGGGCGAAATTTATAGTGTCCAGCTAGTTTTTCATAGACAGATATTAATTATTTCTCATGAAAAAATCCTTGCTACACGCGTCAATGTGCACTTTTACAGAAAAACGTAGTCTATTTACTCAACTTTAGTTGGACCCTAATATTTTGGAAACCAGACAAATCCCAGGTATGCTTTCATGGAGAAAAATTATCGTGATGATGAGGAGATTCCGTAGTTTTTGGGAACGTTGATGACCAAAAATCATGCTTTATTTACTGAAGTAATCTTATAAAATTATTAATAAAGAAATGGAAAAAATTCCTCACCCGGGTGGGAATCGAACCCACGACCTCTGCATTCCGCGTGTCAGTGCTCTAACCAATCTTAAGTGAAGTAATCTTCTCAAAATTTTGTACTTATACAGGATATTTTTTCGTTGCCACTCTTAACTAAGGGTACGTACTCTATACATCAAATAGGGTGAAACATTTTTGAAACTGAATAAATAATTTCTTTCTTTCTTCTTTCAAATAAAGTAAGTTTATGTCAAAAAAAATGCTGGGAAACGAAGTAAATCAGTTTGATTACTACGTGTCTTTGAATTATGTAATTTCAACTTCATTTTATCACGGCCATTCTGCAGTCCATGTTTATTCATGTTCACGGATAAATTTAGCTACGACTTTACAAAATATGCATAGGTAGATCCATATGTGTGCCCTCAGCCTAAAGGTGGGTTCCTACGGTCCGTGATATTGCAGACGGACGCGGACGCGCCGACGGCTACGGACGAATGCGCACCACGGACGAGGCTATCCCACGGTGCGTGCCCGTCCGTGGTCGTCGGCGGTCTGGGCCGAAATACGTGGAAGACTTTACGTTACAAGTATCGTAGTGTTAAATTAAACCTTAGGCTATATCTATTAAGGTGTAGAATCGCGCTAACTGAAAGAAAATACTTTCAAAGAAAAAAAGTATTGAAATAAGGACTATTTTCTCTGAAATACTTTAGTACCTAGGCATCGGCGCCCGGTAACCCATGGAATACTTGAAGGTATTTATTTTGTAGCACGATTATGTTCTTTATTCACTATGGATGCGCCCACCACCGGGCCCTACACCCTCCACTGACCCTCGGATCTGATAACTCACAACTGCGAAAACAGGCACTTGCACTAATTACAATCGCCACGCGAAACCAGACCCGAGCACTGGCGATTGTAGTTAGTGCAAGTGCCTGTTTTCGCAGTTATGAATTATCAGATCCGTGGGTCAGTGGAGGGTGTAGGGCCCGGTGGTGGGCACACCCATAGTGAATGTTTGAACTTCCAAATTGTAACGCCTAATACAATTTCATTTATGTTCTTTATGTCTAAGAAAACTAGGATAATATTTCTATAAAAACCTTATTCAGAACTTGGTACAAGTTGTTTGTTTACAGTACATACTTTGTACAGCGGACTCGAAATAGTTTAAAGCACGACTATAAGCTCCTTTTCAAGATTGTATGAAAATTCCTGAGATATTTAAAAATTCTCCATACTATTGGGAAAAATAAACATGTGATTTCGGATCTCAAATTTTGTGGATAGGTTCTCTATAGTGGGCTATTTACATAGCTTTTCGCTTAACATAACCTTTTTGTTACACCCTGTATACAGGATGTTTTTTCGTTGCCACCCTTAACGAAGGGTACGTAATCTATACATCAAATTAAGTAAGTTTATGCCGAAAAAAATGCTGGGAAACGATGTAAATTTTTTATATATTTTTTTATTACTTGATCGGGCGAAATTTATAGTGCCTAGTGTTTATACTAATTTTTTCATAGACAGATATTAATTATTTCTCGTGAAAAATCTTGCTACACGCGTCAATGTGCATTAATGCAGAAAACCGTAGTCTATTTACTTAACTTTGGACCCTAATATTATGCAAACCAGACATTTCCCAGGTATGCCTTCCATGGAGAAAAATCATCGTGATGATGAGATTCCGTAGTTTTCGGGAACGTTGACGACCAAAAATCACCCAGTAGACATACAAGGTGTGTGTGACAGCCAAGCAAATACTGAATGAAACACTGAACAAGTACCATTGTTATGACGACAGTGTTATTACTCCCAGGAAATATTTTTAATTTGATTATCCGCAAAGTTTGCTTTCCGCGCGAATTGTATCGGGTGATGCTGTGACTATTTAAATTAGCTTATTTGGTTATTGTGTGATACGAGTACATTGCTGTTTTATAAATCACTTTGTGACTATCCAATGGGGTTCATTAGTATTTTGAAATTTTTGGGGCTTTCTTTTCGAAAATCATCCATAGGTTAAAATTTTGTTTTTAAGTCATTATCTAAGGCCTACATTAATGAGCTACACAATTTTTTTCCTGAAAAATGGAAAAAATGCCGGAAAAATTTCGAATTTTCCTGCGAAAATTTTCTGTGGTTTTCGCTTCAGAATCATGGTCTGAAGTCGCCATATCAATATTTGCCTGGCTGTCACAAGCATCCTGTATAGGTAAATTACTGTTAAAGGCTTATGCAAGTTGTAATGTGTAATTTTAATGTGTTGTGAAGTGTATAAAAGCACTTTTCTTCAAAATACCGTAATCGCTGTTACCTCAAGTAAGATTAGGGAAAGTTTAGTATTTCAATAATAAAACTATTAGGTCTTGAATAAAGTAGCATTTTTTTTTATCTGGCCAAATACTAAAAAAATTCAGAAGTGTATTCAAGGGCGAGTGTACGAGTATTCAAAAATGCCATTAGACTACTATACTACCACAATCGCTATTGCATCCATGCAGCCGTCGACATGGTCGTCAATTTTTATGTGGTCGCCTACAGAAATCTCCACACGAGCACGCACGAGCGCGCACCGCGTCTGGAGCTATCCATTCGCCATGGATCGGGCGCACCGCCACGGACGTGTCTGCAATTACCACGGACGACCCTATCCCACGGTGCGTGTCGGTGCGGGCTGGTCCGCGTCCGCCTACATTTATCACCACGGATCTAGACGCACCGAGACGGACGCGTCTGCATTACCACGGACGCTCTGTTTCCCACGGTCCGTGGTGCGCGCTCGTGCGCGTCGGTCCGCAATATCACGGACCGTAGGAACCCACCTTAACAAGGCTAGTGAAACTGTCCTATACACCAATAGGTAACTTAGGTACCTACACGGCAGTCAGTGGCAGTACCACGCAAGTTAACTCGAAGTTTGTAAAGGAGCCTCGTACTTTCCGGCTTACAAACTGGGACGTACTCGTATTAGTAAGCTTAGTAGCTAGCTACTACTACTTGCATTGCGCCTTGTTGAGTGAGTGCTATGCTTAATAATTAGGTTTACGTACATCTTCAAAGAACTACCTTTTAATTGATGTTTTTGTTTATTGTTCTTTATTTACATACAGAGTGTTTTTTCGTGGCCACCTTTAACGAAGGGTACGTATTCTATACATGAAATAAAGTAAGTTTATGCCAAAAAAAATGCTGGGAATTTTTTTTTTTTTTTTTTTTTAATTTTAAATTCCTTGATCGTGCGAAATTTATAGTGTCTAGTGTTTATGTTAGTTTTTTTATAGACAGATATTAATTATTTTTCGTGAAAAAATCCTGCTACGCGCGTCTATGTGCATTTATGCAGAAAAACGCAATCTATTTACTCAACTTTAGACCCTAATATTTTGGAAACCAGACACTTCCCAGGTATGCTTCCATGGAGAAAAATTATCGTGATGATGAGGAGATTCCGTAGTTTTCGGGAACGTTGACGACCAAAAATCACCCTGTACATGCATACAAAAAATTACGCCTCTTTCCCGCAGGGGTAGGCAGATAGATATCTTCTTTATTTACAGCTGTAAATTTTTGTATGTATTATGCCTTTTGCTTCTTCTAAACACTTAATCAGTGTTGCTCGCAAAAAAATGGCACAAGAAAACAGTTTGTTGTATGGGAGTCCCCCTATATTATATATTCCTATTTTTTAGAATCTGTAGTTATAGTGGCAACAGCAATACATCATCAGTGAAATTTTCAACTGTCTAGCTATCACGGTTCATGAGATACAGGCAGTATACAGCCTGGTGGATGACAGACGGACGGACATTGGAGGTAGTAAATCCCATACACTTAGATACCTACCATAAAGTTAGTAATGTATCGTCTTCAGCCTATTGCAGTCCACTACTGGACGTAGGCCTCCCCCAGGGCATGCCACAAGGCTACTGCCACAGGGGGGTTTTGCCCATAGTCACCACGCTGGGCAGGCGGGTTGGAAACAGCTGTATTGTCAACACGGGAGGCGCTGCTGCCCACCGCTCGGAAACCCTTAATTGCCTCGTATGATACCCACGGGCATGCAGGGTTGGTACAAATTCTACTCTGCCGGCACCACGCGGCAATAGTACCTAATGTATATTGGTTTACTAATTTATATTAGATGCTCAATCCTAAAAAACTTAGTTAAGTGTCTTAACGATGTTTAGGTACCAAGAGAATCTTTTACTAACTAGGTGTACCTACCTAGGTTTAACTAATGTAAGGTCAAGAACAGTCAAAGAAATCATAAGTTAGGTACCACTTGCACTAATTCCGTTACGTATTATCCTAAGGGCAAGAACTCAGACCCTTTTGCATTACCAGCTTATCTTACAGGTCAAATCGTCGCTAGTGTCGACTTTTGCTACCATTTCAACGTATAAGATAAAGTAGTTCCAACAACATCCACTTCAGTAATTAAGTCGTCTCATACCAACAACTTCGTTTAATCATGGCGTCGCTACTTTCGTTGCAAATCTCTAAATAGTTATATAGGTTAATATATTAACTCGCTTGTTTACCGAGTTAGCAAATAACTTTGTGAAAATGTTATTTTCTTGAGAAGACTAACAAATAGCCCACCATTTTTTTTTTGTAACCTCAGAGGATTACTAAGGTACCTATTTAGGACCCGTTTTTTACTGCATAAGTAAATTTGTTCCCTTCGGCCACTTTATACCAAATGTCAACAAAAGGGTAATGTCAATGTTGGTACAAAAACCGGCTAAGTTAAGTAAAACCCCTAGACACTAATAAGTAGTATGTAAGTACTCGTAATATCTTATATTACGTACCTATCTTGCAATATACCAATATAAACGTAAAATTGACATGGCTATGTTTCCGAAATGGGGAGCCAGAACTGATGGATCATAAGGGAAATTATACAGCCACGTTTAGTGACAAAGTACCTACTAGCTTATCGCTTGAGAGAATGTCCCCGACATCCTGAGTCGACTCTAACGACATGCACGAAAGAAGATGATGATAATTCATTCATAGAAAACAAACCGGAGGAACACCGAGCACTAGGTAAGTTGGTATAGAAAGTTCTGGAGGGAGAAAGAAATTTTCCAAGTTGGACATGTAAACATTGCCAAGCTCGGTTCCACTGATAAGTTTGCTTTAGCCAAACAAATCTATTGACCTGTTATTCGATAAAGCCTAGCACAGAAAAATATCAGTAATACTGATTCAATTAATTAACCTTTATCAAGTTAGTTAGATTATCTTAAATAAGTCATTCGGAGCAAAAGGAAAAATAACACTGACAAGGAGGACTAAAAACAAAAAGGACTATGGAGAAACACCTCTCTAGGACCTTTCGTCTCCATTGGCCGTATTTTTTTAACGTGTTTATACTGTTGCCACATACGGATGAATTATAAATAAATAAATAATAATAAATCTTCTGTCACTTAGGTCCGTAGCACAATAGTTCAAACTTAGTTGTAAACTAGTGGACGCCCGCGACTAAATATTCCTAGATGAAAACATTTTCCTGGGATAAAAAGTAGCCTATATGTTAAGTGGGACCTGTCACAATACAGGGTGATTTTTGATCATCAACGTTCCCGGAATCTCCTTATCATCACGATACTTTTTCTCCATTGAAGCATACCTATCTGGGAAGTGTCGGGTTCCCAAGATATTAGGGTCCAAAGTTAAGTAAATAGACTGCGTTTTTCCGCATAAATGCACATAGACGCGCGTAGCAAGATTTTTTCACGAGAAATAATTACTATCTATCTATGATAAAACTAGCATAAACACTGGACTGTATAAAATTCGCCCGATCAATTTTTTTTTTTTATCCAAAAAATTTACATCGTTTCCCCGCATTTTTTTTGGCATAAACTTACTTTATTTGATGTATAGAGTACGTTAAGGGTGGCAACGAAAAAACACCCTGTAATAATTATGTAGTGATTTCATTATCCACCCAAACATGTAAATTGAAATAAAAATTGTTAATCTTACCTCGTTTTACAGCTGTATTTACTCGACTGTGTCCTGCGGTCTACGAGATCGAGATGCGGGTAGCTTCACCCCGGGACACAATTATACGTAAGCACTACACATCAGGACTGCAGGTAGTGACAGCAGCTGATTGCTGCACCATGTTATGTAAGCTAAAAGAGCTGTCTTTAATTTTGTGTACGGATGCAGGCACGTCAATTTTGTATTTGATTGGTACGCGCACCTTTACCCAAGATACAGCAAAACCAATGCAATTATCGCGTGACAACGCAATTATTGTCCGATATCACCCGAACACAAATTGTCGCTAGTCCGCTGTAAAACTTGTTCAAATTTTAAGAAGCATAATTTAAAATACTTAACACAAAAATACATTGAAAAAAAATAACTAAGACAATGGAAAAACTGAGCCAAAATTTCTCCCAGCCAACCAGTTGTTAGATAGACTTTCTATCTATCGTCTTTCTTCGGTTTATTTTTGTATTTAAAATATATCGCTGCTAGTGTTAATACAAAATATCCAATCAATACAATAGGTCAACAAATAAAGTTATAATCTCACTGTTCCTCCAACTGTACATAACCTATTTTGGTACCTAACTGGTAAACGGATATCAGGTACCTATATCAATCCGAATCAGAGGTGTATTTGCTTCGGATATCCGAGCCGAATATCCAATGTCAAATTTACCGGACGAACGGACATCCGAAAAACAGAAGTTCGAGGTCAGTTTGAGGCAGTTATCTAGTTTTACGTCCATCTTATGTCCATTTAGTTAGCTATCTGATTTAGAATATAGATAGTCAAATATTTGCTATGATTTATTAGAATCTAATGCCTTGTGGTGTCGGTAGAGAAATATTATCACTACCCTATGTCTGCCCGTAGAGGTATCATAACAGGTGATTAAGGGTTTCCGGGAGGTGGGCAGCAGCACCTCCCGTGTTGACAATATAGTCCGAAAATCACACTGCGGTCACCAATCCGCCTGCCCAGCATGGTGACTATGGGCAAAAACCCCCCTTGAGGCGCGCACTAGGGGACACCTACGTCCAGCAGTGGACTGCATAAGTCTGATATGTTATATATATATGCATACATATCTCCCTCAAGGCCACTCACGCCTCTACTAGCTCCCAGATTAATGATGAAAGATGTGAGTAGCTGGATGGAAATTGAGATGAAGTTTTAGTTTCCTTTATGATATTTGCCCAATCACGGAAGTTTGCTCAAATAAAGGGGAACGAACAAGCTTAATGAATCAAATAGTCTGGGCCAGATCACGTGGTTTACTGGATACAAAATTAGGCAATGGAGTAAAAATTATACGAGTACCCATTGGTATAGTGCGACTCTGCCTGCCGCGCTATAAATTCTGGAATTCGAAAAGATTCTTTGAATACCAACTTGTTAAAACTTAGTCCGACGGTCCTGACGGTCACATTTACCTATATCGATGTTTGTTTCCAAGCCATGGTTGTTTTTATAATTCTAAATTTATACAGTGTATATACAATATATGTATATACAGTTTCCTAGTACCCTTGACCACATTACCTTAGGGGTCTTTTTGTGGGACTAGGTTAAGATGGTACTGGTGTTCGCCCATCATCAGGCCATACAACATCCACTGACAAATTTAAAAAAAAAATAGTATTAATTCTTCAATTAACTAGATACAGAGTGTGGGAACAGAAGGAATATAGGTACAAACGGGTTACACCTGCTTACACCTTGAAGAATTGCTGAGAAACCTAGTTAAAGTTTGAGAATATATGTATAGGCAGATAACACTGGTAGTCGCTACTTCTGAACTAGATACCTATAAGGTTACCCTAAAATTCCCAACATTTCCTAAATTATTTGCCTAACCAGGCCACGTCGTCTGATTTGTGGCTACTTCACAAGACGCATGGTCCCTTACCCCGTGGACCCGTATAAATCTAATGAGCTAAGGAACTGTTATTTATGAGTCGAATGCTTTGGTAGAAAACACCATTGGCAGAGAAAACTGTACATATGCCATAGGCAAATTATACACGGGTGCTGGGTATTTTTTTTACAGTTTATAGTCATAATCGCACATTGAACTGACAGTGCTATATTTGTCTAAAGTATGACCACACACACATTTATGCCTGATTTTTCATACAAACAACAGATTTTACCCCATTCAATTTCAACTCCTAAGTCAGTAGTACCGACGACTGACCATAAGAACCTCATATTTACATAGGCATACCTGTAAATGTACAGATATCTTCGTCAGAGAATGTTGTTTTCAAGCAAACTTTCACTTACCAAAGTGAGGTTGAACCGGCAATTAGAAAATTAAAGGTTCCTAAAATACGGTAAGATGGTTTTAGAGAAGGTGCTCTTACGTTTTAACTTGTTGAAGGAGTTCTTAACTAACTTAGAAGTTTAATAGGTACCTACAAATATACAACAACACAAGCCCCATTATTATCCCTATTATAGTGATCCTGTTTAAAGGTAGAGCAATTAATATAATCTCGAAGGTTATCCCTCGACAATATACCTGTCATATGACAGTATTATCCACTAAACTGCGAACAAAGTTATATCTTCCAGTCATGGCGTCACTGCTGTCATATTTATCACGTACCTACTAGCGGCCGCCCGCGTGTTCGTGCGCGCAAGGGAGTATTGCACCTGTGCGAAGCCGGGACGGGTTCCTAGTTAAACCTATAAACCTTCTTCTTGAATTTTTATATCTATTAAAAAAAACACATTGCAATCCGTTTCGTAGTTTGAAAGATCTAAGCATACAAAGGAACAGACAGACAGCGGGAAGCGACTTTGTTTTATCTTGATATATAAAAATCTTCTGTTCGTGTATTTGTAATGGATTTCCCTCTAAACGGCTCAACCTATTTTGATGAAATTTTGTGTGTGTGTTCAAGTAGTCCACGCGGACGGAGTCGCGGGCGTCCACTAGTATGCAATATGTGTAAAAAAAAAGGGTTTGTCGACTCTGATCATATGATCCATTGCAAGTGGAAACTGATCATGATTTTGGGTACACTCTGATCACGTTATCAGTTTCGCCTCAAATCAAACGAGAGAAAAGTAGAATTCGATCAAGTGATCAGATTCCACCGAGACAACGTATATAAAAAGTTCACTCTGATCACATTCTACTTTTCACGTGATCAGATTCTTGAACCTTTGTTCGGTCAACGACATTTTGTTTTCTCTGCAGTCCACGCGGACGGAGTCCAAAAACATTATTTAGTTGATCGAATTGTGAAGCTAAACTATCCTCGAACCCTCACACAAAATTTCATCATAATAGGTCCAGCCGTTTAGAAGGAGTCGAATAAATGGTTTTTAATTTGAATTTGATATTCATGGAATAACAGCCTTAGTTCTGGATTTCATAACCAAATGAAACAAGTTTGTGGCCCCGTGTCCTGTGTAACCACCTGGGTTTTTATCCAAATACATTATGAACATCGCTTGTTTGTTATAGACGACTGATTGGTGTAGTGGGTAGTGGCCCTGCCTGCGACGCCATTGGTCCTTGATATGATGAATATCGATGTTTGTTTCCGAGTCATGGATGTTTCTATACTTATCTATGTATTTATATACCGTTGCTTAGTACCCATGATACAAGACCTTAGGGATCTTAGTGTGGGACTAGGTCAATGTGTTGTGAAGTGTGTGAATATTTATAATTTATATTTATATAATATGAATTTAAAATAATAAGCATAGATCATTTGCTGATGCATGGCTTCACTAGAATACATCAGCTGCATCTCCTTCTGTGCATGTCGTAAGAGTCGACTAAGAAACTCGGGCTTCATCATAGGCGATAAGGTTGCAACTTGTCACTGATAATTTACATCTGTCCCCACTTTGCTAAGTGTGGCTGTAAGATCTCCTTTAAGATCCTAAAATTCTGTCTGTCCCCTATTACAGGAACACAATTTATATGGATGTTTGTGTCTGTAATATTTTCAGAGTTCATAAAAGTGGAATAATCACAGGTTATTAAAATAAGACCATTGTTATGATGTCTGTCCGTTCATGTGCGGACATTAGGTATCAAGTAAACTCGATTCGAAACTCGATCGTACTTATTTTGCAACACCATTAAAATTTGCATTTATTTTATAGTTCAAACAATACGACAGTCGACACTCGTTATAGATCAACTAGCCCTGCACTTCATCTAATTCCATCCAAGACTCACACTTGTTATGCTCGTAAAGGATAAACTTACTATGGTCTCACCTTTACAAACCTAAGCAAACTTTAATAGCTAGTGTGCATAAAAGCGATGGTTTATGTCAACACGTAACATTGGCGAATTCTTCGTGTACCTAAGCGAGAAGACGCCATATCGCAAAATTGAACTGAAGAGGAATTTTATTGAACTGTGGTTTGAAATACTTTCGAAGACCCATAGTAACGTCCGGTGCGTTAAAATGATGCTCTCATCCTGCCCTCATCAAACTATAATCTCCAGGGCTCAGACATAATATCCTGCACATTGCGGGGCGCTATAAAACTCCAAGTCTTTAATTCCACCCAACGATACTTTGTACAAATTAACAGGTTTTTAAAATATGTCCTCATTTTTCTGTTTTATTTCACCCTCGCCGGATACCTACAAAGGGCGTATGACATCATCATCACCAGAGGTCGGAATTAGGTAGAGTCATTTATGTACTTGCATCGAAATGTTGATATTAATGTGGACCTTCCCAGGATTTCTAATGGACAATCCCGTGTGGCCAACACTATTACAAATAAATAATAATAAAACCCTCAGAGATAGACAAATAAAACAAAGATAATTAACATAAAATTTCTGCTCTTTAAAATGAATACCGGAATTTGAGGCATATCCACTTTATTCTTTCGCTGTATGAAATCAGTGCAAGTACATAAATGACTCTACCTAATTCCGACCTCTGATCATCACACATATAGGTATTACCCATAACTCTATTATACTCTTTTCTCTGTATGATATTACCAGTAATTTGGTGGTTTGTTTTTTTTTTTGAACCTCTAGACTAGAGGTAAATAAATATCCATTCCCTCTATTACCGCTATACTAAACGTGGCTGTATGACCCTGCAGTTCTGACAACCCTATTTTGGCATCATAGCCTTGTATATTATGTATGTAAATACCTATTTCTAACCCTAATAAGGCACAGAAATGCCTAAAACACCAGCCAGAAACGTATGTTCTTATGAATTTTCTTCAACAGACATACGTTTACGGGTGTCTTAAGATGGCGCATTTTGTGATTCTATTGAAAGTTATTCATTTTCATGAAGGTAAATGATACACTAGTAGACTAGGTTCCGTAATAGAAGTTATAAGGTACCTAGTTACCTAATATTTAGCTATCTATCTGCCATGGATTAGATTTGGCATTAGTTTTATGGTCGAGACGGCCGGTTTGATGCCAACCATTATTGGGTATAGCTTGGTAAGTTTTTTAATACAAGCGGTAACGAACATGGATCTAATGCTCCGGCCACATTGTCGTGTAAAGATTCGTGTTGCGTTGTCGCGATAAAACTTCGTGTTCGGCTTTACGACGACGCGCTTGGCCACATTATAAAAACTTCGCGTTGTCGCGACAAGCTCGAACCGTAGAGGTGAGGCATAAATATTGGAATAGGTATGTGGATTAGACATCTTTCAATACTAGTCGGTACCTAATACAACGTATCGAGTATTAGGTAACGCATAAAATATCATCTCAATAAGAGAAATCAACCGTAAGGCTTAGACTATAAGTTTCAATTTTATTATTTAGCAAAAATACATACTACAATATACTATAATATCATTAGAATACGAAGGTAAATTTCGCCACCTCTAACAAATTTTTAATAGATCAGATGGCAAATCGGACGAATTCGAAACCAAATATTTCTGGTTCGAATCCGGGTTCAGACCGACATTTTCCTTTTTTTTTTACTAAATTAAAATACTTTATTTAAACAAAATATGTGACACAAACTAAAAACAATTTAACTAAATATTAAAATTTTTATCTAATATAAAAAGCGATTATCACGATATTTTTTATTTCCACAACTATTCTTTCTACGTAGGTTATTTATTAGGTAATGGATCAGTCACCACAATGTGGCCGGAGCATAATTGACTGTAATGTACATGTACCTAAGTACCTATGTCTCATTGCGCTGTATCTACTATTAACAGATTTACTTAAAGGTGCATGGAGTATTTCATAGATTCGATAAATAGATAATTTATACCTAAATGTCCAACAATGAAACGCTTGACACGATTCGTAATACGATTCACCTGAAAATGCCTAAAGCGGCGTTTTAACATCCACTAAAATAGCAATAAAATATTTTGAGCTTGCGTATTTCAATATGAGCAATGTTTCTGTTTATGTTTTGAGAAGATTTCGTAATATCACACATACCTAAGTCACAGTATTTCAATATGTCCCAAGTAAAGAACCGAGAATTCTTAAGGCATCAACATAATTATAAGAACAAACAATGTCCACTTAGGTGTTAAGATTTCTTTATATAATTAGAGTTCTCTCGTCAGAGATTTGGTCATGTATGAATTTTTGTTTTGTATCAAACTACAATTGTGTGTACAAGAAAGAATAACAGAATGTCAGAAACCATAAGGGCGCCATCAAATTAGCTGCTTCCGCGCCGCGCGGCACTTTGTGGCTAGTTTGAAGGGGCCCTAATAAGAGACGGAATAACATAAACGTAGTATTAGTAGGTAATAACAACTATTATGGTAATGTGTATAAATTCATTGGGTCGATCTGAAATTCTAACTTAAAGTAGGTATTACGTAGGTACGACACATTGTATCGCGCGCGGGCACAGCAAATAGGTACTCGTACCTACTTAGCAAACACGCTAGGCTAGCTAAGTTTCCAACCCACTTAACAAAAAAGAACAATTCCCATCGGATATGCAGATTCTGATAAACCAGCTCAATGTCGATAGCGATCGTCACAATCGACGGGTAGGCACATCGCCGGTATTCCGGCAGTGATTGCATTCGGTATGGAACCGTTTACGAACCAATACCATATTCTGTAAGGCTTAGGACGTAGCTGGAGCAAGATACTAAATACAACGATTGGTTTGCTGGAAGATATCTCTCTAAGAGATAAGCACGTCTTTGTACCTACATCTTCCTTGATATAAACTTTATTTGTGAAAACTTTACTGTGCACAATAAAGCATAAGAAAATAGCCTAATTTAGAGAACCTAGATCCACAAAATTTTAATCTCCTTAAAAGAAAACAATCCTGTTTTAAGAGTTCATAGTCTGTGATGATAACAATGTCTTTTTTATAATATATAAACAGGGTATGTAGAGCCGTTTTATTGATACCATAGGTACCTATCTATACAAAGTAACAAACTAGAATCGCACCTTTGTTCCTAACGAGTCACACTGTAACCTGCCTAACACTGTGACTTGTTGGGCCAGTCCACAGAACACATTTACCCCTGCCTGCCCGGCTACCGCTGCCAAAAAAAATGCCTGATCGCATTTTATTTTAAAGCTATTTTCAAAGTTGGTCACAAATATAGAGAAGAAATAAAAGAGGAGCAGCGGCTAAGTAAATTTTCATACAAAAATAGTGTGCCGCTGAGCGGGGGTGAAGTATGGGACGAGGGGAGCATCCTAACACTGTAGTCCTACTATTCCCATCTGCCCTGCACTCACTGTGCCTCTTTCTGTAACTAGGTACCTACCCCAATTCTCTTGGGCTTGGGAGGCAACTATTGTTGTAATGTCCTCGATCGCTTCCCGGAGGAGATTCGAGTTCTGACTGGATTATTGGCTAATTTATATGACGTCCACATTGGCTTTCGATGGTGTTTTGTTTGTATAGGTATAGGCTCGGTATAGGTATGTAGGTAACTATTTATTATTAATTATATGTATAAGGTGATAGGTACCTAAGTAATACATAGGTAGATTATATATGCCTGACTAGAAGTACAGATTAGGTAAATTTACCTACCTACCTACCCTACCTAAATTTGCTAAAAAAAAAAACTTACTACGCGGATCTTACAAAAGGATACTTGGTAGGAAACAAAAATAAAATACATTATTGCGCTGATATCGCGTATTTCATAACCAAAATGTAAAATGAAAAAGATCATAAACACAATGCAGGGATATGGCGGCAAAAATGCCTACTTTTTATATAAAATAGTTAATATTTTTATTTGGCTGTATGAAATTAATTTATGTCAAAAAATATTTTTTAAAAACTGTGACGAATGTTACCATATTCGTAAAAAATACTTTAAATTAGGGATTTTCTAACTATTAAAAATAAAAATAAATTTACTAATCACATGGATAGATGACAAAATGAAAATTCCGTTTTGTCATTGGACACGTAGGTAAAGGAGGGAGCAGCTAGGGTAGGAGATTCACTCACGCCGTCTATTTTTGACAGTTATTTTAACTTGTCAGAACATCCCTCATTGGATAAAGTTTTAATTTTCTTGATTTTCTCCGTCTGATGACGTTCTTATTTAATATTTTACACTTAGCACCACTACCCTTAGAAGAAACTGACACCTAATATTTGCTTGGATTTTTTGCCGATACATGTCACTAATCCAATTAATGTTTGAAATATTAATTTTATTGTAGGTTTTCAACAGATAAAAGTTTTGTTATACATCATAAATTCTGAAATCATTCTACTTAAAACAACGGCTATATGTATACAGGGTGTAACAGAAAGGGTATGTTAAGCGAAAAGCTATGTAAATAGCCCACTATAGAGGTCCTATTTCCAAAATTTGAGACTCGAAATCACATTTTTATTTTTCAAGATTGTATGGACATTCATGAGTTGTTTCAGAATTCTTCATACTATCTGGAAAAATAAAAATGTGAATTTGAGTCTGAAATTTTGGAAATAAGTTCTCTATAGTGGGCTATTTACATAGCTTTTCGCTTAACATACCCTTTTTGTTACATCCTGTATAGCCAGGATGATTTTTGGTCGTCAACGTTCCCGAAAACTACGGAATTTCCTCATCATCACGATCATTTTTCTCCATGGAAGCATACCTGGGAAGTGTCTGATTCCCAAGATATTAAGGTTCAAAGTTGAGTTAAAAGACTGCGTTTTTCTGCATAAATGCACATAGATGCACGTAGCAAGATTTTTCACGAGAAATAATTAATATATGTTAATGAAAAAACTAGCATAAACACTGGACACTATAAAGTTCTCTCGATCAAGTATTTAAAAAAAAAATCCAAAAAATTACATTGTTTCCCAGATTTTTTCAGATAGAGTATGTACCCTTCGTTAAGGGTGGTAACGAGAAAACATCCTGTATAGTTTCCCTTGCCTTTCCTTCCGAATAAACTGAGATAAAAAAAACCTCTCGCTACACCAGCGCCTCTGGCGACGCGACTAATTGACTAATGGCGGCGGCGCCCCCATTGTATCGAACAATCATGTGACTCGCTAATTGGTTTTTTGTGATACATTGTTGTTTTGGATCATTTGTGTACCTATAACTCCATTATGGGTGATCAGTAAAGTGAACTTTCTTAAGCGCTACTTTTTTTGATTATTACACCCTGTATTATTATTATAAAGGCAGTTGTGTAATATCAGATTTTATACATGTTATGTTTATTGTTTATGCCAATTATTCTAACACATTTTAATTTTATTATTGTCATTTGGAATAAGTACTTTTTATATAGTTATTTTGGCAACCCTAATTTTGACAGGACAGCTGCAGGCAGGTGGTTGAGTTGATATTTGTGTTTTTTTGATATGGCATGAAGAGAGGGGGATACGACTATATATTTTTCTGTTGAGTGAGTGAGTAAAATACTAAATTGATGTAAAGTTGATGACTACTCTACAAACCTTTCTTTCCTCTTGAGTGACAGATGTTTACGCGCCAACCAAACAATGGTGGTTTAGCTTCACGTTTGCTCTTGATTTATATGTTATTTCTCGTGTTTCTTCTGTTCAGTGTTTATTTATGTAATATAATAATATCACAAGATAATTACTTAAATAGTTATATGTGCGTATTTCACAAGTGCTATTATTGATTAGACTCCAGTTAACATGCATAAAATGTTCCCTCCATTTTCTTAGTCTTGATGTTTGAGAAGCTTGGTTACCTAGTGATTTAGTTGAGTTAGTGCTGATACTTTCCAACAATTTGACTGCAGACATGGCAGCAATAACTCCACGAAGATCTACGCGTATTCCCCATGTGCATACCCCAAAAATGACCGAAAGAAAAAAGGGACTGTTTCAAGGTGAAACTGGCCCTTCTGACTCTCTGACAAAGCACCGCCGGCTTCCCGTGGTGGAAAGTGAAAGTGACAACGATGAATGCGATCTGGGCATCATCAGCACCTTGACCGATTCCAGTTCCTGTGACGAAAATGAACAGAATGTTATGAAGACCCCAGAAAGGTGGTGGCGTAAGTATACATTGTTTTTTGTCTGTTCAGTATAACCTGATGGGTTTATCAGTCTTCACACAGATTTTTAGGCAGCCATGATATCCTTTTCAGTAAAAATTTATATGTAAAATGAACCTATACACTGCCAACCTGAGAACTAGACTTCACAAGTCTACATATTTTTGAAAAATTAAGAAAGATTGATGTTCATATAATTGTTGAAAAACCGGCCAAAATAAGCATTACTTAAATGGATTATTAAAATTTTTCATCTTATTTTTCAGGTGAAACAAGAAGTCAGGCAAAAAAACATCTTAGAGAAGATTCAGACCTGAAGAACTTCATGACGTCACCATACACTCTAACAAAGTTCCAAAGCACTAGACATGCATGTTCTGACACAAAATGTGGGTCAGTTTCTACTCCAGTTACTCCTCATCTACACAATCAGCCAAGAACTCCCTCATCCACTCATTCTTGTGCCAGTTTCCACACTACCTCATCATCTTCAAGTCGGGTCAGGAAGAGCTTAGCCAGTCTCATAGCTGACACTGAGAGTTGCAGCAGCTCATTAAAAGATCTTAACTTCGACACGGACTCAGGTGCAGATTCTAAAGAGAACACCCCCTCTAAATCTATCAGAAGATCAACTAGGAAACTGAAGACAACACCCAAAATGCAGAACTTTAAAGGCATTTTGGTCGAACAGAAAAAGAATGTTACTCCCATGAAGACGGCTGTTGTCTGTCTTACGAAAATGGACATGAGTAGCATTGTGTCTCCGTCGCAAATCCAGAAGACACCAAATGCACCAACTACAGTGGATAACATGAATACCTCTCCACCCAAGATTCGCAGGTCAGCCATTGAGGTGCAGGAAAGTCCTGAATCTCAATGTGATAGTGAGAAAAGTCACAAACGTCTGCACTACGACGGTATGACTGAAGGTGGCCCTGTTAGCAAGTATCCCAGACTGGACCCAAGTCAGGCTCCTAAAGCTCGCTTATCTCTCTTCAACAGTGATAGGCTCAAAGGAATTTTGTCAGCAAAATCCTTTTACGGAAAAAGCAACCCTGAGATTAACACAACTGTTGCAATAAAAATATCTAATGCTATTGAAGTGACAAACACGCAGATCCATCGTCCATTCTCACATTCACATCACAATAGACGTAAGAGAAAACCAGGACAAATTAATTTAGGTGTTAGACACAAGATACGTAAACCTAAACTCAACAAGGCAAAGATTGTTCATTCAAGAGGCAACATGAACCGATCAGCTCCTTCTGTCATCAATCATTCCAGTGCATCTTACTCCACTATGAATGACAGCTCAATTGTGAGCTTAAATACATCACAAAACATGTCTCAGGACCTTGGTAAGTGTTATAAAATTAGAGCACCTGTTTATTCTTTACTAGCAATTTCCTACTTTGACTACAGAATGTTGCCTATGCTATGCCCTTCTTTGTACTCACTTTGTATGTGTATGCAAACTTTGAAAAAGATTATAAATATTATTAAGAAAATGAAAAAAAATTCACATGTGTGAGTTTTGAATTCACAACCTCGCGCATACCGTGCTTTTGCTCTAACCAACTGAGCTATCGAGTCAATTAACTCAGATGACGAATTTTACCATCTTTTTACATTACGTTTTTGGCATCATTATTTTTTCATCAAAAAGATTGTAAACAAGACTTCAAGAAGTTACAAACCCATTTTAACTTTTATAATATATTAGCCGCGTGGTGGCGGCAGAGTAGAGTTTGTACCACCCCATGCCTGCCTGTGGGTATCGTACGAGGCGATTTAGGGTTTCCGGGAGGCCAGCAGCAGCGCCTCCCGTGCTGACAGCATAGTCCGAAAACCATACTGAGGTAGCCCAGTGTAGTGACTGGGCAAAACCCCCTGTGGCAGTAGCCTTGTGGTGTGCCCTGAGGGAGACCTACATCCAGCAGTGGACTGCAATTGCTGAAAATGTATAGACATATAGATATTTATATGAAATAATAGATACTATCTACAGGAAGTGTATAGGTAGGTATATATTCTTTTAGACTATTTCTGTGACTTTAGAAAAGTATTTGTTTCTTACAAAGCAATATTTTATGACATATTTCTGCTTCCATTTATATGTTTATACATATTATGCTAAAGAAAATTAAGTATTTAAGAATTACATGTTATATTGATTCAAGAAAATATAAGTTAATTCTATAACAAATCCTATTCCAGACAAACCAGATCCGTTCGACAAGGAGAAGCAAACAATAGAAGCCCTTCTCAGCCAGTGGACTGAAGATGAAGTCCCAGAATCAGAACAGGCCCTCCTCAAAACCAACCAACCTGAACTGCCTTGCTTCAACGCTGCTGTCATCGAAGAAACAAAAGAAATCTTCCAGCCCATTACTGCTGTACCCGTATCTGTGACATCTGTACCACACAATTCTGAAGCAGTAATTGTAGATTTGGAGACACGTAAACCAGCCATGGAAGCGGTGGAACCATCGTCTGATGATGTGGTGATGTTGGATGATGAGGGGCACCACGCTAGCCATGGTGACTTGTCCAAGTCTGGACAGTTTCTGCCTGTTGAAGGAGGTTACATACTTGTTGATGGCAATGAAATTTTGATACCAGGTATGTGGAATTGGGTATGTCTCTACTAATCATGTACATAGACAGAGTGAAATCCCCAATCACCCCAGACATTCCACCCCAGACCGTCAATGAAACACAGTATAATGCAGTTCCTAAAACTTAGGTTTCCTGGGAGAGTGATTCCGTCAAATAGGTGGCCTTGGTCTTTCCCTATGTTACAGTTACTACTGACCAGAGATAATGATATTATTTTCTTTTTCCAGCTCAAGAAGAACTTCCTGATCTGGATGAAATAGAACGAGAGCTGAAGATGCTAGATGAACAGATAGTAAAGATGGCGCATTCCAACAACATCGATGCTGATGCTGTACTGGCGTCTACTAGCACTGCCACCAGGGGTAAGATCCTATTCTAAGACTGATGTTATAAATGTAAAGGATTGTATGCATGTTTGTTACTCTTAGCTATTTCACTGGACGACGACGTCGCCGCACAAAGAACACACACCCTCCAAGTTACAAGTCAAGTGCGTTGATCTGTCAGACATTCAGGACAAATAATTTAACATGTATAGATATGAAGCTCGTGTCGCTCACTCAGCTCTTGCGTTGCTAGTTTTACAGTTCTTACATAACCTAATTATTTAAGCGGACAAAGTGTTTAAAAGCCAAATAGGGTATATGTATGATTTTTTTTATTTAATTTTTATATTCTACGTAAAAAATGAGTGAAGTTTTCCCTTGGAATGACATACCTATCTAACTTTAACCATTTTGGATTTACAGCAATTCAAAAATACGAGCCGGCAAAATGTTTTTGAAACGCTCCGTTTGCTCCATACTAAAATGGCAACGACTTTGACGTCATAATAGACAACCGTCTCAAATTAGTATGGGGAAAAAATGCAATCTTATTTTATAAACGTAATATTTTATTAAATCAATGAGATGATTCAAAATATGGGTAAAATTGTATGTTTTGACTCCTTTTGTCTCCCTCTAAAAGCCAATACTATTCAAAATGACTAGCCGTCTTGTAATACGAGTCACTTGGAATTCATCAAGCGTCGTTGCGGGGCGAGGCGAACTTGTAGGATTTACTAACCTTGAGGACCTTATAGAAGCCCTAGGAGCTCAATCCGAGAAGTTTAAGGGACTTTTTAGTTTATCACAACATATTTCATTTTCACTTTATCTCATCACCTGATCATTCCTCGAGGATGCGCTTTTCAGATACATAATATTATACAGTTTCCCTTTTGATTTTATATTTAAATCACAAATTATCCAACAAATTCAAGCCAAAACACAGAAATTGGTTTATTTTGAAACGAAAAGTCATCCTTTTGGCAAGCTCTTGTCATGTCACTTTTTCATTATATTACTCTTTTCGTACACTAAAATCTTTACAAAACTTCATGAAGAAAAAGAATTCATTTCGAATTCAAGAATTTGAAAATGGAGACAAAAATTCGTATATAAGCCATACAAACGGGAAAAAGTCAAGCATTCCGTCGGCTACTCAGCCAGAGTGAAGAACGGAATTATAAGGCCTTGTCCCGGGGCCGCCTGCCCCGGGACCCTTGCTGCACTTCGCCGGACTTCAACAGCGCGAACAAACCGCGCCCGCGTCGCGTTCATAACCGCGCTCTGTGACCACGAACTTCTACAGCGCGAACAATCCGCGCCCGCGTCGCGTTCAGTAATCCGCGACCGAGAAGATTCATCTGTCCGATCCAGTACCTACAACGTCTGCACCTGCATCTACAACTGTGACCCGTCCGTCGGGTCTGGTACCTGCAACTCCTACCTGCAACTTCTACACCTGCATCTACAACAGTGACCCGGCTGTCTGGTCCAGTACCTACAACTTCTGCACCTGCATCTACAACTGACCCGTCCGTCGGATCCAGTACCTTCAATTCCTGCCTGCAACTACTACACCCGGGGGCTTGACTCCTGGAACGCCGTCGACCTAGGACCCTCAAGAGGACTCTGCTCACCGACTTCCTACACTTTTACACTCTACAATCCTTCATCCACGCTCGACTCACCCTCACTCACCTTCACGCATTGTTCATAGTGATCTCTCTTCTATAGGTATATTGTGTTAATTTATGTTGTAAATAAATTCGTGTAACTCATATTTTCTTTTTATTTCGTTAGGTATATTTATTAGGTAGGCTACAACTCTTCATAACTGTGCTATACGACAGTTTGGCGCCCGACTCTATCTTCTAAACTATCTCAACGTTACGTCTCTAAATTCTAAAATAACACTTCTTCTAGTGTCTAGGTCTTTTTGGTTAACTCTTTAGGTATAGGTTTTCTGGAATTTAAGTATAGGTTTTCTGGACTTAGGTTTGCTGGACTTCTTTAGGTATTGGTTTTGTAGACTTCTTTAGGCTAGTTCTCGGCAGCTTGAATGGAATAAATCTTTTGCTACTATACCTTTACTACAATACCCTCTACTACTAATTTTGCTAGAGTTTTTGCTACCTTTACCTTTTCAAACTTTATTTTTTATTGCTAGATTTTGTGCAACTTTTAGATTCTGAAATTTTACCCTGTATAACTACAAAGAAAAATTTTTTGGATTTCAATCTTTACTTTTACAATTTCTCGTCTTATCATCTACTCGTATAAGCTACACTTATCTTCTTCAACTTCATGTCGGTGACACAGTTTGGCACAGAGCTACCTATATCTTCTAAACTTTGCTTGACTGAATCTTATTTTTTTGTCTTAACTACATAATCATCTACGTCTCTCGTCTCTTCATATCACCATTCTTTATTCGGTGACATCTAGGTAACCCGAATGCTAAAGCTCACTCTAGAATATCCTACAGAGAAGCTCAAGATTTCCCTCTACATAATACTCTAGGAGCTTGATGCTCTTTCTTTTACCTCTAATTTTTTTTTGTTTATGCTGAACTTTTTGGTCATATCTTCACTATTACTAGGTCTTTAGTGGTCGCTATGCTGCTATGCTATGCGGTCGGCTCGTCTTGCTGGGCTCGTTCAAAGATGGTTAGCAACCATTACCACCAGGGTACCTACTAATTGTTCTTTCTTGACTTATCTATCTTCACTTAGGGACTCTAAACCCCTACTACTAGACTAAACCTTTGGATACTTCGGCGGTCGCTTATGCGATCGACCTGTCTTGCTTGGTCGATTCAAATATGGCTAGCAACCATTACCACGGGAGTACCCATTGCGTTATCGAGCGGTAGACTACTCGTTAAATAAGCCTTAGGTCAAATTCTTCTTCTTTAACTTCAGAGCGGCTGACTACTCTTTAAATAAGCCTTAGGTCAAATTCTTTTTCCATTATGGAGCGGTCGACTACTCCCTAAACAAGCCTCAGGTCATGTTGGAGCATACCTTTAGAGTGGTAGTCATTGACCGTGAACTCCACCCTTACCTGAATGAAGTTGATTGAATATTAGACGAATGATTGCCGATTATTTGATGATGAATGTTTTTGCAAGGTAATGTTCCCTAGACTCTCTCGAACCTTCTACAAAATTTTCTCTGAGTCGAAAATTTTCCGGGGTCGTGGGGGAAATGTAGGATTTACTAACCTTGAGGACCTTATAGAAGCCCTAGGAGCTCAATCCGAGAAGTTTAAGGGACTTTTTAGTTTATCACAACATATTTCATTTTCACTTTATCTCATCACCTGATCATTCCTCGAGGATGCGCTTTTCAGATACATAATATTATACAGTTTCCCTTTTGATTTTATATTTAAATCACAAATTATCCAACAAATTCAAGCCAAAACACAGAAATTGGTTTATTTTGAAACGAAAAGTCATCCTTTTGGCAAGCTCTTGTCATGTCACTTTTTCATTATATTACTCTTTTCGTACACTAAAATCTTTACAAAACTTCATGAAGAAAAAGAATTCATTTCGAATTCAAGAATTTGAAAATGGAGACAAAAATTCGTATATAAGCCATACAAACGGGAAAAAGTCAAGCATTCCGTCGGCTACTCAGCCAGAGTGAAGAACGGAATTATAAGGCCTTGTCCCGGGGCCGCCTGCCCCGGGACCCTTGCTGCACTTCGCCGGACTTCAACAGCGCGAACAAACCGCGCCCGCGTCGCGTTCAGTAACCGCGCTCTGTGACCACGGACTTCTACAGCGCGAACAATCCGCGCCCGTGTCGCGTTCAGTAATCCGCGACCGAGAAGATTCATCTGTCCGATCCAGTACCTACAACGTCTGCACCTGCATCTACAACTGTGACCCGTCCGTCGGGTCTGGTACCTGCAACTCCTACCTGCAACTTCTACACCTGCATCTACAACAGTGACCCGGCTGTCTGGTCCAGTACCTACAACTTCTGCACCTGCATCTACAACTGACCCGTCCGTCGGATCCAGTACCTTCAATTCCTGCCTGCAACTACTACACCCGGGGGCTTGACTCCTGGAACGCCGTCGACCTAGGACCCTCAAGAGGACTCTGCTCACCGACTTCCTACACTTTTACACTCTACAATCCTTCATCCACGCTCGACTCACCCTCACTCACCTTCACGCATTGTTCATAGTGATCTCTCTTCTATAGGTATATTGTGTTAATTTATGTTGTAAATAAATTCGTGTAACTCATATTTTCTTTTTATTTCGTTAGGTAGGTATTATATATATTTATTAGGTAGGCTACAACTCTTCATAACTGTGTTACACGACAAACTGTCATTTAAATATATTTTTAATTTTCAGATGAAACATCCACTTTAGTAGCTGAAAAGGAGAAACCTCAGAAGTTATTCTCCATCTTCAATAATCCTAATCCTGGAATAAATGAAAGTAGTGGAAAAGGTATGTTTATTCAAACTCAAAAGCAACTGTAGGTATTTTTTTAAGAATATTTAGGTAAATGCATTGTAATTACAATTATATATTGAGTGTCAAAGAAATATACATAGATAAAAACATAAATATTTCTGGCTCTGTTGGTTAAAAACTTTAATAAAATAGAACCTTAAAGTATTTTAGAATGTCAATGTTTTACGACAAAAAAACCTTGCTTTTAAATATGTTTATGTTTTTATAGCAAAGATAATTTGTTTTTCAGGTGCACCAACAGCTGTAAACAAGAAGTTCCTGAAAGCTCCCAGCGACCAGTACATTATAGATGCAGGACAGAAGAAATTCGGAGCCACGCAGTGCAATGAGTGTGGAGTCATCTATCATGTACGTTGTATATTATACAGGGTATAACAAAAGGGGTATGTTAAGCGAAAAGCTATGTAAATAGCCTACTATAGAGAACCTATTTTCAAAATTTCAGACTCAAATTCACATTTTTATTTTTCCAGATAGTATGAAGAATTCCGAAACAACTCAGGAATGTCTATACAATCTTGAAAAATAAAAATGTGATTTCGAGTCTCAAATTTTGGAAATAGGACCTCTATTGTGGGCTATTTACATACCCTTTCTGTTACACCCTGTATAACATATTACATATAACAATTGAAGTGCCGAAAACTCGTACTAAGCGTTTTGTTTCTACATTCATAGTGCGAACGGCCAAGCTGTGGAACTCCCTGCCTGAATCCCTGTTCCCCATGAACTATCTTGCTGTCTTCAAGTCGAGAGTGAACCGGTTTCTTTTAAGCAAGCGCGCTCCATCTTAGACTGCAACGGCGCTTTCTATCAGGCGCGTTGTGGTTAAGCGTAACCCTATTTAATATAAAAAAAATATGTTGCATCTAATGTATTTTGGACTGTATTTCAACAGCTTTTGTTTTTTTTTAGTTTATCCTGAAGGAGTGAAAGTGGGTTCGACTATAGGACTAAAGGTCAACCTCACCTGCCCGTGGTACACCCTGCTATTTAACCAACGAGGCTCTGCAAGCCTAGAATAACCTGCGAAACACGATTTGATAAACCGATTTATCGACATTTAGCCTGTCAAAGTACGATAAATATAGCCGTCATGTTGAATTTTGTATAGAGACGATACGTGGTCATGCTAGGGGGGCTGACCCTAAAAGCTTATAATAACTATTTAGAATGACCTTGGTAACATGTCCCATTGAATTCGTTACCAGTCGCTAGATAGTTGTATTTGTGCCCGAAAAGCGGCGGTAAACTCACCCCTTACCATGAGGGACTTAATTTATGCTAACTGGTGAAGAATCGGTGTCTAATTTGCACACTTTTGCCCAATCTCTCTGAGACATAGTGGGCGTGACTATATATATAATTATGTATGTATTTCAGATTGGAGATCCGGCAGATGAACACGACCATTTAGTGCACCACAACGCCACAGATGTACTTAAATTCAGTGTAAGTATTCAGCTAAGTGTAAGTAGTGTCCTAGGATAACGGTGGCGTAATATAGCGGCCGTACGTACATGCCCTCTTTACGGTACAGACTCGTCGGAGTTTCGTTATTAAGCATTTTTTTTATATGAAATTCACTAAAAGTACGTTACATTAGTCAAAATAATCATACTTACTAATATTATAAATGCGACAGTAACTCACTTTGTCACACTTTTACGCCAAAACTATTGAACCGATTTATAAATAAAATTGGTACATATACATATACATTTGCTTTATTGTATATGAAGTGTATTCTTACATTCTTTGTGTAACTATGTTACACTATATTGTCCAATGTTAGTATGCACAATGAAGAACACAAGATAGTGTAAAGCCGGAGAAAGGACATGGTTAAAAAATTTAAACTTTAAAATAGTCCACGCAAAGGTAATCATGGGCTTCCCCGGCTTCCAGTGTCCTGATATGGCCGAAATTATACAATAACATCAACATGGGCAACTCAGGCACGGGTCGTTGTATTCTACGATGTCACACAGACAGATACACACACCCGCCACACTTGTAATTTAGGTAATCAGGTAGAATTTAGACAATAACATCGTCCGCAGGGTCCACTAGTATCCTAATATGGCTGAATTTTAACAATAAAATCATCCACAGGGCTTCAAAGACGAGTGCGTAGTGGGCAAGTCGGACACGGGTCGTTGTATCCGAATGAGCGGCGGTGACGCCACAGGCAGACTGACAGACACACATAAAACACTCCTATATTTGCGTCGGGGGTTAAAAATAGTCCCCTAGTTAAATGGTCGAAATTTACACAATAACATCATCCGCAGGGCTTCAAAGACGAGTGCGTAGTGGGCAAGTCGGACACGGGTCGTTGTATACGAGTGCGCGGCGGCGACGCCGGCTGGCGGCGCGTGACGGCGCTGCTGTCGCGTGTCGTACATCCGCAACTAGGGTACGCGCTGGAACTACCGATGCAGGATGTACGTGGGTATACTGTAAGTATTTACATTGTTCCTTTTTTTCCTAAATAACACACGGTGTAAGTGAAAGCCGGCCAAATATTGATATACTGACTTCAGAGTACTTCAGACCATGATTCTAGGGTGAAATACACAGAAAATTTTCGCAGGGAACTTTCAAAATGTTTTTTTTTTTTTAGGAAAAGATAGTGTAGTTCATTTATTAATTAAATAGCTACATCTAATTTTTTGTCGATTAATTTTAAATTTAAGTATAATTTGATTTATTAGGCATGTTTTCTTTATTTATATTGAAATTTTATTGTATTATTGAATTAATTTAGTAATGTTGTGCTAGCCTGTAAGTGACATATATATCAGAATATTTGTTCAAATAATGTTTAAAAATGTGTGATATTTATGTAGTTGGCAAGCCTTATTAAAAAAATACATACATGTAATCACGCCTTTATCCCTTACGGGGTAGGCAGAACACCAAGGGCCGATAGAACCACATGGTGCCACTTCTGACCAAATAAATAATAAATAAATAGCTTAAAAACAAAATTTGAGCCAGTAGTAAAATAGGGTAGTTGACTATGGTTAAATTTTAATGACATTTTATGCTTATCAGAATAAATCACCAAAATAATACCTATTTGTAAAATTACAATTTCATTAAGTGTCCAAATGAGGTAGTAATAATAAGTAATAGTCTTCAAATTTAAGTGGGCAAGTCCATTTTTCAAATGTGAAATTAATTGAAAATTACAACATCCCATGTCCACCTGCATCATTTACAGCAACTTTTGTTTTGTGACCATATTTATAAACACAACATTTAATATAGCTGTAAAACAAAAGTTCTTTTACGCCCATACAAGCTACTGAAAGAGTGACGTCATATCGTGGCAGCCGTTTGTATGGAGCGTTTTTGGCAAGTTTAAAATTGCATTGCATTTTTCCTCCACAGGCATACCTCTACATAGACAAGAAACAGATAGTGGGATGTTTAGTAGTGGAGCCCAAAGTGAAGGCCTACAAGCTGATCCCAGGTGACCCTGACTGTTGCAGTGTCGAGGAATACCCTGTCAAGTAGGTATCATTTATATGTCGGAGATCAAGATGTCATATCCTACAGTCGGATCTCCAACGCCATCTATTTTCAATCGTTGAAGTTAGAAACGTCAAGTCGACAGCTATCACTGACTTGAGGACAACTGTCACTTGGGTAAAGACAAGACAGAGTACTGAGAGGGCGCCACTGTAGATTTACAACGACCTCCGGGTCGTTTGAATTGAGCCGGAGGGTATGCTGCTCTTGCTTGTTGCGTCGGTCGAGCGAAGCAGGGGTGCTAATCAGCCTCTGTCTTGTACTTACCACGTTTCTACGTTATCCGCTAGAATCCTAGTAATCTTGTGCGTAGATACAGTGAAAGTGTTTGTGATTCCTAATTAAGCTTGTTTACTACACGCCGCATTCTTTATTTCGGATTTTGGAAGATGTCGGACACACCTAACGGCACGCCACTCGACCCATCTACGTCATCAGAAGTGGGATGCAACCCGGATCACCCACATGAAACACGTGCTTCAAATAGTGACTCGAGCGAAGAAAAATGGCGTCTTCTCTTCGAGCAACAAAATCAAAATTTTCTGGCGTTGGTGCAAGCAATAAAACTACCTGCATCTTCGGACTCTATTCGCCTTCCTGATTTCGACCCAGAGAAAAGAGACATCGACGCCCGAGCTTGGAAATCGACCGCGGACATGTGTATCACAGATCGACATCGCCATGGATCTTCTCTGATGATCGCGTTAAGCCACGCACTCAAGGGCGAAGCATCATCTTGGCTGTCTTCAATATCGTTTCCTAATATGACGTGGGCCGATTTTAAGGAGCTTTTCGTAGCAAGGTATGACTGTCCTGAAACTGCTGCTTCCTTTCTCATCAGTATGCACGACAAGAAACCGAGAGATAACGAGTGCCTGGCCTCATACGCCGCTACCCTCATAACATCCTTAATGGCAAGGTGGAATGGACTGACTACAGAACAGATAGCAATAGCCACTGTCTTAGCTCATATTTCATAACAAGAGCCACGTGTTCAGAGGATTGCTATAACGACTGACATCAAGACGCGTAACCATTTACAAGAGGAACTGAAGGCTGTCTCGTTCCTGAAGAGAAGTTATTCATCAAGTATTTATCGTGATGGACCCGACCTAAAAAGAAACCGACCTAATGGATCTGCTGTGACCATCAAGTGCTTTAATTGTGGACAACTAGGCCACAAATCTCTTCAATGTCGCAACAAAGCCAATTCGAAGAAGCAAGATGACCGGTCCAAACACAGGTCCTTTCACGGGGACCATAACTCGACCAACCAACCTACAGGGAGAACCGATCGCATCACCTGCTTCAACTGCCGGGAACAAGGCCACTAGGGGAACAACGGTACCGGCGGCGGCACTGGAACTGGTCCAGCTAAGGAAAAGCGAGTAGACGTGTGCATTGTGAATGCGCCTTCGGGTTCTCTGCGTCGCTCTGGTGAGTCATTCCCATTTACTTACGACTCAGGTTCAGAGTGTTCCTTAGTTAAAGAATCGATTGCTTTGAAATTTAGTGGTAAGCGAATTTATGACAATGTTTCTATGACTGGTAGAGGACAAACTTCTATAGCCTCGTACATGCTCTAGGCGATCTCGTGAACAAGTACGTTGTAGTGTACATGGATGACGTGCTAGTTGTGGCTAGTAACATCGACGAAGCTTTCGATAGACTAAAGGTAGTATTAGAAGTTCTTTCTGTGAAGGGATTTTCGTTAAATCCTAAAAAGTGCTCATTCCTGAAAGAAAAAGTAGAGTACCTAGGCTTCGAGGTGCGCCGAGGTCAAATTCGTCTGAATCCACGAAAGATAGTTGCACTTACCGCTTTACCACCGACCGGCGCTCTTAATAATCAAGGTAGATTTTATGATTTTCATTTTGATTCGGGTGCTGAGTGTTCACTAATAAAAGAAAGCGTTGCATCAAGTTTCAATGGTAAAAGAATTGCTAAAACTGTCTCTCTAACGGGAATTGGTCAAACCAGTGTATTCAGCACCCAGCAAATACTGTGTAATGTTGAAATTAATGATTATTGTTTAGAACTTTTATTACATGTTTTACCCGATGTGTATATGCGTAGTGATATTATGCTAGGTCGTGAAATATTGAGTCAAGGCTTCGTTATTAACTTGTCAACAAATAATTTTAGCATTTCAAAACAAAATAATTTGACAGTTTTAAATTGTGACGTTTTAACCGATTCTAGTATCAGTAACGACTTTAGTAATGTTGACACAGATATACCCTCTTGTAAAAAGTCAGATCTTTTAACTATTTTAGGTGAATATTCCAGTTATTTTACAACAGGTTTGCCAAAAACTCGTGTAACTACAGGTGAACTCGAAATTCGATTAATTGATCCGAAGTATAGAGGTCCTTTTAGGGTATCGGAGGTACTTGAAGGTAATCGTTATGTTCTTAAAGCCCTTAATTCCAATAGAACCTATAAGTACGCACATGACAGACTTAGGCGAATGCCTGCGAATGACATTACCAATGACATGCTGACATGTGACCGTGATGATAATCTGTGCGAACTTGACGGGGATGGACCGTCATGTTCAAATTAATGTTGAGTTGACTGATTGAGAGTGGTTTACGGATACCGGATAGAGGTATTCAAGAGTCACTGGATGGAAGTGACTAGACTGGTATACGGAAGCTGGATGGAAGTTTCTAAGAGTCACTGGATGGAAGTGACTAGACTGGTTTACGGAAGCTGGATGGAAGTTTCCAAGAGTTGCTAGATTGAGGCAACTAGACTTACTTGACTGACGTTACTCTATATGGATTGTGTATACTGTAGCCTTGTTTTGGAATTATTTACCTTGTGTGTGCCATGCCGTTTGGTTTAAAGAACGCCAGTTCAGTTTATCAGCGGGCTATAGCAAAAGCTTTAGGTGAATTAGCTCATAGTTATATTGTTTCTTACATTGATGACCTGCTGGTATTGTATTCTACAGGAGAGCAGGGGTTGGAACGTCTACGACGTGTCTTAGATGTGTTCATTAAGAATGAAAAACGTAATCAAGTTAAACTAGATCCTAAATTTTAAGGACCGTATAAAATTTAATTGTTAGATGGTGATAGATACCGACTAAAATCTTTGTCTTCAAATCGAACCCACAAATATTCGCACGATCGGGTCCGTAGGGTGCCAGACCATCAAGTTCCTAGTAATTTTGATATCGAAATTAATGTGACCTCAGAGTCTAAATGAATGAATTTTCATATGCGATGTACAAGTTACTGACCGGTTTTTTTAAATTGTGACTTTGACAAACCCTTGACAGACAGTAGTATGTATTTGTGGCAGAACCGAAGGACCGAGTTTCTGCTGTAGCCGATGGACAGTGCTACATGTGTGTGTGTGGGAAACCGAAGGACCGTGTTTCCGTAGTAGGTAGCCGATGGACTGTGCTACATGTGTGTGTTGGAAACCGAAGGACCGTGTTTCCGTAGTAGGTAGCCGATGGACTGTGCTACATGTGTGTGTTGGAAACCGAAGGACTGTGTTTCCATAGTAGATAGCCGAAGGACTGGCTATATGACTAACTGTTACTGTAAGGAAAGGTCTGACTGATTTAAACGTATGTGCGAGTCTGCTTATCTTTTATTTTTTATGTCTTTACGTAAAGATTTTGGGAACTTGACGGTCGGTGAGCGATTTTTGTGATTTCATGAACTATTGTAATAAGAAGTCTTTAAATTTAAGTTAAGGCAGAATGGCCGAGCGCAGATACTTCCTTGAGTTATCTTGTTCACAGATTCATCGGTTCTACCCGAGGACGGGTAGTCTGTCAAAATGGTCAGAAAGACCGAGCGTGATACATGTTACTTTGCAAAATCCTCTTTCTTTCCAGAAACCCCACGCGAGGACGCGTGAGTTGTCAAAATGGCCGTGTCGGAGATCAAGATGTCATATCCTACAGTCGGATCTCCAACGCCATCTATTTTCAATCGTTGAAGTTAGAAACGTCAAGTCGATAGCTATCACTGACTTGAGGACAACTGTCACTTGGGTAAAGACAAGACAGAGTACTGAGAGGGCGCCACTGTAGATTTACAACGACCTCCGGGTCGTTTGAATTGAGCCGGAGGGTATGCTGCTCTTGCTTGTTGCGTCGGTCGAGCGAAGCAGGGGTGCTAATCAGCCTCTGTCTTGTACTTACCACGTTTCTACGTTATCCGCTAGAATCCTAGTAATCTTGTGCGTAGATACAGTGAAAGTGTTTGTGATTCCTAATTAAGCTTGTTTACTACACGCCGCATTCTTTATTTCGGATTTTGGAAGATGTCGGACACACCTAACGGCACGCCACTCGACCCATCTACGTCATATATATTCATTCTCCTACTTCTTTTAGTTCAGAACTGATGTGGGGTTTCACTAGAATACATCAGCTGCATCTCCTTCCAGACATGTCGTAAGAACTGACTAAGGAACCCAGGGGCATTCTCTCAGGCGATGAACTAGCAACTTGTCATTGTCACTAAATGTAGCTGTAGGGTTACTATGTAATGCTAGATCTGGTTGCCCTATTTAGGGGTTACAGCCGTCTGTATACCATGTAATGTATGTATCTATCTATATAAGGTCTATTCAAAATGAGTGATTATCTTTTGACACGAAACTAGGTAAGTAAAAAGAAACTACTTTCACTATGGGACCTACTGCGAAAAAGTGAAAAAAAATCAGCTGTTCCATACAATTTTGAGTAATTACTGCACTAAAATGTATGGAACAGCTGTTTTTTTTTTCACTATTTAGCAGTTGGTCCCATAGTGAAAGTTTTTTCTTTTTACCAACCTAGTTTCATGCCAAAAGATAATCACTAATTTTGAAAAGACCTTATATTTAGTTATATGTATGACCTTTCAAACTAAATATTGTTTCATCCAGCATTCATTCATCACCTATGGGTACACATGTCAAGATTTTAATTTAAATTGTAAAACAATTATAACTACATATTATAAAAACAAAGTTTCCTCTATCTCTTTTCCCTTCTCTTCCCTCTATCTCTCTGTCCTTATTCTTAGATCTTTTAAATTATGAAACCAATTTTTTAAAACAAGAGTGATTCAAGAGAAAGGTTTACCATCATCATCATTATCGTAGTAGGCCTCCCCCAGGGCACGCCACAAGACTACCATGGGGGTATTTGCCCATAGTCACCACGCTGGGCACGCTGGTTGGTGACCGCAGTTTGTATTTTGGACTATGTTGTCAACACGGGAGGCGCTGCTGCCCACCTCCCGGAAACCCTTAATCGCCTCGTACGATACCCACGGACAGACATGGGATGGTACGAATTCTACGGCCTATTACCATTGTACCCGTGCGAAGCCGGGGCGGGTTACTAGTTTAAATGTGTAATAAAACAATTTCATTTACTTTTAGATGTGGAGTTTCCCGCATCTGGACCCACAAAAACTACCTGCGTCGCGGCGTGGCCAGCCGTCTGCTAGACTGCGCGCGCGCAACCTTCCTGTACGGTTCGGGAGTGCGCACCAATGAGGTCGCTTTTAGCGCCCCCACCGCTGCGGGGAAAGCCTTCGCTTCCAAGTACTGTGGCACTGACAATTTTTATGTGTATTTAAATTGATTGTGAGATAATTAGGCTGTTTATAGACGTGAACGGACTACGGACCGTGTTTTTTGACGGATTCACGGTGGTGTATGGCTCACTATGAGCGCTTGTATGCGTGAACGGATAACGGACCGCCAAAGTTCGACGGTACGCTGCCGTGAATCCGTCAAAAAACACGGTCAGTTGTCGGTTCACGTCTACAAGCGCTCTTATGGTCCATTTACATGATAACATTTTAAAGAATTTTTTAAAGTATTGTACCAGTTTGATACACAAGTTTTTTCGCCGTAGTGGGGGGGGGGTCAGTTTTGTATGTTGACTTAAAAAGAGGTGAAAAACACGTGTGTATTTATGGATATATTATAGGTGTGCACCAGTGATATATTGAATAATTTTTGATACTTAATTATTTTAAAAGGGACCACTGTGAAATAATGTTATTTATATGAGTTTACTATTTTTGATACAAGGTGAAATTAACCTATGTTTTTAGATTTGCTCATGTTATTTATACGTATTACATAAAAATATGTATATATTTCGTTCATATAATAGTGTGTACTGAAAAAAGTGCCAATTAAAATATTAGAAAATTGACAATGTGCCTTTTGTAATGTGGGTTTTTGAATTAGAATGTGCATGTGTCTAAAATTTAAGTAACAATATCTCAAATGCAGAATTCTCACGTAACATAGTCAGTTAAATAATTTAAAATATACCCATGTCTTACTTGTATTTATTTATTTAAGCTTCAAAAATGAAAGTCTCTCTTCGAATAGACGATTAATATAAGTACTTGATTACGCTTATAATTTACAAAATTGTGACTTAAGTTTTTTAATTTCTTACAGGAAATTACAGGCTTAAAATAAAATTGATAGATACTTGACTATCACAACACTAGTCTTTTACTAGTTATAGATAATATCTATAGACACTTGCCATCTTATTGAGTAGGAAAACTAAAAGAGTTGTGATAATTTTGTGTTTAAAATTCTTTAGCAAATTAGTGACTAGACTACTATACCTCAACAGCCAAAACTGGCCAAAACAAGCTTCGGTGTTACCATACCTAAATCTACATATATTATGGCATACATACCAGTCTGTTTGAAAGATTACTGCGTTCGATTCGGCAGGAAAAGCTGGAAGGAAACAGGTGTAATTTTCCATAAAGTAATATTTTTTGGTTGATAAGTTATATTTTGTTTACTTCTGATGTGATTCTAGTGCATGTGCATTGTGCAGTGCATGGTTTTATACGCTGGTAAGCTGAGTAAAACTTTAGTCGGAATACGATCTCTTCATGGGCTCATGTAAGTTGTTTCTGCAATTTATTTTGAGTTTGACTAATTTAACACTAGTTTTTTAAGGTTTTTCCTGACGTTTCCATTCATCATCATTATCATCCATCATTAACTCAGAATTCGTTTTACTAAAGACAATGGCTGTATGGGCTTAGTTAGTAAAGGCAAGGGGTGCCTTTCCTTCGGGATAAACTAAAAAAAAGATTACTGCGTTCGTTTTCACTTGGATTTGTTTTTTTTTTAAAAAGAATGCTCTCTAAAATATTTTCATAGTTTTTTTTTAGAATTCCCCTCTAGTCTTAGTGGCTCATACAACTGATAATGGATATGAATGATGGAAGATGCTAATGAACGTTTTTGGCGTTAATAAGTAAACTTTTGTCATTATAGCTTGCTTTTATAACTCGGGGCAAACTTAATAATAAAACAATATCTAGGATACTTATTTTGTAAGTATTTTAATTTTTAAGTAGATACGATATTACTTCTATGTGTTCTGGATTAAAAGCAGAGCTAGCTTGGAATTTTTTAACAAAAAGTCAACATTTTTTTAACAAAACAACCAAAATAATAAACATTTTTACTGCTCGCGAGTGTATTCAGGAGTAAGCGGGGACGTAGGCGCCGTGCGCGGGGAAGAGGTGCCTGATCAACCAATCATGCGCTTCCCCGCCTTCGCCCCCGCCACCAACCTTACCACCAAATAGACCTTATATTTTGTTTCTGCGCAGTCAAGGTCAATAAAATATCATAAAGTTCTCCCCGATTTGTATCTTATTTGCATGATATTTCTTGACACCAGTAAGGTACTTATGAATGTTTAACTTGTTTTTATCACAACACTATGGCACGAGAAGTAACTATAATTACTGCTTATGTTTTTCTGACAGTCTTTTACAAAGTTTTTAAGTGAATATTTTTACAAATTTGTTGGCACATAATCTTTTGTTAAAAAGAAGTTAAATACATAATTTAAACACTCATTTATATATATTTTGAATTTATTAAACAAATTCCATTACCATTATTTTATGTAAGGGTACTTTGTATTTGTTCTTTAGAATTGTACATAGATTATACATTTTAAGATTGTGTAATTTGAGCCAATGCAGATAAGCAGCGCCGGCCCGAAGTAAATTTTAGAATGGAGCGAGATCCAATTATGGCGCCTCTCCTGTTTGCTCCTAATAATATATACCTGTCATTACCATTTAGGCGCCCTCTAGGATTTGGCGCCTGGAGCGACTGCTTCGCCGTTGGGCGGGCCGGCCCTACAGATATGTATATTCACATGAAAGTATTTTTCCCTTTTGTTCGGGAGATACATAATAGGCATGGCTACAATATACTTTTGATGTAATAAAAGATCTTTACGTTTGGACAAAATATTTGAAAGACTAGTCCTTAAGCTACTCTAGCAATATAAAGTTATTTGTATTACTCAGGGTGTGGCTTCATCCTTCGCATTTTATGTTTTAGTTGATTATGGTAAAAGCTGGTAACAGATATCTGTCATTATTTTTTAAGTTTTACATATTGATTTTTGATACAAAAACGTTTAATTTATCAGATTTTTAAAGGTATTTTAATTATGAGACGAAACGGTACTTTAGAATTTATACGTTTGTGATTATTTGTCTTAAATGTCTTAATTGTGCTTATGTCTATTTTTTACTTATTTAGCAATGTTTTATTTAGAGAGTTTAGAAACTCTTATTAAACTTGTCTATGTAGTAATAATAATATGCAGTGGCATGTCCAAAGATATTTCGTACCTAATAATAATGCCATAGTTTTGTATACTTAGATATTTATTTTGTGGTATTTTTAATTTACTGATATGCATGTGTTTAAGTTGTTTTACTTTATGATAAGTGTATGTTTTAGTTAATTAACCGTTGCATTTACAAATGTACACAAAGCTGTGTTAGCATTTGGTTTTAATAAATATTGATTTTTATATTGCTTTGTATCATTTTTAAATCAACTATAATATAATTACGATTCCATCGAAAATAAGTACACACTCAATATACGTAAGACACAAAGAAGTTTGTAAGAATAACCTTTCGCCTTGACAGTTCTTACAGATGTTTTGCTATCTCTGTTGCGCCTAGCTTAAGCCGGGTACTCATTAGCGAGCTATAACCAAAAAACAGTGTGTACGTGGTTCGCTAACCTGCTGCGAGCGGTACGCGTGCGGTTTGCATCGAGCCCACGTTTACAATGTACTCATTTCTGAACCCGTAACGTTGCACGTAACTGTAACCGTTATCAAAAACATAGTGTGTACGTGGTTCGCGAACCTGCAACAAACGCTACACGAGCGACTCGCAGCGAGCCGACGATTGTCGATTTTTGCCTCGAACAAAGGGCGCTCGCAGTGCGCTCGTGGACGACACTGAGCAGATCCGGCTTTCTCAGTGGCCTTCTCGTACACACTAGAACCTCGTTACTGTCTCTGTTTGGTTACAGCTCGCAAAAATGAGTACGCTCGATGAAAGCGTTACGGCAACGTCGTGAGCCTAAACTGTAACAAGCGTACACACTAGAACCTCTTACTGTATCACGCATGTTACGGTTACAGCTCGCTAATGAGTATCCGGCTTTAGTCGCGAGCGTGACGTCAATATCCTTAAGGTACGAGTGAGACAAATAGTGACAAGTATGTACCAATGTATTCGTGTTTCGCCGCGAAACTTTCGCGGTCGTGCTGTATTCTCAAAAAGAGTTAGCTGGAACTGCAGGATCGCGAAGGACATCAGAGCTACTTTTAGCAATGCGAGAGCAGATGTAAACGATTAGCGGCAAGTTGCTAGCCCTCGACTCTTACGACATGTACGGAAGGAGATGCAGCTGATGTATTCTAGTGAAGCCCCGCAACAGCACAGAAATATACTATACTACCTATTATAGGTACAACATTTTATTAAAGCACACATGTATTAATCTCAATTTGCAAACAAAAGTCTGACACCTTTTTTATTCACAGGTGTATTCTGGGAAAACTTTTGCGGGGTTTTCCTTGGTGATCGTCTAGGCGATGACATTTTAGCTTTGGCTTCCAGCTCTTTACATTCTTTATATGCTGCTTCCAGAACTCGTCGCTTCCAATCCTCGTACGGTTCTACTGGTGGTTCTATTGTGTGATCATCTTTAGGCTGGTCTATGTCCATTTGTTCCTCATTTTCAATTTCATCTGGAATAAAATTAATATTATCGTCGCAATCGTTATCTTTAGATCACATCTATAGGTAAATTCGTCAATCAATTCGATTCGTCGATCAATCAATTCGTACAAGTACATTGCTTTTTCTAAAGACAATATTGGGCGAAGAATAGAAATATAATATTATACACAAATACGAAATACATAATAATACATATACAAATAGTAATTTTTTAAATAAAACATTACTCATCGAATGATTTTAATTGCTCTTTCTAAACTACCAGTTATTTTTTACCATTTATTTCTGCCTTTTTAACAGGCCGGCCCTTTTTCGTGATGGTACCAAACTTATCTTCAACAATTTTAGTCCATTCAGCATCTAATTTCGTCCACTGTGACGATTTTAGTCTTGATTTCTCAATAACTTTACTTTTTGATATTTTTATTTTGCTTAATCTGAAAGTTTAATATTAAGTTATTTGTTCATCCTTACTTTATTATTAATATTATACCGATTGAAATTAAATTTGGTGTACCTACAGATGTCTTGAACCTGAGAAAGAACATAGACTTTACTTTTTATCACGGAAAATTACGACATTGCGCTTTTTCGACATTGCGCGTCTGCGCGAACGCAGTTGCAGGCGTTCACTATCTATATATATATAAAAATCTTCTGTTCGTGTGTTTGTAATGGATTTCCCTCTAAACGGCTCAACTTATTTTGATGAAATTTTGTGTGTGTGTTTAGGTGGGTTCGAGAATGGTTTAGACTTACGATTCGGTCAACGACATTTTGTTTTCTCTGCAGTCCACGCGGACGGAGTCCAAAAACATTATTTAGTTGACCGCATTGTGAAGTTAAACCATCCTCGAACCCACCTAAACATACACACAAAATTTCATCAAAATTGGTCCAGCCGTTTAGAAGTTTAATTAAAACCACACGAAAAGAAGATTTATATTATTGAATTGTATCAGGCGTCACTATTCGGAAGTTCAAATCTCTATTGAGGGATCGCCCACCACCGGGCCCTATACCCTCCGCTGACCCTCGGATCTGCCGATTCATGATCACGAACAAGACAAGACACTACAGTCGCAACGAGAAGCCAGATCCAAGCACCTAGCATGCAACCATAAATACATAGCTGCTAATCCGTTGTTAGTTGTGAGTTGTTAGTTAGTTGGTTCGGTAGATAGAACTAACATGGAAAACTAATCCTGATGATGCCACGGGTGTTGGCGAAACATATGTCGATTAAAATTTTAATTGGTTTTCGGATTAGCAGCTATGTATTTATGGTTGCATGCTAGGTGCTTGGATCTGGCTTCTCGTTGCGACTGTAGTGTCTTGTGTTCGTGATCATGAGTCGGCAGATCCGAGGGTCAGCGGAGGGTATAGGGCCCGGTGGTGGGCGATCCCTCAATAGAGAAAGATTTATATTGTTTATGTTAGAACTTTTTACATAGGATTCGGCAGACTGCGGTGCAGTCGCTGTGTCAAATATTCAAAAATATACTTTAGTTTCAGTTACGCCCGGTAGATGGTTGTTATATCTCGAAAATGTTTCCTTTTCCTTACAAATATAAATATATAAATCTTCTATTTAGATTTCTTTCTAAACGGCTGGGCAGATTTTGATGAAATTTTTTGTGTGTGTTCAAGAAGGTTCGAGGATGGTTTAGATTCAGAATTCGGTCAAGTCAATAATATTTTTAAACTCTGTCCGCGTGGACTACAGAAAAAACATAATGTCGTTGACCGAATTGTGAATCTAAACAATTCTCAAACCCACTTGAATACACACCAAAAATTTCATTAAAATCGGTCCAGCCGAGTCAGTTCAATCAGACACACTAACAGAAGATTTGTATTGTTGTTGATGTTAGAGAACCTTTCAGGTAGGATCTGGCAGACAGCGCTGTAGTCGCTGTGTCGATTACTCACAAGGATACTTTAGTTTCAGTTACGCCCGGTATATTGGTTGTTATATCTCGGAAATGTTTCCTTTATCTTTATATAATTAATTCCCTTCCCTTCCCTTCGGACCTCTGAGGAGTTCAGACGTGTTTGAACTAAATCCCTATTTATTTAAATTTAAATATTTAAATCAGTATTTGCGTCAAAATTCAACTCGAAAAAATAGCAGTGCATAAACATCGAGGAGGTCGTCCCAGACTAACATCAGTGCCCTGCCACGCTGAATCATCTACAACACCGCTAAGCCGCCCATCGCTTTAACTGACTTCTCCCGGAGGCGTTGCGGAGAACCACCAATTACCACCCGGTGCTGTGGGGAGGTACGTGTTCCTGCACTTTTGCTTGCTGTGCTGCTGGTATTTTACACTAGTCGACGCTCGTGCTGTCTCATCTCCGGCGCCGCTCGCGCTGACTCATCGACTCATCGGCTGCGCCTTCGTGTACAGCCTACTGCTACCTCTCGCTCGCCGCAGGAGGCGTTGCCCGCATCGACCAATTCAGTGCTTGTAGGAGGTGTGCTTTAGCAATCGCCCTAATAGTATTAGCTTACCTGCTTATAGCACCTTTCGTTTATAATAGCCTGGTACGCTTCCGTTGCAAACTATCGAGATGTCGCTTAAACGTACACCACCACCAGTGATTCCGCCGCCAATATCACCGCGTAACTCAACACTCCAGCATAGTGACTCTGAGCCAAATTTAAATACAACCATGGATAGTGAAGCTTACCACACCGCATTGCGTAAAAGAAAATATAGCAATAAGATGTCTGATGACTTTTCTTATATGGAGGAAAAGTTTACCGCTTTGTTCAAGGATCTGAAACGTGAACAAGACTCACAATTGTCGACTATAATTGCGTGGGTAGGTGACATTAGGCAGCAAAATAGCGACATTAGGGAATCCATTAACTTCATGTCTGAAAAATATGATGCGCTGTTGTCGGATGTTAGAAGCCTGCGTGAGGAGAATAAAGGCCAGCAAAGTCGTATAAAGTTTCTGGAGGAGAAATTGGAGGGAATAGAACGATCAGCTTATACTTCTCGTATAGAGTTACGCAACGTGCCAAAGACGGACCGAGAGACTAAGGAAGACCTTGTTAATATTTTGGTCAGAACTGGTGAGGTGCTTGGATCGTCTGTGACGAGAAGTGACGTGAAGGATATTTTTCGCATCAATATAAAGAACGACAGTACCAATAAGCCTATAATAGCAGATTTTACTAGCTCTATAACTAAAGAAAATTTTATCCGTAATTCAAGGAAATATAATAGGGCTAATTTGAGTAATAAGTTGAACTCGGCGGATATAGGTATTGCGGGCCCACGTACACCAGTGTTTATCTCTGAAAACCTTCCACTGAAATCTAGACAGCTATATGCAGTTGCAAGAAACTATGCTAAAGTCAATAATTATGCGTATTGCTGGACATCTGCAGGAAGAGTTTATCTAAGAAGAACGGACCGTGATAAGCCTATCCTAGTTAAAACACAAGAGGATATTAACAGGTTGCCTACTGCCTGACTATTGCGTCTTGTCTTTTCTTTGTTAGCATGTCTTTACCTGGATTTTACTGTTAACTATGTATCGTTTATCTATTATTATCTGTCTCTGAGCATAATCAAAATTGTAAATTTTGTTGCCTACAGGTATTTCTTTGATAACCATTACACTATTTCAAAAATGTTTATAACAATACTATATAAAAATAATATAAAACATCATAATATGTATATCTACAAGACAAGTACACATTACATTATTTATATACCTACATACTGCTTACCTAATATACCTATATACACCAGCCATAATCTGCAATTTTATAATACAATGATTAATTATATAATTACCATTATTGAGTTTCTATACCGACAATTTTTTGTAATAAGTTCTGATACGTTACATTGTTATACACCCATATACTTGGGCCAATCAACAACTGAACTTATGTCTTCTAGACAGAGTAAGTATTCATGTATGTTTGTTGTTTTTTCCTGCGTGAATTATTATTGCCTAAGCATGAGTAGGGGACTTATGTGGATTACATTCGTAGCGTTAAAGGGTTTGTTATGTGTTTTTATTACTGCTAATTATGTAGCGCCTGTAACCCTGTGTTATTGTTGTAGTTTGATCCGCCTGACTAGTTTTTTGGGACCACAGTTATATACATATAATATTCAATTCTGAAACTGACCTTGACAATACTCTGGACTCAATGTCTTCCTCGGAAACTGCCGTAAGTACACCCGAGGGCTGCAAGCAACTAGTGACGGAGTTTTGCTCGAGGCCGCTTAACATTGTACACCAAAATATTCGCAGTGTTAATGCTAACATGGATAGTTTCTTGGTCTTACTGGCAAGAATGGATATTGACTTTGATATAATAGCTTTGACGGAATGTTGGTTACCATTGAATAATTATATACCTCCATTACAGGGATACCAATTCATGAAATCTACCAATCCTTATAATCAAAACGATGGTGTAGTTGTGTACATAAAGAATAGCTTAGATCGGGTTACGGTGGAAGATCCTCAACTCACTGACGCTAGTTCTCTTTTAATCAAGATACGTACGGATATTGCTTTGCTGGCTATATATAGGCCTGAGGCTTTTGGGGATAAAACCACCCCTTTTATGCAGTCGCTTGAGGTTTTACTCCGTAAATTAGGTTCATTCAGGACTGTTGTTGTAATTGGCGACATCAACATTGATATATGTCCCTCGAACACAAAATCCTTTGCTGTTGATTACCTTAGTATGCTTGCTGAACTTGGTTTCTTACCCTCCTACTCTATACCCACTCATCATCTTACTTGTCTTGACCATGTTCTACTGAAAAACTGCTACCCAGCACTTTCAATAGTTGTCGATGCCAATATCACAGATCACTGTGCGATTCTACTCTCTCTGTCTACAAACGTAAAAAGTATCATGCCTAGGAGGACAAGTAAAATTGACAATGATAAATTGTGTCACAGTCTTTTGAGCTCGGATTTTAGGCAATGCTATGAATTGGAGGATCCAGACTTGGCAATGGAATATTATATTAATACCATTCGTCAGTCCATCTCTGATTCCACTTTAACTTATTACCCGTCTCGGAGGCGTAAACTCATTAAAGCGTGGATGACTCCTGGGCTACTTAAGTGTCTAAGAAACAGAGACAATCTATTATATAAGTTTAAAAAAAATCCTGGTAATGAAATCATTAAGGTCACTTATAAGCGGTACAGGAACTTTTGTAACTCATTGCTCAAGAAGGCCAAACAGGACTACCAGAAGGGTCTATTCGCCAAGGCTGGAAAGAACCCTAAGCTTATTTGGAGTGCCATAAGAGATGTGACCAATTTCAGCCAAAGACCGGCCCCGGCAACTGAGCTACTGCATTTATGTTCATCTCCCTTCGAGTCGGCTAATAAGGTAAATACCTTCTTCATTAATGCCGGTAAGACTCTTGCCGAGAAATGTATTGTCAGTGCCGGTCCAAATTTTGCCTGTCCGGCAGTTAATCCCAGTCTTTCTGTCGATAACTCCTTTGTATTGTTATCCACTGATGAAAAAGAGGTAGAAAGAGCTATCGTCTCCCTAAAATCAGATAAGGCTGTTGGATGGGATGGCATATCTGCTGGTCTATTAAAGGAACACAGGCTCATTCTTGTTCCACCCCTGACTGACATAATCAATCGTTGTCTGTTGGTTGGCGTCTTTCCTCGGGTGTTGAAGATGGCTGTAGTGCAACCGGTCTACAAGAGCGGAAATCGTGGTCTACCTAATAACTATCGGCCAATATCAATCCTTCCATCGATTTCCAAGGTATTTGAAAAGATACTGAACACTAGACTTGTGAACTACCTAGAGAATAATAATATATTGTCCAATTCTCAGTTCGGATTTCGTGCAAAGAAATCTACTACGGATGCACTACATACCGTCACTAATTATATAACGCAAAACCTTGATGTGGGGAGGAAGTGCATGGTTATTTTCCTTGATTTGGAGAAGGCATTTGACACTGTTTCAGTTCCACTATTGGTGCGCAGGCTGGAGAGTATCGGAGTTCGCGGTAAACAGCTTTCACTGTTTTCCAGTTACCTTAGTGACCGAACCCAATGTGTTAAATTACCTAACAATAACATAAGCTCCAGTTCTCCAGTCACCTTTGGTGTGCCACAGGGAAGTATACTTGGCCCAACATTGTTCCTCATCTTTATTAATGAATTATGTAAAGTTGAACTTCAGGGGGGCATCATAGCTGCTTTTGCAGATGACACGGCGCTTCTTTTCTCTGCTAACACATGGGACAGAGTATATGAATTGTGTCAAGCGGGTTTTAATACGGTTTGTGCTTGGCTCAGGATGAATCTCCTAACACTAAATTGTAAAAAAACCAAGTATATGCCTTTTGCCATTAAAAATTCTTCATTGCCTTTAGATGATATGCTTGACATCTTTGCCCATAGCTGCGGTTTTCCCAACCAGTATCAATGTACCTGTGACGTATTGGAGAGAGTAAGCAGCATAAAGTATCTTGGTGTTACTTTTGATACTCAACTGACATTTCTTACTCATATCCGAATTCTGTGTGGCAGAGTGCGTAAGCTGGTGTTTGTCTTCTCTAAATTACGATACGTGGCAGATAGGCAAATTCTAAAAGCGACATATTATGCCCTATGTCAATCGGTGATACTGTATGGGATTGAAGTTTGGGGCGGGGCAGCGATGACTCATCTTTTGGAATTGGAGCGCGCTCAGAGATGTATTCTAAAGGTCATGCATTTCAAGCCTTTCTTATACCCAACAGATGACCTTTACCAATTTAGTGAAGTTCTTACTGTTCGCCAGCTGTATGTGCTTAATATCGTACTCAGGCAGCATACCTATACTACTGTCAATGCTCAAGACAAAAGTCGACGAAATCATCTAGTCGCTCGATCAGTACCCACTAAAACTCGCTTTTCAAGGAGATTTATAACTTTTATGGGACCGTACTTATATAATAATATGCACCATAAACTACGTATATATGGACTCAATAGGTGGCTGTATAAGAAGAAGGTCTTTACATATTTGCATACTCTTTCATACTTGGAGACAGAACACTTATTACATGTACCTTCGTAGGTTGAATCTTGTTCGTAGGTGCAACTTTTACTTTTAGATAAACGTAGGTATTTCACAAAAAAGGAATTAATTAAAACGTTTTTTAAAATGTATATTTTTAAAATCTTAGCTTCTATAATAATATTTTAATCTCACTCCATTACTATCACAATATATGAGATCTGATACTGCACAGTGCTAACTTTATTATCATGTATGTCCACTATTTTGTAAGGGGGCCTGGTGACCTGTAACACGGGTCTCTGAACCTACACAGGCACCAGTCTCCCATGAATGACAACTGTTCCTCCCTTCAATCATCATATTATGTTGTGTCATATTGTGTCATTTGTGGTGAGAAATAAATGAATTTATTATTATTATTATTAAAAAAATTAATTAAATCTTCTTTTCGTGTGTTTGTAATTGAAGTTCTTCTAAAACCGATTTTGATGATTTTTTTAGTATGTGTTCAAGTGGGTTCTTAAATGGTTTAGATTCAAAATTCGGTCAATTACACAATGTTTTATAACGGTCCATATTGTTACAGCTTATTTCAGAAAGTTTGCATTTAAGGCGTTAGACAAGACAACGTCTGTCGGGTCTACTAGTGATAATATTAAAAATGAAAGTACTTTCAAATCATAAGTACCTGCAAGCTTGATAAATTGCCATACAGACATATTGGGGCAAATGCAGATCAACTTCCTGAAATAAAAAATCATTCAAATTGCATCATTTAAAAGAAAAGATCCCTTTCTATAAAAACTATTATGTGTACACTGCCATGACGCCAGCTGCGAATGTAATTGAAAAGTCTTGTTCGATATCTTTGTTCCTACAAAAACAATCGTTATGAAATGAAAAGCTTGATCGTGACGCCAGCATACACAGTGAAAATGGTGTTTATTTCCTAGACTAAAGAGGAAGTTTTTTTTATTTTTACACTAATTAGGCAGTATTTACACAGAGTTTAATGGCATAGGAACAACTCGATATAGCTCTTGTGTATACTACCATAACAGACACTAAATTTTAGACTTCATTATGGTTGATTGATTCTGACCATCATAATTAAACATAAACTTAGTCAGGTCTGTCCCTCTCCTTATCTTCATCCTATATCACCCTTACATAAAAGGCTAAGACAGAAAGAGACATGACTCATTTTTAGTTTAAGTTTGTGTGACGGTCAGAATCGACCATATTAAGTGTTTATTATAATATAAAAACAACTAAAATCATAAACTAGCAGATAAGATGTATACAAGAGGTTTACATTACCATTTTAGCCTGCTTCTGGTATTCCTCCAGAATTCGATCAGCCAGCTCTTGAGCACTGGCACACTGTAGAGTCAGGCATAGAGATGCTGTGCTCAGCTTTTCACTGTTCAGTTCTAGAAGATTCTCAACTATTTTACGACTATTGGAGTACATTTGAGGTTTAAGGCCCGAGTATTTGATTGCAGTTTTCTGTAAAAAAAAAGGCTTTATAATATGGAAAAGGCTTGCACATAGCAGGCACCATTTCTATGAATCCAGTGTCAAAACTAAGGTGTACTTAATTAGATAACTTAAATAGTAAAAACAGGACTTTTTCTATTGCAAATAACTGTAAAATCATTCCAAGGGCCAATTTTTCCAATGGTCAGATAGCCTATCTGAAGGATAAAGTTGATAAGAACCAAGACCTTAGTGTGTGATATATTATATAAATTAATTATATATTTATCTATATGTACTTACTATTTATTATTATCAACATATTATAGCTAACTTAAAACTACTTAGGTCTATGGTGTACCTATGGGAGGTCAGTTGCCATCCAAATTTTTACAGGATGGTCAGCCAATCTACCTTATCAGGTAGCATGCCCAAAATGCTGGCTGCATTGCCACGCTGAATGGCTGTGATTATTCTTTGGCCTAAGTAGCGGCCGGCATTTTGGTCATGTGTGGACTCTACAAGCCGCCCGGCCAGGTCCCTGTATGTTTGGAGTGCTGCCGGTTCCCAAGGGCCCAGGGTCTCTATGCCAAACGGCACAAATAAGTAGCCTCTGTCGAGGCTGGAATATTTACGCCATTTGAGGGAGTCCGCAGCTTCAGCAGCGCTGCCTGCTTTTTGCGACTTACGGTGTCAAACCCCATGCTATAGAGTGATGCTGCCAGGTCTAGACATATAACAACTTTACTGGTGTCTGTCATGTTGCTTCCAGCAGTTGACTTTGTTTGAAGCAGTCTCTCAAATTCTGCTGCTTTGCTACAAAATTAATGATGGTATAGTAAAATTTATGTAAATAAGTTAAGGGTGGTATACTTACAAATTTGTATACCTAAATACATGGGAAATGCTTTATTCTTACTAAATTAACTGGGACATAGCATTCCTAGTTCCTAGCTATTTTATTCAATGAAATTATACTTATTTTAGACTAGTGGCCGCCCGCGACTCCATCCGCGTGGACTGCAGAAAAAACAAAATGTCGAAATTATCCGGGATAAAAATATTTTCCCAGGATATAAAGTAGCCTATATGTTAAATGGGACCTGTCACAATATATTCCTGAAAATTGCATCGAAAACGGTTCAGCCGTTTCTGAGATTAACGTGTACAAACATCGATCCGTTACAATTTTATTATATGTATAGATAGACAACATTGACTCAGAATAAAGCCTACTCCAAAAGTTCTGCGGCATCGTAACCCATGGATCTATCATATTTTGAAGATAGTCACGTTATGTGAGTTGAGGATCACAAAATACTATTATTGCAGGATAGTCGACTGAAATGATTACCAGGCGCTGGGTAATAAATAATAATTCTAGTACATAGTAATAATAATAATTCCTATATAAATAGCAATGAGTTGACCGTACCTTAAAATTCTTTCTTCTTCACTGAAACCTAATTTAGAAGCTAGCAATAAAAGTGTCTTATTATGTGTGGTCATCATGGAATTGTCCAAAAGACAAATTAGCACGAAAGTGGTAAGAAAATAACGTAAATAAATTGCAGAAAAAGGCGCGAACGACAAATAAGACAAAATTATAAAATGTCAAAATCAGGTGAGTGATGCGAATGAAGGAAAATGAATGAATGCCGATAAATTTTTTTAATAATGGCAACATTACCTTTTTTGGCAGTGTTTTTTTAATTTTTCAATTATAGCAATTTAATTATGTCATTGCATAGCAAAAATTATACATGAACAAACTGCATAGTAATATTAAAAAATAATAAAAAAAAAAATTATGTCATCTCTTTCACTCTAATGGCTATATAATAAGCCTATCCTGTTGTCAATACCCACTGCTGGAGATGCCAAATATGGCCATAGACAATAGACTTCTGTGTCCATATTCTTAAAAATATTTAGAGCGGTAATAATAAATATTGTAAATCGAAAAAAAATCGATATATAGTTGCACTTGAAGCTGCTGCATTAAACGATCTAATTTTGCTTGAAAATATTCTTCAAATTAAATTAAATATTATCATTCAATATCTTCATAGTTATTTACAGCTCTGTGGATTTGTGGCTTAAATGTGAAATGTGTCGCTCTCGCCAATTTCATGCTACTCGTGCAGGTTTATACTCCCTGAGATAACATTCAGCTCTTCTGGATTTATATTAGTGCTTAATTTAACAAATATATATATTTTTTGCATCAATACAATATTTTTTACTTTCATTTTGGAATATCTCGATATGCTATTGACCACGCCCCTTTATCTCGATTCAAATTATATCGAATGAACTTTCAATGCTACCTTTTCCACTTTTCGTAATATTACATACACAATACAGGCAGGCGACATGTTGATTTTTTTCGGTTTTGTGAAGCCGATACGGATTGCTGTCACTGCTACAAAATGTCTTTGTAGATATCAGGGTGTAGGTCATATAATTGTAGGCTTTTAAATAATTCCGTGATAATTTTCATATGTTAAACGCGATATAAACAGTAAGAAGAGGATCCACTCCACCCAAACCAGGGGTGTGTATGCAGTGTATGTTACTGATTTAGATTTGTATCAAAATAATCTCAAGCTATTTATAAATATTATTTTCTCAGCTTTTACTTATGTTCAAACGTTAATAGTAACGCGTTATCTAAAATTAACTCGTGAAAGTTTATAAATATTACACAAATTCATGGTGGAGTCCCGTATTCAGACGGGTCATAATTTTCGAAGGTTGCCATTTTTCCACGGGGATTTAGTTGTGAATTATGTTACTGGGCGTGATCGCCGATATCAGTGGTGAAATTCGTGCAAACTTAGTGTCGGTGGCGGTATTAGAATAACTTAAAAAGGTTTCCGCCGTGGACGTCACTTTTCGTGAATTTGACATACCCAAGGAGCTGTTTCAGTGATTCTCCAGTGATTCTCCAGTGTCGTGCGGTGTTTTCGTGTTCGAAGTGTACGAAGAGTTGACGTGTGGTGTTTTCAGGTAGAGATGCAACTGGTGGTGTCGTATAGTTCGAGGTAATAGAGTGCGGTTGGACTGTGATAATGCAGGCACAGTGAGATAGTGCACGGCACCACGGCTTCGTCAGTGGCAGGAGGCGCGCGGGGAGCGGAGTCTCCTTCGCAGCCCAACCAGGACACGGTGGATAACGCCACACCCACCTGCTGGTGAGTTTCACACATTATTTCCATTACCTTTTTTAACAACAAATTGCACTGAAGTTTTCATATATTTTGGTTACATTGGTTATTCAGACATTTAGAATCTGTCTGGTCAATGAATATGCTTTAAACTTCATTTACAGAAACTTACTGTATGTAATGCTAATAAGGAATAGCAGTGTGATGTAAACTGTGCTATTTGGTTTTCTGTGTGTAAAATAGCTATAACCTAGTCAAGTAAGTCATCCGAGTATTTAGTTAAAAGCACAATACAGCATGTTTCACCAAACATTGATGAAAAGTATACTTAAACTGTGTATGTAGGTATACAACATATTTTATTTGGGTATTAATAGCACTACTCTAGGAATTTGAATAGCAAGGGATCATCAATCCCCATATTTATTGTGGTATGTTTATACCAAAAAAAATTACTATATCTGGACAGCATCCAGTACCCACAGCTGAGTAAAGGCACACAAAACACCTCTTTTGCTTCATCTATTTTCTTACTGCCTGCTCACTGACCAAAAACTAAATCTACGTAATTGCATCTCTGTATGACTATTCTAGTTGTTTCAAGTTCCTATGGCCCCTAGATGGGCAGAGGGCCTGTATAGCTTTGTATAGAAAGTGTGTCTAAATAGGTTGTGAGCTAAGTTATGACTAGTTTCGTGAAAATCTGTGTAGTTACCAATATCAAATTTATCACATAATATAGGCATGGCTGTGTTCATGGGTAGCCAGAACTGCAGGGCCATAAAGAATTTTTAATTTTATTCTTCTGTCCTAAAATCATTGCTATGAGGACTGTTAAACTTCCTGTTATCTATTTCAGTTTTTGACCAACCCTCCCTCACATATGAGGAAAATCATTTAACCACCAGGGAGTAGTTTAGGTGTACACTGTACATTCATTTAAGTAGGTATTGTGGTTGATTCTGACTGTCACACTTAATGTAAACCTAAAATTAGACAGGTCCCCCTCCATCCTTAACATAAATGGCTGAGACAGAAAGGGACAGGTAGGATTAATTTTAAGTTTAGGTTTAAGTGAGATGGTTAGAATCGACCATATTTAGTAAAATGATAGATAACATATAAATATTTATCAAGAAATGTGGTTTTTATTGGAAATTAATTTCTGTATCAATCATCTAACTAAGTAATTCAAAATAATAGGTAAATAAATAATAAACAAATTACAGCTGTCAACCTAAATCTTACACTTCTACTTACCTGATTGATGAAGGAAGTAGTAAATTAAATTTCCATGATAAATATAATAAAATTAACAAGAAACAGAATTAACTACAAAAATAATTTGCCAGTAAAGGGTTAGGTACTAGGTAGGGAGAGAAAAAACATAAGCTCACCAATGGTTGTCAAAATGTGTTGTTCTATTATCTTTCTTGCGCCTATTGTATGTAGAGTGCATGCTTAGCGATTCATTAGATATATTATCAAACAAAAAGCATACTTGTGGGCCTTCTTTACCTGTACTTTATCTCTGTCTAGCTTGAAAGTAATTCTTTACCATTTTGATAATCTATAACAATGTTTATAACCTATTCATCCTAAACAATGTTTAATGGTAAGCAGAATATATATATGTAAAATAAAATAAATATTAATATCTAATGAGAAATTGCATGATCTTTCTGTTTTTATTATTTAAAATATTGCAAGCAAGAGTGTTTGTGGTTTAAATAAAATGTAGTTCAAGTAACACAGTTCTCATTTCATACATTTTGCTCTCAAATTTCACATTAAATGCAGGTTTAACTTTGGGTGTGTGCTTTGCAAATCATAGAAGTGAAAGAGGATGGCACCAATTTCGTTATTCAAACGTAGGTAACCAAATAATTGCTGTACATCAGCCTATTGCACTCCATTGCTAGACGTAGGCTTCCTCCCGCACGCGCCATGAGGCTACTGCTATAGGGTGGATTTTGCACAGCGCAGGGCAGGCGGGTTGGTGACCGCAGTGTGATTTTCGGACTATGATGTCAACGCGGGAGACGCTACTGCCTACCTTCCGGAAACCTTTAATTGCCTCTTACTACACCCACGGGCAGACTTGGGGTGGTGGTATTCTACTCTGCCGACACCACACGACATATGGCGTTTTTACACTAGACGACCCGACCAAGACATTTCGTTATTTAATATAGGGGACCGTGTCGTCTAAAGGGAAAACGAGCCGTATTTTGCTTTCAAAAAAGCTGGTGTCGTTCTCGTGGTCGTGTCGTGGCCGTGTCGTCTACTGGAAAAACGCCCAGAGTGTCGTAAACTAACTTAATATAATATTATGTATATGCAGATTATAATAATAATATGCAGATAAAACCGAATATTAATATACCTAATTTCAGGAATATCGAAACCGAACTTTCACCTGTCATTTGTTAGTGTTGTTAGCGTCAAGCAACAGGTTGTAATGCTAACAACTATGTAGTTAAATCTCATCTTCAGTATGTGTTTGTCGAGGAAAGGTACTGGCGTTTTTAAGCGTAAAGCGAGTTTACGCTGAATTTTAGTTTACCTCTAATTTGATACCAAATATTATGTCTCATCGCGGAATGTGGTTTATTTTGCATGAAAAATTGATAGAAAATATGATGGATTTCGCGAATTGAAAATAACGTTAAAAACTTTGTGTTTGGGATCAAAATCATGACTTTATAAGGCAACTAACGATAAAAGTTCATCATGGTACTATTAATTACAAGAATGACTATAAAAGTACCTATATTATGGCCCTTACACACTATCGGATGTACTGTGTACGTCAGTGCGTCAAGCGTGTGCAGCAAATACCATCATTTAAGTCCTGGGAAGTCCACTGCTGGACATAGGCCTCCTAACAACCTCCATACCGACCGGTCGGAAGCAGCCTGCATCCAACCGACACCCGAGACCTTGGGCAGGTCGTCCGTCCATCTCGCAGGTGGCCTTCCTACGCTGCGTTTGCCGATACATGGTATCCACTCTAGAACTTTCCGGCTCCATCGGTCATCAGTTCTTCGAGCTATATGCCCTGCCCATTGCCACTTTAGTTTGCTGGACCGTTGAGCTATGTCAGTGATCTTTGTACGTCTGCGGATCTCCTCATTCTGATTCTATCACGCAGAGAGATCCCGAGCATAGCTCTCCATTGCCCGCTGTGCGATCCTGAGCTTCTTTATGAGGCACACAGTTAAGAGACCACGTCTCGGCACCGTAGGTCATCACCGGCAGCACGCACTGGTTGAATACCTTCATCTTTAAGGACTGAGGTATCTTGGACACAAATACGCTTCGTAGTTTTCCGAACGCTGTCCAGCCGAGTTTGCCGAAACTCGTCAACAACTTCGAGCATCGAGCTCCCAACTAGTACAGGAGTGGGCTAAACATGGACGTTCGACATGATCTTCATCTTGTCCATGTTCATCTTCAGGCCCACCTGCCGGGAGACTCGATTGAGCAATATGGCACCGCTGGAGAGACTGCAGCAGTGCCCATATCTCGATCGAATCAAAGGCCTTCTCATAGTCTACAAACGCTAGGCATAGTGGCTGATTATATATCTTCCGTTTTTTGTATAATCTGCCGTAGCGTGTGGATATGGTCTATTCGGAAACCGGCTTGTTCGTGAGGCTGGAAGTCACCAAACCTGCGAGTGAGACGATTCGTGATTATCCTTGAAAACAGCTTATAGACATGGCTCAAAAGCGAGATGGGTCTATGGTTCTTCAGCAAGACTATCGCCTTTTTCAAAGAACAGCAGCACCACCACCACACTTCTGCACCATGCTTCCGGCGTTACGCCTTCGAGCAGGACGGAATTGAAGAGCCTCTAGAGGACCTTCAGTACGGGAGTTCCACCCGCTCTCAGAATCTCTGATGTAATTCCATCGTCGCCCGGCACTTTGTTTTTTAGAGTTGTTTAAGGGCAGTCCTAATCTCGTACAGGCTAATGTCCGGGATGTCTTCAGTATAGCGTCGGGAGAGCTTGGCTCTTGGGTATCTGCCTAATCAATCAAACATAGCTTTGATAAAATCCGATATTTTATAAGATCCGACCTAAGCCGACGTAATGTGTAGAAGCCGTCATGTAACCTGAACCAATGCTATTGCAAGGTTTGAGGTTTTCTCAAGGGTAAACATTCGTACATAATATAGTTCTAGAAAGATTTTAAATAGCGGTCGCTGACCCTTATCCCCCGGTAACCTAATGTGGTATCTTCAAATTTGGACGCAAGGACGATAAGCCGTAAGAAATCCGGGATTCAAATAGTTATTCAAAATTCTGTAAATTTTATGATACGTAATTAGTTACTACTAACTACTAACAGATATAAGGCGCTTTTGGCAGATTATCACATTAAAACTGATTCAATAGAGAGGGCAATAAGACGGTTCAAATGACTTAAGTTCTTCGAAAAAAATGTAGGCGGTGCCTTGCGCTTCTCTTGTGTCATACATAATTTACTAAATCAACCCAAAGACTGTCACAGGCTAGCCTAGTTACTTATAATCTGCGTTACTAAAATAATTTAAATATTTTTCGTGTCCGTCCAGAGAAAATATGATGCTCTAAGTCGCGTATTTCGTAAATACATACATATAGTACTCACGCACAAGCAGGAGGCAAGAAAATTCTCGCGGATAACGCGGCGGATCGATCGGCGATTGAAAAAAAATCCTAATCAAGTAACTACCGAGAGCGTAATTACTGAGGAAGGTGAACTGAAGTCTATATTTAGCTGGCTAGGATATCAATTCCCACGACCTGTATTGTTAGTTTTTGCTATTTGATCATACTTCAGGACATCGCTAAGGAAAATGTGATTTGCAATGTGCTGGACTGATTTGGGTTCCATTTGAAACCTCTGGAAAATATTCCAGTGTATGGGTTTGCGATGGGTTTTCAGCTTACCTACCTGTTTTCATATACGTATACATATAGTTACCCAACACGGCTATTATAACTACTGAGGTCTGTATTCTCAAAAGGGGTTGACACAATTGCAGGATCATGAAGCCTACAGCCAGCAGTTGCATAGAGCGGCTAGATGTAAACGACAAGTTCAGAGAGACTTAGTATTTAAGTTGACCGTTTAAGAGGAAGATGATAAAAAATCTATTAGGCTTTTTAATTACATCCAATTAACTTAACCACACCAAAAACGAAGGCATGATTATCTTCGTCAGCAAAAAGCTGATTTCTTAACAACCCAAATTAACCCTATAAATAGGTAATGAGCTTCGTTTACCCCTAAAAAATCCAGGGGCAAGCGTAAAAGAAGCATAGCAAATGGAGGTGAAATAGTTACTGTTTTTGTCTGCAATTCTAGTATCCAATGAACCGTTTTAGTAAATAGGGTGCGACACGATTAAATAGACAAGGCGATACATACTCCGTGGGCTTATTACGTAAATTGCAAAGCAATTGCAAAAATTGTATGCTAATTAGTTATCGATGGTCGCTCTTATTTGGCTAAGGATTTTGCCATCCCAATGCGATAAATGTTATTTTAGCATGGCATTGCTACCGCTTTGCTATTGAAGAGTTGCCTAGTTATTTGGGAATTGATCTGTTATGACTTTATAGGTTACTAGCGACCCGCCCCGGCTTCGCACGGGTGTAGTACTGACATAAACCTTCCTCTTTGAGTGACTCTCACTCTATCTATTTAAAAAAACCGCATCAAAATCCGTTGCGTAGTTTTAAAGATCTAAGCATACAAAGGAACAGATAGACGACAGCGGGAAACGACTTTGTTTTATAATATGTAGTGATGTAGGCTGCTCACGTTACAATGCTCGCGTTAAACCCCATGAGGTGTTACCGCACCAGTTCGGTAATTTTTGGTATTTCACAGAAAGAAGAGAGAGTAACAAGTTATAAGTATGTACCTGTATGTTACTTTCCCAAAAAGCGGTTTCAGAAATGTCACTCATATCTGTTTTCGTCACTTTGCATCGGCTATTGTGCGCGCGCGCGCACCGCGCAGCCATGGAATTTAAATTAGTTAGCGTTAGAATAAGTGCATATCTGTTTAAGCCTTTTAAATATGCTGTATTTGGCGTGATATTTTAGACTAGTGGACGCCCGCGACTCCGTCCGCGTGGACTATAGAAAAAAAAACAAAATATCGAAATTATCCGGAATAAAAACATTTTCCCGAGATAAAAAGTAGCCTATATGTTAAGTGGGACCTGTCACAATATATTCCTGAAAACTGCATCGAAATTGGTTCCGCCGTTTCTGAGATTAGCATGCACAAATGCACAGACAAACAGACAAAAATTCCAAAAATCATTGTTTTGGGTACTATTGCGTTGATAAAGGTATTCTATAATATTTTTCTTATATATCTTCCATGTACAGACAGAGATCCGTTACATTTTTATTATATGTATAGATTTGTTAATATTTATGTAACTGAGATTATGGGGTTGTGTTGATTATTTTAAAGCGTGATTCACTTCAGCACTTACTAGTCAATTACCTTCCAAGCTGACCCATTGACAGATGTCATGCTCTTCTAACATTAGGCTAGATCACGGCCTAAGGCTGCCTTTCTACCAGAGTATGTTATGCTACATTCCTGTGGATGTGTTTCATATCCACCAATCAAATTCATTCACATCACGGATCAATGGATATAATGGAATGAATTAGTGGATATCACACGCATCCATAGCAGCGTGGCATAGAACATCCCCGGCTAAAGGCCGTAGATAGAACATAGAACTAAGTAGCCCAATGTCGAGAGTAAACTATTGTGTGTTTAGATATCCGTAAATTAGCCATATCTATTCTATCGGGCGTAGGTTCAACTGTTTTTTTGACAAGATAAAGATTGCACGTATTTACAAGATACGTTGCAAACATACCGGAATTATTCGGAATTTGTATTAATATCTAGTTTTATTGTACGACAAGAATAGTCATTTTACTTTCAAGTTTATTGCCTTTGATAATAATCGATGCCGAAACTATGTCCGAATGCAATTCTATGAAAAGTAATCAGTTAACATAAGGTGCGACAAAAATATATGGAATTATAAAACCAAAATCTACTGAACATATTTTGATATAACTTATATTCGTATAGCCTAAAGTACATAGGCGAAGTTGCGGGCATCCTTGCTTGTTAAAAGAGGAAAGTGAGGTAAAAGCACCAAGACATTGAAGAATTTGAATTTAACCGAACGAACAAATTCCAGAAGTACATGAATTAGTTCATCACATATTATTAAAACAACTTCGTCCCACTGTCTGTCTGTCCTTATGTATGCTTAGATCTTTAAAACTACGGAACGGATTTTGATGCTGATTAAAAAAATAGATAGAGTGATTCAAAAGGAAGGTTTATATAATAGGTAACTAGGAACCCGCCCGGCTTCGCACGTGTGCAATGCCCCCAATGCAACGCAGACGAAGTCGCCGGCGGGGCCGCTAGTATTATTTTTAAGTTAGAATAGCTAAACAGTTCTGATAATTTTTCCAAACAAAACCGCAAATCGACATAACAAAGTGTTATTCCTCTGATTTTAGGCCGATAGGTATTCGGCTCGTCCTTCGCATGACGAGATTCGTCTCTCGGCGAGTATCTAATTAGTTAGCAAAATCGCTTTGCATACGTCCGCGGCCGACAAAAGGCGTCACATAATGAAGCTGCTTAGCATTTTTACTGCATTAAACATAACAATCGTGGTGTAGTATAAGGAATTTGAAGCGTCTTTTCTTATGTCTTTCATACCAACATGTAGGTACAATATCGGTATAATATTTTTGTTGCATTATTGTTTTAAGTGCTAGTAATGGAAGTACGAATCTGGATTTTTCGTCCAAGAAATGGGGTCTTACAATAGTTACCTTTTTGAAGCACGGTGGGGCTCCTGTATCAGTAAAAAAAGAAGACTGTACCCAAAACGCGTTTCAGGTGCTCTACTTTAATAGATTTTGAATTCACAGCAAAGGTTCAAATATGTATCTGAGTCGAGCGTCTGCTCTAATTTAACACTTGAAGCACAAACAGTCCAGTGCCTAGTAACTAGTCGCCCGTGTCTTGTCTAAAACCCCGCATTCGTGTAGTATGTAGTAGTATGGTTTTTCTACAATTAAATCAGCAGCAAGATCCACTTACAGCTTGCTAACTTGCGGTTGATTTCAAATGCTAAATAAAATACACTAGAGACCACTACGACCCTCGCACGAAACGCAAAAACAGTCGTTTGTTAGAAAAACTTAGTTTACGTTTGAAACATCATAGAGTGAAAATAAAGCCTGCATTCTGTATGTTGGACCCAATTATGTTATAACATATTTTAAATCTTATTGGTGCGTGATAAAGTGCATGATTAATACATTAAGTTACTTCACTTTTGAAGAGTTGTATAATTGTGTTGCGTGTCTACTATTCTTCTTGACCATTGATCTGGCGTAGACAGTCCTAGAGCCTGTAGCGAACCAACCAATGGATATGCTAGACGTGCTTCAAGCGAATTGCTTTGTGAGAAATCGTGTCCGATTTTTTGTGTTCAGTCATTTTGTAGATTCATGTATAGGATACCTGGTTTTCTAGATGATCTGTTTGGGTGTAGTTGCCTATAGATGGAAGTGTTCAGTGAAATAATACAAGTGACGGTAGTGTGTGTTCGTTTGCGGCGCAAACTATGGTCACCCCTTCTCAAGAGTCGTAAGTCTATCTTGCTAGTTAGTGATTTTAAGGAGTTTTATTACATTACTAGCTGTTTCCCGCGGCTTCTTGTGGAGAAGAGGTATAAAAAATAGTGTACGACCTATTCTCAGACCTACCAACTATGCATAAAATTTCATAAAGATCGGTGAAGCTGTTTCAGAGGAGTTTGGTAACAAACACCACAACACGAGCGTTTTATATATGTAGTTGTTACCTAGATACCTACTCTTAAAGTGAGTTAACTTGGGTTAACTTGTTGTGTCTTTCTTTGAGATAAATTTAAGGCCATAACTTTTTTATATATTAATTATGTACCTAATTCCTGTTTCGTATTGAGTTATTACATACATTGCGTATTTTGTTCTGTGCTGATGCGGGACTTCACTAGAATACATCAGCTGCATCTCCTTCCGCGCATGTCGTAAGAGTCGACTTAGGAACTCGGGGACGTTATCTAAGGCACGAGCCAGCATAGCTAGATGGCGAGTTGTCACTGGCCGCTTACATCTGGCCCGCAAAGATAAAAGTTACTCTTGTGAATTACGTGATCTCCTTCGCGATGCTGTAATTCTGAGAAACACAGCCGTGTGTACGGTTAGTTAGGTATTATATCTATATTCAGATACTATATATTTGGTATTTTATTGATTTAGGTTCATCCTTATATTGCAGCCTTCCGTGCGCGTGCCTTTCTTCAATATTTAGGCTGTAAAATTTAGATTTCTTGTTTAAAATAACCTAAATCAGAGAAAGAGATAAAAATAATTTACGTGTCAGCAGAGTAGAAAAGCTCGTGGGTATCGTAGAGGCGATTAAGAGTTCCCAACAGGTGGGCAGCACCGCCTCCCGTTTTGACAACATAGTTCGAAAAACACTGCAGTCACCAACCCTCCAAGCTGTCTTATCCTTCAGGGTAATTTAAGTTGAAATAAAAACTCAATGGTTAGTAAGATGTACGACTTTTATAGCCTACGCAGACGACGTACTTTTCTCCGCGGGGCACTAAAAAGCACCCTTCGTCAATAAAATAGAACGCTTACAAATGTATCGAGCAACGCAAACGACGGATTAAAATACCGCGTATTTTAGTCCGTCGAATACCCGCGGACATGCAGGGACCGACGCGGACAAAAGTACGCGGTAGTCCTCGTAAAAATGAGATTTCAAAAATAGAACTTGTGTGACTAAGACTAAAAAAACGAGGTGGGCAGCAGCGCCTCCCGTGTTGACAACATAGTCCAACATACAAACTGCGTTCACCAACCCGCCTGCCCAGCGTGGTGACTATGAGCAAATACCCCCCATGGCAGTCTTGTGGCATGCCCCGGGGGAGACCTGCGTCCAGCAGTGGACTGCAATAGGCTGATGATGAATATAATATCAAAGTTTCGGAACCCAGAAAAGAGATGGAACTTTAAATAACGTAAGTGAGGTGACAGAAAATAACCGAGTTGGCTCTCTATTCCTCTGTAGTTGTTCTCATCTATGAAATGACCGTGTGCGTTGAGTCCGCGTATGGTCCGTGGTTGTCCGCGGTAAATCCTCGGCGTATTTTTCTCCTCCACGGAGAAAAGTACGTCGTCTGCGTAGGCTATTAGTCGGAAGGCGTGGGATCGATCCCAGTCTGTGCCTGTAGGATTTCCTAAAATTGTCACTTAGCTATTTATTTATTTGGTATTGGGAAGACCAACAGCTATCGGCTGTAAGTACGGTAGGAGGAGTACAGTATACGAGTACTCCTAGTATACCCGAGGAGGCTTGGCGCCGCGTCAGGCAAGGTAACTAATGCCAAATCTTTGGCAATGTGTGTCTCGAAACAAACAATATTGCGTCGACCACATAAATAACGGGGATAGGAAGATGATGATGAAAAACTCTTTGGTTCAACATTACCCTCTGGCCTTTGCAGGTGGGCAGCGTGGTCGGCCATGGGATGCTTCGGCTCTCCCGGCGGCAAGAGCAGCGAAGATGAGAGGAAGAGCCAGAAGCGGCGCAGCGACGCCATCACACGGCAGCTGCAGAAGGATAAGCAGGTATAGTCATCCGCCATTGCATCATAGACAAATCTTTATTCGCTAAAACAACACACATTACACTAAAAGATTGGCAAAGTGATGGTACAAATTTAATCATTAATTTATCCACAGACAACTAAATAAGACTGCATTTCCATCATTCAGGGATATGATAACGTTAAACCGGATTTTATTGTTAAATCCGGCTGATAATAGCATTGTCATTAATTTTTAGGTTTTATCGTGCGAATATTCCATCTTCTAATTACGCGGCGGTATAGCTAATAATGGGACATTTTTATTTTATATTACATCCTACAATTAAGTAATTAACGCGAATATTTTAAATATAATTAGTAAGATGTTGAAAAATACCCTAAAACGTCATATCATTTCTTTAATTTCATCTTTGTTGCATATCATACTTATTTATGAGCCTGCAGTTCTGGCAGTGACAAGTTGCTAGCGCATCGCCTGAGAGAATGCCCTAAATTCCTTGTATAGTCGACTCTTACGATATGCACGGAAGGAATTGCAGCTGATGTATTATAGTGAAGCGACGCAACAGCACGGGACGTGTGACCCTTATACCCTGATACAAATTGTCACTACCTACATATTATAAAAAAAGTCGTCCCGCTGTCTGTCTGTCCCTATGTATGCTTCATCGTCATCATCAGCCTATTGCAGTCCACTGCTGGATGTAGGCCTCCCCCAGGGCACGCCACAAGACTGCCATGGGGGTATTTGCCCATAGTCACCACGCCGGGCAGGCGGGTTGGTGATCGCAGTTTGTATTTTGGACTATGTTGTCAACACGGGAGGCGCTGCTGCCTACCTCCCGAAAACTCTTAATCGCCTCTTACATTACTCACGGGCAGACATGGGGTGGTACGAATTCTACTCTGCCGGCACCACGCGGCCATGTATGTATGTAGACCTTTAAAACTACGCAACGGATTTTGATGCGGTTTTTAATAAACAGAGTAATTCTCGAGGAAGGTTTATATGCTATAACTAGGGACCCAGCCCGGCTTCGAACGGATGCGATGCCCCTTTACGCGGACGAAGTCCTAGTCCTATACAAAGTTAACGAATATATTTTCCTCACTCTAGCTGTACCGAGCGACTCATCGCTTGCTTCTGCTCGGCGCCGGCGAGTCCGGGAAGTCGACCATCGTCAAGCAGATGCGCATTCTGCACGTCAACGGCTTCTCGGACAAGGAGCGCCGCGAGAAGATTGAGGACATCAAGAAGAACATTCGCGATGCCATACTTGTAAGTGTCGCGAGGTTAAAGCGAATTGTGAATTTGGCGTACCCTTTTGTGAACTTTGGCGTAGTTTGTTGTGAATTTGGAGTACACTTGGCATACACTTTCGTGGATTTGGTGTACGCACGCTATTGTCAGTTTGGTATACCTTTTCGTAAACTTGGAATACTGGTTAACCAATGGAAATGCCTACGCAAACTTTATTTAGAACAAGTCAATAATAAAACATAATACACCAAATTTACGTCATGTTAGATGATGAAGTCTAGGCCAGTATAGAAATCCTTGTTTTGTGTGTGATTTTATGTTTATATATTTAGTTTAAGGTTCTAATATGCTATTAGAAACCCAATCAAAATGTCTTCTATTTCAGACAATAACCGGTGCAATGAGCACTCTCACGCCGCCCATACCGCTGGAGAAGCCAGAGAATAAGGCGCGCGTAGATTATATACAGGTGAGCTTAGTAACACGATCTTTGCATTAGTCTAGCTAGAAAATAACGCGGTTACTGTAGTTTGTTGTCATAGACCGTATAATATCAAATCAAATCAATATAAAATTATTCACGACAATTACAACTATTAGGCAAACAATAACTTTGTTAAGTCCTTATCACTATTTAAGATTAAAGTATTTATACATACTGCTGTGTTCTCAAATTGCGGGGAAAACAGTACCAGTTAAGTTTGGAAATGGGTATATGAGAAAAAAAGTTTCCCCAAGGAACCCCTGAGCTATAGAAACACGTGGAATGATTATATTTTGGCTGCCGATTGGCCTGGGTCCTGGGTGCGAATCCCGGTAGATGCAAACATTGATATGATGAATATAATGTTTGTTTCCGAGTAATGGATATTACTATACTTATCTATGAATTTTTATACCTTTGCTTAGTACCCACGACACAAGGCCTTAGGGTTCTTAGTGTGGGAATATTTATTTATTTAGTTATTTTTATAGCTTATCATACCTATTTAGAATGGCACGGCAACATTTCCCTTTGGATTCGTTACCGGTCGCCAGATTATTGTATTTGTGCCCGGAAAGTAGCGGTGAAAAGTGGGTGTGTAATTTGGTACCACTTATGCCCAACCTCTTTGGGGGATAATGGGTGTAACTATATGTATATGTAACTATCATTTATCTATCTATCTATCTATAATTTGGCAGGACGTAGCGTCGCAGCCCGACTTCGACTACCCAGCGGAGTTCTATACGCACACCGAGGCGCTGTGGCGTGACGGCGGTGTACAACGCACTTATGAGCGCAGCAATGAGTATCAACTCATCGACTGCGCCAAGTAGTGAGTATTATACGGACCTTCGTTAGATGGACTATCTCCGACCGTATTTCGACCAAGGCGACCAAATCTCTACGGAGATTGACCAGGTACGCAGGAGATAATATAGTGCACAAGTGTGTGCGCAAACACAGATGCACTTTCTATTCCGTTACTCTCATAGTCCGATGGGACGGAAAGCCGGTACGACCGGAGGATCCGAGGCACGAGCTAAGTGACAATTTTACAACATTAAAATATGTACATGAAACAAATTCATTGGACTGTCTATACTGATATTATAAAGCTGAAAAATTTGTATGTTTCTTTGAACGCGCTAATCTCAGAAACTACTCGTACTGGTCCTATTTGAAAAATTATATCAGTGTTAGATAGCCCGTTTACCGAAGAAGGCTATTATATGACCCGCCCCAGCTTCGCACGGGTTTGCATGCCGTTTCGCGCAGACGAAGTCGCGGGCGGCCGCTAGTCTAACATAAAAATACATTTTTTATTCGGACCTGTAGTTTAAAATGTTAGCGCGTGTAATACTTCGGCTTTATATTAGTAGAGATACTTCACTATGGGTGCGCCCACCACCGGGCCCTACACCCTCCACTGACCCTCGGATCTGATAACTCATAATTGCGACAACAGGCACTTGCACTAACTACAATCGCCATGAGAAACCAGACCCGAGCACCTAGCATGCAAGATGATACATTGCACCATTCCGAAATCAAAAACTAGATAAATAATCTACATATGTTTCGCCAACAACCGTGGCATCCTCAGGATTATAGAAATTAGTAAATTAGTAAACCACTAATTACTATGAACCTCTAAAACCCAACACATTACTTACACAGAATTAACTACCCTCTACTAAGTATTAAAAAATATATAAATAATTACCCACCATTATTTATATTTCAAATAAATATATACTATTTGTGCACACAAACCAAATAGTATTGGGTGAATTAGTTAAATTTAAATGAAAAATTTCAAAAATTCACCAAAATATTGATAAATTAGTAAAGAAAACAAGGATGTATGGAACAACATATTCCATTGCCCACAAAAACAAAAATTGTTATTGACATTGACAAGCCACTACATTCTAAGGTTACTGTTTATTTATTTATTCTAGCCAATGAGTTCAATAGCGGAGACGAAAATTCAACCTGTTCATTTAAAAGGTTTACACCAGTTTACTAATTTCTATAATCCTGAGGATGCCACGGTTGTTGGCGAAACATATGTAGATTATTTATCTAGTTTTTGATTTCGGAATGGTGCAATGTATCGTCTTGCATGCTAGGTGCTCGGGTCTGGTTTCTCATGGCGATTGTAGTTAGTGCAAGTGCCTGTTGTCGCAATTATGAGTTATCAGATCCGAGGGTCAGTGGAGGGTGTAGGGCCCGGTGGTGGGCGCACCCATAGTGAATGTTTGAACTTCCGAATTGTAACGCCTAATACAATTTCATTTATAGTAGAGATACAGTTAGGACCGATTTTTCCATTGATGAAATATAAATTTGATGTTGCCTTTACAACTTGTTTAAGAAAGAGACAGCATCAAATTTATCCTTTAGATAGGCTATCTGTCATCCATATATCAATTTTAATTTGGTAAATAGGCAGATGTTCTCAAAAGAAAAGTCAATAGAAATATTATAATGTGCTAATATGGTTGAGTCTGGCAGTCACACTTAAACCTAAACGTAAAATTAGTCCTACCTGTCCTTTTCTCTCTCGGCCATTTATGTTAAGAACAAAAAAAGATAGACTTGACTAAGATTAGGTTTAGGTTTAAGTGTGACTGCCGGAATCGACCCTATATTGTGCCCTATCCTTAAGTACCCAATATAACCCGACAAAGTGACATAGGCCTCTTTTCCACAGACAGACAGTAATAGCAGTAACATAATAGTATTTTAATTCACAGTATGTAACTACAATAGTTACATACTGTGAATTAAAATACTATTATGTTACTGCTATTACTACTTCTACTATTGTACTAGTGTGTGTGGATACTTTTGTGTCCTGTCCTCAAGTACCCAGTACAATCCAACAAAATTACATAGGCTTTTTTCCATGAACACATTGTAGTTACATACTATTAATTCATCTAGATCCAGAGCACGCCTAAAGACTCGACCTCCCGTTTTTGCCAACCAGTCACTACCACCCGCCCTCTACCCAGTATGATACGACAAAATGACAGACCTTTTCCCCCTTCCAGTTTCCTGGACCAGGTGCACAACATAAAGCAGCCGGGCTACACGCCCAGCGAGCAGGACATCCTGCGCTGCCGCGTCCTCACGTCCGGCATCTTCGAGACGCAATTTGTCGTCGACAAAGTCAATTTCCAGTGAGTACGATCATCGTCGTCAACGTTTCAGCAAATTAAGTGTACACTGTCGCTGTGTACGTATATTTACGTCTTTGTTTTTGTAGAGTTGCCGCTGACGCATATTTGCGTCCGTACGCATTGAAAATCTGCCGGCAGCGAATGTTTTAAAGAAAAAACCTGACTGCGTTTTAATTTTGACCCATTGACTCTCACGATTGGGACGAATGATACGTCTCAAGGTCAAATGGGATAAGCCATATACTTTTAGGTCCTCGAATGTGCCGAAGAAATTCGAGAGCCCCAATTGATTTATAGAAAATCCTAGGTTAATAATATGCAGAGTGTAACAAAAGGGGTATGTTAACGCAATGGAAAATTGCTCAGTTTAGAGAATCTATCCTATATACTTTTGAGACTCCAACTCACATGTTTCATGTTCTAGCATACATTTGTCATTGATGACTCCTTCTAGGGACTCGTTATTCCATTGCTATGTCTAAACCTATCTGTTTTATTCCAGTATGTTTGACGTGGGCGGCCAACGGGACGAGAGACGCAAATGGATCCAGTGCTTCAATGACGTCACGGCCATTATATTCGTGACGGCCTGTTCTTCGTACAACATGGTGCTGAGAGAGGATCCCACACAGAATCGTCTTAAAGAGTCTCTGGAGCTGTTTAAAAGCATATGGAATAATAGGTAGGTCGTGTAGAATACAAGGTGTAGCCAATGTGATAATGATGATATCCGACCATATTTCGGCCAAGGCGACCAATCTCTACGGAGATTGGCCAGGTACACAGGAGATATTATCTATACTAATATTATAAAGCTGAAGAGTTTGTTTGTTTGTTTGTTTGATTGAACGCGCTAATCTCCGGAACTACTGGGTCGAATTAAAAAATTCTTTTTGTGTTGGATAGTCCATTTATCGAGGAAGGCTTTAGGCTATATATCATCACAGTGCGACCAATAGGGACGAAGAATAAGAGGAAAATGTGAAAAAAACGGGGAAAATTATTCAACTTTGGAGACTTCCGTTGCGTGCGCTGCGTAAACGGTTCAAGTTATCCAAAAAATATGTATGAAAAAATAAAATGACGTAGAAATGATATGAAAGAAAAAAATTGAAGGTCTAGACTGCCTGATGCAGAACCCTTAGCAGCCCAGCTAAACTTTGAGAGATATGAAAATACCGTCTTAGGAAAAGTTGCTCAGCATGATAAGCACTTTCTAATAACGTAATAAAATTGAAGGTCTAGATAACCTGATGCAGAACCCTTAACAGCCCAGCTAAATTTTGAGAGATATGAAAATACCGTCTTAGGAAAAGTTATTCAACATGATAAGCACTTTCTAATTTATACTATTGACTCATTATAACCTGTATATCAATATTTAATAGCTGTTGCCCGCGGCTCCGCTCGCGTGGATATCGCTTATTTCGTGGAAGGGTTATGAAAAACAGATAGTAGCCGATTCTTAGACCTACTGAATCTTACTAATATTATAAACGCGAAAGTTTGTGAGTATGGATGAATGGATAGATGTTTGTTACTTGCACGTAAAAACAGCTGGAGCGATTTTAATAAAAATTGACAGGCTACTTTTTATGTAGGCTATACCTATTTTATACTTTTTATAAAGATAAAAGTTTGATTTTTTCTGCAGTCCACGCGGACGAAGTCGCGGGCGTCCACTATATTATATATTATAGTGCACAAGTGTGTGCGCAAACACAGATGCACTCTCTATTCCCTCATTCTCATAGTCCGATGGGACGGAAGCCGACACGACCGGAGAGAGATCAGGCGCAGAACCAACGGTTTTACGTGCTTTCCGAGGCACGAGCTAAGTGACAAATTGCAACATTAAAATCTGTACATGAAATAAATTCTTTGGTACAGGCCCGTGACTGGGATCGAACTTACGACTCCCGCTTGGAAGGTGCACGTCTTAACCACTGAGCTATCACCGCTAATGTATGCAATGTATGAAGGATTCCGTAGGTATTTTACCTACCAGTGACATAAACAGCACCTAGCTAAACTACCAATATCGTTTTTCACAATCAAAATTAGATATGCTTTGTATTTCATATTGTAAATTATAAGTAAATAACAATTATATTATATTTTTCGGTATGGTAAATAGATATACGTTTTATATTTAGCTTAATAAACTACCTGTATATGCCGTATTCAAGGTTATTAATGTCCTGAAAGAATCACTTTGCTAGCGTGAAAACTTCCCAAGATAGTACTCAAACTACCAACTCCCGCCAACATGTTTTGATCAAACAAATAATAATTTTAATTTCCAACAGATGGCTGCGCACGATATCCGTGATCCTCTTCCTAAACAAGCAAGACTTGCTTGCTGAGAAAGTCCTCGCGGGAAAGTCTCGTCTCGAGCAGTACTTTGCGGAGTTTGCGCGATACCAGACGCCGCCGGACGCCGCTCCTGATGCACGGGACCACCCTGAGGTGGCGCGTGCTAAGTACTTCATACGGGACGAGTTTCTGGTGAGATATAGACTTTCGTTTGCAGACCATAGACTACAGGAGACTTAGTTTGTACGTTACTAGACGGTGATGTGTTACCGGACGCCGCCGGACGCCGCGCCGTATGCAAGGGACCATCCGTAGGTGGAGCGTGCTTAGTACTTTATACGGGACGAGTTCCTGGTGAGATATACCTTAGTTCCCACTATCGGACGCCGCTCCGGACGCGAGAGACCGTCAGACGGTGGCACGTGCCAAGTACTTCATACGGGACGAGTTTTTGGTAAGTAAGACTGTGAGCAGACCACAGAAGACTTAGTTTGCAAGCTGCCAGACACAAGGGGCTGTAGTTTGCAGACTACAGGAGACAGAAGCCGTAGGGACCATCCGGTGGTGGCACGCGCCAAGTACTTTATACGGGACGACTTCCTGGTAAGATATGCCTTCTCTCTCTCTTGTCAGCCTATTGCAGTCCACTGATGGACGTAGGCCTCCCCCAGATCACGCCACAAGGCTTGATCTCCCGTTTTCGCCATCCAGACACTACCAGCCGCCCTTTTTCAAGTCATCGGTCCATCTGGCTGGAGGAGATATGCCTTAGTTCGCACAAATTGTAGACGTACGGTGGCACGTGCCTAGTAAGTACTTCATACAGAACGAGCTTCTGGTTATTTATGCCGTAGTTCGCAATGTAATAAGATCAGTGACATGTTACTCCAAGAATCATAACTTGCTTGACTTATGTTCCTGTGTCCCTAGCTGGGGCAGAGGGCATCCACAGATCACCGCCATCCCGTTCCGTATTGCTCTCGTATCTGCTATCATTTTTTATAGATCATACCGATGAACACTCAACGATACTTAACAAATGGAAGTGGCATAATGCATTGTCGGAAGAAAGTTTACCAACACTCGCATGCATGTCACTTCTAGTTCATTAAATTTCAATGAGTGACGATCACTATGAACTGTCAAAAAATAGGCCTGCTGATCTTCGGATTAAAACGCGAAGCTCAGAACCAAGAAACATGACTTATAAATATGTTATTCTAATTAGTTTAATATAATAATTCCAGCGTATAAGCACAGCAAGCGGCGACGGCAAACACTACTGCTACCCGCATTTCACGTGCGCCGTCGACACCGAGAACATCAAGCGCGTGTTCAACGACTGTCGCGACATTATACAACGCATGCATCTGCGTCAGTACGAGCTGCTCTAATGCACAGGTATGTGTATCTTGCATCTCGCTCTTGTAGCCAATTAAATTTTCTTAATGGCCACTCATCGATGAATCTTTAAGCTAGCTAAACACTGCCTAAATAAACTACCGCGACATCATACAACGCATACATCTGCGTCAGTACGAGCTGCTCTAATGCATAGGTATGTTGTATCTTGCATCTCGCTCTTGTAAAAATTTGTTATAAAAATTATAAAACTTATTTCACGCGTCAAGTTATAAATAGAGATATAGGCCGAATGTCAATTAAACCGAATACGGTAGAACAGTTTTAACATTAGTTCCATGATACTACTGTGATTTCGTAAGCATTTTTTTTTGACAAAACACTAAATCTAATGTCGCTTTCGCAAAACTACTTTTACCACGCATTCTAAGTGTGTTGCGATAACAATCTTTAAGCTAGCTAAACATTGTCTAAATTACGTGTCTAAAGTACGACTGTCGGGATATCAATGACATGCATGCATCTACGTCAGCACGAACTGCTATAATTGCACACCAGTAAAAATCTAACATAATTATATGAATAAATTGAATAATGCACATGGTATAGAATAAATGTAATTAATGTAATTTCCAATTAATTACAAACTTTCAAAACTTACCCACCTTTGGAGGCTTATTAGTGGCTCATTTGGAAACTATATTAAATTATGATTTTACTATTTTATCTACATAAGGTAAGATTTTTATAATATTTCTGGTAAGTTGAAATCTGACATAGTCGTCATGCTCGTTTTTATTCATTTGTATTTATTTATTTATATAAGGTAACACCATTAGTTAAGGCATTTATAATAATATAGTATTATTTATATTATCTATCTATACAGGGTGTAACAAAAAGGGTATGTTAAGCGAAAAGCTACGTAAATAGCCCACTGTTGAGGACCTATCCACAAAATTTGAGACTCGAAATCACATGTTTATTTTTCCCGATAGTATGGAGAATTTTTTAATATCTCAGGAATTTTCATACAATCTTGAAAAATAAACATGTGATTTCGAGTCTCAAATTTCGTGGATAGGTTCTCTACAGTGGGCTATTTACGTAGCTTTTAGCTTAACATACCCTTCTTGTTACACTCTGTATATCATACAATACATACACACCGACAAGTTTGGAATGACAGGAAAATGAAGACTATAACAGCAAACTTTGCCCACAGACAAAACCAAGAGTTGAGCGAACGCAAGATTCCACCGCCGGGCCAAGCCGGCGTCCAAACACCAATGTCCGAACTCGGCACAGCAATATTTACACAATTAATATAAGTATATACAGTACATACATACGTACCTATACGCTACGTTACCAACTTGTATCACTCTCGTGGTTACTATAAATACTGCCTAGCCTTACACGTTACTTCTTGGATTCCATGTTGTAAATGACAAACGTTTGTCAAAAGTGTCATTTTTGACAACGTTTGACAGTACCACCAATTTATCTGTGAAATGAAGGGGGCGACACTGTGTGTGTTTCTGTTGCCGATTTGAACATGGTGACCGTAGTTCCTTTCTTTGCCACTTCGCAGATAAATTGGCAGATCTGGTATAAAGTTGCGCGGTATTGAGATGATAGGGTTACTATGCCTCTGTGTTTTAACGTATTTGTGACATTTAAAACAGATGTAAGTAAGTGTCTAAAACAGTTGCTTATAAATTGAATCGAAAGATGATCGAATTTTTAGAAGCGTAGTAACCATGTTTTCTCGTTGTGTCGGAAGTTTACACGCCATTACTGATTTCCATGATTACAAGGCTTGTTTTATTGATCAACTAAGTTTATTTTAGCGTGAAAAACATTTGTTAATATCACGTATAGTGTGACAAACATGTATTTTGAAAATATGATGTGGCCGTACGATTCTACAAATAAATGTATTTAGATTGCCTATTTGCATCAATAAATAATTCAAAAGTGAGTTTACAAAAAACTGTAACATTAATCCGACATTACTTTATTTTATCCATGGTTTATCCGCAAATCCAAAATGGCGTGTTCTTTCGACACTTTCAAAGATTTCCTCCTTCTGTCAAGCGGTCAATGTTATTGTGATTGTCCTTCTCGTTCCTTTTGTAAAGTGACATGTACAGAAGTTAATGTAAACTAAATATACAATGGGAATACATGTAGGTCGAAGCAAAACTTTACCGCCCGGGGGCATAGACGGCGATCTATGTACGATGTAAATATAGCCACTTTTAGCTTATCTACTTAATTTCTTCTGCGAATCTTAATACTACTTCTAAATACTTATTTTTTTCTCTTTTACCCCCTTTTTTTCGGCTCGAATACTAGATGTACCAAATTAGATTAAGAAGTGTCTACTTAATTTGTAAAGAACTTTTACGAGAGATAGGGTTTTTCGGCGCTGAGCTTACCCATATCTTTATGATATACAATTTACAACTTGTAATAGAATAATTCTGATAAATTAATTACCTATTTCCGTTATTCGCCTGTAACAGTTAAGTAATTTGATAAGTACAATTATTTAGACGGTTGAATGTATTCGTGAGAGTCCCGGGCGGTATACATTGTCTTACATTAAGGATCATGAGTGTGTAGCTTGTCTCGAGGGTAGTTATAAATGTTTATAACTATATTATCCTCGGTTATTACGACCGGCACAAATCAAAATGCTTGGATACCTTCTTTTTCGCCGCATGTTACTTTTTAATGCATATCACTCACGCAATCATGTTGTATGCTCAACATAGGCCAAGATTATGTATATTATTTATTATATTATACATTCTGGGTATGTATACAGTTGTATAATTGTATATCGAATTATACAGTTTATGTATAGCTTATCTGCATAGCGCAATTTGCTGTAATTACGTATAATTTAAATCAGTTTTTCGACTCATCGTCATGTATGTATGTATATTTTTGATCACAGATAATATTTTTTTCTACATTTAGTTTTGTTTTATCTACGTTAATATTAATTAATGAATGATTTATAATATTTCGTGTTTTTGTTTAATGAATATTTTTGTTAGGTTATTTTTAGTTGTTATAAATGTACGTCTTCCAATATAACTATAATTTTACCGTGTTTTGTTTTACAAAATGACTTACGTTTAGCTGTTTCTACCTTAGCACAATTTTGACTAAATAATAAAAAAAATAACAAAGGCAAGAGCTTTGCTATAGATTTAACTTAGATTATTTAAATATGTTTTAATACGAGCTTTTAGTGTAACATTAAGTAAGGCCCAAAGATTCAAGATATGCCGACCGTATATAATACGATAGGAGCTGTATCATATTTAGCAGTATTTGATTAAAAAATTTAATATTTCAAAGAATTATTATTCAGTTTATAGTTATAATAGATTCTATGTTTTTTCTTTGTTTTAAGATGGACACTAGAAGTTTTAGCCTTAAGTACAAAATGTAACTAACAAATATCTAACATATACTATTGGTATAGCATTACTTTTATTTATAGATGAAATTGGTTTATGTACTTACACTTATGCTATTATAGGACGTGATTAATTACACAAGATATATGTTTTATTGAAATGAATCTGATCTGTTGAACTGTTGTTGGTTAAATTTTTTGTGTCATTCATTTCCTTGTGTACTATATTTGTAGGAAAACCTGTGCATTCGGTTGGGGACACATTTTCTATATGTTATAAATAAAATAAAATCTATTGACACACTATCCATTTGTTGCCCTCGTTTTCAGTTAATATACAAAGTGAATGAGACATAACGTGTCAGAGATAGGATTCAATTGGGACTTGACCAATCAGCAAGCGCGACAAGTGATAGGTTATTGGTTTACGTAGATAGAGAAATGGCAATGGCCAATTCTGCGTTGTCCAATCGGAGCAAAGCTTGGCTGAGATTTATCGATATTTTTCTAGTTACTAATTACGTAACTGATTTTATTTTTTCTTTTTACTCTTTGAAAATTTTATTATTTTGCCCAAAACCCGATTATAATAATATACATTATAATCGGGTTTTACGGTAACGTGGAAAATGTGAACCTCTAATCGCGCGGTCGTCGGGTAAATAGGTACGCATTACCGTTCGAGAATAATTGAATATAGTGTGTGCTAAATATACTTAGAGGTGGGAGCACACAAAGCAATACGACACAGTCACATTTTATATTATTGGACGCAATGTATGAAGATACAAATGAAAACATTATATGTACTATCGAAATGTTACCCAATGCAATCTGTATACTATGCAGTGTCTATATATAGATAACTTATCGAGAAGTCACTGGATGAAAGTCGATACTAAATAACTCGTATTGCGAAGTTAAGAAATTGCAGGAAAAACGACAAAATTAATAAGTGTGCTTTCACCCTGAAATTTTATAATCTGTCTGTCACACCGAAGAAATCACATTGTGTAGCAATTTGAAACCCTTACTCTAGGTATGAATAAATTTTTATTGTTGATCTTATTTTAACCGCAATATGGTCCTTAATATAAGAATGTTTATGCTGGATCTGTATTCGTGTAATGTGCCATAATGAAGTGTTGCCAGCTGAAACATAATACCATTAATGTTACCATAATGAAAAAGTCTACAAAGTGTACAGACTCTATGAGCAAATTGATAAAAAAATCCTTCCTCGATCGTATCGTGTAAACAGTGGTTCTCAACCTTGACTGGACCCAAATGAAATAAATTAATTTAAATTGAGAAAAACTTTAAATTAAATTATAAGGCTTAATCCGTAAGAAGGTACAATGGGCAACCCCGGGTTGAGATCCACTGTAAAGTAACAAAATAGTTTTTTGCTTTTTTAATAGTAACACGTTTATCGTTACTTTATAAATATAATATATTTCAAATTGTATTTTTATTTCTTTTTTGTGTTATCGTAAATAATATGTATTAAGTTTCACTTTGAACGTAAGTAGGAATGAAATATAGCGTACGTCGTATCATAACGGAGTATATACAGTGTGTCCGGAATAGAGTTAGCGATATTTTAAGGGCGTGTTGTACACTTCATTTTATCGATAAAAATACCTTCATGTGGGGCCTAACTGCCCTCTTTTAAAAATGACAGCTATTTTGAGTTTTAAATCTTTTTTTTAATGTTAGTGGTAATTTTGTCAATATCACTGGATTTAAAAGGTCTAACAAGTAAGAAAAAAACTGTGTTTAAAAGCTAATAGTATTGTCTATCATTCAATTTAGAAAAAAACTTTTAAAAAAATATGTAGATTTTTGTCCCAAATTTATTACGTAACATGCTATGAAAACTAGCCCGCTAATGTGATTTTTTTGTAAATTACAGAAACCTAGTAATAATAGCTACAAAACAACGCTTAATTTATTGCTCTGAGTCACATAGTTATTTGAAATTAACCGTTGCGCGAGCGCCCATAGCCCGTCACTCAGGCACCGCTACTCAGGTACTCAGATAAAAGTGGGCAGTTAGACCCCCACATGGGGGTTTTTATATGGATAAATGAAGTGTACAACGCGCCCTTAAAATATCGCTAACTCTATCCCGGACACACTGTATAGTGATAAATTCATTTAATGCTAAAACGGTGTATTTGGAGGTCGCTTACTTGTAGATGAATATTGGATGTCAAATTTGGTTATTTAAGCGCGGATGATGATTTTCGAAAATGAAATTATATGTGCAAGCGAGTGAGCACTATAAAAGCATCTCTTTCCTTCTCAGGATTGTCTCTGATTAGCGAGATATTTATAGTCTATGGGTAAATTATGCGCTTTGAGGGTGTTTATTTAGTGCAATATGACGACCCTCCAAACACCGGCCCTTTATAGAAACCATTATGTAAAATTAACATGGCATCTTAAATACTTATTGTATATGTAACTTAAAAAATAAAAATAAATCTATTTGGTAGCTATTATAATAAGTAAGTTTTAGCGTATCGCAAATGAAATGAATTCGCAAGTAAATATATGATTTGTTGTATTCAACCTAAACAGTAGACTGTCGACGTTGTAAAGATTGCTTTATTTGCAGTTCTACTGTTGTCGTCGAGATTTTGAAGTTCTATGTCGACTTTTTATAGTGTAGACGACTCAAATATATGGAATAGTAACATACAAAATTAACATACGATTCGTAATATAAACACTTTCTAATAATATCATGCCACCTAACCGCGTTGTTTTGAACTTGCGTTTGGTCGGCAACTTGTCGCTATGCGACCGTGTTAAAGAATCTTATGCTGAAATCTTATGGTGCACTGTCTTATTTTTAAAAGATAATACCAAACAGTGACCATTTTAAAATTGCGACTGATCGCAAGTTACAAAATAAGGGGACGGGTAATAGGTAGCCATGTCAAATTTCAGTCAAATGTCGACAAATAACTGTCAAAACTGGACAACAAGTTCAAAAGAAACATACTGTTGTATAAAGCGAACAGAATGCAAACGCGTACATATTTCTTATATCTTTAGTGATACGTTCTTTCGATTTTTTTAGCTACACTCGTTTTATATGTAAAAATTAGGTCCTTTTCACATGTGGCAACTCACATGCGGTACTCTTGCGTTATAAAAATGTTCTGTACTCCAGGTTTTAGGTGTAAAGATTCGATGATAGGGCGAAATTAGCGTGCTTTCCTTCAGGGTGTTTCTATCACAAAAACTTATTATCTATACAATTTCCTATTTGAAGTTATCTAAGTTTAGTTTGGTTAGTTTCGATAATCTTAGAATTTATTTATCACTATACGATGCAACTTATTTGTGTTCGCTTGGCGACGCAACCAGTTGCCTCATGTGAGAACGGCCTTTTTATCCACGTTTTTTAATTCGCACTTAGCGTTATGTCTCTCATTTCTGCGAACAGATATACTAACTTATTTATAAAATAGGCTAATAAATGACTTACACCCCCTTTTCTGTTACATATATGGGTTTAATTCAGAAATCAACTTGTGTCCGCCGTACCAGCTAAGGCCGGATTTTATAAATGTATAGACACAGCTCATTCCAGGGTCCTATGCGTTAGGTATGAAATAGCATAACAAAACAAAATATCTCCAAAAGCACTTACTTATAATGGAACTACCCTAAGCGTCATCCCTTATAGTTAATGTTAATTCCTACCACCCTTTCTCCTCGTACAATTTAAGGAAACGCAATAACAAGTGAGTCATGTAATATGTATAAAGTAGTAATAGCATATTTTCTATGTTTTTCGATATTTAGATGAAATACTGCCAGTGTCGATGTCAAGTAAATGGAAATTAACGTGTAAAAGTTTAGGATATTTCTCTCTTGGTTTTGTGGGATACACGCAATGCGCTATCCTTTGCGACGACTGTCGTGTGTTTTAACGAGCGATCTGTCGGCGCGATTCTAATTGTGAATTCGTTGGAAAAACAGTTCGAATCCCGTCGACAGTACGCTCGATCTGGAAACGCCCTTATGTAGTGTTAAACTTGTTTTGCGTGATCGATCCTTTAACTAGTAGATAATGTAACGTCCGTTGCCAATAACCAAATAGTATTGAATGATTCCTCTTTTTTAAAATATATCTTTCATAGTAGTTAAGTGATTGTACTTGCGCACAATACCTATGTGAGGATGGAGTCGAGTATCCATTTATTTTGATAAATTGCGGGTATCCGCAAATATTTTTTGGTAAAGTTTTTTACCTGTGCAATCAGTCGGTGGCCACTGCACAGCAAGCCCTTGCTCTGTATCGCTCTAGATATTATAATGATGGCATTTAATTAGTGCTCATAGATTTTTTCCATTGTAGCACAAACGTATTTTTCTCTCAATTTTCAGTAGAATTTTTTTAATAGACTACATAATATATTTTTTAGCATAGCTCAAACACACTTTGTTTAGAATTGGTACGAGTATTCGAGAAGCACATCCATTTGTATTCAGAACACGGACTGCGGGTTGCCACATGGTGTAACTACTCTTAATACCTATGTTTAAATATATAACTGAAAAAAAAACTATATTTTTAACAAATTTAATTTTAAAAATATACCTAATTGATGAAATTCCTAAAGATTAAAAATGAAATTTTTAATATTTATGTGTATAGTAGTGTGTACTGCGAGGTGATTATAAAAATAACAAGCGCTTATCATTTCTATTGTTTCCACAAATTCGTGCAAAAGAAATATAATTTTACTGTCCATAAAATTAATATTCTATACAACTGATGTGTACAAAAATCAGTATGTTTCAGGTATTTTGAATCCGACTTAATGTATGTAAAAATAAATGTTGTTTTAAAAATTGTGCTCTTTTATTTTTACAACCACGAATAACCATGTACCTAGTCTCACAGCAGTATTGTTATTGTTTCCATTATGTAAAAGGAACGTAATATTAAAGTGGTGTATCTCGCTTCCACATCAGAAATAGTCTTGCTTTAAGAGATCATGGTTGGTTCGTATAATCATAAGCTAGATTAGATTTACGTACATAAACGAAAACGAAATCTATGTTTGAGAAATAGATGGAAAAAACTCTTGTCGTGTTTCGTTAAAGAAATGACTACGAGCGTTTTATTATGTCACTTTCATCACCTGTTGATTAGCTACGTGTATTTGATTTCCTCGCAGCTGCACAGGACATGTGATGATGAGTCAGTTTGCAAGACTATTGTGTTGTGTGTACTACAATAAATAAATACTTGGTTGGATGTAATAATAAAAAATCTATACGGCCATGAAGAGAATTACTTCAAAATGGTTTTTCTAATAACTTTAATATTATTATTTAGTATTTCTTTTACTCATAGTGACAATATTACCGAGAAGTACAACTCAAGTAACATAACGAAAAACATCTCAAAACTAGCCTATGGAGAAGCACGTGCTGCTGAGGAAAAGTTGTACGTTGATACGTTCAGGGATCCAAACCGCCCAAGCTTGGCGTATCCTACTTACCTTGGAATCCTATTCATCTTCACGACTCTACTGCTAGGCGTTATGATACGTGCCATCATGCTGTGGTCACATCTGTCGTTACCGTACCGTGTTGTTATGTTCTGCTTGGGAGGCCTAGCCGGGTTCCTAGCCCACAAATACCCGTCATTCAAACCCTATGTCGGCGTGTGCTACGTAGATGTAGACTTAATGCTTGTGCTGTTCCTGCCAATCATTATTTTCAACACCTCATACACTGTTGATTCTCATTCCTTCTGGAAGAGTTTCCCCCAAATATTACTGGTTGGATTCCCTGGGGTGATGCTGACGGCGCTTATGGCTGCGTTCATGGCGTACTACCTTATTGAATCGTCGTGGAATTTCCCTACGTCGTTGCTGTTTGGAGTGGTGTGCGCGCCGATATACCCAATGGAAGTGGTGAAACAATTGAAGGAAATGTCCAAAGGGAAATACATCAGTGTGCTAATACTGGGTGAAGGGTTAATAGGAGATACGACAGTTATGATAGCATTTACCGCTGTGTTTGGATACTTAGCTATGGCGGTGACTGATCCTTCCCATATTGCGCTGTTGCTTCTACGATATGCCGGAGGAGGTATCTTAGTAGGAGTGCTCATGGGATATATAACATCTACGCTACTCTCGCTGACATACTATGACCTACTCTGCGTAACCATGGTGACGATAGCAGGAGCATATCTATCGTACTATGTTGGGGAGAAGTTTTTTTACGTATCAGGGTTGCTGGGAACCATAATCACGGGTGTCTTCGTGAGTAACAGGAAGTCAACCATCGCAGGGGAAGTTGAACAGGTGGTTGCTCATTTCTGGTCGCTCATGGCGCATATAGCCAACACATTGGTCTTCACCATGGTAGGCGTGGTGATCTTTGAGAAAGTGAGCTATATAATGAGCGTGAGGCAGTTCTCTTTGATATTCGTGTCGTATACTACGGTCTACTGTGCCAGGCTGCTAGTGTATACGGCAATGACGCCTATTCTGAGGCATATTGGGTATGGGATGTCGTGGCATCATTGCATGGCGTGCGTTTGGGGCGGTCTGAGGGGCCCGCTATCGTTGTGCTTGGCTCTGATTGTGATGCAGACGCCAGCGGTGGCTGATGCTGGTGAGGTGAGTATTTTCATCTACTTATTTATTAGTTACCTATACCTGCTTTCTCATATTCCAACTAAGATATCGAATTCTTGTTAGTTTATTCTAAGATTTTAAATGGTGAACTTTCCCTTTCCTTAACTATCTCTTCCACTTTATTGCTACGAGTATAACAATACTATAGTCGCTTTTTATTTTCTAATTACTTTGTAGGGTCCTGAAGCTAATCCTAATATTCATCATGGCAAATTAGGGTTCCCAATAACATTATGGCACTATGATTTATCTAATTTTCATCATATAACATCTCAAATAATTTGACTTCCTAGATATTCATAATCCAGACGGCGGGCTTAGTGCTATTATCTCTTCTGATCAACGCGACAACAATGCGCAAGGTGCTGAAAATGTTGGGGCTGGCCGAGATTTCTTTAGCCAAGAAAGCCAATATGACCAACTGTGTCAAACGAATCATGATGACCAGGGACCGCTGTATCTCCATGTTGAAGATGGACAAGTTTCTGGCTGATGCTAACTGGGATCTGGTTCAGCAAGGTAATTTGTACTTTGTAATTCATGTGTATAGTTTTAATTACAATAAAGCATAAGGTATTTTTTATGTGTTTCTGGAGGCGGTAGGCTCATCGATTATGGGACTAACGATAGGGAAACAGTGGGTGCGCGATTGACACACTTCTCGATACTACTGTCTCATCACTGAGGATAATGGGTGTGATTGCTAGATAAATTAAGCTATACCTATCTTAAGCTCAATTTATGTGAGCGTCTCGCAGCTAAACAGATATAATATAGCGGAAGGAGTTCCGTGCATGTCGTAGAGTCGACTGAGGAACTCAAGGGTATTGTCTCCGACGGCGATAAACTAGCTACTTGTCTATGATCAAACATATTTAGCCTCGCAAAACGTTGCTGTAGGTCTCCTAATGATCCTGAAGTTTCGGAACTTTTTTAGAACCCCATTTTTAGAACATGGCCACGTGTATATCGAGTGAAAACCTCGTAAGTGTAAAAGAAAAGAAGGAAGAATACCTAAGTATACTGAATGCTGACTGTATTTTGTACAGCGTCTTATATGGTTTATTCAAGTACATTTCTGAAGTTTTCATTCTTATGCATCGATATGTATGTTCACCATCAGGTACAACAATAAAGCACCCGTACCAGCTCCAAATGTCTGGTCGCGACGAGGACAGCGAAGACGAGGCGTACATGGGCTACCGATACACCACCTGCCCTGATTGTGAGCGGGAGATACCCAATGAGCCCACTAAAAAGGAGTTTGCGGAGATGATGAGGTAATGGTCTACTGAAACAGATGAAATACGGTGCCTTCCACGTAATGTAAATTTGGTAACTTTTTTCGCTTTCATGTTATTCTAGAAAGTATCTCCCTCCAAAACCCATACTATTATTAAAATGCCTAGCCGTTTTGTAATCCAGCACCGGTATGATGAATTCGGTGAGAGTGAGATGGCGTATTATACAATATGCCTTCCACGTGTGAACGAGTATCCACATCCACAGAGTAGATCCACTTAGTTTATCTAGTTATTAATAGCTCTGTGAATTTGACGTTTAAAAGTGAGACATCTCGCACTCACCAAATTCATCATACCGGTGCATGATAAAGATCCGATAAAGGGATTAAGGGTAAAGCACAATGGCGCAGTCAAGAGGAGGCCTTTACTGAGCAGCGGGTGCTGGAGGATATAGCTATAGATAGATTGTATTATTATTTACTTCACAGAGAAGCTAATCAGAGAGTATTAAAAGCACTGAAGATATCCTATTGGCGACAGTACGAGCATGGTAAGATCAGTAAGGAAGGAGTGAGGACACTTGTACAAGCAGTGGAGGTGGCAGCCGACTCCGAACATGGGAGGATCAATCTTGAACTGCTGGGAAATCTGTGGAAGCCTAAGGTAATTGTATATTCATAGATACGTCTGTGTTCCCCAAATTGCAGGTTTACTAAGGTGATAAAGGCAGCGACGTAGGCGCAAGGCTTAGCGGAGCCATATAAAAGGTCAATGACAGTTTAGGTTTCTAGCTTATTGCCTGAGAGAACGCCCCGAGTTCCCTAGTCCGCTTTTACGACCTGCACGTAAGGAGATGTAGTTGATTTATAGGTGAAGCCCCGCAACAGCAAGCGACCATTGGAATTAATTGTACATAAATTTGTTGCTCCTTTCAGTGTGATGTGTTTGGTTGGAGCTTTAATTTTTTTTTCTATGTGTTTTTATTGGTAGACACTTTGCTGGTGTGTGTGCTACTTATGTATTATAAATATATTTGTGTTAATAGTACAGAGGGGTAAGCACGAACCTCTCGATAGTCCGTAACGCTAGCGTCAAACAGTTAATTCCCATAGATTTTTCTAGCGAGTCGCTAGCCTTACGCCGCGTAAAACGGTTCGGGCTTACCCCACTGTTTGTGTCTCATGAAAATAATAAAAAAAAATACAGTAAAGGAGATCCTACAGCTACGTTTAGCATAGCGGGGACAGAATTCGAATTCGCCCGAGAGGATGCCTGAGTAACCCGAGTTCCGTAATCGACTCTGACGACATACACGTAAGGAGATGCAGGTAATGTAAGCCCCGCATCAACACAGGTACAAAATGTGACGAAATATTGTCACTTTTCAGCCTCACGCTATCTGGCTACGTAAGAAGTTGGTTAAGATGATCGCGCCCGAGTCGGCCACGTCACAAATGCCTCATACGCCTTGGAGGCAATTCTGCTACAGGTACCATAATGTTAGATATAGATTTTTTTCAATGATCAAATAGGTCTGTTTGAAGTTTTGGAGAAAGACAGCATCAGAACTATCTGTCTATTGATGAGTTTGCTGCCCTTAATATTTTTTGGGGTTTCGTAGCCGAAAAGCATAAAACGTCTGTCTGTCCGTCCGTATGTCACAGCCACTTTATTCCGAAACTAACAGAAGTATATAACTGAAACTTGTTTTAACAAAACACTATAAAAGAACACTTAAAACAGACAAATATTGCCTTTCTTTCTATTTGTATCCATTTTCATTCGTGCCGTGTGGTATCGACGTAGTAGAATGGCACCACCCCATTTAACGGAAGAGATAATTAAGGGTTTCCGTGAAGTGGGCAGCAGCGCCTCCCGTGTTGACAACATAGGTAGTTCGAAAATCACACTGCGGTCACCAACCCGCCTGCTCAGCGTGGTGACTATGGGAAACACCGACGATAGAGCCTTGTAGTGTAGCCTGGGGGAGGCCTACGTCCAGCAGTGGACGGTAATAGGCTGATGTAACCTGCATTTTCGTAGCATTCCACTTATAATACCCCGTTTGACATCCTGTCAATTTCTGCCCCAGGATCGTAATGAACGTATGGTTTGACTGCGTCATTTACTTCATGATCCTGCTGAATACGCCCGTCATACTCTGTGAAGTGTCCATCAAGAATCCCGTTCAAAGCGTCGCCATCACTATTAAGACTTTGAACTTGTGAGTAGGTATTCTTATATCATAACTGGTATTCGTCCACTATCGGCAGGGATATTATCTATTTTGCAGTAGCAAGACCGAAGCAATGCGACAGCGATAATTGAGGGTGTTAAGTACTTGTAGTTTTTGCGTGAAAGAGTAAAGTTATAATAACTCTCACACACTTTCACATTTATAATATTAGTGAGATAAATCCATGTTTTATTCTAGATTCTTCTACATGGTATATTTTGCTGAAATGTTGATCAAAATGTTTGCACTCGGCGTGCGTGGTTATTTCCGTTCGCACTGGAATAAGCTGGACTTCATCATTCTAGCCATGGCTACTGGAGGTAATCTAATCATTCCATAAATGGGGGATAGGATTAGGATTTTCTCTTTGAACGCTATATAGGTACATACATACATAACACACTTACATATTATGGACACGATTGTGTTTCCAAATTGTGGTAGCCAGCAAGCTGATTACCTACGTATTTTGTTTATCTATTTTATTTTAATTATGTTCAAGAGACACAAATAGTCAAACAGCACTACTTAATACATACAATCACGCCTGTATCCCTTTTGGGGTAGGCAGAGCATCAAGGGCCGACAGAACCACATGGTGCCACTTCTGACCAAATTTTGAGGATATAGTTGACTACTTAACAACAACAATCTCACAATATTAAGTAGTACATACACCAGCAAAGTGTCGTGTCGTGCAACAGCAAAGAAGAAGCAATGCGACAGCTAAAATTGTACAATATTCGCTTTGAAATGTCAGATTCCTTTGAGATTGCTGTTACGTAATACGAATTTTACAAGCAATCAGCTAATATTGTACAATTTTCGCTATCGCATTACTTTTGCCAGTTGGATAGTACGGGGACGGATATGAATAATGCAGATGTAAACTATCAGTCACAAGTCGCTTTGTCGCCTGAGAGAACGCTGTTCTCTCGAAGTTTCTTAGTCGACTCTTACGATATGCAGAGAAGAAGATGCAGCCCCGCATCAGCCCATGACGCTGTTTACAACTTATTTCTTATATTAAAACTCTTACTACTCTATCGTATGATAGTTTAGAAGAGCGAAAGATGTGAGATTTTTGCCTCGTTTTTGGCTTACATTTGTCATTGATGACTCGTTCTGGGGCTCGTCATGCTGTACCGTAACCATAGGGCAGGGGGTGTTCTATCCTACGCAGATCTGGCGCTAGACATAGCTGATGCGGTCTCGCCGTTCGACAAATGGAACAACCTAAACTCTAGCTATTTGACCGCCACCAAATTGTTGAGAATGCTGCGTTTTCTACGTCTTTGCAAGCTGGCCAGGTTATCGTTTTATATTTTAAATAATACCGAGACATACTTATTATTATACAGGGTCTGGGTGACAGCCAGGCAAATACTGAAATGCTGAACCATTGTGTTGAGTTATGCGACAGTGTTATTATATTACTCGCAGGAAATGTATTTTTGATTTGATTATCACAAGGACAAGTTTTGAATTTTCCTGCGAAAATGTTCAGTGTTTTCCGCCTGAGAATCATGGTCTGAAGTCATGGTGTCAATATTTGCCTGGCTGTCACAAACATCCTGTATATAGGTACATATAGGCTGTATTCCCGAAATGGGGTAGCCAGAACTGCAAGATCATAAAGGATCTCACTGCCACGTTAGCATAGCGGTGACAGATGTTAATGTTCACTGACAAATTGATAGCTTATCGCATTAATAAATGCCCAAGTTAGTCGACTCTTACGACATGTACGGAAAGAGATGCAGCTGATGTATTCTAGTGAAGCCCCGCATCAATCATTTACACACGTAGTATGCCAAATATTCTATCACATAACTGATGTGACTATTTTATTTCAGTTAATTAATTCTTTATTCCAGAGCATACCGTCTGGAAATGTGTTTGTTAGTGCATCTAATACAATTAACGAGTGCCTTCGTTTGCAGAGTGTCGGTACCGAAAATTATGGCGTATGTCGACCGTATGATTGATATTCAGCTCGCGTTCGGATATGATGTTGGCAAAGTAAGTATTTAGGTACCGTAATATTTGTAGGCTGGTTACGTAATTAGCAGAAGCAGAGCGATAGCAATGCAATAGCAAAATGGGGTAGTTTCCTATGGTTGAATCTTAATAACATTTTATGCTTATCAGAATAAATTATCAAAATCGTAATTATCTGTAAAATTTGATTATGTGTCCAAATGAGGTAGTTATAAGCCTTCAAAGTTAAGTGGGCAAGTCCATTTTTCAAATGTGAAATTAATTGAAAATTACAACATCACATGTCCATCTACATCATTTACAGCAACTTTTGTTTTATGACCATATTTATAAGCGCAATCTATCTTCTATACATATAATAAAAATGTAACAGATCGCTGTCTGTACATGGAAGATATATAAGAAAAATATTATAGAATACCTTTATCAACGCAATAGTACCCAAAACAATGATTTTTAAATTTTTGTCTGTTTGTCGGTTTGTCTGTGCGTTTGTGCACGCTAATCTCAGAAACGGCTGAACCGATTTCGATGCAGTATTCAGGAATATATTGTGACAGGTCCCACTTAACATATAGGCTACTTTTTATCCCGGGAAAATGTTTTTATCCTGAATAATTTCGATATTTTGTTTTTTCTGTAGTCCACGCGGACGGAATCGCGGGCGTCCACTAGTATTTAATATATAGCTGTAGAACAAAAGTTCTTTTACGCGCCTACAAGTTACTTAAAGAGTGACATCACGTCGTGGTAGCCGTTTGTATAGAGCGTTTTTTGGAAAGTCTAAAATTGTGATGTTGAAAGGGTTGAAAGTTTTTACGCTAGCGAAGTATTTCTTTCGCAAATGTTTCTTTTATTGTATGATCTTTCGATATAAATACAAATAAAAAAACTGTCAACTACCCTATTGAGAGTGTATGCGCGGGACGAGGTGCGGGGCGCGGGAGGACGCGCAGGCACATACCTATTTTTAATTTTCGCTATAGCATTGCTTCGGCTCTCTTACTGCAAATTAGGTAATAGCCCTGACGTTGTCGAGTCGCGACTGAATGATTTTTTTTCCGAAAAAACGTCTTTTAACAAAATTAGGTTATTTACATGGTTAATTTTAAAATAGAAATACGTTAGATTTGTTTGTTACAGGGTTTTGTTACGGTAAAGTCAAATATGTTATTTTTGTTACAGTAGAATAAAATTGTTACAGGGTTTTGTTACAGTAGAGTAATAATATATTAACTTTTGTTTCAGTAGAATAATATGTTACCGTTGTTACAGTAGAGTAAAAATATGTTACGTTTGTTACAGGGTTTTGTAACAGGCGAGCAGGAGGTCTGCAACCTGTTGCCGCAACTAGTCGACAACAAACAGATACAGGACAATCTCAATGCCAAGCTTGAAACGGACAGGTAGGCTATCTCTTTAATTTTGGATCAGACAGGTATTTTAGCTACGTTTACGAGACAAAGAAAGAGCAGAAGAGAATAAAGAAGAGTAGAACTTGCCTAGCTAGTTTTACTCTTCACTATATTAACGGCTCGGTAATCGCACACATCCAATCTGATTTCAGTTTTGTACCTCGATATACGTACAGCCAAGTAATGATATATTCACTTCGATAGTCTCTTGTCCAATATTGGAACGGGCACATTTTACTTGATACATACATGACCCGGAAGCTCAGTTGGTGAGAGCTCTGCACGGAATGCAAAGGTCGTGGGTTCGAGTCCCACTCGGATGAGAAATTTTTTCATTTTCTTTATTATTAATTTGATACATATTATTTATATTGGATCGATAATGTGGAAACGCTTAATAACCAGAGGTCGGAATTAGGTAGAGTCATTTATGTACTTGCACTGATTTCATACAGCGAAAGAATAAAGTGGATATGCCTCAAATTCCGGTATTAATTTTAAAGAGCAGAAATTTTATGTTAATTATCTTTGTTTTATTTGTCTATCTCTGAGGGTTTTATTATTATTTATTTGTAATATTGTTGGCCACACGGGATTGTCCATTAGAAATCCTGGAAAGGTCCACATTAATATCAACATTTCGATGCAAGTACATAAATGACTACCTAATTCCGACCTCTGTTAATAACACAGATGTTAGCTGCATTTTTCATAGTAGGGGTTCACTCCACACTTCACTATAAAAGACTCGGCTCTTACTGCATGCAAGGAAAGAGATGCAGATGATGTATTCTAGTAATGCTCCACATCAGCACAGGATTCATATACCTGATATATCCAGGTTGACGGTGACCAGACAGCTTGGTCTACTCCAACGGGACCGACCGTGGACGGCCATTACTGTGAAGACTCGACAAGCCACCACCTCCACACTTAATATTATGATGCTGGATGCTATGCAGCTCAAGGAAGAAGGTATTTGATGTAACTGTAGTACAATATCACGGCCGAAATGTTGTACGAATGTCATTTGATAGTGACTCATAGTTTGATTATATATCTTACAAAAGCAAGGCAGCAGCGAAAATTATAGAATATTCGCGTTGAAATTTCAAATTACTTTAAGATTTATACATAATACCTACGAATTTTACAAGCAATCAGTAAATATTGTGCGATTATCGCTATCGCATTACTTTTGCTAGATAGGTAATGCGGGAGCCGCTCCGGAATGTTGATTATTGAGCCTATGCATAGAGGAATGGCATAGAGGAGTAAATATCCCATATGTGGGCATGACACGCACGGGTATCTTAACTTTAGTAAATAGTATAGCTTATTTCAGAAAATAATTACATAATCTAACAACCGCAAAGGTCGGACGCGGCTACTGTAGATCTTTCTAATTTTGCCCATCCACATGTTTTGATTGTTTTTAGGCTTTCTGGATGAAGTAGAATACCGTTTGTTAATCCACGCGGTTCAGGAGAAAGTACAGCTGTGTAGGCATAAAGGGAGTCTGGTGGCGCCCTCTACACCCGAGGTGATTTATTTACTACTGTTTTCTCTTCTAAGACTGCTTCAATGTAGATTTTTTATGTAGATTGCGTAAGAGAATGAAGTGAGATTGGAATGAACTGAGTAGAACTGGGTAGGCGAACCTTAACGCTATACAGTGTAGGAGTTTCCGAAGTTCTTAAATTAGATGTAGGTACCTACTTCATACTTTTTTCATATTGTATACTGTGTTTGCTATTCCTAAACTAGAATATAAAGATGTCATTGAACTTTTTATAGACGCAATTACGTGGCATATCTTGGTTACAAGGCAATGAAAGGGTCGCAGATTTCTTCCTGGAAAATTCGGAAATCATCAGCTATAATTACAACGATGTCCTCATTTCTAGAGGTAAGTACGCCAATTATAAATGTATGAAGATTGCATGCTGTACGGATACTTTTAACATCTTGAAATGCGCATTTAGTATTCGTAAAGGAAGTTTCGTCTAGTTGCAGATACCAAAGATAGTGTTTTAGGTAGATATAAGAATAGTCTCAATTGGGGCCGATTGTTTCAACAACGAGCAGATCCTATCTGAAGGATGCTTTTAATGTTTTCTTTCTTTCTCTAAAACTTGATCAAGATATCATCATCAACTTTATCCTTAAGATACGTTATTTGACCGTCAGAAAAATTTACTCCATATGAAATATACATATTGAGAAATTATAAAAGCGCCTTGATTAAAATCTTGAAAATATTTAAAAATTCTTCTATTCTTAGGCGATGAACCTAAAGGCATGTACATAATAGTATCCGGTCTACTAGAAGCTAATTACATTCCCCCCGATGGAGAAAATGATGAGGCTATACCAAACTACGAGTTCATGACGGAACTGAAGTTTAGTGAGCCGAGTCAGGATTATATCGTCTCGGGGAATGCTACGGGGGTGCTTGGGGTAAGTAAAACTATTTTAATAAAAAACGGGGGTAAACCCCACTTGCAGCAAATGTATAATCTAAATTTGAGTTAAATTTAACTTGCGAACACTATATTCTGTTTATGTAAAAAAGCAAGGCGGCATATAAGCTAATTCGTTAAACTAAGCTAATTTCCACATTTTCCAAAGTTAATGTTTGCTCTTCTAACTATCTCCTGGAAGATATCTCTGTTAGATATCGTCTTAGTAAATTAAGTATGTTATTTGTTTTTCCACATGCATATAATAATCGAAATACGATTGACATAACGAAGCTTCGGCGTCCACACTCATTATACCTATTTAAAGTCAATACCTGTTGTGTAGCAATATTTCATTATTTACCAGGTGCTAACCAACCGTCCATACAGTTATACTGTTCGCTGCGACACACAAGTACAAGCCTACTACATCTCACTGCCGGTTATCAAGGAGGCTTTTAATCTCGCACCGCATCCTATAATGGGGTAAGTGTAGCACTGCATTCTAACTATAGGTAATTGGGTAAGTATAGCACTGCATTCTATAGGTAATTGAGAGTGTAACACCTTATCCTATTATGGCAAATGTTTAGCACAGCATTCTTTACGTCGTAGAGTAAGTGTAGCACCGCGTCTTAAGTAGTAAGGCATAATGTTAACCACTGCATTATATGGGTATTGGGTAATGAGATAAGCGTAGATCCGCATCCTATTATAGGGTATATTTCGCAAGGCATTCTATGTATAGGTGATGGGGTAAATGCAGCACCACATTCTATTATGGGTTAAATTTTGTACCACACCCTATTTATTTATTTTATTGATAAGCACAAGTAACTACCAAAGCAACGTTTTTGAGATTGCAAATTATTATCATGCGTTATATCTAGAACTTTACCCTAAGTGTGCCTGCCTATACGAACGTGTCTAATGTTAGGAAATTATAAATGGAGATACAGATAATAACTAGGCGAGTCCTAAGTTATTACGACTACCGTCATAGTTATTCTGACGGTTATATCACCAAATCCAGTTTATTTCATTTTTCAGGCTCGAAGCGTCAATGTGGCGTGAAATAGGCATCAAGATAGCTCAGTTAGTGCTTCCCACGGTACCTGCCTACCACGGCTGGTCCAATGAGAGGCTTAGCATGCGACTAGAACACGCCTTTGTACCTTGCCTTAAGGCTTTTAAGGTAATATATCTGCTGATATTTAAACTATAAATCTAGCAAGTTTCATAAAAATCCATTCAGTACTTTTAGTCTACTCTTATAACATGCACTGAAGAAGATGCAGCCGATACATAAATTATTATGTTATATATTCCAGATATTTGTGGTAAATGAACTAATGGAAGACATTCTATTGTTGGATGGCGTGTGTCAAGACATGGCTACCAGAGAGGTCTTCCAGCCACCCTGTTATATTCCCAGGTATTTATTTTATAGCATCTTGTGATATATAGATAGATAAATGATATCGAAGTTTCTCACAATGATTGGAATAACACGGGCCAAACAATAACTAGTGGCCCGTTGGTACCAAAAGCTCCCTTTTTAATCACACACACAATTTTGTCTATTCCCGGAACGCTCTTCATGTAGAATGCTCGCTGAAACGCTCTTGTTAACTTTTCTGGATAGTTCGATTTACATCATCGTTTGATGTTCATTTTGTCCCCACTCCATTTAATTTATTCAAAATCCAGAGTATTTCGACCATTAGCTAGCATCTTGTAACTTGTCTTTTACATCTGACCCCACTATGCTGCCACCCTGCAGTTTTGGGAACACCGCCTTGTGTATCGATATATACAGGGTGATTTTTGGTCGTCAACGTTCCCGAAAACTACGGAATCTCCTCATCATCACGATCATTTTTCTCCATGGAAGCATACCTGGGAAGTGTCTGGTTTCCAAAATATTAGGGTCCAAAGTTGAGTAAATAGACTGCGTTTTTCTGCATAAATGCACATAGACGCGCGTAGCAGGATTTTTTCACGAAAAATAATTAATATCTGTCTATAAAAAAACTAACATAAACACTAGACATTATAAATTTCGCACGATCAAGGAATTTAAAAAAAAATTTCAAAAAAAAATTTTTTTTTCCCAGCATTTTTTTTGGCATAAACTTACTTTATTCCATGTATGGAATACGTACCCTTCGTTAAAGGTGGCCACAAAAAAACACCCTGTATGTGAGGGTGGCGAAAGAAAAGGGAAGCGCTTACAGCCCCACCGGGCCACTAGTTATTGTTTGGCCCTTGTTCCATTCCATTGTGAGAAACTTCGATATCGCGTTCTATAGGTGGCTCTGCTACATAGGTATGTAAAGTCAACCGTCCTATACTGGACTCCTATATAAATTGTCCATAGAACAGCCCATCGCCTGATCTTCCCCAAGTCTTCACAATACTATCTTGGCGGAACCCCCCCGGAGACCAAACTCCTCATCATCCCCTCCAAGGATACCGATGAGCTGGACATTATGGAAGACGAGATTGACGACGTTCAGTGCGAATTGGTAAGTGCGAATAGATGAAGAAAGTAATATAGGTCTAGGAGGGTTAGATACAATCCGATGTGGTCATAATTTCTCAGATTGGGTGGGTGAAACCTACTCAGAAAATTTTAAGTACCTAATACACGCTTGCCGAGGCGCGGTCTCCATTTGAGAACTCGCTTACTCCACCGTCCATCGGTTCTACGACAGATGTGACCAGCCCACTGCCATTTCAGTTTGTAACACTTCGAGACCATGTCTATAACTTGTTTCGGACTTAGTCATTTAGCGATATTCCGAGCATTGATTTTTCCGTAGCTCTCTCATACATTACATAGCATTGTTAAATTATACGCCTAAATAAATGAAGAAATAAGTACTTATTATTATCTGTCACCTTGTAGATATCAAACGTATCATCCCGCTGCCTTTACCACAAAGTCGCGCGTCGTCTGTCAAGTGACTCTCGCAGTACGGTCAGACGTGGACGCAGCAAACGCAGGCGTGGGGCTAACGCCAGGCGTGTTAACTATAGAGAATCTGTTTGGGGGAAGCAGTGTAAGTAGCTATTTACTATATGTATAAGTACATATACAGAATGTTTTTTCTTCATCAACATTTCCGAACACTGCGCTTTCTCCTCGTCGCGACGAATATTTTTCTCCATGGAAGCGTTCCTGAAAAGGGTCTGTTTCCCAAGATATTAAAGTCCAAAGTTGAGTAATCAGATGGCATTTTTTTAAATACAGGTAAAAGAGGGTGTAACAAACTTTTGAAAAATCATATTCATCATCATCATCATTTACAGCCTTGAGAAGTCCACTGTTGGATTTTCTAACACTATTTATTGATAGACCATGGATAGTTGATACAAAACCATTTACTAGGGTAACTAGGTTGTTTGTCGTCGCTAGACAGTTTTGTCGCTGGTGTGCGCGGCCGCATACATTTATTAAACAAAAGCCGACAGGGTGTTAGTCAGTCTTGTCGCTGCGTAGTTCTTGTAGGCAATAAACAACATTGTCTATGAGACGTTTTGTCTAAAATGTGCGTGATTTTTAGTCGTCAACGTTCCCGAGAACTACGGAATCTCCTCATCATCACGATCATTTTTCTCCATGGAAGCATACATGGGAAGAGTCTGGTTTCCAAAATATTAGGGTCCAAAGTTGAGTAAATAGACTGCGTTTTTCTGCATAATTGCACATAGACGCGCGTAGCAAGATTTTTCACGAGAAATAATTAATAGCTGTCTATAAAAAAATTAAAATAAACACTAGACACTATAAAATTCGGCGGTCAAGTAATTTAAAAAAAAATATTTAAAAAAAATCCCAGCATTTTTTTGGCATAAACTTACTTTATTTGATGTATAGAGTACGTACCCTTCGCTAATGGTGGCCACAAAAAAACACCCTGTATTTTGTGAAGCAACAGTCTGTCTTAAAACTGTCGTGACTCTGGTCTGCGCTCTCTCCTTCTTGTCACTGGTCTTTAAATCTGTGCCCCCTATACTAAACGTGGCTGAGGGATCTCCTTCATGATCCGTCAATTATGGCAACCCCATATTCTACACATCCCATACCCCATATTCGTCTATATGTAACAACATATAAATATTATTTACAGCAACACCTGCAATCGGTCAAATGGCGTCTCTGGCAATCAGTGCCAGTGAAAAGGAGATGGCGCCTAAATACTTTAAGCCGAGCTTCATAGATATTATGGTGAGTCACTCACTACGTAGTACGTAGGTAGATTGGAAGTCGTGTATGATTGGCGTAATTTAAAATTAATCACGATTATTAAGTACCTATAGATAAAGAATATGAAAAAAATAACTAGGTATTTTTCTTATATAAATTATAAGTAAATAATGGCATTTATTTTCAGCCTGAAAAACTGGAGTCCAATATAAGAGGTGAGTAGGAATTCAATGTAAAAATGGATTTTAAAGAACCATTAAAACCTGATGCGTTGGCTAAAAGCATGAAGCTTGCCAAAAAATTGCTTGTTTTTTCATTAAGGTCACCCTAACCTAACTAGGTTTACTTACACACGTAATTAGCATAAAACTAAGTCTCTTGGCTACGCTAGTCTATCTGTTACGGATTTAGATGTAGGTTTCTCCAAACTAATTGTTTATATTTGGCCTAGTACCTAATTGATTAGTTGTTTTTTCAGTATGCTTACAATTTCTAAACTCTTATATTATGTAATCAAGTACTAACTAACTGTGGATTGCGGGTCCATTCGACTACGTTTTTAATGGGTGGAGTGTACGAACGTTTCTTACATTATGTACCAGGTTCCTACGACAAGCGAAGCAGGGACTCTACTATACAGTTCGCGGGAGCGTCGAGACCGCACGAGTCCCGAGCGAGACAGGAATCAGAGGTCGAGGTATGGGTATCACATATCGTCATAAGGTGTACTTAGCAGAAGATTAATAGGTACATATAGCTAGGCCATTAATAGAGCACCTATCCACAATTTAAGAATCACAAACTCCATCTTCCTGTTTGTGCGGCAAGCACGAACCTCTCGATAGTCCGTAACGATATCGTCAAACTGTCATCTCATAGATTTCGCTTGCGAGTCGATAGCGTTACGGCGCGTAAAAAGGTACGTGATTACCCTTTAGTTCCCATTCATTTGGGGTCGTCGCAACATGTCCTCTTTTTTCATTCATCCCCATTATCCGTCATCTTAATAAAACTAAATTAATATGCTCAAAAAAAACAATTCTCATTACTTACCTAAGTTTTGTAGACAAGTTCTCTTTAGTGGACTATTTTTACATTTCATTTAACCTGGGTACCTACCTACTCTGCTTAATCCAGCATATCGTGTAAACCAGTAATAGACACACTAAGAGAGAATGTTAGATTTATTAAAGTATGTGCGGGCGGTATATACAGGGTGTGTGTGACAGCCAGGCAAATACTGTAATACTGAACAAGTACCATTGTTTTGAGTTAAACGACAGTGTTATTACTCGCAGGAAATGCATTTTAATTTGATTATCCGCAATGTTTGCTTTCCGCGCCAATTGTATCGGGTGATCCTGTGACTAGTTAAATTGGCTTATTGGTTATTGTGTGAGACATAGCTGTTTTTCTGGTCACTTGTGACTCTCCATTAGGGTTGATTAGTATGTAACTTTTTGGGACTAACTTTTTTTTTAAATCATCCATAGATTAAAGTCATTATATAAGGCCTACTTAAACAAATTACACAAGTTTTTTCCTAAAAAAATGAAGATAATGTCGGAAAATTTTGGAATTTTCCTGCAAAAATTTTCAATGGTTTTCGCCTCAGAATCATGGTCTGATATCGCCATATCAATATTTGCCTGGCTGTCACAAACACCCTGTATTGGTTGCCAGCAAGCAAACAGTACAGACATCAGTAGCGAAACGTGTTTATTATTTAAAGCAAAATCGTTTGTCTACTTTTTACAAATAGAATTGCTATTTTAAAACAACTAGTTAATAAGTTAATGTTACGAAAAAATACGGTTTTGTTACTGATAACCAGTAGTTCGCTAGTCCCTAGAATCTAGGGCCTAGATTACGCCTACTGGTAAGCAAACTTTGGGTTACTGGTAACCAAAATTTGGTTAATCCTTTTTTCCCAGTGTAGTAGTTTTGACTATATTTATAAGAAGGTATCAAACTATGTATTTTGCATGAAAAATAATATCTTTTTCAGTTATACACAACCCAGTTAGCGACTCGTACGAGAAACGCTTCAGGGGAAAAGAGACAGCGAGATCGGCCGGAGAAAGAACAGCACTGACTTGGATCGATTTGAATTAGATTAATCTAGGCCCAAAAGGATCTGTGGAACTAATAGTATAGACATTGTGGGGTTGGCCTCATGAGGAAAGTTCCAACTTTTTACCGAATTGGACAGTTTTACACCAGCTATACGAGTATTATGCAGATTCTGACGATCACACTTAAGGTTAACTTCAAATTAGACAGGTCTGTCCCTCTCCATTTTTAACTTAAATGGCTGTGGCAGAAAGGGACAGGTAGGATTAATTTTAAGTTTAGTTTAAGTGTGACGGTCAGAATCGACGATATTAAATAGATAAAGTTTCTATTAGTCAAAGGCATGAACATTTAAAAAACAACGGACGGTGTGCTGTCACTGTACAAATTGAAGCACAGTAATGGCGGCACGTTATGCACATTTGCGTATTTACTGGCCCAGCTTACTATTGTTTACATATTGGAGTGGCTAATGTGTGAAGACATGGAATGTACGGTACCGAGCTTACTATGGATGCTTCATTTCATCTGTGTCTGACTATAAATATATTCCGTCCGTATATTTTTTATAGGGTCCAATGTCGAGGTAATTTTGCTATGAATTTCAATTATAAGCTCCCTTATATCTTGATTCGTATAGGTCGTGAAGGGGAATCATAATTAACAATTTAATTTGAGGGTCTTCCGTCTTTTGGTTGTTTGAATCCTCTGGTTAGATTTTTTTTCAGTAATCAGTCTGTTGTTTTTATGGTTGATTTTGCAACACAAATCTATATTATTAATATTGATATCAGGGTATTTTAAGAAGTTTCTGCATTATATTTTTTAGGAATATTGTTTTACCTGTTATTTTAATAAACATGTATATTGTTAAATTCTTTGATTTATTTTTACGTGTAATAAAAGTTACTACACGAATAAACCATAATTCCTTTTAAATAAATTTTATATTGCTCAGTTCTAGGGTAGGAGTTCTCTCTTATAGGAATAATAAAACGTCAAAATATTTTTAAATTTTTATTTTAAATCTGATAAAGTATAAAGAAACCTCTGGTCTCTAGTAGAGACTTAAAAACGACTAATAAAAGACAAAAGAAATAAGTAACCTTTAAGTAACTTATTTTAAAATTCTCCAATAACTTGCAAGATCATGCAATCAAAAAGTAGAAAAATAAAACTTAGGAATGTTTATAAAATGCAACCAATGAAAAAAAAATGTTATATTATGTCTGCAAATTCAATTTAAACAGACAGCATTGTTTTGTTATGATATTGATTAGTTGGGTAAATATCAATATCCGGCATACGTAGTTTATTGCCATAAATATTATAATTTTTTAACAATAAAATCGAGAATATGACAACACTTAAATACCTATAAAGCACACTAATAAACTATTTTCAGTTTTAAGTACATTACAATAAAAACATAAATAATTTTCTCATTATGTATTTAGATGAAAAAGTAAAATCTCTCATAATTTTAGTGCTGTGACATAGAAAACAGTAAAAATATGAAAGTTATATTATAAAGTAGTAAGTAAATAAAACTGAAATAATCTTAACTAATTAATTATACACACAATACTTTTTTTGTGGTATTTTTTATTGTACTTTCTCTTCAGATAATTTATTAACATTGCAGCAGTAAAAGCTGAACCCTTCAAAGTAGTAAAATATTGAATTTAATAAATTCGTAAACAATTTTTCAACAGTAATTTTCCAAATATAACTTTTGATAACCAATCACCAAATAAAATAGAAAGTTCTTAGCAAAGTGTTTAAAACTAAACTAACTAAACCTAAGTTTCTTCTAGAACTTTACCTAAGTTTCTTCTAGTTTAAATATGAAGATTGAATTATATAAAATCGAAACATATTTACACAAGTGTTCTAGTAGTAAACTCTGTATTGTTAATTGCACCCAAGTCAATAGACTTTAAAATTATAGTTTCAGCATGATCTTGTCCATTTTCCAAATAATTATTTTAGCTTGCATTCACATAAATAAAATGGGAATTTGCAAATGGTCACCCACAGTAATAAGATTTTACACTTATTTACAAATTAATTACAAAATATAACTTGTCTATGACTTTATGACTAAAAATGTAATGTAGAAAAGTTTAATTTTATAATTTTGCCAAAATCAAAATACAAAATCTTAATTCAGCTCAGAGGGGTAAGCATGAACCTCTCGATAGTCCGTAACGCTAGCGTCAAACTGTCAAATCGCATAGATTTTGTTAGTGAGTCGCTAGTCTTCAACTCTGATCATACAATATGAGAGTAATGTATTGTTTATATTATTACATGACACTAATTTATTGTTACTTATAAGTGCCTATAAGTTAACTCTTAAAAAAGTTGCTGACAACAACTTTATTTCTGTAAGTAAATGTTTTAAAAAAAGCAAACTGCGAGTCCATGCCAACTTTTCTGCACTGGAATCATACTTCATTTACTAACATAATGTAGAAAGTTAACTGCAAATAACTTTCTAGCCGAATTAAGATTTGATATTAATACAGCTTACAGCAAATAACTTGAAACTGAAAAATGTGAGAGCATCTCACTTTATCTTTACAATGTCACATAAATGCGAAAAAGTTAGAATATCTCACTACAGTTTAAGATATTTGCTATATACTAGTAGAGTTCTACTTTCTGGGTTGCTGGATGTGTCCACTGGGTTTAACATTCACATGTACTGGAGGCTTTGGACTGTGAGCAACTTGGGCAGCCTCAGGAGTGTAGTCTGCGTTACCTCGGTTTGGGGCCCCCGCTATAGACACAGGATTGGTTGGCACAGGAGAAGGTCCTGATAGACCGCTTAGGTCTTCTGTTGCTGGTTCTTTGGGGTCCTTTCCATGACCAGATTTGTGTTGAGTGATTCTCATACCACCTGCCTTTACTGTAAGAAGAGAAGAGGATATTTAACTACAGAATTTCATCGATTACGGACTATCAATTAACTATCTCATCTAAATTCTAGACTCATTCAGCACTTCCATAGATATCCAATATCATTTATTTGCATTACAAGTAAATCAAAGTTGCAAAACATACAAATACAATATAAATACTAGGTAAGTTGTAACTTAATATAAGGAATTAGGCACAGTAAAGAACAGTAGGTATTCATAGATTGACCTTCATATAGTTACATTTCTTTGTTTAACAACATAAGGTGATTATCGGCAATCTAACAAAATATGACGTCATAAAAATAATATCAAGGTCTGCCTAAGAAACTGGCTGTTCTATGTAATCTTAAGTTCTAAAATTATAACTACAATCAGCATAGCAGGTACATCTAAAGATTATTAGGTACCACTTAAATAGCATTAATATTATTATGCCGTAAATGTTAAGGACATAGGTTCTGGGCTAAAAAATAAGAATAAGAAGTGCTTATAAACAGGTTTCATAAATCGTCAACAAAGAAACAGCGCTAAATTACATTCGTTACCTGCAGGAGGATGTCCGGCTTTTAGTTGGGCGGTTTCTTCAGTTGACGACATGATGCTAGTTAATGTGTACTGTAAGGTGAAAATTAATCAAAACTGATAAAGATAAGAGTGGGAAAACAAGCACAAACGCGTAAATAATAAAAATTGAGGACGTGTACGGCAACTCGAACACGAACGACCACGACGAAATGTCAAAGTCAAATGTGTGCTGTCAACCAAAGGGAGGATGCGTATTTACGCGACCTGTTACTTGGAAGTACGTAAACCAGGTACGGGCCGAAATACGCGGAAGACATCCAAAGTATTTGCCTTGCAAGTATCGTAGTGATAGTTTGAATCCAAAATTAAACCTTAGGCTATATCTGATGGCGCCGGAGCTGTACCCGATTTGGACCTCCAAAAGTGTGCAAAAGTGGGCAGTCTAATGGATGTGCTGTGCTCGCTTCTGCTGACGGCGCCGGAACTGTACCCAGTTTGGAGCTCCAAAAGTGTGCAGGAGTAGGAAGTCTCGTGAACGTGCTGTGTACTGTGAAACTCTTTTTTGGTACATACATACATAATACATACTGTAATTAAAATTTCCAACAAGTATGGTACACAAGAGAATGAAGTATTTTAAGTATTTCGCTGTATAAACGCTATAATATTCCTTATTACAGTCACGATAAGGATTAATTTCCTACGTTGTTAAAAAATACTTCAAGTACGACCATGTCTACAACCAACAAGTCAATGTCAGTTCAAAAATGTCAAACTGGGGTAAGAGCGGGATAAATTAAGACTTAAGCAGGAGTTAAGTCATAGTTAAGTTAAACCCTTTAGTTAAACGTTTAAAAAGTGAGGGCGAGGCAACTAGCAGAGGAAAAATTGTACGTTATACTGCATTCAGCAAACTAAATAACTAAATACGATTTTATTGAAAATGCGCAAATAAAAGTGTAAGTGAAAGGGGAAAAAAATCCATCACTAATCGGAAAAGTTATAATAAGTTGGCAAGTTCTCTATGTAGGTAGTCTGTGAGTAGACAGCACAGCACGGTGGTGTGTTTCTGGATATCAACCACTATTGCAACTACAGGAGTGCGTTTACGTTCACCATCCAGTCTAAAATTTAAACTGACTAAATGTCAAACACCCCATTCAAGCACTCCGCGAGGCGAAAAATTAAACAGTCAAAATTTTATCCGACGCGTTCACGTTCGTCCGCTGGTATAAATTTTCGCCTGGCTAGGATAAATTTTTACGTGGTTTTTAGGTCGCGAAATTTTATCCTGCTGTCAGATTGACATTAATGACAGCTGTCTGTTGTTTTTTGCTCGATTCGCGCCTTGATTGAATACTATTAAATTGAGTAGAAAACTTGAAACACGACAATCCCTCGCTAGATAATTTTTAACCGGCTAAGATTTCACAGGCTTACATAAACGCACCCCTGTTCTTCATTATGAGAAAGAGATAGGAAATCTATTACGTTTTTCGACAAAAAGAGACAAATATATATATATATATATATATATATATATATATATATATATATATATATATATATATATATATATATATATATATATATATATATATATATATATATATATATATCAAAGAATATAACAGAGAGCATATTTTAGGTTCTTTAAGGTGCCCACCTAGTCACATGATACTAGGTAGTAATAAAATATACTATGTGATTTGATAGCGCCATCTATTGTCGAATAGCATACATTTCTAGGTCAATTCAGTGAAACTCAAACCATTTCATTTCGATCACGTCGATCGGGTGTAACATGGCTTCTTTCGTAACTGTTAGGTCATTATAGCATCTCTACTTAGTTTGTGCTGTTAGGTATTGCTAAGGTTTACCCTTTATTCTATGGGTTTACAATTTCTTTTTATGAAAATCCGACTGCCTGCCTGTTGCCCACATAAAGGGCCTGTAACTAGAATTGAACCCGCCACCTTCCAACTGGAAGACGCACGTCTTACCATTAGTTAAATAAGCTCTTTATTAGCAAAGTCATAAAAAAGTCAACAAATTATTTCCAAGCCTTTATTCTCAACCTTCTACAGGGAATGACAACATCAGCGTCATCTATCCCAGGCTTCACCATGTCCTTCTGGATTTCCACTATCATCCTCAAGAAGAAATTCACGACTTGGCTGCAAGTGCCGTCGCGGAGCCTTTGGAAGTCCTTGTGGGTAGGAAGACATCTGCTGTTGATCATAATCGTCTGGTGAGACAAGGAGGCGAGGAGTCGTTTCAGGATATCCACCTTCTTGTTAGAAGCCAACGGACGGAGGCGTGTGACGAAACGGAGTAGGTATTCTAGGAGCATCACGTCCTCCTGGAAAACATAAGGGATTTCATTAATAAGGTTCATTTGAAGTTAATAAGTTCAGTTCGTCCACTTGCAAATCTAATCTAGAATAGGTAGGTAGGTATATACCTAAGGTCTTTTTAAAATTAGTGATTATCTTTTGACACGAAACTAGGTTGGTAAAAAGAAACAACTTTCACACTAAAAAAATCAGCTGTCAATCACTAATTTTGAAAAGATCTTATACAGGTGTTTTTTCGTTGCCACCCTTAACGAAGGGTACGTACTCTATACATCAAATAAAGTAAGTTTATGCCAAAAAAAAATGCTGGGAAAAGACGTAATTTTTTTTTTAATTTTTTACTGGCAAAATTTATAGTGTCCAGTATTTATGCTAGTTTTTTCATAGATGATAAAATCTTGCTACACGCGTCAATGTGCATTTATGCAGAAAAACGCAATCTATTTACTCAACATTGGACCCTAATATTTTGGAAACCAGACACTTCCAAGGTATGCTTCCATGGAGAAAAATGATCGTGATGATGAGGAGATTCCGTAGTTTTCGGGAACCGGGATTGGTCCACCACTCATTCCCGCCTCTGCAACTCCTGTGATCCAGGATCAACAGAGGACCCCAGAAAAATGCATAACATAGCATAGAAAATCCCGGGGGGACCTAACTAGCGACTATAAAGTATTAAAACTAATAGAAAAACAGAATGTGAAGTATGAAGATAGGTATGCTTAATATTACATTAAGCACTGACTGACAATATTATTACAATTGGAACATACGGCTACTTTATGTTACCTATGAGTTATTATGCTAATAAGTAGTTTTCGGGAACGTTGACGACAAAAAATCAATCTGTATAATAGTTTTGGATTCCTGCGTTAGCGGTGCTGTCATTTTACGGGCGTGAAATAATTTTTCACATATCGGCACCGTAAATACTAGGGTTGTCTTTAAGCGATCAAACGGCCACTTGATGACGGTACAGCTTAGGAATCTATACTTGTAATTTCCATTTTTTATTTATTTTAAACGCCATCATTAGGTATAGCTTTTTAGATTGCCTCTTATTTTCCTCGCATGTCGTACGTTCCTAGGCACATTATTATAAGGATATGAATAGCTGAACTTATTACTATATGGCTGAATAGACGTTGAGCTGTACACATACTATCATCACCATCATTATCATCAGCCTATTGCAGTCCACTGCTGGACGTAGGCCTCCCCCAGGGCACGTCACAAGACTGGGTATTTGCCCATAGTCACCACGCTGGGCAGGCGGGTTGGTGACCGTAGTTTGTATTTTGGACTATGTTGTCAACACGGGAGGCGCTGCTGCCCAACTCCCGCCTCGCATGGGCAGACATGGGGTGGTACGAATTCTACTCTGCCGACACCACGCGGTACTATGTATTATTATATCCAAAATTGCCTGACCATCAAAGTTTCAAGACAATCTTGACAACCACACTGACCTCGCAACCAAGGTAAGTAAGGTAAGGTAAGTACTCGTACCTATATAGGATTTAATAAAACAAGTGACAGTGTGGCTTAGAGCATGACGCTACGTGATATCTAGCAGTAAACTCTAGGTATAATCACCCTCTCCATGGACGATATGCAGGCCTCAACATTGTGGCCCCTGCCGACGATGGTGGACAGGTCCTCGCGGTCCAGCACCGGATGCTTCAGACCCTCGAGCCACTCCAGCAGCAGGCCTGACAGGATTGCCGGGTCTTCCTGTAGATAAATACAATATAACATTCAGTTCCATTTCGCTGCATTTTGAAGAAGCTTTTTATCATATAACTACCCAAATGATTCTGCTTACCGCGCAATGTCGTAGATTCTAACCCCGTATAATGACTTTCGATGTATTTACAAGTCATTAATGTTTCTATGGTTTATCCTGTTGCTTTAGGTACCCTCTACACAAGACCTTAGTACACCAAGAATCTAGTGTTGTGTAGTTTGTGAATATTTATTTATTAGATACCTACTTATTTCTATCAAGACCTACCTCTTCATCGATCCTAGAAATTGCATCTCTTTTTTGGTTAATGTCAACACGGAACTCCTTCAAATACTTCTGTCGCTCGTGTGGAAGACTGCGGTGATCCGTAACGAAAGCCTGTAAGAAAAGGGCATAAAATTCTGCACGTGGAAGCTGCGTACTATGAAGAGATAATGTAGACTGTAGAGGTACATACTTTTTTACCTACCTATGCATTATGCGTGTATGAGTTGTGTTAGCAAGTATCCGTATGCCTTGTCTAATTCAAAGTATCTTCTACTACCTGCCATAATGTACGGGCCTGTACCAATGAATTTATTTCATGTACAGATTTTAATGTTGTAAAACTGTCACTTAGCTCGTGCCTCGGAAAGCACGTAAAACCGTTGGTCCAGCGCCTGATCTCTCTCCGGTCGTGGCGGCTTTCCGTCCCCTCGGACTATGAGATTAACGGAATAGAGGTTGCACCTATGTTTGCGTACACATTTGTGCACTATAATATCTCCTGCGTACCTGGCCAATCTCCGTCGTAGAGATTGGTCACTTTGGCCGAAATACGGTCGGAGATCATCATCATCAACATCGTACATATGGTGGAAAGGTGCATTTAAGCAGAGCACTATTGAGGCCTGTCCTAACGACCTTATTACGAGTAGGTAAGTAGATATAAGTAGTTTGTAAGTATGGTCAAAGATGGTTAACCTCATGCACATGAACAGCGGGCGTAGTCCCTGCACTAGATGAGCCCGTGATCCTGCTGACTGTCTCCAGGTTCCTCTCGATGTCCTCTTCTACGGGGTCACGCCATTCTATCATGGGCAATGTGTTGACTTGATCTGCAATGGTTGACGTGAGTGATAGTTGTAAAGATCAAAGCAATTATTTATTATTTATATTTTTCTGGTTATCATCATAAAGAGATCGGTCTCGTAGGTAGGGCCCGGTGGTGGTTCTATTTATATTTGCATTTCCGAATAGTAAACATGTTATTATATGCCACTAGCTGCTGCTGTTGCCCGTTGCTACTAGCTGTTTCGTCTGTGTGGACAGCAATACGTATTCTATATACTTCACTGTACCCCTAACTACATGTACCTATGCATGATTTCCAGAAGATTGGCTGTGTAAACATAGCGTGAAGAGGTATCATAACAAACAAACTTACTTTCGCATTATATATACCTATAATATTAAGTTGGGATGTAAAAGCATTCGGTTATCATAATCACAGTATATCATACCCTGAGCCATTTCCTCCGGAGTGGTGGGATCAGGGGGCTTGTTCTGCTTTATTCGGTACGCCAGGAAAGACTTGAAGAATGCTCGGTTCCTCACTCGGAAATCCAGCCCCGGACTTTTGTGGCAACCGCACAGCTTTAGTAACCGTTCGCAGAGGCAGTAGACTATCTGAAAGTATTATGCAAGATAATAAATAAAAAAGAACCAAATAATGTACATAATAAAAAAACTGAAAAGAAAAAAACAAGCACTTGTCCGGATGGTCTAGAATTCTATAATATTATTCTGGAATGAATACTATTGAATAACATAAAATATTTTCTAATAATCGTAACATAACAACTGAACAGTCGGGATCCATTATCCGACAGCCAAGCTAATATTTCCATGGATCCTGGAAATACATACATAGGCTGTTAAACACAATACCACTCCTTTGCGTCGCGCAGTCGGGTAAAAATAAAATACCTAAAATAACCGTGCTTGTTATTATTTTAGAGAGGAATCAGAAGGTTGCTTTCAAAAAAACCGATCAGGAAATACCTACCTTGGGTATTTCCCTGAAGGCCCTCTCCTCAAGCCCGTGTAAAGTGGCCCTCTGTCGGTATAGGTACTGCCGGAGAGTGAACTCGGAGGTCTTGCGATCCTTCGTCAGCATTATTGATTCCCTAAGTTAAATGTTGATTTTAATTATGTTGATTTATAACTACGGTGCGAAACTCAGCTCAGTAACCTTGAGTACCTACACCGGATGCAGTTTCATACATTGCAACTCGTGGTACATGCACGTCTACTCGTACGTCTACGCTTACATAATACGCATCCGATGTGCTCGGGGCTCGGGGTTAAAAGCCGGGTAAAAGGTGCCATATTTATAACCGATCCTACACAGCAGTTGCAAAGGCCATGTTGTCGCGACACAACTGGTTTCTATGTATTTCTATGATATTCCTTCGTAGCAACTAAGTCTTCATAGAAGTGCATAAAAACCAGTAGCAGAAATCTCCTATGCTGCTGTGTAGTCAGCTACAAACTTGTACCTTTACAATCCCAACGTCTTAACTTCTTTGCTGTATCTTACTTGGAACTAAAGACAACAGTCTGAGGCAGCAGGTAGTGCTCAAACTGCTGCACGCACAGGATCTGGCCCGAGGTCTGCACGGAGCGGGGCCTCTTCTTGCGGACCAGGCGGATGGCGTCGTTGGCGCGGATCCTCAGAGAGTATACGAGGTAGCAGGCGATCAGCACGCCTGTGCGACCTAGGCCTGCAAATTTTAGATGAATTACAAAACCTTTATTTGCGCAAAAGAGAGTAAAGTCTACCTAAGAGTTTAGAAAGAAGGAATAAAGTACTCGTAAATATATAGGTTTGAGCATGGGTAATTATTTTTTCTGAGGTTTGCTGCAAATCCCTATAAAAATAACTTTCTCAAATAAGCACCAGCAGCAGTATTTATAGTTATTCTAAACAGCCCTTCTATCTATCTTATGGACAATATTCTGTGGTATACCTGCATGACAGTGTATGGCGACCCTGCCCTCTTGCAGTGCGAAGGATAGGACTTTGGCCATGTCGAGCAGACCGCACAAACTGGCCTCGCCGTAGTCTGGCCACGCGAAGTTGTAGTAGTATACTGAAAGGCAGAAGTTGTGTGAGAAGTAAAGTTTTTTGATAACTGGTTTACTGATGTGTGTGATGTGAGTGTGATGAGTGCATACTGATGACGTTGATATCAGGATAAAATTACGAGTATCATTGGGTAAGCATATATTAAACAATTTGGACATGGGGTCCTATCGATGGACCTCGGATTTGTGTCTGAACTCAATGAATTTGTTTAGTAAAGCGGCATACAGGAAGATGTAGCAGCGTGCTAACTAAATGGAGGGGCTGCTGCCAGAGAAACGCTAATGACACAGAAGGAAAGCGTGTTATGCGTCAACTGGTACGTCAGCTTCAATCTTGTGGTTTAACACACGTACAATTAAATACTTACTGTCATGGGCCATGAACACGTTGGGATCATACGTGAATCCTGACTTGGTGAGCGGCGGGCCGCAGCTGGCGTGCTCCCCCGGGGTCTGCAGGTTGATCACTGTGCGAATACCCCAGCTAGAATTAATTACATAGGTAGGTAACGAACTTTGCTGCCATACACTGTAACCCCTGAATACCCTTGTGATTTCTTCAAGCTGTCCATACCATGGGGATAATGAATGAGTGAGCTTATCAAAAATATAATAGGTACATTAGTCTATCTACATATATGGCTGGCATAGCATCTAAACTTTCGACGAAACTGTTGCGTGTAAAACAAAAACTATAAAAAGCCTACCTATGGAACTGTTGTATGATGTTTCGGGCTGCGATGCTCGCGGTGCTGGGCCGTGCCATCGCTAGGATGTCGTCAGTGATCCTGTAACAGACATGCCACATTATGACAAAAATGTACAAATAGCAAATGTTTTATGTTCCCGAAATGGGAAATCAAGAGCTACTTGATCATGAAGGATATCTCACAGCCACTGAAATAGTGCCCGAGTACCTTAGTCGACTTATACTACATGCACGGAAGGAGATGCAGCTAATGTACCTATCCCGCATCAGCACAGGAAATATTTGTTACAAGTTTTTCGGAGGAGTGGCGTAAACACTAACGCCATACCCTTGGCAATATGGGTTTCAAATATAATGCGCCGACCCCAAAAAATATGGAATAAGGGCAGGAAGATGATGCTGGAAAAATAGTTTAGCTGAGAAAGCTGGGTTACAAACAAGGGTACGACATACCACACTGTCTGCGTGTATAATTTCTCTAAAATAAAAATCCTTTACAGAAAAATGTTACCTAAATCTAGAACACTGCAGTGGCCATTTTAAGTAGCAAATCTAGCAATATTAAAATTGGATAAAATAATTTCTTTCTTTATTTCTTCTTTCTAATGTAAAAAGTTGTTACAAAATTAAGTCACGCGAAATGTACATAATTTATGTTTTTCACGTCTAGAGCAAGTACACATAGTAGATGTAAAAAGGGGTGTGAATTTATAAGTGACTATAAAATAAAGGTGTGCTCAAGGTGTAAAAGTAATAGACAGAGATATAGTTATTACATACATACATATACACCAATGTGTTTCCTAAATGGGGTAGCCAGAACTGCAATGTTGTAAAGGAGGTCCCACAGCCACGTTTGGCAGCATGAATAGATGTAAATGATTAGTGACATGTTGCCCGAGATCCTTAGTCGACATGCACGGAAGGAAATGCAGCTGATGTACCTATTCTAGTGAAGCCCCGCATCGGCATAGGTTAGAGTTGTTAAACCACAATAAATTATAAGTTCCTCCGAAGGGAGTGAAAAAATAGCATCAAAGTAACACAAATGCCTTTGACAACGCATATACAGGATGTAACAAAAGGGGTATGTTAAGCGAGAAGCTATGTAAATAGCCCACTAAAATGAACCTATCTACAAAATTTTAGACTCGAAATCACATGTTTAATTTCCCAGATAGTATGGAGAATTCCTAAACAACTTAAGAATGTTCATACAATTTTGAAAAATAAACATGCGCTTTCGAGTCTTAAATTTTGGAAATAGATTCTCTATAATGGTCTATTTGCATGGCATACCCTTTCTGTTACACCCTATATATATATAACGAGGTGTATAAAGATTTTCTACGAATAAAAACTTATGAGCAAAGGTCGTAAGAATACCACAAGAACTATTTAAAACTCATTTTGCAGATAAATTGGTTTGCTGCTAAAGTACTATTTCTAGACTAGGCTTTATTTGAATGTACTCTATTATGTGGTCAAGTGTCGTGTTTATAGCCTCAGATATTAATGAACCTGCATGAGCTCGTGTACACTTCAAGTAGGTCACCTTCCTGTAAAGTGTTTGTTGCGGAGTCATTGCCTACTTACTTTACACTTTTTTTTAGCTGGTTAATTTGTATTTGTTATAAATCCTCCGTTTTCTAAGATTGTTTTGTTGCACATCCAAAGAGAGGGCGTCCCCAAGGCAAATGGTGGTAATAATAAGGATTACACAGAATGATTTTTTGAGTCAACGTTCCCGAAAACTACGGAATCTCCTCATCATCACGATCATTTTTTTCCATGGATTTTTTTCCATATATCTGGGAAGTGTCTGGTTCACAAGATATTAGGGTCCAAAGTTGAGTAAATAGATTGCATTTTTCTGCATAAACGCACATAGACGCGCGTAGTAAAATTTTTTCACGACAAATAATTAATTTCTGTCTATGAAAAAACTAGCATAAACACTGGACACTATAAATTTCGCCCGATCAAGTAATAAAAATTGACCCGGTGGCTCAGTGGTGAGTGCCATTTTTCCATTTCTTCATTAACAATTTTATAAAAAAAAAAAAATCAAAAAAATTTACTTCATTTCCCAGCATTTTTTTGGCATAAACTTACTTTATTTGATTGAGTACGTACCCTTCGTTAAGGGTGGCAACGAAAAAACACCATGTAGAAAACTTAATTTAGTTAATAGATCTTAGTCTAATATAAATGGTCGAATTGAGAAACCTTTTTTCAGTCGGTTAAAAACAATATAAAGCCACGTAAAGCTCTTACTTTTATGCTTACAAGTCATGAGAAAAATGTGTCCTAAAGCTGCCACTTATGTCTCACAATGGAGCCCTTCTTTAAAAACATTGCCACTCAACACTCAATTTCAAAATAAAAACCTAGCCCTTCCAGCCCGAATAAAGAAGCCCTATCATGACCGACTCATCAGCCCAAGCAAAGTCTCTTGGCACTGCAGTTGGCAAGGTGCACCTTATAATGCGCCCTTGGCTTACATGGCACTGCTACTCACAGACCATATGATTCTTTATAGCAGTGCCACTTAACAATCAGCAAAAAGCGCTTGCATGACAGCGTCGTATATATAATAGCCTGTTCTGCGCCCTGTACGAGCCTCTATAATTACGCCCTATTTAGTCCTGCCCGGTCTAAATATTCTAATAATCGATGTCCTATGCCTGGGCACCTGTGGCACCGCCTTACGGCACTGCTTGCATGGCTGTGCCACTTACCAATCAGAATAAAGCCCTTGCATGGCAGTGCTACTTACCAGTCAGAATAAAGCCCCTGTATAGCAGTGCCACCTTGCGGCTGCTCATACTGACATCGCTTTCCGCCGCAGAACAGCGCGCATTGCAGAGCAGCGGGCGCGGACGTGCGCAAGCGCTCGCCGACCACGCTGTACAACGCTGCTGGGGGACGGTTGATGCGGTGGCGGGACTCGCGGCTCCTGGGGACGAGGGTAGCCATCGTCAGGGAATACTAATACATAATGGTGTAGCAGGTGTATTTGCTAAACAAACCTTTAAGTGACGACATGGGCTATGGCCAAGGAATACATAATGCTTTTCCTGTCTAACTGTCAGGTGGTAGGATAATAATCTACAGGATGTAACAAAAAGGGTATGTTAAGCGAAAAGCTATGTAAATAGCCCACTATAGAGAACCTATCTACAAAATTTAAGACTCGAAATCACATTTTTATTTTTCAAGATTGTATGAAAATTCCTGAGATATTTAAAAATTCTCCATACTATCCGGAAAAATAAACATGTGATTTCGGGTCTCAAATTTTTTGTGGATAGGTTCTCTGTAGTGGGCTGTTCATATGGCCTTTCGCTTAACATACCCTTTTTATTTTTTTTCATTTTTTTTTATTTAACATTTTCATTAGTACATTAATACTACAATTTGCCACTCACGTAGTCCTTATTGGTCTGTCTGGAGTGGCGAGATCGTTCCGTTTACATAATACTTTTTCATTAAATGTAGGTTTTTTCTAGGCGACTGTACAAAGTCTCTAATTAGTTCGGCAGGCATTTCGTTAATTATATCCGGTAGCATATACTCCCATGTGCGTGTACTATATACATTGTTATATTTTGGCAGGCTAAATGTTTTTGTATAGGTCAGCGTTCTCATACAAGTTACATGTATATACGAGTATAAATTGTCCAAGCTGCTGATCATAGAGCTCTAAAACTCGGAGGGTGTATTCTTTATGCGACGTGAACATCCGATAAGAAAGGATTTCCCGAAATTTGCACGAAAATAAAAAAAACGAGAAGTTTACGTGGGCAAAGTTTAGAACGTTTTCGATTTGTGATAAAATGGCAAGTTGCGGTAGTTGTTGTTAGCTAAAAGATTTTTCACCTTTATAGGAAAAGTTTTCGTAGCTTCGTAGTACATGGATCGTAGTCGACTACGAATTTCTCCTAGAAATCTATTTCGTAGAACTACGACTATTGTGATAAAAATGTAGTTGTTTCAAGCTCAATACATATAATACACTGATAAATCACAAATACTAATACACATCCTTGATTTTTCAATAGTATAATTTATATTCAATACTTACTTGTCTAAGAAATGAAATCTATGAAAGTTTACGAAATTAATACTGGACTTTCTTCGATCCCCATTAAAATTTACTTTTGACATTTTTAACTAAAACAAACGTAATAAAGGAAACACTGTGGTTTAAAAATATAACCTTTGTGCCTGATGGTTACGGCTGTACTGACTAGGGGCTGTAAGTGAAGGGGTGTAGGCTTTAGGGAAAATCAACAAAAAGTATATTAAGGACATTACCATATACAGACAGCAAATAAAAAAATAAAAACATAAAATAATTCTATTGGGTACCCACGACACAAGACCTTAGGGATCTTAATGTGGGACTAGGTCAATGTGTTGTGTAGTGTGTGAATATTTATTTATTTATTTATTAAAGAACTCCTGTGACCTGCGACCGGTTGAAGTGGCCTGCATCCAGCAAATACCCGCGGTACCCTCTCCGAGGTTAGTAAGTGTACCCAAAAGTGTACCTTTTGGGTACACTCTGATCACGATATCAGTTTCGACCACACTGTACCACTTCGGATTTTAAGGTTATTGCAACTTTGTATATATTTGCCTTCGTTTGGATCCTAATGAATTCTAAACTCAACATGATCCAAAAATAATCGTGAATTCGTGACATGCACCGATTAATCAATTGTGGTTATGAGATTCGTCAAAAATGTGATTTTGTAGTGTTTTATATGTTTTATGTGTGTCTTTATAATGTGTCTAGAACATGTTTTTTGCTATCGCTACCTTATGAATGAATAGTGGAGGGACAACAATTTAGTGACGGTCAATAACTCAGATAACACGGTATGATTACATTCCGTGTGTGCTACGGTGTATGTCCACTGCGGACTCGCTACTGTTTATTTATAGAACCAACAGTTCTTTGTTCGCCTTTATTATACAGGTTGTAACAAAAAGGGTATGTTAAGCGAAAGGCTACGTAAATAGCCCACTGTAGAGAACCTATCCACAAAATTTGAGACTCGAAATCACATGTTTATTTTTCAAGATTGTATGAAAATTCCTGAGATATTTAAAAATTCTCCATACTATCTGGAAAAATAAACATGTGATTTCGAGTCTCAAATTTTGTGGATAGGTCCTCTACAGTGGGCTATTTACGTAGCTTTTCGCTTAACATACCCTTTTTGTTACACCCTGTATAACATTTATGAAATTATGAAGCTGCTTCTCTTCCCGGGCATACTCTACAAGTCAGTAACAAGACAAGAGGGTCTTGGTGTTTTGTAGGCGATGGGCTGACCTCCTGTCACTACTAACCGAACTTGTACATCTCAACTATACCTTCAAAATTGGTCAGAAGTGGCACCATGTGGTTCTATCGGCCCTTGGTGCCCTGTCTACCCCGTAAGGGATAAAGGCGTGATTATATGTATGTATGTATGATTTTTTCTATACAAGTAGAAAGGATTAGCTTTTGAACGTCAACGCTGGTGTTCTAATATTTTGTAACCCTTCCTCCTTCTTATATGTAAATTTCTCCCTTTTCATAAGTCGAAGCTTACGACATGCATGGAAGATGCAGCTGATGTATGAAGCCCCCCATCAGCATAATATACATGGTGATTTTTGGTCGTCAACGTTCCCGAAAACTACAGAATCTCCTCATCATCACGATCATTTTCTCAAAATATTAGGGTCCAAAGTTGAGTAAATAGACTGCGTTTTTCTGCATAAATGCACATTGACGCGTGTAACAAGATCTTTTCACGAGAAATAATTAATATCTGTCTATGAAAACACTAGCATAAACACCGGACACTATAAATTTCGCCCGATCAAGTAATTAAAAAAAAATATATATACAGGATGTTTTTTTGTGGCCACCTTTAACGAAGGGTACGTATTCTATATATGAAATAAAGTAAGTTTATGCCAAAAAAAATGCCGGGAAAAAAATTTAATTTAAAAAAAAAAAAAAATTAATTACTTGATCGGGCTAAATTTATAGTGTCTAGTATTTATGTTAGTTTTTTTTATAGACAGATATAAAATATTTCTCGTGAAAAAATCTTGCTACACGCGTCTATGTGCATTTATGCAGAAAAACGCAGTCTATTTACTTAACTTTGGATCCTAATATTTTGGAAACCAGACACTTCCCAGGTATGCTTCCATGGAGAAAAATTATCGTGATGATGAGGAGATTCCGTAGTTTTCGGGAACGTTGACGACCAAAAACCATCCTGTATAAAAAATTTACATCGTTTCCCAGCATTTTTTTTGGCATAAACTTACTTTATTTGATTAGATAGAGTACGTACCTACCCTTCGTTACAGGTGGCAATGAAAAAATACCCTGTATAGACGCATAAATTGATTGATTTCAAAGTCGATATTACACGATTATTTTTCCAGAGCAACTCGGAAATGTTCATACAATCTTGAATTAACATGATATTGGTCTCGATTTTGTGATTAGGTTAATTATGCTTATTATTATAAATGAATTATTAATTAATTATTTTGGGGTAATTATGATCGCTTTTCGCTTAACATGCCCCTTTTGTTACAAGAATACCCGCTGGACCTCACGTCACTGACGGTAGTGGACAAGGCGTGTGACAGGCGGATATGCCTGTAGCCAACTAAGAGATAATAAAAGGTACCTTAGGAATCTGAATTGTAGATTTCGAATTCAGAAATAATGTATTTATGCAGATAAGATAAACTGGCTTTGATAGGTATTTATATAAAGTACTGTCTAAAGTACTTCGTCCGCGTGGGGGGGCATTACATCCGTGCGAAGCCGGGGCGGGTCCTTAGTTATACATATAAACCTTCCTATTGAATCACTCTAAAAAATACCCATTTAAATCGACATGCCGATTTTTCCAATGGTCAGAAATATCTGAAGGATAACGTTGATGCTGTGTTTCTATAAAACTTGATCAAGATAGAGACAGCATTATCTGACCTAGGCCCGTAATAAAAAATAAATAGGTACCAATGTACCTACTATACCTAGCCGATATACCTTGAATGTTATTACAAACAATTTACATAATCATTTAATTATAAGCTGCAACAAGTACTCCAGCTAGTTAATATAGATCACCTTGTTCAGGTCAGGTCACGATAGTGTCCTATATTGGCCATTTATTGTATTAAAATAAAAATGCAATGGGGTGTGGGGTGGAAAAATCAGAAAAATAGAGCTATTTTACTTCAACCCTATGATGGTAAGGAAAGGAGTTATCTTGGCCTACCTGCCGAATTCGTAATTGTATGGTTTAACTTAGGTATGAACCATATTCAAGAAAGCATTTTTTTAAGATATGAAGACATTGTGTGTTTCAGATTATTTGTGAGACAGTCGTTATTATGCACATAAATAAATTTAAGTAATCCATCCATTGCAAACCAAAGGCTGAAATGTAATATATATTCTTCGGTAGCGCAGTTTATTTCTAATATATCGGTACTGTACGAACGTGCAATAATTGTAAGAATATTCAAGGAGAATTAGAAACTACTGCAGGGTTAATTAAAAAATCCCAGTTAACTGTAATGTCCTGTAACGTAGTATTACCTCCCCCAACCCGTGAGCATTGAGCACGCTTTCTCCATTTGACGTGATTAGGAAATATACGTTATAGTGTAGGAGCTGTATGTTTTTTAATGATACAAAATATGTTCTCATTTATATCATCATCATCTTCCTGCCCTGTTCCCATTTATTTGGGATCGGCGCAATATGTACTTTTCTTCCATTCATCCCTATTATCCGTCATCTCATTGCTCACTCCCAGTACACGCATATCCTCTCTCACATAGTCCATCCAACATTTCTTTCATCTAACTCTTCCTTTATATCCATCCACATTCATGCACAACGCTCTCTGTAAAATATGCCGTGTAATTCATCCCGTCGTCGCTTTACATGCCCGTACCAAGACAAACGGTTACTTCGTAACTTGTCTGTGATCGGCGCAGCGTTTCCTTAAGTAAAATTGGACTACTTTCCTGTCCGCATGCACTACAGAATGCAGCCTTTATCCTTCTACGTACTCCCAACTATATGTGAGAGAATTTTTAATAAGATTGGTTGAGTAATTAAAGCGTGGAGAGATAACAAACAAAGTTATTGTCTCATTTATAATATTAGTTAGCAATTCAAAAGTTTTCTCAACGAAACTATTGGCACAATGTTATAAGCTCTTTCACACTACGTGACACCTACTATACTCGAATAAGTACTTAATTAAAGTAGTCCAAGAAATTCTAATATTTTGTATGGACACCTCAGTCTATAACGCAATACGTAAAGCAGTAGGTAGTTACCTATACCATAACACCGAGTCACGGCATACGGCACTGCGACCGTAAATTAATGGGTCTCCTCGGAGTTTCCTATGTTTTCTGCTACAGGTGCGTGACGCGGTATTGTTATATTTATTATAATTGTGTGCTTAATAATGTATCACAATTAATAGTGATGGACGTGGGAGGTATAATAACTAACTACAATAATATATGGTAAACAAATATCGTATATAAAAAATTGCCTTCCTTGCGAGCGACGTTGCTCCTCTGGATCGCAAATTGGTGCTATGTAGGTATCTCTAAGCTCGTCTTAGCTCTCTGCCTATTAATTGCCACAATGAAGAGACCAGAGAGAGAAAAAATTCAGATGAAAGAGTAATAGACCGTGTAACAGAGGACGACTAAAAAAAGTGTTTATTTTTCACCGTGATTTTTCCGATACTTACATAAATAAAAAGAACAGTTCTTTTTTGTCACATATCATTTTTTTTCATGTTCTCTGTAGTGGTATATTTTCATAGCATTTTTCTTAACTGTATGTAGACATAACCGAGGTAGGTTTATCGTAAGTGATAATAGTTAAGACTTGTATAAGTACTATGTTTTCTTTGTATTATTAAATTTATTTTTCCATCGCTTAGTGAGTATTATATTAAAGTTTAAGCCAGCGATTAATGATGTTAGTAAGTGCCTTAAAACAATTCCAAATTACTTTTAAAAATAAACTAGGCGTACGACAATAGAACAAATCAAAAATTCTACGTAAATATACCTACCCATTACCATTATAGTAGAGTATGATAGATTTTGAAAAGATACCTGAAAAGTTCAACTTTGATTCCCATATGCGTGCCGTGATGTGATAATACTTTTCTATAAATAATTACGTACACATATTACGTTTATATAAGGTCTGTGTGTGCTAGGTACCTATTAATAAGTCGTACCTACCTTAGTAAATGTCAGGACACGCAACTGTCATGGGCTATGAAAGGAAGGATCTAATCATAGGTAGCAAGGCAAGAGTCCTCTGTTAATTCATATTTCTTACATATTCGAAATATGCAATAAGAAACATCGGATTCCGAGAAGCAATAATATTTCAACGCAAATTTTAATGACATTAATAATTAGTCGAATCACTGTTAAATTGAATAGTCATCAGTTGGTTAGCATTCGAGAAACAGTAGAGAAGTAGAGTTGTTGATAGGTAGATGGTCAACTCTACTTATTGCTAGATAGAGATTTTTAAATAAGTAGTAAGAAGTACAAAGTAGTACTCGTACAAATAGATACTCATAATGGTGTAAAAATATGTGTGTAAATGGGTATGTGAAGCGGAATGCTATAGAAATAGCCCACTAATAGAGAACCTATCCACAAAATTTGAGACTCGTAATCATATGTTTTTTTTTCTAGATAAATATTTCTGAGTTGTTTAGGAATTTTGTATATAATTTGAAAAAGTGAACCTGAAATTTCCATGAATTATTCACATTGAATAGGTTCTCGAATTTATAGTGGGGAACATACCCCTTTTTACTAAACCCTATACAATCCGCGTAGACAAAGTCGCAGCTATTGCTTCGTATAACTTTTAGGCCTTGGCTGAAAGAGCAGTAATATAAACATGCTTGTAGGCGCCGCCCTTAAGCCGTGGTTGATCGCTTCCGGCTCAGGAGGTACCTACTTGTGTCACGAAACATACAAGCTGCTCGACCAGGCTGTTGGCGGCGGCAATTCTTTGTTTGTATTTAGTTTATATACGTGAGGTGTGCAGCAGCGCCTCCCGTACTGACAACATAGTCCGAAAATCACACTGCGGTCACCAACCCGCCTGCCCAGTGTGGTGACTATGGGCAAAACCCCCCTGTAGCAGCAGCCTTGTGGTGTGCCCTGGGGTAGGCCTACGTCCAGCAGTGGACTGCAATAAGCTGAAGAAGATATAGATTATACATTAAAAAATATAAATCAGCACTAAACTGAAAGAGGCTACTTATATATTTTGAAACATGTTGTTAAAACGGGGTATGATAAGCGAATCACTATGAAAATAGCCTACTATAAAGAATCTATCCACAAAATTTGCGAATAGAAATATCACATGTTGGTTTTTCTAGATAATAAGTATGGAGAGTTCCTAAACAACTCTGCAGAATGTTCATAGAATCTTATAAAATAAACATTCGATTTCGAGTCTCAAATTTTGTAAATAGGTTTTTTTTTTATAGGAATGGACTGTGTGTATACCTAGTAGTATTATTTCGCTTAACATACCCCTTTTGTTACATCCTGTATGTATGATATATAGGTATATCTGTGATGATTTATGAAGACTTTAGTATTAATTATTGACACTATTATATAGTTCAGTTTTATGTCAAAATTATACCTCGGGCTAGTTTTCCCGTTGCAGTTGGCGTGTTCCGGTGCAATCCTGCGCTTGCGCCGACGACACAGCCTTGCGCACACGCAACGGGTGCAGTCCAGCTGCTCCCACACACTTGCTTCGCTCATTATGTACACTGGATCACTTGGTTTTAGTCACATATTATAATCTCGATGTCACTGCTTTTTTGTTACTGAATATTAGATACACTTTAAGTTAAAGTAAGATAGTATGTTCCCACATTTTTATCGAATTTATTGTTCATTAAAAGAAAATGAAATAAATTATCGATTCATTGACTTATAAAATTATCTAAAATTAATATAAAACGGGAGCTATGAATTTTGTTCCATAATGTAAAATAGGCTGTATTTCATTGATTATTCGATTGATTGCTCATTGTATATTTAATTAAACAAACACAAGAACCTTTCTTCAAGGGCTTCAGTGAATTTTTCAGGTGCGAGAAAACGAAGGTCAGGCTTTATTGAGAAGGTTTAGTATTTTAGTAATAACATTTGTATAACCTATAAGTACTTATATGAAATATTATTCACACTATCATATCAGGTAGGCCGGTGAAGATGAAGTGACTAAGGGCACGATTCAAAATTCAAAATATACATATAGAATATATACAGAGTGATTTTTGGTGGTCAATCCTCATCATCACGATCATTATTCTCCATGGAAGTGGCTGGGTCCCAAGATATTTAGACTGCGTTTTTCTGCATAAATGCACATAGACGCGTGTACCAAGATTTTTTCACGAGAAATAATTAATACTCGTATCTGTCTATGAAAAAATAGCATGGACACTATAGGTAAATTTCGCCCGATTAATTAATTTTTTTTTTTTAATTTTCCTCGTTTCCCTGAATTTTTTTTGGCATAAACTTACTTCATTTGATGTATACAGAGTGTAACAAAAACGGTATGTTAAGCGAAAAGCTATGTAAATAGTCCACTGTAGAGAACCTATTCATAAAATTTGAGACCCGAAATCATGTTTATATTTCCCGATAGTATGGAGAATTTTTAAATATCTCAGGAATTTTTATACATACAATCTTGAAAAATAAAAATGTGATTTCGAGTCTCAAATTGTGTAGGTTAGGTTCTATATAGTGGGCTTTTTACATAGCCTTTCGCTTAACATACCCTTTTTGTTACATGCTTTACCCTTCGTACCCTTCGTTAAGGGTGGCAATGAAAAAACCCTTCTTATTTCTAGAGTTTTGGCTACCTTACCTCATTTTGGGAATATACTCGTAGTAGTGTGTATTATGTAAGTATCTAGGTACTTATACATATAGTATATACAATTAACAAGGTATGTCACGATAAAAGTGAAAATATCGTGCTTCCCGATACATTTAAGCAAATTGTAATAACATGTTGTTTCTCACGAACATACACCGATTGGCGATATATCGATTTTTTTAAGCTTAGTAAAAATATGGAACAGAAATCTTTTTATATACAGCCAGATAAGTGTTATCTAGACCTTTTATAGGAGAATTGTGACAAAAAAGTACTGCACGTTGTAATTACTGATGCAAGAACTGAATCTCAATTTGCTACTTTCAAATCAATAGCTGTATTTATAAAGCTAATTTCTATTTACTTTTCAAAATGAAGTACTTACAGGGATCATTTTGATGACAACCAGATGAACCTGAAGACATCGTACCTACTTAGGGTTCTTAAAAAAATTAAATACTTAGGTATTATCTATTATTCTCTATTTTTTGGTTGTACCTATATGGAATCTACCATATTTAACTAAGAGTAATGGGCGTCCCAAGACCGAAGGACTGGCTAGTATTTTGGACAAAGAATTAGCCTCGCCATCCAGCGGGGCCATGCGGCCAGCCTTTTGGCCACGTTGCCAGCGGTGGAGGAGTTGCAGGCAATCTTTTATTTGTAAATATGTTTTAGATTTATGTTTTTATTCTGTATCTACCCAACTGTATAACTTAGTAAATCACCTACACAAGAGTAATGATGTATCGTGCGTGTATTTTAATACTTTTTTAGGACGAATTTTGACATAACCAACCACAGAATAACACAGGTTAACACAGAAGTACATCTTAATTCTTTAGGTACTTTCTAGAATCTAGATAGAAACTACTTACCTATATTTTTTGTAAGTAAGTTCATAGTATTTTCTCAATAAACTCCACTATAAGATTATTTCGTAGATTTTCTGACTGTACTCTTTCACATTTGTTTCTGATTACTTTTTGTCACGAACCTTTCTTTGTCTTGGCGAAAATATGTTGATTATTATAATATTCATACATACATTATAGGTACACACGACTGTGTTCTCCAATTGGGGGTAGCTTCTGCAGAATCATTAAGGAGATCCTATAGACACGTTAAGAATAGCGAAGTCATGTAAAAAATATAATATTCATGTGCTAATAATTTAATAGCTAGTAGAGACCCACTAGGTAATTATTTATACATTTAACATTTATGCAAGTAATTTTATGTATTAAAAAAGGACCTTTACATTTCCTAGGTACTCAAGTTTTTGTATGTCATACATACACTCTATATACAACTAAAAGATACCTAAACTTATTGTACCTACACAAAAAAGATGCAAATATTGTACACTTTGTGAATACGAGTAGGTAAGTAGGTTGCAATAAGTACGGGCTTAAGTTTGAACGAAAACGAAATGAAAGATAGTTTAAATTTTAGCATTTAGCTAGACCTAACTATAGTTCTACTAATATTATAAAGTGTGCATGGATGGATGAATGGATGGATATTTGTTACTCTTTCACGTAAAAACGGTTGGAGCGATTTTAATAAAATTTGGTATGGAGTTAACTGACACCCTGGATTAGCACATAGGCTACTTTTTATCTCGGGAAATATTTTAATCCCGGATAATTTCGACATTTTGTATTTTCTACACTCCACGCGGACGAAGTCGCGGGCGTCTACTAATTAAAAATAAAGCCTGATCACTGACTGTCTTCTGTACTTCTTAATTGTTTAATAACATGTACACCATCACTTTTTCATAGTTTTATTGTTACGTGTTTATTTATATTGACCCGATTTCGCGTAAGGGGTGGTACCACCCCGTTAGTTGTCGGAGCGATACTGGAGGTTGTACCAATCCTTCGTATCGAATATACAGCTGACTGGAGACGGGGTAGTGGCAGCAAAATAGGGGTGACAGTTTAACGGATGTAGATTAAAAATAGATTTAATTTCAAGTAGATTTATGGTTAGAGGACCACCAGAGAAAAATAGAAAAACAAGAAAGATAGAATATGACGTGGGTATAATAAATTTCTTAACATTTTGACATTTTTATAGAGTTACTTATTGTGTATAATTGTATATTATTATTCTTCATTTAAGTATGTGCTTTTGGTATAAGAACTCTTTACTTGCTTGGCTTTCTGGAAGAGATCTCTTGTAGAAGTAAGTTTGCCATTGTACATGCATCTCTTCTATTATCTTGTAAGATATATTTTTTGTGTATGTGCAATAAATAATAAGAACGTCAGAACTCTTTACTTGCTTGGCTTTCTGGAAGAGATCTCTTGTAGAAGTAAGCTTGCCATTGTACATGCATCTCTTCTATTATCTTGTAAGATATATTTTTTGTGTATGTGCAATAAATAATAAGAACGTCAGATAAAAAGTTCGATTAGTATCTGCAACAAACACAAGAGTTATACAGGGTATTTTTTGGTCGTCAACGTTTCCGAAAACTACGGAATCTCCTTATCATCACGATCATTTTTCTCCATGGAAGCATACCTGGGAAGTGTCTGGTTCCCAAGATATTAGGGTCCAAAGTTGAGTAAATAGACTGCGTTTTTCTGCATAAATGCGCATTGACGTGTGTAGCAAGATTTTTTCACGAGAAATAATTAATATCTGTCTATGAAAAAACTACCTAGCATAAACACTGAACACTATAAATTTCGCCCGATTGAGTAATAAAAAAAAATCAAAAAAATTTACATCGTTACCAGCATTTTTTTTAGCATAAACTTACTTTATTTGATGTATAGAGTATAGAGAATATCATCAATCAATTATTGATCAGTTTATCTGATGAATTTAAAATGGACTCTATTAGAAAAGATTATGCGTATAGTAAGAACTAGTGGACGCCTGCGACTCCGTTCGCGTGGACTGCAGAATAAATAAAATGGCGATATTATCCGGGATAAAAACATTTTCCCGGGATAAATGTAGCCTATATGTTAAGTGGGCCCTGTCACAACATATTCCTGTATGTATAGATAGATAGATAAAGATGAGTGAACACCGCAGAAAAAGTAAAGTCGAATTTAAACAAGTAGGTTTATAATATGGTAGATAAATATGCTGAAACAATTTTTCAGTCTCTACCTACACCAGTCGATAACCGTAAATAAACTACAACAATATGTAGTGATGAAGTGTGGGTAGGCTCCTACTCCACAGGTGGAAATGAGGGTAGTGCTATGAAATACTAATAACGTCTACTATGCAATGTTGTTCATTATTTACTGATTAACAAGTCCACGCTTCTCGATAGCCCTTGACCCTCTGCGATACTTTATTCAACATCTTACGTGTTAAATATTTAAAAAATATGCAAGCCTGAATTAACTGTCTTTGAAAGAATAGTCGTAAATATTTCACAAAGAAGCAAAAGTAATAGGCAAGCTTTTATAACGTCAAAGACAATTTTGATGACGTCCACTCTCCTAGACTAACCTAACTAATGACATTTCTAATTTAAAAAAACCTTTGCTATAAAATGAAAATAATTATCATAGTTATATAGTTCATCATCATCATCATCAACCTATTGCAGTCCACTATTGGACATAAGCCTCCCCCAGGGCACACCACAAGACTGCCATGGGGGGTATTTGCTCATAGTCACCACGCTGGGCAGGCAGGTTGGTGACCGCAGTTTGTATTTTGGACTTTGTTGTCAACACGGGAGGCGCTGCTGTCCACCTCCCGGAAACCCTTAATCGCCTCGTACGATACCCACGGGCAGACATGGAGTGGTACGAATTCTACTCTGCCGGCACCACGCGGCCATATATAGTTAAGTAGTTATACAGGGTGTAACAAAAAGGGTATGTTAAGCAAAAAGCTAAGTAAATAGCCCAATGTAGAGAACCTATCTACAAAATTTGAGACTCGAAATCACATTTTTATTTTTCAAGATTGTAAGAACATTCCCGAGTTGTTTAGAAATTCTCCATACTATTTGAAAAAATAAACTTGTGATTTCGAGTCTGAAATTGTAGGTAGGTTCCTTTTAGTGGGCTATTTACATAGCTTTTCGCTTAACATACCCCTTTTGTTACATCCTGTATAGTTAAGTAAAGGTAATTTCTTCTTCTTTATATACTGGTAGCTTTCTCAGCAGTTTGGCACCATTTGGTAGGATTTAAAATGTGTTTACTGTTTACATTATGTGAGCATTATATGACCTCACATTTACTGCGATACAAGGTGAATATTATACAGAGCCAAGATTATTATATTAAGTGAATAATGGCTTTATTGAGCTGGCAATAAATGAAGACCACACTCGTAAACTGCTGTGAGAATCATAGCAGTTTGAACTGCAATCGCCCAACGAGTTTGAGCGTGACTGGAAATAGGTATCACTCCTCTTCAGTCGTGAAAGTGCACCCTATTTACTACCTTAATGTGTGTCGAATACTCATACCCTATCTAAAAATTTACGGTTTCAGAGCTATGCCCTTTTAAAAATTACGCTTATACTTAGTGGAAATTCTCTACCTATGTGATCTATGCAGCAATGATGATTTGATTCATGTTCTAGTGAATGACTTTATATATTTTAATTAGCTATAATTTTATCATATGGAAGCAGTATAGGCACATCATCAATCACACTGAGGTCCACAGAACACAATTAGCTGAGGTCGGTCCAACCCGCTTGCCCACCGTGGTGACTATGGACCATGAAGCAGTCGCTGCTTTATGCTATGGACAAAACCCTCCCTGTGGCGTGCGCTGAGGGAGGCCTACGTCCAGCAGTGGACTGCAATAGGCTGAAGACGACGACAGCCGCTTGACTGCACCGCTACCATAGCGTTATGCTTTTTATGTCAAACTTTATTTACCTACTCCATTTACAAACCAAAGTCTGCTTCTACGCAAACAACTTTCGGCAATTTCGCATTTTTAATCGTGTTTTGAAAAGTAGACCGGTTACCAACAAGCTTTCGATATTTCTGGCCTTCGATTCATATTCATTTATTCACTAATATTTGTTTTTAATTGTTTACACTATGATCATTCCAGTTTGGAATAAGTAGGTACTGCGAAAGCTCACAAAAAAACAGAATTACCAAGACACGGTGAAAATATTGTTCCCAGTTTTTCAATAAAACAGATAGATAGGTGAAGGCTGAGTGAAGGAAGAAAGAGGGTTTCTCCATTGTACCTACTTTCACTGCACTTACTCTTCACGATCGTTAGTGTAGTCGATTACAAAACGAGGGCCATGAACAGCGTTTATAAAGTTAACAACATTTCCATCAGTTAGACTTTAGAATGTAGCCTTTATTTAGGCTTCCAATTGGAGGAAAGGTTTCGACAACTTTGCGAATTTCACTGTCGTCGGTTACAAAATTACATTGTCTAGGCCTGGTGACTGCATATCGCTTCGTAAAGAGACGGGTTTATGATTTCAAAACCATAAAGCATTTATATCATGTGTATAAGCTTCTTGTGTGGTAACTATGCAAGACGAGTATTAAGAGTTTGTGTAGCACTTACAGCTTAGATATTAAAGCTTACTTTCATCTGCCAACGCACTAAATTGCGTTTCGACGAGGATATTTGATACGTACAAGAACCTGTTTTGCATTTAGTATGAAATTACTAAACCAGTCATCTTTACACCAGCGAAGTGTGCAGTCGTGACTGAAGTTTGTTGTAAAAGATAATAAATAAACACAAAATATGGGTGCGTAGGTCTTAGGTACTTACCTATGTGTAAGCCCGTTAAAATCAATTAGTCACAGTGGTTTATGCTGTTATTTATTTACTTTATTGCTTGTGATTTATTTTATTTCGTAATATGTAGGTAAGTTTTTGTTGTTGTAAGTAAACTACATCTAAGGCCAGAAATGAATGTAAGTAAACAAACAATAAAATTTTGCAATTCGATGTAGAATATCTCTCTTTAGTAATATTTCCCTTGAGAAAATTCATTGTATTATATTTTAATTAATTTTCAGTGTTGTCAATTGGGAGTTTTTTCTTCTTTCTTATGGTAGCGAGTATATATTTTTTTTACAATTGGTCATTGATAACTTAAGTCGTAGCAAGACAACCGTGAACTCCGGGTATTCATCATATACAGACATACAGTTGTGGGCTGTTGGTCTCATGTTTCATCCATCCAATTCTTTTGTAACTTGTCACTCGACATCTGTACCCTCTAGGCTAAACGTGGCTATGGGACCTCTGATTCAGTTCTGGCTACCCCATTTCTGGAATAGTATGTATGTATGTAGGTAGGTAAATAATGTTATGGCTATAAAATTGTATTTAGGTACATGCGGTGATTTATTGAGTGGAATTTCCAATTATTTCATTCTTAATGACTAATGGCAATAGGTAATAATAAATATCGATTGACGCGTAGCTAACATACTAGCAGTACGAGTATTATGTAATCATTAAATAGCTATCAAGGAATATTATTATATTGAAATCTACCTGTTTCAGTAGGTAAACTACCACTTTTCAAAGATTTATACATAGGTTGGTAGGGCTAGAGTAGGAACCTATAGATACATATACAGAGTGTAACAGAAGGGGTTTGTTAAGCGAAAAGCTATGTAAATAGTCCACTTATAGAGAACCTATTTCCAAAATTTCTAACTCGAAATCACATGTTCATTTTTTCCAGATAGTATGGAGAGTTCCCAAACAACTCAGGAATGTTCCTACAATCTTGAAAAATAAACATGTGATTTCGAGTCTAGTAGAAGAAGTTCCTTTATGGTGATTTTGGTGAAAACGTTTTCTATAATTTTTACAGGCCTGATTAGAAGGTGTTACTGGTGTTAGATATTATTAAAATAATACATGCCTAGCTTAGCTGGAGGCCTACCTAAGTAATAAATAAAATTAATTAAGATTCTTTATATTCGCAGGTTCCCTGACAATCCTGCTGTCGATCCTCGCGGTCGTCATCTTTGTCTCCACTGTTGAAGCTGGTTAGTACCCTCCCTCCCTTTATTATCTGAAGACTTAGTAAGTTAACGGAGTAGCAGCTACCTATGTATTGTAAGCTCGGATCTGGTTTCATATCTAGTCTGGTCGCTAGTTGCCTGTGATCACAATCATGAGTCGTCAGATTCGAGAGGTAGCGGAGGGCGAACACCATTTAGATACACATTTCGGAACTTACATAGCAATCTAACGCTTGATAGGTGTAATTCAATATTACAAGACTACAAATTACTTATCCCAACTCAGTAGCAAATTCTCAGTATCTTCGCAATTTTCAGAGTTCGGTTGCCAATTGGTAAAACACGAAACTCTTATACAGGATGTAACAAAAGGGGTATGTTAAGCGAAAAGCTATACAAATAGCCCACTAGAAGGAACCTACCCACAAAATTTCAGACTCGAAATCACATGTTTATTTTTCCAGATAGTATGGCTAAACAACTCAGGAATGTTCATAAAATCTTGAAAAATAAACAAGTGATTTCGAGTCTCAAATTTTGGAAATAGGTTCTCTATAGTGGGCTATTTACATAGCTTTTCGCTTAACATACCCTTTCTGTTATAACCTGTAGATGCATGTCTATCCATATGGCACAGCCAGTTTATTAATAAATCTATCTGCATTTGCAGGTGGAAGCGGCAACTGTCCCCTCCCATCGAAGGTGTACAGCTGCAGCCCCAAGTGCGTGCAGAACTACGAGTGCACTAAGGGCAAGGTGTGCTGCCCTAACTCTTGCAACACCAAGAGCTGCGCGGAACCCTCGGGCTCCAGCGGTAGCAGCGGTGGAGACAAATATTCGCAATGTAAGTGGACTTGAGGAGCCAAGAATATACTTGTCGTAGTACTTACCTACCTAAGTAGGTACCTATATTTGTTACTGAAGGCCAATATTAAAAGTAAGTACTGTATAGGATATAAAACAGCTTATTAAGAAAAAATAACCAAAGTAACAACATACTCGTATTACCTTGTCGAGTCACTTTGTCCTGCTTATTGCTCGATTCATTTTTATACGATTTATAATAAATTGTTCATTATGTTTTTGTACATATTGTACCTACATAAAAAGTCTACATTTACGGGTAAAAATAGCAATGAATAACCTATGCGGATACTACAAATATTATTATTTTATCCCGCATCAGCACAGGCTTAAGGCAATTCAATGGATGGATTATAAAAAAATAAAATTACTCCTTGTTTCCAGCCGGTGGCGCCGGTGTGTACTGCGACAACGTGAAGTGCAACTCCTTCGAGGTCTGCAAGATGGACCCCAGCACCAAGAGAATGAAATGCCAACGAGCTTAAACTAAAACGTCAACCCAATGCTTATACAGGATGTAACAGAAAGGGTATGTTAAGCAAAAAGCTATGCAGATAGCCCACTATACATAGATAAGCTATTTCCAAAATTAGAGACTTGAAATCACATGTTTATTTTTCGAGACTGTATGAACATTCCTGAGTTGTATAGGAATTCTCCATACTATCTGGAAAAATAAACATGTTATTTCGAGTCTAAAATTTTGTGGGTAGGTTCCTTTTAGGCAGCTATTTACATAGCTTTTCGCTTAACATACCCCATTTGTTACACCATGTATAGTTGTTCAAAATAAACAACCGATAAATTAACTTTTTATGTACTCGTAGCTGTTAGTTAACCCACTGGGCAAAGGTAGGGTTACCATATCTCAGGATTTGTCCTGAGATTTCAGGATTTTTCGACTTTTCTCAGGATTGCGGCCGAATATTGCAAATCTCGTAATATCTCAGGATTTTCAATAAAACACAGGTTACATTTTAAAGATCTCTTTAGTTAAAACTTAAACCAACTAAATATGATCTTTTAGTAACAATTGTACAGTTATAAAATTATTAATAAAGAAATGGAAAAAATTGGTGGTCCTGCCATCTCCATCTCGGCATACATCTAGGCCAGCGTCAGTCCTGTAATATCACTGAAATTGACTTGCTAAATTACCTATACAGGATGTTTTTTCGTTGCCACCCTTAACGAAGGGTACGCACTCTATACATCAAATAAACTACGTAGCCTCGAGCACACCGGATGCGTATGCGTGCACGTAAGCGTAGACGTACCTGTATGGAACTCTCACCGCTTGACGTCTATGCTTACATCTACGCATACGCATCCGGTGTCCCAAAAAAATGCTGGAAAAGATGGAATTTTTTTGGATATTTTTTTAAATTACTTGATCGGGCGAAATTTATAGTGTCCGGTGCTTATTAAATGCTAGTTTTATCATAGACAGATATTAATTATTTCTTTTAAAAAAATCTTGCTACGCGCGTCTATGTGCATCTATGCAGAAAAACGCAGTCTATTTATTCAATTTTGGACCCTAATATCAGATTCCGTAGTTTCGGGAACGTTGACGACCAAAAATCATCCTGTATAATTTAATTACCTACAGACACAACTAGGTACAACGCATATTTTGACCAAGTACCTAATGTAGTGACAAATTTTCTATTGTCTCCAATTAGCATATACAACATAGAAATAGAGCTAGAACCATTTTGTTCAGTTGTCACAAACAACTAGCATAGGAATTGCTGTTAGATATATGGGATCCCTGGCTGACGCCAACCTGAGCGCCAGCCCTAAGGATTACTTTGATTTTTAATTCTTATGAAGACTGTTTACTGTTTTGGGTTTGCTTAGATTTTATATAATTACCTTGTCTCTCATGTATAAGTTATTTTATTATCCAGGTAGATATTATTACTACCTTTGTTAAGCGATGTATTTTTGAATTAAAAATAAAACGTAAAAATTCTCTGTATTTTTTTACCGTATACGGTAACCTAACAACGATGAATGGCAAAGATACCTATTATTACCATAGAGGAATGTCATAGAGGAAGGTATATTGTTTACACATTTTGTTATATCCACAAACTAAGTAGATATGCTAACGGCTATATCTAAGTAACACAATACCAAAATGTCCTATTTATTTGCTAGAATGGCTAGATGATGGGATAGGGTCTTTCTAAGGGCCTTTATAAATACTTAAGTTCTTTTAAAACCGCACGGCTGGACTTTCTCAAAGTAGGTACTAGGTACCTACCTAGGTATGAGCACAGAAGAGTATATAGTGTTCTGTGGGCATAGATAATAGAAATAAACTAAATCACTACAAGGACCATTTAGTTCAAAGATCATGGAGCTGGCTGAACAAGTATGTAGCTACGTAACTACACTAGCTACCATTGTAATATGACGAGTGCTGCCATCTATTGTGCAATTGAAAGTATTGTTTTTAAGCGCCATCTAGTAGAGAATAGTATAAGCTGTTGAATTATTACAGTGCCCTCTAGTAGGGAATAGCATAACTAAAGGTTTTTAAACGTGCACATGCGGTAACAGATATTTCAAAGTATTACGTGATTTTTCACTGTAGTTAAAACGCCCTCTGTCGGTTAACTTACTGAACGAAATTTTAAAAATTTCGGTTTGTTGTTGTTGCTGTCAAACTTTTGATTTCGTCCGGTGCAATTTGTGAACGTTGGAATTTGTAATAATCTATACTAAAACTAGATTTAATTTACAAAATTTGTGTGCTTAGGTATAATGCTAAAAGCCTAAGTAGTGAGATATAGTGTAATATTTTTCCAAATATGGATCCCTTCACTCAGGTAGGTGCAGCCCGGTTTATCGGTTTTATCCTTTCATGAGCTTTCAACTAACGGTCTTTAGAAGGTCATCAATAAATATTTGATAACGTCCTCCAATTTTCAGCGTATGTTGGAGAGAGCACGGGCTAGACAAGAGAAAATAGATCAAAAACTTGCAAACTCCGGACAGGCTGTTCCTACACGGAAACCATTATCAGAAAACGTAGAAATACTAAAAAATGAGCATTCCCCTGTGAAATCACCTGTAAAAATCGTCAATGCGTCACCTAAAAAGTCTTACAAAGAGACACGATTCGAATCTCCTACGAAATCTAATAGGAAAAGCAATGGTAGACAGGAGCAAGCTGTGGCGACTCCGAAGTCCCGCAGCGATGTGGTAGTGACTAGGAAAGAGTTCAGAGGCCCGAAACGAGGCAGTATAAGTCGTCGGGACTCGGACGTGTCAGTGGAAATTAATATTGTGCATCGGGATGACATCCAGATAGAAGTGCAGGTGGAGGAGAGAGATGCTCCCATGAGCGTGGTGTATGACTCTTCCGACAGTGGTAGTGGAGTGACAATTAAGGAAATTGAAGGTCAGTACTTATCAGATTAAAATTCTTAGCGGCGATGTGGTTGATTCTGACCACTGCATTAAACAAATACACTGCTGCCAACTACATATTTGGGTTTCCTAAAGGTTCCTCTGACACATACATTTAAGGTTGTACATTTAAACTGATGTTGGCTTGCTAATAAAATCAGCTGGCAATGACCATGTTCATAAATAAAAAAATATTCCTTTCTGTCTCAGCATTCAGAATAGAGAGGGACAGACATGACTATTTAAATGTTAGGAAACTAACTAAAATGGCAGTCAGAATCAACTACAATATTTCCCTTGACATCACTCGGTTGAGGGATGGTAATACTATTTTATAGATCAAAGTGATTCAAGTTTGAGTCAATACTTAATTTGGAGTCTAGAATAAAGCTTTAGGTTCATTTGGCCTAAAATTTATTAGGCATCTTAACTTTATAGTTATTTCTTTATTAATTTAATAGGCTGTCTGCCTGATGCTACTTATGAATAGGCTACCAGCTGGAATGAACCACTGCTACTAACGCATGTTGTACTGTAAATGTGGTTCAATTACAAATCATTTGTTGTTTTCTCACAATTCAATATTATTAGAATAGATAAGCAGTTCCTGAGGGGTAAGCACGAACCTCTCGTAGTTCGTAACGCTAGCGTCAAACTGTCAAATCACATAGATTTTGCTAGTGAGTTGCTAGCTTTTATATACCGTTGCTTAGTACCCACGACACAAGACCTTAGGGATCTTAATGTGGGACTAGGTTAATGTGTTGTGTAGTTTGTGAATATTTATTTATTATTTTATGCTGGGTAAAAAAGTTCGTGCTTACCCCACTGGTATGGTATGGTATAATGGGCTTGTTTCCGCAACTCGACGACTGTGTGTGTACCCCACTGGTATGGTATGGTATAATGGGCTTGTTTCCGCAACTCGACGACTGTGTGTGTACCCCACTGTAAATACCTAGTATGCTAAATGCTATGAAACATGAGTGTTAATGTAAACAATATTTTAATTATTATTTGCCTCTATTTGTCTTTGTACACTACAGCTTTTCTTATCTATACAACAAAGAATTAATTCTTTATTGACAAAGTTGCATAGTTTCCAATATTATTTATTTTATTAATTTAATTTAATTTTTTTTCTTTATTCTCATTGGACATCTAGTGATCTATAGGTCTCTTAAACTAAGGTAGGTAATTAGAAAGAGAGATTTTGAGTATTTTACTTTCGATTCATCATATAAGATTTATACATACACACTGCTGTCCATGATCGTGAAGGCAGCATTATGAAGGAGGTCCTAGCCATGTTAATATTCCTGTTTAATATGTTATTACTTATTATATTTCTTTTCCAGAAGACACTTCCAGCAAGCAGCTGGATAAGATGGACTTGGCCAACACCAAGTCTCATGGACTTCGACATAATGTCAAATCTAGATTAGACAGACTTGGAAACCTATACTCAGGTACCTATTTATTAACAAGTTCTTGGCCATTCTTTTAACCTTTTTCATCCCTCAGTCAAAATTTCTAATAAATAATGTATGAAGCATAAAGAGCCATTTGCTATACCTACTGAAGATAAAAACCTAATTTGCAAATTCAACATTTCAAAAGAACATTTAAATTTAAAATAAATAAGTCTGTATTTTTATATTAATTTCTATTTTACTTATTAGTGCAAATGTTAAAAAGTTAATGTTCAAAACTGCACAATAATAAGTGACAATGCCTTTTATGACTAACTATTTTGAAGATAACCATGTTTAAATTATTCTTTAGTGCTGTAATATTTGATTCATATCCTGTATTGATATGATATCTGTTAACTACACTAAACTATGACTAAAAGTCCAGGAACTTACATACATTAAATATTTCCTTTTCTTCACAGACAAGCCAACCCTGTCGTCTCCGATCCACCGTACGGAGCTGGAGTTTACGTCAGCCACGCCGCCGACCGAGGCGACGCCAAAGCCTGCGCCGGCGCAGAAGCGCGAAGGGAAGAAGTTCGGACGACTCGCCGCACTTGCAGACGAGATTAATAACTGGGAGGATGATTTGACGCATCATACTTATGTGAGAACTATTGTCCGTTTCATAGAATCGTTCCTATGCCTAATTTCGGAACTAACAGTTTTTGTATGCAGTGAAACAGAAAATGTCTTCATACACATAGTAACTAGCCCCATCATCTATCGTCCCCCTGATTACCTAATTTGCAATAGCAAAGCCGAAGCAGCGCGATCGCGATAATTGAGTGTGTGTGTGTGCTTGGGCGAGGTGCGGGGCACGGGAGGACGCCGAGCGTTCGATGCGCGCACGCACACATTCAATTATCGCGATCGCGCTGCTTCGACTTTGCTATTGCAAGTTATGTAATCAGGGGGCGGAACTACACGGTGAAACGCACTCTAGTGGCCGTCAGTAAAAATACATGATTGACAGTTTATTTATTGTCAGAAACTGATAAAGATGTGTCAGACAACTTCTAAATAACAATTCTTGAATTATTATTTATGTGGCTATGCCCCATGGTGTAGCCAGAACAGTAGGATTATAAAGGCGACAACACAGCCCTGTTTTATTACAATACTAGCGGCCGCCCACGGCTTCGCCCGCGTGAGAGTGCATTACTCCCGTGCGAAGCCGGGGCGGGTCCATAGTTATACTATATAAACCTTCCACGTGAATCACTCTATCTATTTAAAAAAAACCGCATCAAAATCCGTTCCCTAGTTTGAAAGATCTAAGCATACATAGGGACAGACGGACAGCGTCAAGCGACTTTGTTTTATAATATGTAGTGAAGAATTGATATACCTATAGATACCTTCATTCCCACAGCATCCTGAACCAGTGTCTAAGAAGCCTGCAGGCAAACATACAAAAGGTCAGAAAGAGCAACTGGAGTCATCCACTCTCGATGTCTCCATACATTCCATCAAGGACATCAACAAGGCATTGCAGACTAACAGTAGTCAGGTAAGACTGAAGTCATTTTCTTCTACCTATACATACTAGCGGCCGCCAACAATTTTGTGCGCGTGAGGGGGCATTGCACCCGTGCAAAGCCGAGGCGGGTCACTAGTTATACATACATACATAAGCCTTCCTCTTGAATCACTCTATCTATTTAAAAAAACCGCATCAAAATCCGTTCCATACTTTTAAAGATCTAGTTTACTATTAAAGTTCCCAAACTTCTTCCCCCCCCTTTTTTGACCCCTTTCAGAAGGTAACTGGTGCTGGTGGAAACCCTACAGGCCAACACTACATACGAATTGATTGTGACATGTCATTTTTTCATGCCAACGTACACCCCCATCGAGTCTTCTGTGGACCACTTTGGGAACCACTGGTTTAATCGATCAACGTCGACCGATGGCAGCGTTTAGCACATACAGTCAAATGTAACTTTCATACAATAATTTATGCAATTTTTCTTGCAGAAATCAAAACCTAGTGGGACCAGTACATACGGCAAGCAGACCTGTAACCAGAGACTAGATAAGCAGATTGTAGCTGAGCTGGTAAGTCCTAGTTCATAAGGATATGATGTAGGCATCATAGACAATATCAGTGTTATTACAAAACCGCTTCTAAAGTTAGAGACTGTTTAAAAGTGACATTTGACAGTAAAATTTATGGAATATCAGCTGTCAAATTTAGGGAATATACAGGGTTAATTTTAAAACATCAATAACCTCGCAAGACTAGGTAGCTACCATATACCATAAACAACAACATTTGTTCTACGAGTTTTAATAATTTGTCACATTTTACTTTCATATAAAAATAAATATCAATTTAATATTATCTCTGAATGTTCTTAAGTCTGTACATAATACTGGGGCGCGCGCGATCGCGGGCGTCAACCTTTTCGTATACCTACGAATGGAACATAGACTTACAAATGACACGACAGTACAATAAAAGCTTGGAAAATCAGTTTTAATTAATGTATTGAGTTATGATAAAACTCGAAGAATAAATGTTATTGTTTATGATTTTAGCTATCTAGTCCTGCGAGGTTTATTGATGTTTTAAAATTAATCCTGTATAGCTTAAATAATGTTTAAATTCCTTTCTAATAACACGGTTATTGTTTGGCCTAGTTCTAGGTCCCTATGCCATTCCTAGATAATAGACCAGTTTTTTTTTATAATTTTTTTTGTCCTTTTCTCTAGCATTTATTTGTGTTATTTACAGGATTTTAATATATAACAAGGATTTTTTATATATTATGTTGGTCTTTAGTAAGAATTATTTTTATACTGTTTTAACTGTTATTATAAAATATTAATTTCAAGTTCATAGTAAATTGCAAAGGTAAGTACTTAACAGCATTTTATTTATTTAATAAAAAAAACTAGTTACAAATAAAGATATTACATTACAACTGTATCTTATAAAAGTTTTATTATCTTAATATATATAAATCTCGTGTCACAATGTTTGTCCTCAATGGACTCCTAAACCACTTAACCGATTATAATAAAATTCGCACACCATGTACAGTTCGATCCAACTTGAGAGATAGGATAGTTTAAATCTCAAATTATAGTCGCAATTTTAATTTATTGCTAATTATTTGTCTGTTATTATTTGACAGTCACAATTATCTGTTAACTCCAAATGATTCTAACAGATGTCGATACCTTTCGACTTGGTTGAGTAAGTAATCAATAGATGGCGCTGCTTTGGTAAAGCAAAAATTTAAAAAGTGGAAATAATTGAATTATACGGACAGTAGGAGCACAGGAACAATAATTTCAATTCATACATGTAAGTAATATCATATAGTTTTATAAAAGTTAATTAATATATCAATGAGAAAATGGCACAAAGCTCCCCACACTTTTTCAATAATTGTACAAAAAATTTTATATTATTTTTATTTAACCTCCATTGATAATTATTTTGCACATATTATTTCAATGTACTATGATAACATGTTTTTCAGTTCCTCTTTCTAATATTTAAACGATTAAATTATTATTTTCAGTCAAATGCCACCGAAAAAATCTAACCTCAACAACGCGAGCACCAGAGAGGCACGACGCAAACGTGTTGAAATAGCTCAGCAATTACCAGAACAAATCGAAACAAGAAATGCAGCTCAAAGAATCAGGACTGCAGAAAGTCGTGCACAAGAATCTCAAGAACAGCGTGACGAACGTCTGCAACAAAATATTACGAAAACAAGAGCGGCACGAGAACGAAACATAGCTACAGTACGAGTACTAGATCGACAAAGGCAACGGATCAGCCGCTCATTAACACGTGCATCATTCGTTCGGCTTGCCTTTGAATATGCACCAGATATTAACTACTCAGCGCATTCAAAAATTGCTATCGGTGGAATGGATAAAGTATGTCAATATTGTCAGGCATTGAAATTTCGGAATGAAGCAGCTGGCATGTGCTGCGCATCAGGAAAAGTTGTGCTGTCACCTCTACCCGCTCCGCCGGAGCCTTTATTATCCCTTCTTACTGGCAATTCAGATGATTCCAAATTATTTTTGCGTAAGATACGCAAATTCAATTCTTGCTTCCAAATGACGTCATTTGGGGCAACTAAAATTTGCGATCGTGCATCCGATGGACGTAATTTTGAAACTACATTCAAAATTCAAGGCCAGGTGTACCATAAAATCGGATCACTGATGCCAATGCCTGATAACAATCCGAAATTTCTTCAAATTTATTTCATGGGCGATTGTGAAGAGCGCGTGACGACTCGGTGCCTGTATAATTTTATTGAACAAGCAGAGGAAAGAGCAATTGTGATATTATTGGAAAATTTTTTAGAAGATCACAATCAACTAATTCAATTGATCAAAAGAGTTTCGCCACGACTGCAAAATGACAATTATCAAATCGTCATAAAAGCCGACAAAGTACCATTAGGTGAACATGCTGGTAGATTCAACGCTCCAACTGTTGATGAGGTTGCTGTTATCATGGTTGGTGATCCAGTTGACAAAAGATCTATAAAAATTACACGGCGAGACAACACTGTCAGTACGATTTCGGATCTACACCGTTCATATGACGCCCTACAATATCCATTGATATTTTGGCAAGGACAAGATGAATATCACCTTAATATCAAACAGTATGATCCAAATACCGGTAAATTTGACAATTATCTATTTACTTTCTTACTGTATGTATAGATTTTAATTTCGTATTGCATTTTATTTTTTATTTTTTTAGGTGATTACAGAAATAATAAAGTTAGCTCAATGAACTACTACGCACACCGAATAATGGTTAGACAACATCAAGACAATTATATCCTTCGATATCGTCAGCTGTTCCATCAATACATTGTTGATATGTATGCTAAGGTCGAAAGCGAACGCTTGCGATTCCTTCGATTCAACCAGGCAAAACTACGATCGGAAGAATATATTCACTTACGAGATGCTGTTGCTGGAAACATCGATGGAAATTTAAATCCCAATGACATCGGTAATGGTTTCATTTTACCTTCAAGCTACATCGGCAGTCCACGGAACATGCAGGAATACATACAAGATGCGATGACTTACGTACGTCATTACGGCCGACCGGATTTATTTATTACATTCACATGTAATCCGAATTGGGAAGAGATACAAACTCTACTATTGCCAGGACAACAAGCCATTCATCGTCATGATTTAACTGCACGTGTGTTTAAACAAAAATTGAAATCCTTAATTGATTTTATTGTTAAATATTCAATTTTTGGTATCACACGTTGTTGGCTGTATACGATAGAGTGGCAAAAGCGAGGTTTGCCTCATGCCCACATTTTGGTTTGGCTTAAAGATAAAATCCGTTCTGAAGAAATCGATCAAATAATTTCAGCCGAAATTCCAGACCCATTAATTGATCAAGAATTATTTGATATTGTCACCAAACACATGATCCATGGGCCATGCGGTGCTTTCAACATGACGTCACCGTGCATGGAAAATGGAAAATGTAAAAAAAACTTCCCAAAGCCGCATACGAATGACACGATCACGGATATTGATGGTTATCCAATGTATCGCCGCAGAAGTACTGAGAATGGTGGCCACACATTTACAATGCGACTGCCAAACTTTCCAAATCAAGTTGAGTTTGATAATCAGTGGGTGGTACCATACTCACCAATACTTTCAAAAACTTACAAAGCTCATATCAATGTTGAGCTTTGCAGTTCTGTTAAATCAATTAAGTATATTTGTAAATATGTAAACAAAGGCAGTGATTTGGCTATATTTGAAGTACAAAACATAAATAAAATTGACGAAATAGCACGATACCAAATGGGCAGATACATTAGCAGCAATGAAGCTATTTGGCATATTCTCAGCTTTCCCATCCACGAAAGAGATCCTGCTGTCCAACATCTGGCAATACATCTTGAAAACGGTCAACGTGTATACTTCACTGAAGAAAATGTTCTCCAAAGAGCGTTCGAAGCTCCGAAAACGACTCTAACTGAATTTTTTACATTGTGTCAAAAACCTGATGTTTTTGGCCAATTCGCGAAGACATTGGTGTATGGTGATGTTCCACGTTATTTCACATGGAACAAATCCAGTAAAAAATGGGAGCCACGGAAACAAGGAAAACCACATCCTTCCATTACAGGCATATTCAAAGCTAAGACATTGGGGAGACTTTACACGGTACATCCAAAGCAACGTGAGTGCTTCTATTTACGTTTGTTATTGGTGAATGTTCCCGGACCAACGTCTTTTGAATTTTTACGAACAGTTAATGGTCGAGTATTCAATACATACCAGGATGCATGTCGTGAACTGCAATTGCTAGAAGACGATAACCATTGGGACTTAACGCTTGCTGATGCTGCGTTGACATCAACACCGAATAACATTCGTCAGTTGTTTGCAATTATTTTGACGACATGTTATCCCTCGCAAGCACAAACTTTGTGGGAAAAATATAAAAATTGTATGACAGAAGACATCTTGCACCGAATTAGACAAACAAATCAATGCCAAAACATAGATTATACACCAGAGATGTACAATGAAGCATTGGTCTTGATCGAGGATTTATGTGTTCTTATTTCAAATTTACCACTTAATCATTATGGTATGCCATCACCTAATCGTCCAGCCACCGACTTAGTCAATACCGATTTACAACGAGAAAATCAATATGACCATGGAAGTTTAGCAACAATTATCATGAACAGTGAACCATTACTGACAGCAGAACAAAAAATCATTTATGATCGGATTATGCTGGTTGTTGCTGCTGAACAAGGGGGTTTTTTTTTCTTGGATGCACCCGGTGGAACCGGTAAGACATTTTTAATATCGTTGATTCTTGCCAAAATACGGTCGCAACAAAAAATCGCATTAGCAGTAGCATCGTCAGGCATTGCGGCTACTTTACTGGATGGTGGGCGAACAGCACATTCAACATTCAAGCTGCCATTGGACGTTCATAATAAACCAGATGCAATGTGTAACATCAAAAAGAATAGTGGAATAGCTGCAGTGTTGCGGAAGAGTTCTATAATAATTTGGGATGAGTGCACAATGGCACACAAATATTCACTTGAAGCATTAAACAGAACTATGCAAGATTTAAACAGCAATAATAAACTTTTCGGTGGTGCTATCTTACTTTTGTCTGGTGACTTCCGACAGACCTTACCGGTTATACCTCGCTCTACTTTCGCGGATGAGATTAATGCATGTTTGAAACAATCATTCTTATGGCGAAGTGTTGAAACACTTCGATTGACCATAAATATGCGAGTACAATTGCAAAATGATCCATCAGCACAAATATTTTCCGAACAACTACTAGATATTGGGAACGGTAAATTAGAACTGCAACCAAATACGCAATGCATTAAACTACCAGACAATTTTTGCACTGTTGTTCAGGATAAAAATGAATTGATTCAGAGTATTTTCCGGGATATACAGAATAATTATTTGAATCATGAATTCATGAATCAACGAGCGATTTTGGCAGCCAAAAACGTTGATGTTGACGAAATTAACTTCCAGATACAACAGTTGTTACCAGGCGATCTGATGTCTTTTAAATCAATCGATACTGTTGTTGATGAAGATGAAAGTGTAAATTTTCCGATTGAATTTTTAAATTCATTAGATATCCCTGGAATGCCACCACATAATCTTCGATTAAAGATTGGTTCCCCTATTATTCTCCTCCGTAATTTGAATCCACCTCAATTATGTAACGGTACGCGTTTGGTCATCAAAAAGATCACCGGAAACATTCTTGAAGCAACCATTTTGGCTGGGAAGTTTAAAGGAAAAGTGGTCCTGCTGCCACGTATTCCGATGATACCATCAGATTTTACCATACCCTTCAAAAGGCTACAGTTTCCAATTCGTTTAGCTTTCGCCATGTCTATAAATAAATCTCAAGGTCAAACAATGTCCATTTGTGGTTTAGATTTGGAAAATCCATGTTTTTCTCATGGGCAACTATATGTTGCGTGTTCACGTGTTGGGAAACCGTCGAATCTATTTGTGTTAGCTAAAGACAGGTTAACCAAAAACATTGTGCACCGATTGGTGTTGAATTAAATTGAAATTGAAAGTATTTATAATTCAAAAAAATAGATATTAATGTTTATAAGTTTAAGACTGTCTGCCTTGCCTACCTCATTCATGAGTTTAAGCGTCACATGTTATTTACTGTATTATACTGTAATATACTTATATTTCTTATAAAATTAAATGGAAATAATAAATCTGATGAATTTTTATTTTGTACCTATTGATTTCTGCTTAATATCAAGTGTAAGAACATTTTAATTAATTGTGTTCAACGTACTTCCCCTTCAAATCTCAATCCAGTGAATTTGTATACCAACATCAACATTTTCGTCTTTGTTCGTAAATAATTTCATTGTACTAAAGGGTTATAGTAGTAGAAAGTCAAATAAGGAGATCACCATATTTTTTTACAAATACCATCTGTGTGAAAAAGCATAGTAAACTCCGTGACTGATGTTCTCTTATTGTTCCACTTAGATTGTTTACTATAATGTAATATAACAAAAACTTTAGCCACAGCAACGCGTGGCCGGGTCATATACTTATATTTCTTATAAAATTAAATGGAAATAATAAATCTGATGAATTTTTATTTTGTACCTATTGATTTCTGCTTAATATCAAGTGTAAGAACATTTTAATTAATTGTGTTCAACGTACTTCCCCTTCAAATCTCAATCCAGTGAATTTGTATACCAACATCAACATTTTCGTCTTTGTTCGTAAATAATTTCATTGTACTAAAGGGTTATAGTAGTAGAAAGTCAAATAAGGAGATCACCATATTTTTTTTACAAATACCATCTGTGTGAAAAAGCATAGTAAACTCCGTGACTGATGTTCTCTTATTGTTCCACTTAGATTGTTTACTATAATGTAATATAACAAAAACTTTAGCCACAGCAACGCGTGGCCGGGTCAGCTATTGTTATTATAAAGACTATCTTTTCAGATATAAATATAAGTCATTCTAACTACTTATATTTAAAAAAAAACGCGACTAACCGCCTGGCTTCTCCTATGATTGGATTATTGGTGAAGGTTTATTCAAAATAGTTTTAAATCGTAAAATATTATTACGTAAGCTTAAAGTGACAAAGTTGCATCATATTGCGTTTGCGTTTCGACCCGATTCGTAGCGAAGCAGCGCCTACTTAAAAAGTTGTAGTAAAGTTTTGATGTTTACAAATTTATTTGTACCTAAACTCGTCGCAAAATAAGAGGTCCGTTTACCCCAGCGCAACCTGCACACTGTTTCATACATTCTTATTTAGTTCGTCAATAATCCGCCGGACTTATACCGTGTTTTTTTTTATACAATTAGCTAGCTAGGCAAACATTTGACCGCCATCGTGCCTGATGTTAAGCAATATGCGGCCTAGGGTGGTACATGTTTGCCTAGAAAGTGCCTATTCACTCTAGGTTTAGGTATTGTTCTCCATACGCCTAGTCGCGCGGTTCTCGAATGGAGACCGCGCCTCGGCAAGCGTAACATTGGACGCCCTCCGGCGAGATGGACCGATGAAATAAAGAGGGCGGCTGGTAGTGATTGGATGGCAAAAACGGGAGATCGAGCCTTTTGGATTGCTCTGGACGAGGCCAACGTCCAGCAGTGGACTGCAATAGGCTGATGACGATGACGATGTTTAGTAGTTGCTGAAATGATGATTTAACACACGTGGTGTCTAACAGTCACCAGTGACAGACAGACGTACGAGTATTAGCGTGCGGCTTTATCGTTGACATCCAACTCACGCGCCGTTTGACCTTTGTGTTTGACTGCATTTTGTATTGAGAACAGCAAAAGGAGTGGAGTAGCGTTATTACTATTTTAATTATAACATAGTATAAAACAAAGTAGCTCCCTGCTGTCTGTCTGTCCCTATGTATTTTTAGATCTTTTAACCTACGCAACTGATTTTAAAGCGGTTTTTTTGAATAGATAGAGTGATTCAAGAGGAACGATGTCGTCGACTTTCAAACAGTTCCTTTTCATCCTCCTAGTCTTATTTTTCATTATATTTTCTACTTGTATAATAAAAAAGAAATAACTTATACATAAGAAAAGGTTTTAGTAGTTTTGTATACTTATAAGTATAAAAAAAGACATGAGTTAATCAGCTCTATACATTTCCCAGTCCGTCCACCTCGGATTAGAGCGGCGGCTGTAGTGACAATTTGATCGGCGCACGCGCAGCATATCAATGAGAGCCGATTATGTTATCGCGCCGCCATCTTTATTTGCATATCGCACAATGTTTACTAATAACTAGTGAGTGGCCTATTCTGCGTAGGCATATTCCTAAGTATCTCAGTCTGAATCTTAACGACTGCGAATTTATGTAGGTTGGTGGAATATTTTCACAGGTTTTCCATCCATGCGTTTTAGGTTAAGGCTCATATTCTTAGTGACAACTTTTCCCTTAAGGGCACTTGACTGAGAAATGGTAGTACTTTGTTTTCAATGAAATAATTAGGTCTTGTTATACGTGTAATGCTGTTATCTTATTTTAATAAAATATTAATATAATGTATCCATAGTAAATCAAACATAAAGTGGGTGTTCCACAGTGAGCGGAGCGAGCCCATTAATTTGTCCGTTTACCTCGCAATACAAAAAATGCATACATATTGCCATCTACACATAGATGAGCGAAAAGGACAAATAGTGCAAAAAGAGTAAAAATGAGCTCTTTTCGCTCAAATTCAAGTCAAATTCTTTGAACTCTCCGGTGGGAAACAAACCTCTTTTTAAACGTAGGCTGCTTAGTTCATTCTATAGCAAACGGGCTTACTATAATGTTTATTACCTCAATGGCCTTATCCTTGTATGACGTCACAATATAATATACGGCCGGTTTTTACATGAGTCGGAAAGGTGTGGAAACGTTTGCCTTGACTGGCTGTCAGCCGGCTTATCCTCGCGAAGTGAGTCAATGTCGTATGCAAAAGATGCGCACGATTCGACGGTGGACATGCTTTTTGCGTCTTGAACGCCAAATATCGCAGGAAAAACCGGTAAAACCAATGTACAATGATATTTCAACTAACAGTTTGAAGTAAAAAAAATCTCAATTCATTTATTCTCCTGTGCTGATGCGGGGCTTCACTACTAGAATACATCAGCTGTTTTTCCTTCCGTGCATGTCATGAAAGGCAACTAAAGAACTCTTGTGAACTTGTCACTGATGATTTACATCTGTACCCACCCTCTATACAAAAGGGGGCTGTGGGATTTCCTTTGCGATCCTCCAGTTTTGGCTGCCCGATTTCGTGAACACAGCCGTATGGATATAACATAACTCAACGGAGCTAAGTTTGCACTTGGCTGGAATGCTGCGTCCCGCCCATTATTAGATTTGATTATTGATAAGTACTACATAATATCAAATTACCAATTTATGTATTAACACAAAGTTGACTTATGCGACAATTCACTATTTTTAGTTTTGCCACAGTTTTTTTTGCGGATTTGCGAATTATATTTTTTATTCATTTGCTGCTAGCATATGAATTTATAACAAACAATCGTATTTTCAAAGGGCATTTTGGGCACTAACCGAACTTTTACATCTCAACTATACCCTCAAAATTGGTCAGAAGTGGCACCATGTGGTTCTATCGGCCCTTGGTGCTCTGCCTACCCCGTAAGGAATAAAGGCGTGATTATATGTGTGTATGTATGTATTTTGTCTAAATTAGAGAAAAACCTCACGTTTAAAATAGGATATAGTGTGGTTAACCTACTATATCTAAAACAAGAGACACAACTTACACAAGACTCCTATAAATCTTACACGTCCGACTACCGGCGCACGCTAGTAAAGTAAACTCTACCACTGTTTTTACTGTCACTATGTCGACGTTTACAGCGATTTCGAGTGTTTTACGACGCCTCACATGTTCAATTATCAGCAGAACCGCCTACCTATTGTTGTATTCGGGAAAAAACGCATAAACCGCGACAACATCTCCTTTTACGACTATTTTGCGGGTTAAAACAACGTTCCGTTTTGGGTGGCCGAGACAAAAGAAAGGTATTGGCATTCAGCGTCCGGTGGTTTGTTGCCAAGTTCGGGTAGATTTTAATAATTTTACTTGTGTGGTAGATGATAGCTTATGGGAGGAACTAATAATGTTTAACATATGAAATAAGATACGTGATAAGAATGTCTGCCTGTATTCTGGTTGGTTTTTCAAAGATTAACTTATTGTTCCGGCGGAACTAACTACCAGAAGCAACAGGAAATGCCTAAAATCTGTAACCACAGAATAATATTGGATGTATTACATATTTCGGAAAGGTACACAATGGGACCCAGCACATTCGCTGCCGGCAGATTTTCTTAGCACGCTGACATCAGTTCTGCGCCTAGTGCCAGAACGCAAATAAGTGTCGGTGGCACCACTATAAAAGCATAGAAACGAAAATACGTAGTTAGCGACAGGGAATGTGTTAACGTGGGTGCACTGCCAAGCTACAGGGGAGATGGCACGTGACCGAGTCATGTGAACTCAAGACGGAAGCCAAACCCAGAAACAGATGGGATACAGAATCATAGTACAGTTACAAAGTTTGTCCCTTTGTAACTATAGAACTTGGCGGTTTTTTTACATCCTAGCCGAATTTGAAGCTTCGTGCCTCAAAGCAGCAATGTAAAAATCAGTGCTGGGTCATTCTGTGGACTGTTCAGTGCTTTCTTACTCGTAATGAATGCGCAAGAGTGCCTGCTATTGTTCGGCATTGCCAAAATCTTTTGTGCTTTAACTGCACTTATAGCTCTTTGTTGTGAATGGCTGTAAAGTATGATGTGGTCTTTAAGTATTTTTTTTATTATTCCAGGTAATACGAATTAAAATCTGGAATTTCACCCCTAGCGGTATCTTTTTACCTTTTTCTGCATAAATGCACAGAGTCACGCGTGGCAACATTTTTTCACGAGAAATAATTAATATCTGTCTATGAAAAAACTAGCATAAACACTAGACACTAAATTTCGCCCGATCATTTATCATTTTTTTTTTATTTACATCGTTTCCTAGCATTTTTTGGCATAAACTTACTTTATTTGATGTATAGAGTACGTACCCTTCGTTAAGATCTATCACCATTTTTGTCCCCCAAAAAATATCGGAAAAATGTTTGATGTCTCACTTTTCATACTAATACTTACTGGGCCAGAATTCAAATCATGAAGGAGATCCAACAGCTACGTTCAGTATCGCAGGGCCAGATGTAAAACGTTAGTGAAAATAACTAGCTCATTGCGCTAGAGACAGCCCCCAAGTACCTACCTACCCGGACAACATGCACGGAAAGAGATGCAGCTGATGTAATTCTAATATATCGGCACAGGACTCCCCTTATGTAACTTCTATATGATCTCATGATGCCAGACCATCAACGATATGTCTTATTTCTTCATATACCAGACGGCTCGCGGCGGGTGGGCGACCTACATAGTCCTTCCTAGACGCGACGTTACGCAACTAGCACGCAACCTATTTCTGTTGCCATCAAAAACGGATCGCCCGTGTGTACTGCACCGGTTAAAATGTCATCGGGACGAAATGCTTCCTTTATTATCTGGCAAGGGCAGACGAGCGTTTTTTTTTTTATTATTTTATTGGCTGTTCCTACTCGATGTCATCGTATACACACGGCGGTGTTCTTGAAACGGGGTAGCCAGATCATAAAGGAGGTCACGTTTAGCAAAGCGTGGATGGAATAGTGATAAGTTGTTAGCTTATTGCCTGAAAATGCCCGAGTTCCCTAGTCGACTGTTACGACATGCACGGAAAGAGATGCAGCTGATGTATTCTAGTAAAGCCCTGCACCAGCGCAGGAGTATAGTACCGTATGGTAGTGCCTGTCATATAAAGGACGTAAGTGACTGCTTGCTTTACAGCTTGATTGTGAAGCGAAGGCATTGACGTCTAAACTCGCCAAAATGGTACTTGTTCAGCATTTCAGTATTCAGTATCTGTAGTTACGGCGTACTTATATGCTGTAACTTACTACAGATGGTGAATACTGAAAGGTTTTGAAATACTTATGATAATTATTGATTTCCAAACCAACATATTCGCATATACATAATCAATTTAAACATTATACTAGGTATTATAGGTAGGAGACAGTTTTTGCTGGCTCATGGAATAACAGGAAATGTTTATTATAGAAATGTGGCACATCCTGTCGACATTTCACTAGAAATGACAGCTATTAGCCGGATTAAATATAATTTTATCATATTTTGTAGGACACCGAACTTAATGAATGTGGACTAGGCGAAAGAGGTATGTTTGGAACGTACAAAATGAGAATCTATAGTCTCTGCCTACCCCTATGGGACATAGGCGTGAGGTTTATGGTCTGCTGGGAAGAAATCTCTTGAAGAGATTAGCACGCCATTGTACTATTTCTCCTGTACCTATGTAATTTATGTGTATATTTTTAATTTGTGTGCAATAAAGTATATGTGCGTATAAGTACAGGTATGTATGCTTCATGAATAGCACCAAAATAACGCAGGGCTGAGGTACCCATGCAATATAATTTGAATTACTTTTCAGTTCATCAATTTGGATTCTGTTTCATCTTGTGTGATGTGATTTATGTATTATATTTTTTTTAACTTCTTTTCATCCTTATCAACAATGCTTTATTACAAACATTTTCTTTCACCTTTCCTATGTTATCTAATATTTACTACATGTGATATTTATATGTGATATCACCTTAGCGTTTGACCTTTTTTGTGATATAATATCGCTATTTTTACCGACATTAGAAAGGAAGGAGACTCAATTCAAACGAACGTTTTGAAAGTGTGACTAAGTTATTTGAAATCGTTTAAATAATGAGCTTATAACCATGAGCAGTTATTTTGTTGTCGAAATTAGAAATCAAGGGATTAAAATTCAGTCAGGTAAATACATAATTGCATTGGTAACTATTTCAAATAATTTAGCCTCAATGCGTTAACAGCGGTAATAAAAACAGCTTTAAAACTATGCCTCGTTTATAACCACGCGTTTAACGTTGTTTATTTACAGTCTAGTTAAAACGCAGCTAAATATTGCCCGTGTGTCATCATAACTTTTGCTGGAATGACATCGTTAATGTCTGAAATTATTTTTGGTACCTTATCTACTTACAAAATAGATTTCATTTACTTTACTGTAAATAAACCATGTAACAAATTTACTTTCGCTTTATAATACTTATGACATAGTTGGGATAGCTGTTGTCGCGACTATGTCCGCGTGGTCTATAGAACTTAGTCTATGTCCTTCTCCGTAGGTACTCCAAATTATATGTACTCGTATGTATGCAAAATTTAAAGAAGATTGATTGTGCAAATAAAACGTGAAGAGGTAGATAACAGCAAACAAACTTTCGCATTTAGGTATAATATTATAGTTGGGACAAGTTGATCCCCGCATCCGAGTCATAACGATAATTAAATTCTTATCGCACATCTATCGGAGCTTTCCGATAAGTTCAATCATATAAGCCCAGACATATACTATGTATAACGGTTCATAAGCACGAAGGAAGTATAAAGATTAGATGCTATAATCAAAGTAGATCTCTGATCGCCGATATAGCTATAGCTGCGCGCGTTCTCAGGCCATCACTAGCTAACAATTGCCTCCCACCAATCACAGTCCATTCCTCCGTCCGTGACCAACGCAAAAGCGACTTTATTTTATTTAGTATCCTGGGTTCGAATCCCGGTAGGTGCAAACATTGTTTGTTTATAGAAACATCCATGACTCGGAAACAAACTTCGATATTCATCAAATCAAGTACTAAGCAACCAGTTTGCTTAGTACCCACGACATACGGCGGCCTTAGGGATCTTGGTATGGGACTAGGTTAATGTGTTGTGAAGTGTGTGAATATTTATTTATGAAACATTGCCACCTCCTGCAATGTCTATGCTCCCTTCATGTCCATAACATCCTACTCATCCTCTCAGCGGTGTAATGGAAAAACGAGTAGAATGTCGACTTTACGTAATAGGAAACGCGCCGGCAAGGAGTGTCCAAGGATAAATAATAATCTCTATATGCGTTCTCGGAAATACGAGTTCAAGAGAGTGTAAAGTTCATGTTAAAAATACAATGTTGTTTTTGGTCACACCTCGGTATAGCAAACATACGAGAGCTTAGTGTGAGTTGTCACTTCGAACTCGTTCGCGTTAACGTTAACTAGGTATTAAACGTATTGTCGTTTTGTCAAAACTGGCGAACGGATTTTTCATAAATCTTTATCACTAGTCGTCCCGTTGTCTGTCTGTCCCTATGTATGCTTAGATCTTTAAAACTACTCAACGGATTTTGATGCCGTGTTTTATTAGATAGAGTGATTCAAAAGGAAGTTTTATATGTGAATATTTATTTATTTTATAGTATCAGCATTGCACCCGTGCGTAGCCAGTTGTTTTATAAAGTAGTTATTAGATATTTTATAGGTATATCTGAACACTTGTACATCTCAACTATACCCTCAAAATTGGACAGAAGTGGCACCATGTGGTTCCATCGGCCCTTGGTGCTCTGCCTACTCCGTAAGGGATAAAGGCGTGATTATATGTATGTATGTATCAGAACACATTAGCTATAATGAAGATGTTTGTTACGCGTTTTGCAAGCCTATACCTAGATGCCTATAGTAGGTCAATGTAACCAACCACTAAAGGAATTCGCACGGAAGTTTGTTGAACCGCAGTTTTTGCTTCGCGCACGACTATTGAGTTTTTACCCGGTACGTAGTGTTCGGGTGATCGATCACTGTCCAGCGGTGATGGTTCTCAGTTATATTATCCATCCTTACGTGTGCCAATATCCGAATTATGGGTACCATACCATCAAATATAGATAGATATTGAGGGTGTAATCGAAGATGGATGTTAAGTGAAATGAAATTAAAATTGTACTCTAAAAAAATCCAGAATTGACTGTAATAATGCTTCGATCTACCTACCACACCAAAACATATTGCTGCGCCCATCAAGGCCATATGTTACATATGAATTAAATAAATTGAGTGTTGAATATTGCAATTAGTTTTTAATCGTCATGTTAGAAAAATTGCGAAACATTCATAATCTAAAGTAAGTAATTAATATTCCTCGAGCAAGTATTAGATCAAGAGCGTACAGTCATTTTATCTGATAAACAAACCCGGAATAAAAAACTGGTCAGCACCTTTTTTACCCTGCGACAATGACCAGAGATTACAACGTTATAGGCGACATAATTTGGTGTCGTTAACACCTTGACGGGCTGTGGATTTTATTTAAATCCTTTTTTTATTGGTTCACTAATCGTTTCACCTCAGGATATTATGTACTACTCGTATACTAAAAAAAAATCCACAGGTCGATGCGAGCGGAAATGGAAAAACGCAGTACAGGTCTACCTGAAATCATAACATTGTATGAAACAAAGTTTCTTGCCGCTGTCTGTCTCTATGTAGGTATGCTTAGATCTTTTAAACTACGCAACGGATTGCGATGCGGTTTTTTTTTAAATAGATACAGTGATTCAAGAGGATGGTTTATATGTATAATAACAGCATTGCACCCGTGCATTGGAAGCCGTGGCCGTAAATATATATTTCTAACATTAGTCGCTTTCTCACATTTAAATTTTCATGAAACGGGACTATCTATAAAGATGTGACAGGTAAAAAAACTACGCCACAATGATACAAAGTACTGCCTGCCTCCTGGAATGAGAGTGATACAGTCAAATACGATTCACCAGCGTAATCTTAACGATCGTCAATTTTACGTAAGTTAGTGGAAAATTGTGTTATCTTATATCATCAATAATCTAATTTTGTATATTTACAAGCTTTTACGTTATGTAGTGTAATTAACATTACTAATATGACTACGTACACCTGTCGTATGCTAGTTGGCCATTAGTGCCACCCTCATAGATTGTAATTGTTTTATCCCTGTTGCCAAGTCAAGTGAATAACGGTTAAAAATGTAAAAGCCAAACATAAAACCGTTAGATTTTACCGTAAAGGATTTCTTTGTAATGTTTCTGTTAGTTATTTAACTTCACAAAAGTCAAAATTAGACGTCTCGTGAAAAATCTACACCAGTCTCACCTATCTTTCACTTCTCAAGTAACTGAAGGCCTTATCGAAGGGAATATTTTCTTAACAACAGACAATATTGATAATACCTATCCAAAAGAAACCTAATTAGTTCATTGAAACGTTGTACTGCTGCAGAACAATTAGCAGCACTTTGTATGCTATTAGCGCACTATAACGTGACTAGCGCCTTCGACCTTGGCTACCTCCTTTCGTCGTCTGCGAGCCTGGTACTTCTAGTCACGTAATGTGGCTCACTCTTGTCTGTAGAAAGTTCACTAGTCTATGTTTTGTTTAGCGTGTATGATTCATGTATTGCTGGTACTTTGATTTGTGTTATTGTACTATTAGCTTACGTATACCAAGTTAATAGTACTTAGGAGGTACATATTGGAACATAATTTCGTCATAAAGAGTCCGGCTCAAGTTACGACGTTTTACAGATTTTATCTGATGTTGATGCAAGAGTTTGCAATTTCGTCTGCGTCAAAATATGATTATTAGCGGAATAGCCGGTTAGCGCACGTGTGTTTGGTCTCCGGCGTGTGGCGGGTGTTCCCGTGTTCAGTCAGTTGTTAGCTCGCCGCCTCCCGCGACTCACGTGCTTCCCGTCCTGCCTTGCACTCACGCTTATAACACGCGATCGCTACGCTAACGAAGACTTGTAAATTTAAATTGGCAAAAGATAAAGTTTTAAGATTATTTAACAACAAAGGAGACCTTGCGCAATAGACGTCTCAGCGGTCATGATGCAACTTCGCCACGAACCCTTTTAACGCCTAACCCAGTTTAACACTAACCGCGCGCGGCAATCTCGCCATTAAATTACGATACGTCCCATAGTGTTGTGTCAATACGAAATGCACGCACGTGCTCACCCCGCACCTTCTACTGCCATTGTCCAATCGTAGGAGGGCGAGGGATACCGGCGGGTGTCGGCCAGCCAATCGCGGCTCGTGTACGATTTTACAACGCCGAAACGCGCCGATCGTGCCCGACAGGAGCCGAAGTGCGCATCGACAACCCCCAGTGCAGCTGCAGCCCCCAAGATGGCGACATTGGTCAGCGCGCCGCCCGCGGTCGCTAAGCCGGCGGTGGCGAAAAAGCCGTCTATAAAGAAGTACAAGGCACCCACTCCGCCGCGCAACGACACCGACGACGAGAACTGTGATAAAGACAAAGAGAACAACGTTGTGCCGCGAGAGGAGAATGACAATGACGCAGCCGACGACTGTATACAAACAAACCAGGAGCCGGCCGACAAACCGGTCGACAAAGGCTCGCCGGTTGTTAGACGATTAGCGCCGAAAATCAACGGAAATGTCGACCGGTCATCGGTCCTGTCGAAAGCGGCTATGTTCGAGGCGAGCAGCCCGAGGGCCAAGGAGAAGGACCCTGCCGAAATGTCGCTCAGGGAACGCAAAGCCCTGTTCGAAAAGAATAAGGGTGCAGCTATTATCCCTAAAGCGCCCTTCGGCCTTGCTCCCTCCGTGAAAGCCCTACACGGCGACAAAGGTGAGTCCAATTTTATTTATATCCTATGTTTGGTACCAGATTTAAAAAACAAGATTTTGAACACTCGACGTGATTTACTGTTGTTGTGGATACGTTTTTTATCGGTGAATGTACATTGAGATATCTTTAAAATTAAACTGTAAAAGGTCAAATGGGCTAGGAACATAAAATTATTCCCTTTAAAGTGAAACGATCACACAATATTTATTGGTTGTCCTTATGCTCTGAAAATATCACATAATAGCCGAAAATTTTATGTTTATTTTAAGAAATTTACAAACCTTCTTTGCTACGTAATTGCTTAAATAACAAATTATCATGTGTACATATTAAAATACACGTACTCGATATTATCATGCCGTTCACAGGTTACAGAAAAAAAAAATCGTAAGCGCAAAGTCAAATAATGCAAATGATTGTAGGAGGTACTGGGAGGGAACGCGGTTTTTGCTACACAATCACTTCCATTAATTATGTATGAGAACGTAATGGAGATCGGGCTCAATACAAATTGATTAGATTACATGCTCGTTGTTTTTTGTTGGAACTACTGAGAAAAAAGTAGAGTACTGCTCCATTAGTTGTACTTAGACGAAGTATTAATTTTATTTATACCGAAGACCGTCTATACTTTACCTCATGTCATGCTAGGCAAATTAGATTTAAAACTGACCTCAAAATTTCCATAGATAGTGTTAATGAAAACCTAAGATCCTAAACAGTATGTAGTACAGTCTCTAATATGCATAGAATTTTAACTATTTGTCTACAAAATCAACCTGAAATAGTTTACACGTAGATATAATTTAAATAATGCATCTCACACTATTCTGAATTCGGCCGTACAATGTACTTTATTGTAACATTTGCATTGAGGCCTCAGGGTAATGAACTGATGATGATGCACGTTTGAAATTGTCCAGGAAGCGCCCAAATGTCGCAATTAACGTAACCATTTGAATTGGGTGCAAGGAAGTGCTAACGTAGTGTCAAATGTTGCTCACATTTAGGAAATGGGAGAACTTGATACCACAGTGCGTACTGCGTATATTGTCATCAAATTGCACAGTGGACAAATACTTGTGGTTTGTTGAATATCTCCACTAATGTAAAGATCTTAGGGTCGATTTGTCTAATGTTCAGATAGCCCATCTGAAGGATGAAGTTGATGCTGATTGCAGCCTATCTTGATCAAATGTTAAAGAATAACAGCATCTACTTTAAAGACAACTGTAACTGGCGCCTCTTGTCTTCTGTGCCTACAAAAGTTTGTTTTGCTGCATCGCCCTTATGGTGTGGTGCGTTTCTATTTCGTTGTTTGTTATCATTCTTATTCCATCATATATGTATTATTTTATTTCGCTTTATATGTTTGTTTATTTATTTAGGACCTAACTGATGTTTGGTTATTTTGTATAATCTTCCAAATTCCACGTAGATTTTCTATGTTTGAATTCGTATAGGGAACTTATCAAATACTCCTGAAAAATTCTAAGGATATAATTAATTAATGGTCTAACTAACTCACACGTGATATATCCAAACCAGATGTGCTTCAACGCTAGTGAACTCGGCCGACTGTATGTCAATGATACTCTAAACTCTAAATAAAGATAAATCATCCATGTTTCCTGATTTTTATGACGGGAATACTGTTTCGTTTTAGAAATAATATTATTGTGACAAAATTTAAATATAACTATCCTATTAGTTTTGGCGTAAACCATCTAGCAACTAAGGTATTCTTATAAAATTATTAATAAAGAAATGGAAAAAATTCCTCAAATCTCTGCATTCCGCGTGTCACTAACCACTAGTCAATTACTCGGATGACGAATTTTACCATCTCTTTTCTAAATTACATATTGGCAACGTTTAATAATTCCATTCCATTTCTTTATTAATAATTTTATAATATATAATATCTTGACTAAGATAAATTTATAAAAACACTTCTCCATTAAGGTATTCTTAGTCAGAGGGCCGATTTTTACAATAGTCAATTATAATTTAAGACTCTGAGATAATATAAAGATAATAAATCGCATTTACAAGGTGGTCCCATAAATAAATCTTAACTCGAATAATAATAAAATCTGATCTAGAGTCCAGACGACCTTAGCCGATCAGATCTGCGTAATTAAAAACTTGCACAAAATGAACGTTGGACTTGACTCCGAAAAAAAAGAACCTCAATATCTGCAAATAATATTTCAATTAATTACATACCCGTTTGCCTTTAAGCACGTAGTCCCAAGATGGGAGGATCTGATGAATTTCGTAATATTCCAGTGGAAGAGTTAGATATTTTCCAAGGATAGCATATTTTTTTAAATTTTCAACCCAATGTGTGTTTGTTTAGTGTGCATAGTCCCAACGTACGACTGGCGTCTTAAGAAAAATAGAAAGTAGATAGTGGTGTTATTTCCACGTGTATTGCCATATGTATCCCTATACGAGTAGCAAGACTGAAAAGAGGCAGTATAGCATAAAAATTATGATAGTCTTAAGGCTTCGAATCCATATTCCAGGGTAGTCCCTTTCTTCTCCGAATATCGATCGTCCGAAAATCATAATCCCTAACAAGTTTGCTATAATCACCACTTTCCAAAATGTTCGCGTATACGAAATCGTATATTACCTAATCGTCTCTAATTCTAATACTTTTGTGCCATAAGATCGGGTGCTATATTGATTAGATGTCCTAATTTTTCTTGCTATAAAGTCATATGTCCTAAGTGTTATATTGTATAATGTATGTTAGGTGGTTTATAATAATATTGTTAATAGGAATCTTTCTAGAGTAGGTATTATTTAAAACAAAAAATAGGATGAATAAAAAACAGGCAAATCGACTCAGTTTACCCCGACTCCACGCAGTCTTGTCTGCGACAAAATAGAGAACCATGTTCCAGATATTTCGTTAACATTTTGCATTAATTGATACAAGTATGTATTGTACTGCTACATTAAAAAACTTTATTTAATTTGCCTGATTATAATCGAAATAAAATAAATAGCCTTAATTATTTAAGCAAACACACGAATACTACATGGCCTAGTTTTCATTTCGTTTGTCCAAAACAAGAACAGAGACTGTTTGCCAAATATTTTTACACCAAATCCTTTTACGGTTGTGTCAAGTGGTGACTGAAAATATACTTCTTTATCTTGGTGACAGTATCTGGGTCACCTGGTTGCAGTAATGGGTACTGGGCACGAGTAACTCAGCATAGATCCTTTTGTTTGTGTACTCCTTTTAACGCGGGTGATGTTACGAGTACCAAAATGTGTTAACTTGACAATGTGATACATACTGTTTATGCTCGTCTAGTCGTATGTTTGACCTGGATCTGATTTAGAATCTAAATAGATAAATATTACTTTTGACAACAAATTAACCTAGTCCCACACTAAGATCTTGTGTTGTGGGTAGGTACTAACAACGAACAGAATACTACGCCATTTTGTCGGCTTTCGCAGGCGCACTTGGTAGCGCCAGCAAGGAAACGATTCTCTCAACACCCGGCAATTATAGATAGATAAGATTCTTTATTGTACTACAAAACACATTGTACCTTTATACAAGAGCGAGCTTAATGCCTCCTCCAAATAGATTGCCAATTTCGTTCTCTCAAGACGAAATGGTCTCGAAACAAGTTTAGAACCGTTAATGATACGTCTGCGTTTTAAGGATTAGTATAAGAACATTCTTACTGACGTTTGAAGTCACGAATGTTTTGGTCGGCTATGATTGGACCATCTGATACAGCTTACAAGTTCAATTGGCCCAAATTGTGGGGTTCATTGACCGTCAAGCATAGATTATGCCGGCAGACCTTTGGCTGTACTGGCGTATTGTATTATGTATGACTAGTGGACGCCCGCGACTCCGTCCGCGTGGACTACAGAAAAAATAAAAAGTAGCCTATATGTTAAGTGTAAAAAGTAGCCTATATGTTATCGCGGTTGTCGTAAAAAATTAATTCACGTTTGTCCCCTTCCCGTGGGAATTTCGGGAAATCCGTTCCCAGTGCTTCCTCGGGGTCCCAAATAAACATATATGCTCAACTTCAGATTCACATGTTTAACCGTTTTCGTAAAAAATAAATAATTCCCGTTGGTCTCCTTCCCGTGGGAATTTCGGGAAATCCGTTCTAGTGTTTCCTCGCAGTCCCTAATGAACATATATGCCCAATTTCAGCTTCATATGTATAGCGGTTTTCGTAAAAACTATGAATTCCCGTTTGTCCCCTTCCCGTGGGAATTTCGGGAAATCCGTTTTTAGTCCTCCCTCGCTGTCCCCAATGAACATATATGCCCGATTTCAGCTTCATATGTATAGCGGTTTTCGTAAAAACTATGAATTCCCGTTTGTCCCCTTCCCGTGGGAATTTCGGGAAATCCGTGTTTAGTCCTCCCTCGCTGTGAACATATATGCCCGATTTCAGCTTCATATGTATAGCGGTTTTCGTAAAAAATATAGAATTCCCGTTGGTCGCCTTCCCGTGGGAATATCGGGAAATTCTTATAGCCTATGTTCATCCAGGTCCAATAAGGATTCTAACGGTGAAAGAATTTTTGAAATCGGTCCAGTAGTTTTTGAGCCTATTCATTACAACCAAACAAACAAAGTTTTCCTCTTTATAATATTAGTGTAGATATCATCATGTATATATCTATAGTGTGCGGGTGGATGATTAAGCTCTGTAAGGCAATCATAAACATGGCGGTTTTTAACGTATTCGTCGTGCAAGTAAAAGTGTACAAGGTGATTTTTGATCGTCAACGTTCCCGACTACTACGGAATCTCATCATCACGATCATTTTTCTCCATGGAAGCACACCTGGGAAGTGTCTGGTTCCCAAGATATTAGGGTCCAAAGTTGATTAAATAGACTGCGTTTTTCTGCATAAATGAACATAGTCGCGCGTAGCAAGATTTCATTTTCACGAGAAATAACTGTATGAAAAAACTAGCATAAACACTATAAATTTCGGCCGATAAAGTAGTTCATTTTTCATTTCCCAGCATTTTTTTGGCATAAACTTACTTTATTTGATGTATAGAGTACGTATCCTTCGTTAAGGGTGGCAATGAAAAAAACATTCTATATAAGATTTAACAATGTGACGTTATCAATGATTTTGTACGGTAGGAAAAGTTTTGCTGTTCGTAGTTTTGTATTGTCTGCTGTAAATTCAATAGCAGTATCAATTTAGAATGTTATAGCTCTCATAAAACCTTCCATTGTGTCTTAGACCTCCCATCCATAATGGTTATAAGAGCTGTCCCGCTATCTCATGCAATATGCAATACAAATTAGCTAGTACATACGTCGAGTGTTCAATTATAAGCATAAAATGTGCACCCTTTGGGTTACCTTCGGCATGAGACTCGAGACTTCTTGGATACCTTAGGTTAGGTACCGTTAATACTTTTATTCCTTTGAGATACAATTTTTCCAAAACGGTCAGACACCGACTTTTCCAACGGCTATCTGATGCCTATCTGAAGGATAAAATTGACGCTGTCTCTATCTTGATCAAGTTTTTGAGAAGGACAACATTTATCCTTTAGATAGATACTAAATCGTAAACGCTAAATTGTCCAGAGGTACCTACAATATTTGCCTTCTAAATCATACTTGTGGTTCTGTAGTGCTTACTTCCGTTAGTCAGTCTCGATTGTTGTGACCTGTTGATGATGACCGTTTATGTCACTGGTGTTAGCCAGCAAGGGTGCTGGGTAACCATTAACTCTAAAAGCAGGCTTGTTTTCATTGTGAAAGCGAGACGCTACCTATAAACTTCTCTCATTTTGGCAGACTATATTATATTCTCTAACTCTCTACAAAGCGACATCTCGTTTCCACATGGAGACTTCCGCCCCTGATCTTGATTACTTCCATATGTAAATGCCTTTGATCGCAATCATGAGTCGTCAGATTTTAGGGTCAGCGGTGGGTGCATCCCCCGAGCAGCAGTTATATACTTCCATCCAGTAAATATTGAGGTCAGACATAGCCTAGATTGTCAAAAACGATAAAAATAATCAATAGGCTTCAAGTCTGGAAGTTACATAACTAATTTTAATAGTTTGTATTGTCTGAACTAAGTCTGAACGTAACTAATCTGCCGTTAGTTTTCATGGAGGAAATGCTAAGAAGAGCTGTATTAAAAGTTCACATTGCAGACATATCTTTGACTCAATAATGAGTTGTCACTTTCGGGGGACGAACTATGGTGTGGAACGGCCCGGTGGTCGGTGAACAGTAGGTACAATAATTCAATCTTTGACAGGTCAACATTTTGTGTAGTGCTTAGGGTTGATTAAGTTGATTTTTTTTTTTTTACTGAATATAAATTAAAATTACCCTCGAATCGGACGATTCCTGATTGCGTTCATAAGCATCTACGGTTCCTGTGCGAGGCAACCTTTTTTCGCATTCCGTAAAAGTCATCCACGCTGGCATCAGCGAACATACCCGACGCACTACAGTAGCGTGGGAGCCTAATAAATAATGATCATCATCATCATCATTTTTTTCGAGTGATTTCGAGTTTTTATAATATATCGGTACAAAATCAATTCCCAATAACCATTATTTTTCGAGTTGTGCCCCTATAGTATGAAAGCTGCGACTTATTAGGCGCGTCATTTGGATAAGTAACGTTATCCTGCGATTGAATCCATACATGCTCGCTGCATTAGTAGTGGCAGGTATACATTCCATCGAATCTCCTCGATGTTCTTCGTTTATAGTCGGTCGCCTGTTCGTCTCACTCGACTGCCCCTATTCTCCGGCAGTGATAGCGAAAATAAGGAGAAAGTCGATTGGGTTGACTTTTACCATTTTTGTGTATTGTATGGGAAATCGAAGGCTTTCGCTATTACACGCTAGTTTTTTTTTGATAATTTATTTTGCCGCAATGTCGCAAATGGATGTTGTGAAAGAATGTACACAGAAAGATAATAAGGGTGGTAGTACCTATCTACTTAGTATTAAAAATGCTACTAATAACCCCAAAATACCCCAAATGGGTGTCTATTAGAATACAGATTTTTTTTATATCGTATTTCATTTTACCGAACACTTCCACGATTTTTTTTTTTTTTTCAATTCATCGAATAGTTAACCATCGCTGTTTCATATAATCAAAAAATGTTTCTTAAAAAAATCTTTTAAAGTTATTTTGATTACCAGAAAAACGGTATAATGAACTTACATTTCAAGTTATCGATGAAACTATTCGTAAAAACATGTTACCATGTGTATCGGAACCGATAATACTTTTTCACATAGCAACTTTTTAGTATTAATCAACTATGCAACATGCACGCAAGCATGCAAGCAAGCATGCATGCAGTATGCAAGCAAGCATACAGCATGCAAGCAAACATGCAGCATGCAAGTAAACATACAGCATGCAGCAGGCATGGTTTCTGTCACGGCTCCGGCGCTGTGGGGCCCAGGCGGTCCCACGCGAGCTAATCGTCGCAGATGAATGTAACGCTCACCACCTTCTCCTCAGTAGAGCAAACAAGACTGCGTGGAGTCGGGGTAAACTGAGTCGATTTAAATACTTTTTTTTTCATTCATCCTAATTTTTGTTTTAGATAATGCTCTAGAAAGAAGAACTAATTAATTGAATGAAATCATATTTTTCCATGTCCATTGATTTATTGAAGTAAAAATCGATGTTTCAATTATTTTGCAAACTGAAACTTACGATGAAACAAAAATATGGGTAACAAAACTTCGATGTAACATTATTTCGATAGAATATATAAAACATGAAAACAAATAACGATGAACTGTGTTTTTAGATAATGTATATTCGAGGAAATGAAATTGTGATGTAACCTAATTCTAGGATTTGTTAAATATTGTACTAAAAGTTTTGCGAATCGTTTTATGGGTAATGAAAGTCGTTGAAAGGAATTGCGATAAAATGATGGATTCCCATCCCCAAATGCTATAATGATGTCAATTCAAACGATTATATTTTATCATTGTCAAACGAGGTTATAATAGCATAGCAGTGATTTTCTAAACTATAATATCTCTTTTGTCCCTTAGCGGGATAGATAGGAAAAAAGTTTAAAATTAGGGGACAGATCAAACTTTAATAGATCTGTACCCCTAAAGTGACATGTCACAGGATTTGAATGATTCAGTCGTTTTCGCTTCTCATATAATTCCACCAGCGTCACCTGCATAAACCGGTGGATTGATATTTGCTAAACACAAATGACATTAGGCGACCAGCTGTTCTACATAATGTCATGACATTTGGTAGAACACTGTAGATTGTACAGTGTAAAACACATATCATTATCGCGGTTTCACCTGCCCCGCGACCGGTCATTACCTGTGTCAGCTGTGCTGTGCCCCGTTGTTACCGTAACAGGCCCCGCCCACTACGGTTTCTGTTACATTTATGACTTTACCGTATTCTTGCTTGGGTTATTATAATTTGTGGGTACTTGCATAGTAGAGATCGCAGAACGTCATACACGTACGTACTTGGCCTATGGTTCTTCGACTTCTAAATCTATTGTACCTTCTATAATGTCTATAATTAAAGCCTCGTGCGAGAAAAGTAAACAATATAATTTTTAAGTACATACAACAATAAACGAATAAGCCAAGCTAAACGGAAAAAAAACTAGTAGTTACTGTACCACCAAATTTGAGTAGAGTGACATCATTAAAGCAATCAAATCAAGGTTGCTGTCAGGTGCTGGCAACCTTGAAAAGTTACACGTACTTTTATATAAACACCAAACTTGAACTTTATGCTATGTGGTCAGTGACGTGATATTCATCTAAGTATGTGGTGTTCTGTGCGCTTTGCTAATAGGTCATTATGGATCTACCTAGGAATTTTAGACGGCACTGTACGATTGAAATGTAATGGTAGGTTTTAATACGCTACTACGTGTATTATATTATAGGAAACGTCCGAGCCCTTACATATTTTGCTCTATTAATTGCGGAAATTATAACATTAATAGCAGTCATTTAGTAATGTGATATTATAAATTTATTATTAATGTGATATTAATTTCAAATCTTTTAACCGATAACCCGATCTGTAATAAATATTAGTACATTAAATAAGAAAGTGTAAATAATTTGTTACATTTATTGCAAACTAGTTGTTAAAACTAGCTGCGTTTTACTTTGCGGCTCATTATATGGTCGATGAATTCCAACAAATAGTGATTGAACGATTTGTCTTACAAAAAACGTTTATGAACAGTTGAAGCGTGGCAAAAGGTTGACAATATCTGTTGCAGAGCGTGGGATCGCGAAGCGCCACCGGTATTGAAACCTATAATACGTTTAAGTTAACATAAACACCTACGTTTTCCAACGGTGACTCACACTTATCGTCAAGACAATAAAGGCTGATTTACGATACGCAAACGTCGTAGTAAACGGGAAAAGTTACGTTCCATCGATTGGTAGAGGTGGCAGGTGGACCAATGGTTGGCCATCCATGCTTATTGCCTCTCACGGTGCGCGCGCGCAGCACGCCGATAAAAATTGAGGTTTTTGACAGTTAATTTACGAGAAAAACTTTTTCTACACAATTTTCGGTGCGGTGACGGGCGGTGGTCGTGATCAAAAGTTTTTGCCTAGCGCTTGACACTTCTTGGATTTTTTCCTAATAAAAGTTTTTTTAGATAGTGTCGTTTCGGATTGTAACAAATTGGGATTTTTTAAATGTAAGTTCTTTCATTGTGATGTTTTATAGTATTTAAATAGTAGGATATAACAAAAGTTGTCCCTTCACTCCTATGTGCAAACTTTTAAAATTAATTTAGGAAAATTTTCGCCATTTTTGTCGTGAGCCATTTTTATTTTATAATATTAAAATTCCAACCGCCTGATTATCGGTAAACAGCCTTACAAATAATAAAAATGACCTTAGACCACAAAATAGAGTCAATGGTTATGTGTATTATGTTAATTCATCATCAGGCATTACCCTTCGTCAACTATCATCAATGTGGAAGACTATAGTGGAAGAGGAAGACCTAAAGTAGGATCGACTGTATGAGAGGATATGCGTGTACTGGGAGTGAGTAACGAGATGACGTACCTATAATAGGGATGAGTAGAAGGAAGGTACCTAATACATTTCGACCTATTTACTAACTATGGTAACTTTTTCCCTTGAGGGCACTCGAGAGAGGGTACATACATAGTTCTCTTTGACATAAGAGTTATTATTCCATGGTTGAGTGTGATTAAAGTTTAAGTTAACGATTCATGATATAGTGGTTAATGTAACACCAAGAAGAAGGCTGTATAGAGACAATGCAGGCAATTGTGGCTCTTCGGTCTTTCAGATTGCTCCCAGATAACGTCTAGATTACTAGAAATGACTATACTTAGCTGTATTATCAGATATATGGAAATAGGTGTGTAATTAAGGATGTTGTTCATCAAAGTCGAGTGTCTTGTGGTTTTGTTATTATTTGCGTTTAATAGTCGGTTTAAATTTGTAGTCCGTTATGCTAATTTACGACCAATTTCAATACGAGAGATCGAAAAGAATCTTGGTTTCTTTTATTCCATATTTGAAATTTTGTATGAAAACAATTATAGAATAAATCTGAGATATGCAAAAAATCTCTCAAGATCAGTTATAGAAATTGGCGGTTAGTATTTCTGTTCCCCCGATAAAATTTAAAACTCAAGGGCTTATTTATTAACATTAAATAAAGGATCTTTAAAGTAATGTATTATAGCTAACTTAGAACTACTTAGGTCTATGGCGTACCTATGGGAGATCGGTTGACCATCCAAATTTTTTAGGTAGCGTTTTATTTATATTTTATCAGGTAGCGTGCCCAAAATGCTGGCTGCGTTGCCGCGCTGAATGGCTATGATTATTCTTTGGCCTAAGTAGCAGCCAGCATTTTGGTCACGTGTGGACTCTACAAGCCGCCCGGCCAGGTCCCTGTATGTTTGAAGCGCCACCGGTCCCCAGGGGCCCAGGGTCTCCACGCCAAACGGCGCAAATAAGTAGCCTCTGTCGAGGCTGGAATATTTGCGCCGTTTGAGGGATTCCGCGGCGCTGCTGAACGCCGCCTGCTTTTTGCGACGTTTCAGGTAGATGGGACGGTGCCAGTGTGTCCACGCATGTAGCGTCCCACCAAGGGCCGTCCCATCTTCCATGGAATGAGTGTCATGCGGTCGCGCGTCGCGCCTTTTTCCGTCATCGCGTGTTAGGCCATTTGACTCTAGCACGGCGGCGATGTTCGCGGTTCCTAAAGCCCGGCGGATGACATCATTGATAGCGCGCTTCTGCTGCAGGATAGCCCATGGTGGCCGAGGCTTATTCGTTTTCATATACGTATAGTCTTGTGTAGAGGTACAATAAAGAAAAATAACTTATGCACACATATTTCACGATGTTGTTATGAAATAAGTTAATCCCGAAATATTATTATGTACACGAATTTTAGTACCTAATCATCGTAGAAAGCAATGACACTGATAAGGCAATACGATTTTCCTTTCTTCGCCATAAGGTGACAAAATGAATAAAATAACCTAGATACACGACTACACGTGGTCTACAAATTAATCGATCATTGTCTATAATGTACATAAGGCTGTACTAATTGTGCCACAGATGTTTTTGCTAAGGTTTAGTCCAGTTCTAGAGCTTATGACCTGTAGAAGAACAGGTATTCAATTAGCTAGCCCACGTACAGGGGAATCTCATTTCCGCATTAGTTAATTAACGTTCGGATTGACGCAGTTGGTAAAGACTTTCCGTCTGAGCTAGGTACTGGGTTCGAATCCCGATAAGGGCATGTATACATACATGCGACTGTGTTCCCGAAATGGAGAAGAACTAAGGGATCTTTAAGGAGATCCCACTCGACTCTTACGGCATCCACGGCAGGGGGATGTATTGTATTGAAACAGCACAGGATCATGTATGATGCTGAATATCGTTGTTGGTTTCTGATTCTATATTATATCTATGTACCAGATCCAAGAACTTAGGTATTTAGGTTAATGTGACGATAATTTTTACCAGATATACCTAAGAATCATCAAAATTCTGGTATCAGTTGCTATAAATTACGTGCTAGCAACTGTCAAACCACGCGTAACTAAAGTGTAGAAAAACGTACATTTTCCCATAAAACGAATTTCCTTTGTTCGATCAATGTGCGATCGATAAAAAATGGCCTCGATACACACGTAACAAAAGGGCTTAAAAAATCTCTGGCACCAAACGTAGAAGGTATATTTCCATCTCGTACCAAGCAAAGTAAATAAAGTACAGGTACAAGCCCATCGGTTATTATCAACTGGATTTATCAGCGATCGCTAGTTTCTTGTATTTGTGCTTGATAAGCGGTGGTAGTCTCACCCCTTATCACGTGGGACTTGCTAACCGGGGAAAAATGGGTGTGTAAATTGCACACTTTTCCCCAACCTTTTTGGGAATGATGAGAATAATTTTCAATGCTTGTCTTGTGATTAACGAGATGGAAATACACCATATAAGTACATGAAAAAACTTGTCTAATAATGTTTGTATGTTTTAGACAAACCGACTCGGCCAGCCGTGCAAAGCCCGAAAACCCCGACGAAAAGCACGACGAATTCAAGGACGAATTCCAAAGACGACGTCACCGATGATAACGGTAGTCAGACATCCCTCGGAGGGGGTATAAAGGGCAAATTGGCAGCTCTTTTTAATAAGGAGCAGACGATAAGCGAGACAACTATAGCTAATAAGTTCAAGCTGGAAAGGGAGAGAGAGATGGAGATGTTGCAGAACAGATTCAATTATAAGGTAAGGGTTTGTAATTTTTATGCATTCAAGTGACTGTCGGTTCTGTCTAAACTATAAAGTGCCAATGCTTTGTTTGTTTTAAATTTTATTATTTTCGGAAAAATCTTACGAAAGCCCTTCAGGCTACCATAATTTGTCATTCAAAATCCATCACATTTGATCATGGTATCATCATTGGACAAACATCACTCGAATCTTAGTCGATTGGTTGGATCAGTGACGTCACAGCACTGATCACCTACTTACACCGCTCAGTACTAAGCTGAATCTCGTCTGCATGCTCACTTTCGAAGTATCATCACAGATGATGTTGAGGAAAAACATGGTGTTTGTAGATTACTTGGTAATATGGAAAATACGAAACGGTAATTATGGGTAATACCGATTCATAATGGATTTAGCAATCCACTTGATCACAAGGAAAATATTAATCCAGCATTTATGGGAAAATTTACTACATTAGTAAGTAGCAAAAGCAATGTCATCATGATAAAAAAATTACAATATTGGCAGATATAATTTATAAAATTCACAATACGTAACAGCAATTTAGCATTTCAACGCGAAATATCTACAATTTTCGTTGTCGCATTGCTTCTGCTTGGCTTTTGAAAGATACATACATAATTAGCCTACCGGTTATGATTAACTAGTGGACTGCAGAAAAAACTAAATATTTTCCCGGAATAAAAAGTATGTCAGATAACTCCATACCAAATTTTATTAAAATCGCTCCAGCCGTTTAGACGTGAAGAAGTAACAAACATACTCGCAAACTTTCACCTTTATATTATTATTAGTGTAATGAGAAACTGCCGTTCGTGATAAACCAACATGTCGTTTATTTCGAGCAACAATAACACAACTCCAAAAATGTACAAAATTATACAAAAGGTAGATGAATAAACATACAGTTACGCATTTGGTGCATTTGTGTCAATATTGCTCCAACCAAACGAGCTTTGTTCAATCTCGCCTAAGCCATTGGAATCTTAATACTCCTTCTAAGTATTCCTTATTCCCACATATATCCCAGTGCAGTTGCAGCAAAAATAAACAGACCTAAACATGTATGTAGATTATTATTAGTGCACGAACCCTCCATTTGTTTTGGTCTTGGCTTGCATGCTCAATCCGACTAGCCCTTTCGTTCCGAGGATCATAGATTAGGGTTGGCAGCTGCTTTTAAGAATAGAAACGTACGGTTTTCGCACATGGCAAATATGTTTTTTTATTCCGGATATAAATATCGTAAATTTGTTGTCCTGTGCTAGAGCAGGGCATCACTAGAAATTCATCTCCTTCCGTGCATGTCGTAATAGTTGATTAATAAACTCAGGTAGTTAGCAACTTATTTCTTACATCCGGCCTGCTATGATAAACGTAGTTGTAGGATTTCTTTAAAGATTTTGCAGTTCTAGTCACCTTTTTTTGGGATTTTTGGGACCTTATGTATTCGTACATGTATTTATTTCACGAATAATACAATATTGAAAGCTTAGTACGAGAATGAAAATTCACTCATCCAAGAAATACCTAAATTATTGTTGATTTTTCAACGTTTTTGTCAACCCTAGACTTTAAATTCATTGTTGTACTAAAATGCAGGAAATGTGTAGCTCTAAAGGTTTAGCTTCGATGTGAGCTTAGTTCCTTAAATCAGACTTTTGAATGGTAGGTGTATCCAGCATTGATTAGGCATGCACATAACGTCGGTAAATTTTGTACTCAATGATTCGAGATTGTATGCACAAATTCACACATTTGAAACGACAAATAAACTTCCGGTAAACTTTTTGTTAAAATTTTATGGTGTAGGTACAATAAAAAATAACAATAAATAAATGAGTGAAGTAGTAAAATAACGATCTACATGGTGTTTTTTCGTTGCCACCCTTAACGAAGGGTACGTACTCTATACATCAAATAAAGTAAGCTTATGCCAAAAAAAATGCTGGGAAACGATTTTTTTTTAATTTTATCACTTGATTGGACGAAATTTATAGTGTCCAGTGTTATGCTAGTTTTTTCATAGACAGGTATTAATAATTTCTCGTGAAAAAATCTTGCTACACGCGTCAATGTGCATTTATGCACAAAAACGCAGTCTATTTATTCAACTTTGGACCCTATAATTTTGGAAACCAGACACTTCCCAGGTATGCTTCCATGGAGAAAAATGATCGTGATGATGAGGAGATTCCGTAGTTTTCGGGAACGTTGACGACCAAAAATCGCCCTGTATTTACTGCCAGTTGTAAAATTTATTGTTATTCCAGAGCAGCTATAAATAAATAACAATCCACCTATACAATGCAGGCTGTGATAAGTCATATTTTTTATTATTTCATAACGGTGAAACGCCACCCATTATTAATATATTTGCATAGATAACGTAGGTACTTCATACCAATGCGGGTTCTGACACGTTCGGTATTATTACAGAACGGGTGTCTAAAGTTAGACACTGTTTAAAAATTACATTTGACAGCAAAATATATAGAATATTAGTGGACGCCCGCGACTACGTCCGCGTGGACTGCAGAAAAAACAAAATGTCGAAATTATCCGGGATAAAAATATGTTCCCGGGATAAAAAGTATTTGTTAATCCAGGGTGTCAGCTAACTCCATACCAAATTTTATTAAAATCGCTCCAGCCGTTTTTACGTGAAAGAGTAACATACATCCATCCATACTTACAAACTTTCGCGTTTATAATATTAGTAGGATAGGAACTGTCAAATTTGGGCAATGGTTAGATTAAACAATGTTTAAATTATTTTATAATAACACGGTATTTTTATATTAAAACCAAAAGCCTACGTACGATTAACTAGTTTTAAATAGGTGGGTGTGTTATTGCACATTTTCTGCACTCTTTTAGGATGATTGCTGTGACAATATGTAACCTCTTTAAACCATATGTTTTACCACCATAAACTAGACAATCTCAAACCACACAAGGTGATTGAGGTCAAGCTTTATGCAACGCAAGAACCATGGCGTATTGTGCTCGTAGGCGACCAGTGTGTGATGATTTTAACACATGTTGCCAACCGATTAGCGTTTACCATTCATTTGTATTGGGAGGCTAATTTACAAGTACAGAATGTATGGATAGAGGTATTGCGTAAATACCCTCAAAGAGGTTTGTTTTGCAAAGTGAAAGTGTTGCATGTTTGACAGATATTGATACTCTATACGTGTGGGATTTTCATGCTTTTATTCGTAGGCTATGTTATGGGATGTGCCTTCGTCTATATCTTTGGAGACTTCTTACGGATTTACTGCTTTGGATATAGAATAATTAGAATCTGAATTCCTTCCAAATGAGACACAGATTTATGATGACCTTAGTTCTAGCTTTTGATATTCGTAAATTTTACACGGACATGTGTTGGGTAAAATCTAAGTTCTTTCAAGTATGAAGATGCAGTTTAGTTACTTTGGATTCAGATGCACAACGCTGACTATAATGACGTCACTAGATCCTCGCGGAATCAAAAAGAGCCTAAAACCCGTCACAATTAGCGTCAATAACATCTTATTCGAATATCAAACTTAACCCACAACTTCTTCCTTCCAGCCGAAGCCCCAAAGCAATGACTCTGACGAGGAACAAAGCGAGCACGACCCATCTGAGAAGGCTCCGCTAATGGGCAGCACCCTCAGCCTGTCAGCAGCCAATAGGAAGCCAGAAATAATCGCCAACGTACCCAAAGTCACGTTCGAAGATAAGACACGCTCGGAAACGGCGCTGAATGATAAGGAGGCTGAGAGCAACGATAGGATTGTTGGCTCGCAACCTGTTAAGAGGCGAAGTGAGTATTTTCTTATTAGATAGCTGTAGTTTTGGTAAACCGCTAGAAGTCTGATTTTATTAGGTACCTACTTAGTCGCTTTTTAACCTTATGTGGCAGATCGTTACGTTGAATATAAGACATCAGCTTATATTGCTGCCCATTGCTGGGCGTAGGCCTCCTCCAGAGCACGGCACAAAGCTACTGCCATATGGGAGTTTTTGCCAATAGTCACCACTCAAGGCAGCCGGGTTGGTGACCGCAGTGTGATTTGCGGACTATGTTGTCAACACGGGAGACGCTGCTGCCTACCTCCCTAAAACCTCTAATCGCCTCTTATGATAACCACGGAGCAGACATGAGGTTCTACTCTGTATTCTACTCTGCCGATACCACACGCCACATTCAGAATAGACCCCTTAAATCTACCTAATATGGTAGCACTTTCATAGTATAGTTCTTATTCTTATATTCCTATCTTCGTGTCGTGGATCATTGTATGCACGTTTGGCATTGACAGAGCGGTTATCTCAATTGTCGGCTATATATTCATATAACGCGTCTGAATCCCGGTTAGAAAAACATTAGTGAGCTAAAACTATATTATGTACATTTAAATGTATTTGCATAAAGGTGATCTAATCCCACTTCTGATATCGCAAACTCCAAATCGATGTTAATAGAAAACATTAGCAATTGTAATATCGATTTCAATGACAATTTTGACAGCTAAAGTTATTGTAGGATACTATGTAAGATGATCTTTTTGCTCTTGCCTTGCGTCTGCATAACAGGTTATTGAATAAACAAGAGGTAATAAGAAATAGCATTAGTAATGTAATGTACATTAGAATCCAATGCCTTGATTAATTAGTACGTACACGAAATCGTTTGCGGTCAATGTCGTGTTAAAAATAGTTATTTAATTAATTAGTTATTTTGTACAAACAAAAACCGCTTAAATAACAATAAAATTCTACATTATATTAATCTAAAACTGATAGTATGACAAATTGAAAAGAACACATTCAATATTAGCATGAAAGACATTTAGATGCCGTATGTAAATAACCTGTATTATAATCCAAATCCTTTGTTACAGGCTCCCAAGACTCGCCCGTCGTATTATCAGTACTAGAGGACGTAAAACGGATAAAGGTGAACACACACAAGAGCGAACCGAACGGAGCCGTTCTGAACCAACCAGCTAGCCTATACCCGCATCTATCTGACATAGAAACCGATACGTCGCATGAGGATTATTCAGACTGCGGCGGCTCAAGGTGTGGACACTACGCCTTAGAGTGCGTGTTCTTTTTCCTGTGCATTTGAATTTTGCAGGGTTGGGCGGCCATTTTTGTTGTGGTTCTAATTTTAAAGTTCCTGTCTGGTTGCGAGCGGACCGAGGAGGTGGAGTTTGGTATTCGCGTTGTGGCCAGTACTGAACGAAATTGCTTGAATTTCGAAGATCGGCGCATTGGAACAGCCTTCGTTTAGTTGATGCGAGCTAAACGGCATTTATTTGTTTCGCTTGCATTTTGTTTGACATTCGCGGAAGTACTAAAGGTTAGGCTGGATTAGTAGCTCTTGCTGCATACAGGTGAATTGCTTAAGGGAATGTCCTAAATACCGTAGAGTTTTAGAAAGGGAAAAAAGTGTGCTCGGTCCTTGCATTCAAGATATTTTCTAAGGCAAATGCTTTTCAAAGTGAATCGAAGTATTTTAAATTTACAATAACTGACTGATTTGTAGAGGTGCCTAAATCGTTTTGACTGACCTTTTGATGAATTTTACAGTTTAATTCAAATTAAACAGTTTGTACAAGCAAAAGTAGTTAACGGCATATCAAAATGTATTGCTAGTTTAGAAGTAATCGATAGCAATTATTCGCGCATTTCCTAGAGGTATTAGAAATGAAATCGTATACCTACTTACTAAGAAAACAGCCGCCAACTTATCGAAACAGTTGATGGTGTCGCCACTGTCCTTACTATTTTTGCAAACTTAAGTAGCGTGTGGCAAGTATCAGTCTTCACCCGTCGCATGAGATAAATTTGCGATACTATAAGATCCTTGCTTATTGGCACCATGTACACACGGTTGTATTAACAAATGGGGTAGCCAGAACTGCAGGATCACGAAGAAGGTCGTATAGACACGTTTAGCATAGCTAAAGAGCAAATGTAGATCAGGGACAAATTGCAAGCTTATCGCCCGAGGAAAGTCTTTAGTCGCCCTTAGTCGACTCTTACTACATAGAGATGCAGCTGATGTACTCTAGTGAAGCCCCGCATCAGCACAATACCTACTTACCTAGAACTACATAATTTTGTATAGATTATTGCATTTAACTATCACACAGAAATTCTAATGTACGTTTATGAGGAAAACTATGATCGCGCAATACTTAATAACTAGGTACTTTAGTGAAATAACATTTTGTCCTACTTACTAGCATAATTATATTTAATAGTTACTAGTCCTTAAATATCAAGTTATGTACTCGTATGTCTCACTGTTATAATATCTAAATATACCTTTTGTAAATCGCTATTTAGACTAAAGGAAACCTGCAATATGGAGATATGGAGGAGATATGAGGTATGAGGATGTAATGGAGATTACAATCAAAAATATTTACACAGCTTAAAAATACTAAACAAAATTTGAAATGGCTGAAACTCTACGCCCATCCATACGATTTGACCAAATCTGCACCGGTATGATGAATTTGGTGAGATCGAGATGTCTCACTTTTAAACGTCAAATCCACAGAGCTAAGTAATAACTAGATAAGGCAAGTGTTTCTACTTGGTGTATAAAAAGGGATTGCAAATCACTTCTATCAGCCCTAATTCCTTCAGTCCTGGCTCGAGAACGAGTGTCTATTCTAATTCTTAAGTCTATTTTTTTACATGCAAAGTACATCTACTTAGTTTATCTAGTTATTAATAGCTCTGTGAATTTGACGTTTAAAAGTGAGACATCTCGCACTCACCAAATTCATCATACCGGTGCTAGTATACTTAATATTCCCGCTTAACCTTAAACTAAAAATAATAAATTAATCCTAGGGTGTAAGTACAAAGACCTTCTAGCCAACCTTTATTAAAGATTCCTAGCAAGCTCTCCCTCTTCATTTACCTACCATAACAAACATATAAACTAGCAGATTCCCTTTTGGGATGTTACTATTGAAAGTTTCCTTTAAATTAAATGTATAAAAACTATACTTAAAAAATAGCACGATTTGACATTATATTACAACTCGCAACTCCTCTGCCGTGTGTTCCTACTATAAACCTGCCAACCATTCGTAGAGTTCAAAAAGTGAACTTAACATATTTTGTATATGAATATTTAGTCGTACAATAGGCAACTAGCGCCATCATTCTAATGCACTGTCTGAGAAAATGCACCATAGATTCGCAAGTGTTAATGTCCGGGATTACTTTCAAACTAATTAGGTTTAGCCAGAGACAAAGCTTCGAACCGAAGGGTCTCATTAGCCGTTTTATGAGTGGACATAAACCTGGGTACGAGATTTGCAAGTCATTTTGGAATTTATTCGGGACGTGAAGCATTTAGGTACATGTTTGAATTCCTAGTAAATGACTAAGTGGAGAACAGGTTTTGTTATGGTAGGCATTATGTTTTAGTGTCTCAAAGTGTGAGTGCTAGGTTCAATGCCTCTGTAATAATACAGATTATAAGTAATTAATGTAGGTACCTTAACTCGTACATTACATGGATAATTTTACGTGAATTAAATGACCCGAATACAATGCGTTTATAGCTAAAAAAAATATAAAACCAAATCGGGTTACACCAGAATGCGCATAATAGGTAAGTAACCAATTTATTAAAACCTTTCTTTAATTGCCAATTGAAACGAAAACGAATCAATATTCCCGTTATTACAAATTAGACCCCATGGTAATAGTCAATGCCCAATGGTTTGTATCTTGTTACTTGCTACCTATGTAAATAGAACTTAAAATTCCAATAACATATTATTTTACACGGATTTGTGCATGTTAATAATAAAAAAAATACTTTAATATATTCAATTCTCGTTGGATATGCTCACGGGAAAACCCCAAATTCTCGTAATATGCAAATTTGACCTCCAACAATGAAGTTACAAGCGTAAATACATCATGCATTTATTTATACTAACCCAAGCTTTAAACACAAAGAGATCAGGAAAAATTACTGCAACAAAGTTGTAATCAAATAAATTGATTAGATTCTCTCCAAGTCCTAAGGGGAGAGGAAAGATATCTAGAACATACCGCACCAATGTCAACGTATAATCAGTATCAAGGCTCAGGTCAAAACCGCGAATCTATTAAAATCGACGAACCGCCGAGTTAGTTCTAACAGGTAATCTGACACGCTAGTTTCGTTGTTTAGTGGAAATTTCGTAATAATCCTTAATTCGACACTTATTGAGTCATCCAGGCTTCATGATCGTGTTACGGCATGTGCTCGCTAAAACAGCTAGTGTGGACGTTTACAAACTATCTATAATATGGTTTCCTGCCACCTATCTACTTCGATAGCAATAGCTATAATTGTAACTTTTTGATTTGAAAACTGGATACTAAAATAGATACTATGTTACGGGAAAGCGTGAACAAAACCGTGTTGATGATTCATTTTTGGTTGAGCCGCCACCTCTAACTGGAAAAACAATGTGATAGCCAAAATTGTACTTGACTTGATTACTTGTACGTAACAGCAATCTCTAAGGAATTTGACATTTCATCGAGAATTTTGTGCAATATTCGCTGTCGTATTGTTTTTGCAAGATACGTAATCAGCGTTCCGTTTTTCGTCTACAAACTCCTGATGGATGACGCCTCGTATACCGTAATGTTAAAAGAACGATTGGTTATGCTAGCTTGCAAGCACTAATAAGAGTCTTTAGAAGCAGAGCGATAAACTAAGAACGTACTTTTGGTAACTAACGCCACCTTAGATTCATTATTTGAAATAAGAACCGGCTATCGATATAATGCGGGCTGGAATGGTTTCCATAAGTGCAGATAATATCTTAGTCTAAGGGAAGCATGGACTTTTGCAATATAGTCAAGCTATACTTAACTATGCGTCTGTCATAAACCTGTGAACGCTTGCCGCCAGATTTCTGTTCAGATACCGGCGCAAATTCTGAGAATCATCATGCAAATGTACGAAAAGAACAATCAAATTCGCTTCCCGGACATTTAACGTTATAACTACATAATAATGCATTAAATACAAATGCTAAAATTTATGCAAATGCGCCGACGCATATGCATGCGGCCATGCAAATCGTGTGCCAACGCGCCATTGCGGAATATGTAATTAATATTTGACAGGTGTCAAATGGTGAGGCATTGAACTGGGCGCCTTTTGAGCTTGTTGTGTTCTGAAACATGAGGTTGGTATCGGCTCTACGAGCGCTTTTATCGAAGGTAGATTGGCTAAGGTCTTGCTCCCAGGCACGCGCTTATTGCGATCGTAGTAACACTTCTTTTAAAATTATCGTTTTAGTTTGACTACACGAAAAACATGCTGTGATATTACAAACGATTTAAACTTTGCTAAACATCGCCAAAACTGGACAGATAATCAATACATTTTGTTGACAATGTCATGTTTAAACAGTGTCTAACTTTAGACACGGTTTTGTAATAAGACCGTAAATGTTTTATCAAACAAAAAACTTTAAATAGCAGGAGTTATTAATAATAGTCTGGATAATTAAGACTGTAATGTTGCCTTTATTTATAGATTACGAATGAACCTAAATAATCATCATAATTTATATGTAGGTTATTAAAAATTTGTATAATATCACTTAAGTATGATGTCTTGTCATATCTTCTACTTACTTAAATACTACAGTGTTAGTATAGGTATAAGGAGTACCTATTTATAATAATAAAGTGGATTTCATTTCAATCCTACTATGTTAATGTAAAACGTGGTTTACTAACAAAACTGTTTAAAACCTAATTTGGTTATTTAGTGGGAGTGAATTGAGTCCATAATACATTACGAATCTACTTTGCTTATGACATTGTTATTATTTATTTAATGACCACTTTTAATTGTCTTTGAAGTTTCTAGCAATTTGAAAGAGACAAACCAATTTGTAAAACAGAGACAGCATGACTATCTATCTCGCTTTCTCTACACGCTGTCCTTTTCAATCGCTAGAATTCGAAGCTCTAAAATTGTGAACGTAATAATGCGTCTTAGATAGCTAAATTATGTTAATAAGTACAATAATTTATTTGCATTAGGTTAGTAATAATTCTGTGTATTCTTATATTTTCTTTGAAATGTTTTTGTATAATTAATAGCCGTAAACATCCAAGTACCAACTAATACTAGTATTCTACTCAAATTCTAAAGATTCAGCATATCAGATGGCTAAATGCTTTTATCCTAGATAATATCAAAAACATTTTAAAGAAATACAAGTACCTACATACATTATATTTAAGAACTAATCGTGTGTTTGTTTTTCAGGTTTAGTTTATAAGATTTTGTTATCTGTGATATCTGTAGCGATGTGGTTTTATAAGATTTTTTCTAAAAAAAATTATATATGATTTTGAAACTGATTTTGGTATTTTATTCCCAAATGCTTTGCTGTATCGAATGCCCAAATAAATATATAAACCCTACCATACTAAAAATAAAACTGTCAATTATTTGCTGAAGAAATAAGCACGCCTTTGTACATCTCCCTTATCATAAACTTTACTTTGTACAATAAAGCATAATAAATAACCAACTAAAATAAAACATTTTATAAATACACGCAATCAGTCATATCGACCACTGGTCACCAACTAGTAGGAAAGATTAATTATTCCTTTTCGTAATCTTTAGGAATACATTCGCCTATTATACACAGTTCTTCTTACTGTTCTTCTTTACAAGTCTGCTTCTACCTGTCTACCTACTTCGTTTGATCTGTAACAATTTATACCCTATTTCTATTGTCTTGTTCTATGTTGTTTCTGTCCGTGTATGTGTAATTTTCAAATAAAAAACTATTCTATTTTTATTCCTTAAAGCCAAAGATTGCCTTTTCCACCAGCGATGTGATATTCTTCGTATCTACGGATGCCTGTGATATCTACCATTCATCTATCCATCCATATTTATTTGATTAATGAATATCAAATGCATCCATAGCAACGTAGAATAGCACATCATCATCTTCCTGCCCTTACGCCATTATTCATGGGGTCGAAGCAACATGGTTCCTTTCGAAACTCACATTGCCAAAGTTTTGGCATTTGTTTTTACGGCCGGCTGTAGTGACAATTTTTAGAAACGTAGCATATCACATCTTTGGTGGAGAGTTAGTCTACAGTTCCCATAAACGAACATTATGTGCCATGCGTATTCTAGTCTGTGACCAATTTTCGTAAGCTTATAAACGTTATTATTTACAAGTAATGATTTATTATCTGCTGAAATGGTATCCAGCCGAAACATATATCTATGATTTGTAAATTACAATATTTATGAGTAATTCACATAAAAACGTCAACTAATTTTCATTACACACTAACTCGATTGAATTTAGGTCGCCGGTCGTTAAAAGTTATACTACCAATACAACTGTTTGAATCATTACTTTTGGAATAATAAAAACAGCTGAAACGAGCAATTCGCTCTACATACCTAGGCAGTGGTAGGTTGCTAAAACAATCTATTTATATGGTGACTGAATTGTTATAATAGCTCATAAAATTAAATGTTTATATTTATGGTCAATAAATAAATCGATTCTAATCGTCCTACGGATCGAATTACCAAATCACATTTCTAAGTAACCAACCTGACCGATCCATCTGCAGATGTTTAAATTAGCCTGTCCACATATCTACGAGAGCGACATCTACGAATGCATTCGCCTATGTATAGAAAGACAAACATCAAATCTATCTCGATATATATTAGCCATATTCAATACACACATACATATAGACACGGCCATGAAGAAGGTATAAAAGAGAGGATGGGACTATGAAGTGAGTCGTGTGGCAATCGTGAGGCCATGACGTCATGATAGGGGCGGAGCTTTAGCGCCAGTGTAACGCAGTAACTGTAACTACATGCTTGTGCTCCTAAATGTAACCGTATTAAAATTACAAAGACTTTTATCAGGGTACTTTATTACTAAAACATAGTATAATATTGCCATCTAGTGATGAGTAATTGCACTAGTAAAACAATCTTGAACCATATTGATAATGAGCAAGTAGTTTGACTAGTTTAGTTTAGTAGTTTCTATGTAAATGGGCAGGGCTACAGTGTTTAATGCGCTCTCGTCCCATATTTCACCTCCGCTCCGCGGCACACTTGTATGAAAATATACTTTGCCGCTACTCCTCTTTTATTTCTTCCCCATGGACACGGCTGTGTTTCCGCAATGGAGTAGCCAGAAATGTAGGATCATAGAGGAGATCACGGAAAGAGCCACTTTTAGCATAGCGGGATCAGATGTTAATGATCAGTGACATATCTTATATGTAGTTCTCATAATTATTCGTGATGCTTGTGATTGAATAGATGAGTAGGCTCGGATTAAAACAATGGGTTGCTGAGAAAAAGCTAGCTAATTGTCGTGCAGTCGATGACAGCGCGTGATCCTCTCACTTTCTATTATAGATATCACATTAGCCTATTGCAGTCCACTGCTGGACGTAGGCCTCCCCCAGGGCACGCCACAAGGCTACTGCCATAGGGCGGTTTTAGCCCATAGTCACGACACTGGGCACGCAGGTTGGTGACTGCAGTGTAGTTTTTGAACTATATTGTTAACACGGGAGACGCTGCTGTTCACCTCTCTTAATAATATAGTGTGCCTTGCTTGATCACGAGCATTACGAGTTATCATCATTTACAGCCCTGAGAAGTGCACTGTTGGACATAGGCCTCCCCCAACAACCTCCACTCCGACCGGTCGGAAGCAGCTTGCATCCAACCGACGCCCGCGATCTTGGCCAGGTCGTCCGTCCACCTCGCGGGTGGCCTTCCCACGCTGCGTTTGCCGATACGTGGTATCCACTCTAGAACTTTCCGACTTAACGGCCATCAGTTCTTCGAGCTATGTGCCCTGTCCATTGCCACTTCAGCTTGCTGGACCGTTGAGCTATGTCGGTGATCTTTGGACATCTCACACACAGGATCGCACAGCGATGGAGAGAGCTATGCTTGGGATCTCTCTGCGTGATCGAATCAGAAATGAGGAGATCCGCAGACGTACAAAGATCACCGACATAGCTTTACGAGTAATGGCATACAAAACAGACTAGCTATTCCCCATGACTTCGTCCGTGTGGAGTACAGACAGAAATAAACAGGTCATAATTTGATTACATTTTGCGAGCCAACCCTTATGTTCGCTATTTAATATAGGTATAGCTAACAACTTGTTACTGAATATTAACATCTGTCTCAGCTTTACTAAACGTGTATGTGGGGTCTCCCTTATGATCTTGCAGTTCTTATTTATCCGATTTCGGGAACATAGTCCTGTCTAAATGTATTTATGCGTATACAAGATCGGGAAAGATATGTTTGAAAAAAATATCCACATAAAACAAATAGTCTCATCTCGTGGGTAAACAATACATAGTATTGTAGCTGACTATAGCTACGTCAATATAGCACTATGAATACGGAGTGAAATGTAACGAACACTCGAGTCGAGACTCAGATGGGTAACTGAATTTATTACTTATTAATAAGTATGCGTTGCATTCTGACTTAACCTAGATATTAAAGTGCACCTACAGTATGTTGTACAAATAGCACAACAGTTTTTACAAATGTATTTGAGTAATAGAAAGGTGTGATACGCACACAGCAACATACGGTATTGCCCTTAGCACAAAATTGGAAAGGGAAAACATAACCTCGCTTTGCAGTTGGGTAACTGTAGGGATATCTCATACGCAGACGTCTTATAACTAAGATACACTTAAAGCCTGATTTTTCCAAACGTCAGATAGATTATCTGAAGAATAAAACCTGGAGAAATCGGACCTAAATAAATATAGTTTAATAGGTAATAGTAAATATACATAATGGATACACTCATAGGTCCCGTACGTTCCAAAAATTAATTAGAAACTTAGACAAAGCAACATTGTATGTAACGCATTTCGTTATCGACACATACTCGTATGTATTTCTCAAATGGAAAGCTTTTATTTAGCGCCTTAGTTAAAGAAAAGTGATCTAACCCCTATTAGAGTATTTATGTCACCATGGTATTGATATTGCATAAACAGATATACAATATATTAATATACTTTTAGCTAACCTTCCTTACAAATTACTAAAACGGAAACTTGATACAGCAAAGCATTGGGAATAAAGCATCAAAGAGTTTAAAAAAAATCCTATGTGTGCGTACTGAGAGTCATTTGTGAAATTGTATTTAATTCTGTTTATATTTTCAGTGAGAAATTAAATGATAAACTCAACAAATCAGACAACTGGGCGGAAACCTCTTTTGGACGCGACGTTATGAATGTAAGTAAATATGATTGCTGAGACATCAACAGCAACAGCTACGATGTATAAATACGTAGATGATAATTAAATAAATAAATATTCACACACTACACAACACATTAACCTAGTCCAGTGATTCCCAAAGTGGTCCAGGTGGACCCCCAGGGGTCCACAAGAGACTCGATGGGGGTCTACGTTGGCGCGAAAAAATTGTATTTTACAATTAATTTGTATGAGTTGTAAGCATGTAGGGTCCACCAGAACCAGTTAACTTTTGAAAGCGGTCTATGAAAAATGCAAGTTTGGGAACCCCTGACCTAGTCCCACAGTACGATCCCTAAGGTCTTGTGTCGTGGGTACTAAGCAACGGTATATAAATACATAGATAAGTATAGAAACATCCATGACTCGGAAACAAACATTGATATTCATCATATCAATGTTTGCACCTACCGGGATTCGAACCCAGGACCTATAGCGTCGCAGGCAGGGTTTACTACCTACTAGACCAGTCGGCCGTCAAAATAATTATAGATATATTCATGACACGGAATTTTCTAGTCGAAAACAAACATCGATATTTATCATATCAATGTTTGCACCTACCATCCTTGGGTTCGTCATCAAATCAGCACAACTGATATATTTTTCAGGTAGTAAAGAAGAACAATAGTAGCTACCAGAAGGCAGTCCGCGAGTCTGACTCTGACAGCTCTCAGAATGCGAATGACAGCGAACTAGATGACATGTTAGACGAAGCACTAAATGACAGCGAGGGACCTACGCCGCCTAAGGTTAATAAGGTAAACAAGGTTACCAGCCAATAAGGTAGACTGGAGGCTGAGTAATACACCATACTCTGTACTCCTTATTATTGCCAAATTCACCTGCTAAGGTGAATAGTATGTTAGATTAGAATACATTTTCTTTCTTTAGATTCAGTTAATTTATTTGCTCAATTAAAATGGGTACATCATTGAAATAGCTTCTGCATATTTTGCCAATAAGTGGCATGCAAACGTTAGCGGGGGTTAAATGTTGATAAGTATAATAGTTACTAAAGTGTTAGACAAGCAAGAACATAAAATACAAACGCTGCACGTCATCTCCATTAGTCTCCTCAAATGTTTCCGACACGAACACAATAAGTATGTAATGGATAGCTTAGTGTCCCTACAGTTATATTCTAGTAAGACGATTTATCGATTGAATCATGTATGATCCCAAATATGGAGTAGATAATACCTACCCAAAATATGGCCGCAAATACTCGCACTCTGCTGTTTTCATGACATCTTTTTCCTAACCCCATTTAATTATATCCTCAATCCAGCACGGCACCGTATCGTCAAATAGCTTTGTCTACAAGGAGAAGGTCCAGTTCAAGTCGCCGCTCAAAATGCAGACGCCGGTACAGAGCAGTAAGCTGGACAAGGGCAACGAATTGGTGCACAGTGTCAGCTTCTATAGGAGGATGCAGAATGCTGTAAGTGGTTATAAACTGTTGTACCCCTATCGTTGCAATTTTACAGGAGAGCCATTTTAAGTTCAGTGCATTAGCATTTCTGCTTATTTCGCTCACTTTTGCGATTTTTTGCTTAGAGGTATTGCTAACCAGTCGTTGTCAGTGCTGGACACTTTAGGTAAGTGGTGATTGTCTATTTTCACCAGGCTTAAGCTGGTACAACGCCTTGTATTTTCTTTAGTGCTTAAAATACATTACAACAAAATATATAAAATTATTAATAAATTATATAAATAAAATAATCCCTTCCAGTCAAATCCGTCGACACCAATGCGGGTAGTCCGCCACACATCCCCCGACAGGGACATCCCGTCCACGCCTAGCGAGCCCTCACAACCAGTCACTACCGTCAGAGAGAGGGTCAAAGAGCTACAAGCTGAGATTGCCAAGCAGCAGACTGTCATCTCGCAGGTGAGATTGATAGGGATACATACATAACCTCACTACGTATTTATACATACATATAATCATGCCTTTATCCCTTACGGGGTAGGCAGAGCACCAAGGGCCGATAGAACCACATGGTGCCACTTCTGACCAATTTTGAGGGTATAGTTGAGATGTACAAGCTCGGTTAGTAGTGACAGGTGGTCAGCCCATCGCCTACAAAACACGAAGACCCTCTTGTCCTTCTACTGACTAGGTATTTATACATTCGCGAAATTTACCAAATGTTATTGTTTTTTTTTTCGCGAATTTTGCCGAAGTTTAATTTACTGATGGTTGTGATTAACAATAGTTATTTAATATTTTCAGGCCAGTCAAGCTTTGAATCTATGCGCAGCGACAGTAGAGTTCAGCGGTTCTACGGAACAAGCCGAGGGGGAGAGATTGCTTCTATTAGCTAGTAAGTTACATCACATACAGTAAGTTACGTCGTCGTCACCGTCGTCAGCCTATTGCAGTCCACTGCGGAGCCCAAAACACGCCACAAGGCTCGATCTCCCGTTTTTGCCATCCAGTCACTGCCACCCGCGCTTTTTAAGTTATTGTCCATCTGTCCACCGTCCATCGGTTCTACGACAGATGTGACCCGCCCACTGCCGATTCCTACATTTCGAGACTACGTTTGTCACCTTGGTCTTCTGCCGGATAATCTCATTTCGGACTTTGTCCATTAGCGAGATCCCGAGCATTGACCTTTCCATAGCTATCTGAGTGACATGCAATCGGTGGGCCAGCGCCACTGTCAGGTTTCACGTCTCGGCTCCATAGGTCATGGCCAGTAGAACGCACTGATCGAACACCTTGGTCTTGAGGCATTGTGGCAAGGATGACTCAAAGATATCGCAACTTCCCAAGTTACATTAATTAAATAATAAAAATAATTAATTAATAACAATTTGTGGCTAAACTAGTCAAGCAATTTCACTTGTTGAAATCTGATTGCATCGCCACCCTTATTTGATCCCCTTATACTGTCGTAAGAGTAGACTAAAGTGCTCTGGGGCGGATGTATTTATTTAAAACGCTCAGTTTTTGTCGATCGAGTGATCAATGAGCCTGTTTCCAGCGCACCGTCGTCAAGCGTGCCTGCACGAGATGCAACGTCTGCAGGTGGAGGGCGCCGGCCCCGCCTCCGCCCCGGGCGCCGCCTCGCTACACATACACACACTCCGCGCGCCGCTGCGCCGCGAGTACACGCGCCAGCTCAATGCAGGTCAGTGACACGTAGTCTGCAGGGCAGTGAAACTACGTGCAGGGAAGTGAGACTGGTGTACAGGGTAGAGACACAGGTATGCAGGGCAGGTGAGACAAGTGTGTAGGTCAGTGAGACAGGTGTTCAGGGCAGATGAGACAAGTGTGCAGGGCAAATGAGACAAATGTGCAGGTCAGTTAGACAAGTGTGCAGGTCAGTTAGACAAGTGTGCAGGGTAGTGAGATAAGCGTGCAAATCAATGACACAGGTAAGTAGGGCAGTGATACGGGTCTGCAGGACAATGACAAGCGTGCAGTACAGTGTCTCCAGCTATTGCGACAAGTGAAATCAATACTCCACAAAAGAGTTATTTTAATATACTAGGTATAAGATAGGACTTATTTATAGGATAATGGCATATTGGATCAAAGATTTACATACATTTCAGATGGAGCGGTCGGTCACTACGCTGTGCTTCTCCTGAAATGTCGTGACCGAGTGCTAGCGACCAGCATGCAACTGACGCAACCTACGAGCAACGTACTAACCTTCCCGGACGAAATACGTATGGATGGACTTACTAGCGACTTTAAGGTATGTAGAATACTTTAGAGTTTCTACTTGTGGCGATAAATAAAGAAGTGTCATAACTTTCTATACGCTATTTATTTAATGAATCGTCCTCGTTACATTGGTTGCTACACGACTGGCTCACACTGTAGACCAGAGGTTTGCAAACTTATTTCGTCAAACGCCCACTTTGAAAATCACTAGTGCCCCCATCTTTATTTCACCTTAAAAATGTCAATAGCATATTAGTTGCGCTATTTTTTTCTGGGGCCTTAACTGCCCCTCTCTAGGCGTCCAACGCCCACGAGGGGGCGTTAGCGCCCACTTTGGGAAAGACTGCTATAGACTGTAATATAAAGCCCACAATACATTATAGCATGTCGCCGATAGGCGAATGATTGATGTTACTGAATACGGTTCATACTGTATATCATCATCATCATCATTAGCCTATTGCAGTCCACTGCGGGACGAAGGCCTCCCCCAGGGCATGTCACAAGACTGTCATGGGGGGTAATTGCCCATAGTCACCACGCTAGGCAGGCGGGTTGGCGAGATACTGTGTATATTTTTCTAATTTTCTAAATCTATTTACAGCCAAATAACACAGAAATCATATTTTTTCAGGTAACCGTCGAAGTGTATTTGTTGCAAGCGTCCAAAGAAGTACTGTCACATGAAGTCAAATATCACATCACCGGTAAAAAGGTAATTCTAATTCCTACTATCCTAACTAATATTATAAATGCGACAGTAAGTTTGTTTGTGTTTGTAAGGCAACAAACGTTTTATTTACGTAACCAATCTTATTCTTATTCTTCATTGCGCATACGCAAAAAATATAACTTACAAGATAAAAGAAGATTAACAATATTCTTGAAATTTTGCATACTAAGAGTACAGTAGCTGGCGCCCTCGTCCAGGGGAGCTGTTTGATGAAACGCACTCCACTATAATATTCTCTGTGAATGATGTAGCACACTTATAATTGGCACATACATCAGATTTTTTGTTGTAAGTGTTACACTTGCTTTCAATGTATGTTGTGTTAGTGTCTCTAAATAAATAAATAAAATAAATACAGATAAGGAAATAGGCTACATTCTCATTCAGGACGAAGTCGCGGGCGTCAGCTAGTTAGGAATAATTATTGTTTCCCCGTTACGCCTGACATATTGACAGATAATGCCGACTAGCGGTCGTCATTTGGCGCTTTTATATGACATTACCACTGACAGCTCGCTGATAGTTATTACAAGTTTTGCTTTTCTATAATCTTCCCAAATCTCCGTAAACAAAATTACTAATATTATAAAACTGAAGAGTTTCTTTGTTGAAGAGTCTGTTTGAACGCGATAATCTCGTGTGTTAGATAGTCCATTTAATGAGGAATTCAGGCTATAAAGCAACCCGCCCCGACTTTGCGCGGGTGCAATACCCCGTGTTTGTAGGTGGACAATTGACGAGGAATTGAAACGAGCCAATATGCTTGTGTTTTCGTTTACTCTCTGTTCTGGTATGTTCTCTTAAGACTACTGTTACTAATTATTATGTTTTTGCGACAGCGCCATCTGTCTCGATCTGCTTGAACCCTTTGGATGGATCTTAATATGATTAGGACCTTATTTCACAGTAATACTAAAATAAGATAGAGGATAATCATCAGCGAGACAGATGGCGCTGTTCTTACATTGTTTAGGAACTAAACACCCCGTCTAGCGGCCGCAAGTATACAATAAAGTAAAAGTATTATAACATTTTCCAGGCGAACTCCAAACTGTTAACTCCCAAATCGAAAGTTTCGGAGTTGAAAGCCCCGCGTGTGACGTCACCAGCCGGGCCACAAGCGGTACGCACGCCGCAGCTGCAACTACATGGGTACTGCATATTTGCGCTGCCGCAAGCTAGCCGCAAATCTTTTACCCTCAACAAGGTAACCCACACATTTTCCTAGTTTATTTGGCTTTTGACTTATAAACATCAAAGACAACACAAGTAAAGAAAAGAAAAAAAAGGAGATATAAGACAATAACAATTCGAAGGTACAGACAAATAACAAATATATATTTTCTTGTGCGCACATACATGCATGCACATCAGCCTATTGCACCACGCTGGGCAGTCGGGTTGGTGACCGCAGTGTGATTTTCGGACTATGTTTTCAGCACGGGAGGCGCTGAAATAAGTGTGGCGGTCATAATACTCCACATTAGCTTAGTTGCATAACACAATCTATACAAAAAAAAAAATTGAGGCTAGTTCGATACTTTTTGCCGTTATTACGATAGCTATATTTTTATTTATCACTGGTTCTCAGATTTCTTCTCCGTTCCTTCTCAGGTTCCTTGTGGTAGTCCCCTAGAAGGCACCCTGAGTATGGACATAAAGGCACGCGTCCGGGTATCACCCCCGGAGCCTTACAGCGCGTTCCTAACAGCCTTCGATGACGTCAGCGGACTGGGGGCGTGGCATCGGAGGTGGCATCGCCTACAACCGCCTACGCTTGCTTTTTGGAAGTATCCTGACGATGTTACTAAGAAGGTATGTAGTTTCTTTATTGTACACAAAACACTACAGTAAATACAGAGAAATTTACAAAAGCAATTCATACAAAGGCGCGCTTATCTCTGCAGAGTTTTCTTCCAGCATACCAGATAACAAAGTGCGACAAATGAATTACAAAGGCGCCTAAACTGAATTTATTTAATGTACGGATTTGAATATTATAAAATTGACACTTAGCTATACCCTAAGAGGGTTGGCGTCAGACAGACAGCCGGTTGTAAACCATATTGCGTCGACCCCATAAATAATGTGATGATCTCCTACCGTATTTCGGTCAAGGCGACCAATCTCTACGCAGGATATATTATAGTGCACAAGTGTGTGCGCAAACACAGGTGCACTCTCTATTCCCTCACTCTCATAGTGATAATAATGTGATATGGGCATGAAGATGATGATTTATTTGGAAATTTGTAACATGACTTAGAAATGATGCCATGAACTTGTTTCCAAGTTATATCCCTTTGTTTTCAGCTACCAATCGGCGACATAGACTTATCAACAGTCATATCAGAGAAGGTGATAAAAGCGCCTCGAGATTTATGCGCCCGCCCTAACACTATTATGTTCGAGTCATCAGTGCCTGCAGGACTTATAGTCCCCGACTCCGGTTCCCTAGTCTATGTGAAGACGGCTGATGGTAGTATAGTTAAGCGCCATCTCTTGGCCGCCGACACAACTAAAGATAGGGATATGTGGCTCGATTCGCTGAATAAAGCGCTCGAGTATGTTAGATGCTGTAATGCGGAAGATGAATGAGCAGTTTTGTGCGTGCATTTTTTTTTTTGGTGGGTCTTTGCAGCTTTGAAGTTCGCACAAAACGCACCTAATTAAGTATCTTGCAAAAGCAAAGCAGAATATTCGCAATGTTAGCTTTGAAATGTCAAATTCCTTGGCGATTGATGGTACGTAACACGAATTTGACAAGCAATCAGTGAAAATTGTAATATTTTCGATGATGTCGAATTGCTTTTGCTACTTAGGTAGTATGGTTGACCTGCGCGGGGGAAGGAAGCAGGTAAAAGGGGGGGGACTAGGTGTGACACAGATAACACAGCTGCAAAGATCTCCCGCGATTGTGGACTTTGTATATGTAATGCTAAATGTTATATCATATCCATAGTTGAGCGAGACTTTCTTTACATGGTTGTCATTAGATGCCATAATATGTTTTATTGTTAACAATAATTTTATTATTGAACGTCATAAACTGATGAAATATGACAAATCATAAAAAATACAACCACAGAACTGAGACAATAGTAAATTAAAGTACTAATGAATTATACAGGGTGTAACAGAAAGGGTATGTTCAGTGAAAAGGTATGTAAATAGCCCATCATTGAGAACCTATTCCCAAAATTTGAGACTCGAAATCACATGTTTATTTTTCAAGATTGTATGAACATTTCTGAGTTGTTTAGGAATTCTCCATACTAACTGGAAAAATAAACATGCGATTTCGACTCTCAAATTTTGTGGGTAGGTTCCTTTTAGTGGGCTATTTATATAGCTTTTCGCTTAACATACCCTTTCTGTTACACTCTGTATATTGCTAAACATTCCCAATTTGGTTGATCGATTTATCTTTGTGACGATGCCAGAGAAAAAAAAGGACAGATGATGTGTGCTTACTAATAAAAATATGTATTTATTTTTCACTCCATAGATTAAACTTTTTAATTTCTGTATTTTTCCGCCTTTATGTGTGTTCGCGATTGTGAACTGTCAAAATATATATTTTTTACAATTAGTAGGTACCTTGTATAACTTATCTTGTATTATTAATTGTAATAATAGGTATAATTTTATATGAATTAATTATAATATAATATTTATAATATCGAAGGACTACATTAGTTGTACTGATAGTATTTTTTTTTTACTTTTAGGACTTAACTAACCCATTATGTACTTTAATGTTTAATTATATTATTATGCCGATATTCAATTATTCTATTTTAGGGAATAACAAAATTTTGCCGACTAAAATTATAAAACTAGAAAAATTACAACAGGTCGCCATTTTTAAAATAGGCTTTCAGTTTCATTTTAGTTATTAGTTTCATGGATAATAAACGGGAATATTACTTTCTACCCTTTTTTAATCCCGTTTATAAAGGGGATGATTAATATTCAATTATTCTATTGTACGGAATAATAAAAATTTAGTCCAGGAAAATTGACAAAATGACAAAATTTTTGTAAACCATTTTGACATGTTTTTGAGCATCTAGCTTGCATCATGCTTGTACGGCCGAGCCACGTTAAAACTTTATTTAATAATATTAGGTATATTTTAATAGTATTTTATATACATATTCAATAACAATTAGCATGTTTTTAACATCACTGATATAGCGTTATTAGTATATAGTAGCTAGCATAAAATGGCAATAATTATGTATGTGTGTTCTATAGATTTATTTTATACTACGGATTTTGTACATAAATCAATCAATTTTATAAATAAAAAAAATAGTAATAAGTTTTTAGTTTTATTGTGAAGTTATTCGAACTAAGTCGGTTGTATAACCAGTCCCCCTAGCATGACCACGCATCGTGGATATCGTATCGTCTCTACAAAACTCAATATGGCGGCTATATTTATCGTAGTTTTGACAGGCTAAATGTCTATAAATCGGTTTATCATATCGTGTTTCACAGGCTTGCAGGCTTCGGTGTATCCATGAAATAGATGTAAAAAGCTACTACGCAATATATATATTTTTTATAAAATTATTAATAAAGAAATGGAAAAATTCCTCACTCGAGTGGGAATCGAACCCACGACCTCTGCATACCGTGCTAGCGCTCTAACCACTGAGCTACCGGGTCAATTACTCGGATGACGAATTTTTAATATCTATATATTTTTTTCAATATTCACACACTTCACAACACATTGACCTAGTCCCACACTAAGATCCCTAAGGTCTTGTGTCGTGGGTACTAGGCAACGGTATATAAATACATAGATAAGTATAGAAACATCCATGACTCGGAAACAAACATTGATATTCATCATATCAATCACCACCAATTACAGCAATCAGTCGTCGAACCAATCGCAAGCATTTTACACCACACTATAACCTGGATTGGCCCACTACTTGTTCCCGCCATTGTAACTATTGTAAGCCAGGATCAAAAGAGGTGACCAGATGAATTCAAATAAAATCTTAGCTACGTAATTAGAACGGAAAAGAAAGTCACTTTAATCTTTGGTTAATTTATTCTCAGTTTATAACAGTTTTCATGCTTACTCTTATAGCTAGGAGGTCATAACGTGTTGCGCATTTAATTTGTCAGTTCTTATATTACGTTAAATACATTTAATGATAATATTTATAAATTACACGCTTATTAAGTATCGGCTAAATCATACATACAGTTAAATATTTTCATCACTTTTCAGTCTCCATTTAACGCTAACTTAGAAGAAAAAAGAAATAAATAAGTATTATATTAAAATAAGATATTTATGTCGGCAAATCACTAAATTAAACGATGCCTACATCACGCGTTCTCTAAAAAATAATAGCAACTATTAATATTTTTTTGCTAGCAGCACATTGGTATAACGTCAATGCCCAGCTTTACATCGACGATTGATACAAAATTAGAGATGGTCGACGGCAGTTTAAACAATTCGGTTTAACAACCCACATCTTACCATAACCATAATAGTTTAACAAATGTTAGTCTGTCAACTTGTGCCTTTGAGTCAAAGGCTTTGACAGATGCATTTCGCTGGTGAGGTAAGAAAGAACAGATGAAGAGCGCTTCAGAAAAGAAGAGAAAAGAGCGCAGAACCTAGCTATCCGCAATTCCTTCACAGTAGTCCACAGCTACCCCCTAGCTAGTGTTTAGTCCGTTTCATATAATAGCACCTTTGCCAGATTTTGTAACGAACAACTTTGTTTTCAGTAATACAGCTAATGTAGTCATGCACATAGTAACTAGCGCCATCGGTCAAAGGGACTATTTGGCGAAACGTACGTCAGGCGTTGCGGTTAGCGGGGTAGGGCGCGCTGCAATATTTTTGGCATCAAAACTGTGCTGTTTGTGCCACATCAAAGAAGTTTAAATCACTGATAAAAAATTGTCAAAAAAAACCCGTATGAGTCCATAGAAGTCAGAACATAATAATATTAAAATAATTTAAAAGCACAACCAAACAAACGAAGTCAGGCGATGTTGACTAGTCGACTACTCGTCGTCGTATATCGTCGTGTCATCAGTACCGATGGGTCGGTCCCGCTCCTTTCCTGGCAACACCATCATCTGCCTCAACTCGCGCTGCCAACATAACGAAATTTATTCTTAATTTATTTGAAACTAGTGGACGTCCGCGACTCCGTCCGCGTGGATTACATAAAAAACAAAATGTCGAAATTATCTGGGATAAAAAGTAGCCTATATGTTAAGTGGGACCTGTCACAATATATTCCTGAAAACTACATCGAAATAGGTTCAGCCGTTTCTGAGATTAGCGCGCACAAACACAGACAAACTGACAATAATTCCAAAAATCATCGTTTTGGGTTCTATTGCGTTGATAAAGGTCTATAATATTTTTTCTCATATATCTTCAATGTACAGACAGCGATCCGTTACATTTTTATTATATGTATATCACACCAATTTATACGGTGGTTATGATTAAACGCTGTTGAACTTATAAATATTTAAACATTAGAATAGCTAGAAGTTTTCTCACATTATTCAAAATGCCTAGCGGTTATGTAATACATTGTTTTTCTATTAGTTTTAATGCTTTATAAGCGCTAGTTAGGTCCCCCGGGATTTTCTATGCTTTGTTATGCATTTTTCTGGTCGCCTATTAATCCTGGCTCACAGGAGTTAAAGTGGCGGGCCAATCCCGGTTATGTAATACTCATTACCTGTTATTCAATAAGCCTGCGACAACTACATACGAGTAATTAGGTATAAGTAGGTACATACATAACTTTGGGGTTCTTAGAGATACCTACGAGTATACCTCACACAGCACACTTCAAGTATGTATACAGTAAGTGCGTTTTTTCCACTTCATTTATTGCCTACGTTTGGCTAAGATCCTTGTCAATAGTTGTCAAATATCACGAGAATATCAAAATCAATCAAATGAGGTGCGATTACTGTTTCTCGTAAAAAAAACGCAGCAAAATAGAGACTATGTCAAGAGTCCTGCAGGGCTATTATACCTAATTTGCAGTAGCAAAGCCGGGTTATTGTACATCTCACCCACGAAAAAACTTGTCCACGGGCAAAATATCTACTTTTAAAAATGTTTCTGGGTAGATTCGCCCGAATCAGTGTGGAAAATCGCACCAGATGTCTCCCATTAAAAACTAAATCTGCCCATATACATTTTTATAAGTAGACATTTGGCCCGCGGACAAGTTTTTTCGTGGGCGAGATGTACCATAACCCGCAAAGCCGAAGCAATGCAACAGCGAAAATTAACACTCACAATTTTCGCTGTCGCATTGCTTCAGCTTTGCTACTGAAAGTTACATACATTACATCAGCTATAAGATAAATGCTTAAAACTTACTACGAAGTGCCGGCACAGTTTAGTAAACTGGCTGCAATCCAGTGGCATAGGTGCTGCCCTCTTGCCGCCGGTCCAGTCGCGGCTGAAGGTGATCTGCGCGGACACTAGCGCCACGGCCAATGCGCACACTGCCACCACCGTCACACTGCTAAATACAGGGTTGCTAGATCCAGGGTGCTTAGTCAACTAACAGCTAAGTTCAATTATCGATCTCCAGAGATTTTTCGCATATTTCAGATTAAATGTTCTATTGTTTCCTTATGATCTTTGTTGATTTCTTATGATCTCAAGTATTGAAATTGGCTGTTTTACACTGACGACGTTCGTTGTGACGAACCAAATACGAAGGCTTTTACTGGAGCAAATGTTTCGATGACGAATTTATCGATTCAATTGTAGCCTCTAGCTAGGTAGGGGCTTACATGATGAAACAATTTTGCGAGGGACAGCTAAGTTCGCAATGTTATCGCAACATCTTGGCGTTTCGTAGGTCGCATCGCATTGCAACATTGATTATGGCATCTCCTCTAATCAAATCAAATTTCTATGAAGTAAATGATGCTTTATTTAAAAAAAAAACATAATTGATGATGAAAGTGAGCATAATTGGTTAGAAAAACAATAATTTATGAAAATTCCATTTAAAATAAAGGTAATTGTGGCCATACTTCGATAGCCATATATTTGCTTATGTTCTAATCATACCTAAATGTTTCTAGGTTCTAGTCTCTAGTGCAGTGGGATTTGAGGCTATAATACTACTTCCCTCCGTGGTTCCGACCTACCCCTACTACACTCAAAAATATGAGCCCTCTCATTTACGACTTGCCTATAGCTGAAGAGGAGCTATTTGGGCCAAATGTCAATGTATCCTATTTTAATATTGCAAATGGAAAACTCGAGTAGTGGCACGAATATTGGTCCGCTTTAGATTTGGAAAATGCTACTTCTGTCATCATCATTTACTTAGAAAAGAAACACCATTGGGCAAGGCCGTCTTAAACTAGGCAGGGGCCCTTGGGCACAAAAGAATTTGGGGCCCTTTTGGAAAGTAAAAAAAGCGAATTATAATAACATTTTTTTGACGTGAAACGTCTTTAAAATCGCGCCGACACATACGGGTACCAGGTTTAAAAACTGGACCGTAACGAAAAGGTCTATATCATCGTACCTTAATAATTAAAGACCATTGGTCTTAGAAACAAAAATGTGGTGTAAATATTTCACTTATATAGTCAGCTCGCTGTTATGACATTGAGTTCGTGTCGGGGTCAAGCGGGGGGGCGGGGGAGGGATACTGCGATAACTGTGCGAAACCGGCGCTCGCGCTTGTTTCTATTCAGTGTAACTCGTGACTCCGACTTTATAGCGTGGTGATTCTTTCGTGTGTTTGTCAAGTTTATTTGAACCGATTGATTTATACAAAAATAAGTGTAATTTGGACAGTATTTATATCTATACTAATATTATAAAGCTGAAGAGTTTGTTTGTTTGTTTGTTTGAACGCGCTAATCTCAGGAACTACTGGTCTGATTTGAAAAATTCTTTCAGTGTTAGATAGCCCATTTACCAAGGAAGGCTACAGTCTATACAACAACCTGCCCGGCTTCGCACGGGTACAACGCCCCCTCACGCGGACGAAGTCGTGGGCGGCTGCTATTTAAAATAACCAGAAAGTGACAATAAATATATAAACATTTGCTATGTATTTTATGTTTCTATTACGTACCTGTTCTTTTTTTATTAAAATACTTAAAACAGCGTCCATCTTGTTTTCATTTCAATCTTTTACTTTAAAAGCGATTCGCTAACATAGACGTTTCACGTTAAAACCAACGGCCGTGTGCCCCGACACAGCCCCACCCGCTTTTTTTTTACAAAGTATGACCATTTATAATTTGTAATCAAATACAGTATGATACGAGTATTATATGTCATTAATGATATTATAATGCTGCTGGTTTTTTGGATTTGGTTACTGCAGAAAAAACAAAATGTCGAAGTTATCCGGGATAAAAATATTTTCCCAGGATAAAAAGTAGCCTATGTGTTAATTTATATATATCATTGTTACAGTATTGGTATTCCCATCAGGAGAATCAGGTGAAGTGGTCAGGAAAGCTTTTAAGTGTGTACAGATTGGAAAGTGGAGTGAGGCAAGGGGGGATTAGCTCACCAATGCTATTTAATCTGTACATGATCAAGCTGATCGTTGAGCTCAGCGGCACCGGCGTTGGCTGCTCAGTAGACGGTACCTTTGTCAATAATATAAGCTACGCCGATGACATAGTGCTGCTGTGCCCATCGATCAGAGCTCTCAACAAGCTTCTAGGCATTTGTTAGCGATACGCGCTGGCTCATAGTCTTAGGTACAATACTTCCAAAAGTGAATTGCTGGTGTTTAAAACTAAAAGCAGAAATTATAAGACACCAACGGTAAAGCTTAATGGTTTTCCTTTCTGAAGTCCTATCAGTTATTGTTAGGAAACGTACAGCAACACTGATGCGCCGGGTGCGCAGCACCGATAGTCTGGTGAGGACGGTGGCGGCTAGATTGGACGTGGACAGTGCTGTTATGCAGCACCTGTTATGTCGCGTCCATCTAGTCAAAGACACCAAACCCTCCCACAACTTTTGTATAGATATAGGTAGGTACACTAACATAGTTTTAAGACCTTTGTTACTAACTAAATATGGGTAAAGCCTGAAATAAATGAGGTTTATTTTATAGTCCTGATCTACTCTGAACATCTACTTCCACAATGCCCTTCATGAAGCTCAGGATCGCAGCAGATGGAGGGAAATTGTACGAGAGAAACTGAAGCAGTCACGACCCTCAGTAATGAGGAAAACGACGCGAGGAGGAGGATGTGTTAATCCAGTGTGTGGGCTAATTCCATACCATATTTTATTAAAATCGCTCCAGCCGTTTTTACGTGAAAGAGTAACAAACATCCTTCCATCTATCCATCCATCCATCCATCCATACTCACAAACTTTCACGTTTATAATATTAGTGGGATAGGATAGGAAGTAGGATAGAGCTGATCTGATGATGGAGCTGGAAGGTGGCCATAGGAACTCCGTAATGAAACGACGCAACCCTGTCGAATAGGCTCGTTCGATTCGATCGGTTCATTTTATTAACAAAATTAATAAAAGCTTATTTTAAATAAAGGTTTTATAAACTAAAAATTTTTTATATTTAACAGTTATCAGAAAATCCTGCTCATTGGTAATCATTAGGCAAAGGAATATTCTTGTAGCAATTTCTATGTTTGGAAAAGTTTCTTCCAATTTATTTGATTTTATTGGGGTATGTAAGGTTGAGATATTTAAATCCGCTGATTGCTTTGCTGTTTTTAAAATTTTGGCTTTAGTGAAAACATTCTGTTTAGAGCTCATCTGCATTATGTAATGTCGTCATGATAAAATTCTTCAAATTCTTTGGTAAACTTACCAGGTTTGATATTCTTTGGTAAACTCACCAGGTTCGATTGTTGTAAACTGACAAAGAAACTAAAATTATTAATAAAGAAAATGGAAAAAAAAAAAAAAAAAAATAGAAGGTGCAGTTTGACTTTGGAATCGAAGGGATTGCGTGAGTGATTGCTATCGGATAGATGGTGTAGGTACTTAGTAAATTAGGTAGGATGCGTTCGGAAATATTATTAATTAGTACAGTAGGAATAGGCGCAGTCATCGATATCATTTTAGCTTAGTTTATGCCTTGTAATGTAAATACCTTCTGATAAGATTACTGATTTGTGAACAAAGTGTAATGTGCCCACCAAAAATGTTTTGAGAATAATGTGTGAGAGAAATTGTCGGTCCTTCGGGGCCCCCTGAGAATGGGGGCCCTGGGCACGGGCCCCGTGTGCCCTTATGGTAAAGACGGTATTGCCAGTGGGGTAAGCATGAACCTTTTTACGCGGCGTAACGCTAGCGACTCGCTAGCAAAATCTATGTGATTTGACAGTTTGACGCTAGCGTTACGGACTATCGAGAGGTTCGTGTTTACCCCTCAGTACCTACCTACAAAATTACATAGCTTACACCTTATTCCTCCATGCTTACACTGATACTATTTGCTTTATTAAGTAAACTACTGCAAACTACGGCTAATAAATAAGGGCAAATTAAATATAAATATGTTTGAACATTGTTAATATATTTGGCACTGTAAAAATGTAATTAATCGTGCGTAAGGACATTTATTTACATTTGTCTATCCTGCCCTTTTTGTGGATATTGGGGTAAAAATAAATACCCATGGATATCTCGTTTATCCGTAATTCGATAACACCAATACAACATCAATATTCACAATAACGGCTAGAATCGAATCCAAGGGTCTTAGACAATGTAACAATTATATATGATCGACAGTGAAGTTAGCTATAGTTATCGAAAAATTTCCACCAAAAACGGTTAGTAGACTTCATCACGCCATTGAACGAACACACTAAATAAAGGCTCCCTATTGGAGAACATGTTCAGTTATATTTTGCGAACTTCGCTCATAAAATTATTAAGTACATTATCTGTACCCCGGGACCTATACACGCCATAAACACATATTATAGGAAATGGGGTAGCCAGAACTGCAGGATCACAAAGTAGATCACACTGCCACGTTAAGCATAGCGGGGACAGATGGAGTTATCAGTGACAAGTTGCTAGCTTATCGCCTGAGAGAATGTGCGAGTTCCTTAGTCCGAGTTACTCATACGACATGCACGGAAGAAGTTCCAACTGATGTATTCTAGTGAAGTATCAAATACAAAGAAAGTAAAACACTCACCGACCACGAACTATTGCCATAACTGCCACTTTTTACTTATCTTTCAATACAATCATAACTTTCTTAGCACAAGTGATAATGTATGGAGATTCGCGAGAACCTTCCCTTTTATAGCTCGCGGGGGCAGCGGTCCTGCGCGCGACAGATATCATATATCTACTAATATTATAAAGGAGAATGAAATTCCGTCTGTATGTTACCTTTGAGAAAATAACCTCATTTATTCAAAGAATAAACCCGACTGCGTACAAATTATGACTGTGTCACTCTCACGAGCAAGACGACTCTAATCATACCTCTCATGCTCAAATGAAACAAACCGTTCAGGCTCTAGCTAGAGCGCGCTAAAGAAATATATATACCTACATATAGGTAGGTATAGCCGCGTGGTGCCGGCAGAGTAGAGTTTGTACCACCCCATGCCTGCACTTGGGTATCGTACGAGGCGATTAAGGGTTTCCGTGAGGTGGGCAGCAGCGCCTCCCGTGCTGACTATACATATAGTCCAAAAATCTGACTGCAGTTACCAACCCGCCTGCTCAGCGTGGTGACTATGGGCAAAACCCCCATTGCAGTAGCCTTCTGGCGTGCCCCGGTGAGATCTACGTCCAGCAGTGGACTGCAATAGGCTGAAGAAGAAGAAGACATACAGGGTGTAAGGGTACATACTCTATACATCAAATAAAGTAAGTTTATGCCAAAAAAATGCTAGGAAACGATGTAAATTATTTTGAAAAAATAATAATTAATTACTTGATCGGGCGAAAGTTATAGTATCCAATCCAGTGTTTGTGTTGGTTTTCTTATAGCCAGATTATAATTATTTTGCGTAATAAGCATTTATGCAAAAAAAAGCAGTATCCATGGAGAAAAATGATCGTAATGATGGGTAGATTCCGAAGTATTCAGGAACGTTGACAACCAAAAAACACCCTGCATATATACTCTTGAAAAACATAACCATCCTTCTGGTGCAGTCCGGTTACTGCTAATTAAATCTAGATTATTGGTATACAGAAATACGCACATACACAAAATGGAGTAGCCACATTGGATGTTGCAGGGTCATACCATACCTACTACTGCAGGGGATCCCACTGTCATGTTAAGCATAGCCAAACCAGATGAAAGAGAAGACAAGTTGCTAATTTATAGAAAATCCTCCTGAGTTCCTTAGTCGACCGACTCTTAACGAATGCACGGAAGGTGATGACTTGCTTGACTTATGTTCCTGTGTCCCCTAGATGGGGCAGAGGCCCTCCACAGATCCCCGTCATCCCGCTCGGTTTCGGAAGGAGAAGCAACTGATGTATTCTAGTGGGACTTCACTATTACCTATATACAGGATGTATCAGAGATATGAATATAGAATATTTGTGAATTCGAGTGCCAAATTACGTTACAGGTTCTCTATAGTGGGCTGTTTTTATATCATATGGCTTAACACAATTACCCCATCTGTACAACCTGTATAGGTATAGGTAAGTATACCAAAATCCTGGATAGGATACTTTTGATTGAGGGCATTAATTTTATCAATAGGTACCCTACTTAATAATCGCTATAACATACCTATTACAACCGCCTACTGATTCACAAACAAGGGAATACTCGTATGTTTTCTACTCTTCATTTACACACATTATCAATGTTTGTTTCCGAGTCATGGATGTTTCTATACTTATCTATGTATTTATATACAGTTGCTTAGTACCCACGACACAAGACCTTAGGGATCTTAGTGTGGGACTAGGTTAATGTGTTGGGTAGTGTGTGAATATTTATATTTAATATTTAAATTTATATTATATTATTATAACACCTATACTCAACCTCCAACGCAAAGCCTATTTTGTACCCGTTCATGCATGCTAAGACGTTCTTAAAATATGTCCAGTAAAGGTCTTTGCTATGGAGGAAGCACATAGTGGAGATAGGATTTTGTATTGTACATACAGGTGTTTTTTCGTTGCCACCCTTAACGAAGGGTACGTACTCTATACATCAAGTAAAGTAAGTTTATGCAAAAAAAAATGTTGGGAAACGATGTTAATTTTTTTCTATTACTTGATCGGGCGAAATTTATAGTGTCCAGTGTTTATGCTAGTTTTTTCATAGATAGATATTAATTATTACTTGAGAAAAAATCTTGCTACACGCGTCAATGTGCATTTATGCAGAAAAACGCAGTCTGTTTATTCAATTTAGGACCGTAATATTTTGGAAACCAGACACTTCCCAAATATGCTTCCATGGAGAAAAATGATCGTGATGATAAGGAGATTCCGTTTTTTCGGTAACGTTGACGACCAAAAATCACCTGTATAATATGCCCCTATCAACAACAATTAAATATAGGTGGGTACACTAGCGAGAAAAGATATGATAATTTTAAAGTTTGCATTCAAACTATAACTTGACTGAATACTTGTACTGGACTGATAAAAAAAATCAACCATGATGGTTGACAACCATCACAATCCTACATTATCCCTGATAATAAAACTTAAGGCAGAAAATTTACATTTGCTTAACCACCTTTTAGATGGATCAATAACTTCAAGAAGGTTGCTGGTGGGGACTGGATGGCGGAAACAGGAGATAAAGCCTTGTGGCGTGCTGTGGGTGAGGCCTACGTCCAGCAGTGGACTGCACTAGGCTGATGTGTGTGTCTTCTGTTACACCCTAAATGACTGTTTTTCGGCCACCTCCTCATCGAGTTCTTCATGTTCTTTGCTGACAATAGTGTCCTGGACAATCGAATGTTTAGCAATGCCACGATATATCCTTTTTGATCGGATCCATTGTTGTTTTGCATATGTAATAATTCAGTCTAGGTAGTATTATAGTCTAAGAGGCACGTAACGTTTTTAGTAAGTACAAACTACAAAGTGAAAGACGACAGATTGATAACAGATCCCGCCCCCTGATTACGTAAAAGTAAAGCCGAAGCAAAGCGATAGCGATAATTTTACAATATTCGCCTTGAAACGTCAAGTTCCTTTGAAATTCATTTTAGTAATACGAATTTGACAAGCAATCAACGATTTTTGTACAATTTTCGCTATCGCTTTGCTTTTGCTAGTTAGGTAATAAGGGGGCCGGTAGGTGCAAATCTGTATCGATGTTTGTTTCCGAGTCGGATTGCCATTCTTTAGTACCTATATGTATACCCACGACGACACAAGACCTTAGGGATTTTAGTGTGGGGATTTACAAAGTCAGTATTAAGAATTGGTAGGTAGGTAATGGTATACCTAAGTATCGTTTGAAATTAGATAAAATTACCATTACTCTTAATCTACCTATGTAAAGGCAAAATTCTCATAATACCTAAATCAGCAATGATTCTATTGATCAAATGTTCACTGACGTACCGTTCTGTTGGCAAATACGAGTAGTTCATGGGTCAAATGTCTTTTGGGCAAAAATTTTAAGGTTCAATAACTGTTAGCCAAACGTTCATGGGACAATCGACTGTTGGCGAACAGTTTCAGACTCATATAAAATTGATTTGAATGGAAGTCTACTCGATCAATTAATTTGTATTCTTTACAACTTGAGTTTTGCGGTAGATAGGAAAGGAACTAAGCATGCGTATGGTAGATACTACAAAAAATGCTATATTCATAGATACGTCATCTTAAAAGGTGTTTTAAGAGTGCTTAACTTTAGACTCCGTTTTCTAATAGCATTCAATATCACAGCCGGTATTAAAGATTTAACTAAAAAGTACATCAGCTCACAAACTATAACCATAAGACCGACAGGTGGCAGCTCATCCCTTTTGTATTGAATATTTATGTATTTGTAATATATGGTATCAACTCCATACAATATTATATGTGATCCTTTCTATGCCCTTATCCCATTATTATGGGATCGGCGCAATATGGTTTCTGTCGAAATTCATATTGCCAATGATTTGACGTTTGGTTTACGGCCATCTGCCTGCCTGACGCCAACCCTCCATGGGTATAGCTAAGTGAATATTTTAGAATATGAAAGTCCGTAAGTACATTAAATAAATTGATTGAGAATAAAAATAAATACCATTCTTTTCTTGTAGATACTTATTTTATTATAATAATTCTGTAATATTTTTCGCAACCACTTCACCGCGACGTTCGTGTGAACTGCAGAAAAGTACTTGGGTAATTATTTTTTAGAATACCGTTCTTTGCTTAAAAATTCTGTCGTCCTATCTTAATTTTCTTCCCCTTTGGGTAATAGTTATACCAGATGGCCAATGGACGTTATGAAACGCATTATTTTCGAAACAAGACCGAACAAATCTCACTCGAATGATTCGATGAATGTCCCCAAGTCTAACTCATTACTTCATTTCGGTAACCACTCGAAACAATCAATCCACGCAGGGCTTCATCAGATAATTCGAGGTGTAGGTACTACATACTGCCTAGAAACAAATCGAAAAACATTGTTTATTACTTTATCTCAGTGTAACACAGTCACTTACGATTGATGCACGTCTTGTTTTTATTTACTAACTGGATTATTACTGCTAAACGGAGCGAGACTGATTTCTTTTGACGCCATTTTTCTGCTGCATGAGTGTCGACGACGCGCGAGAAGTAATTGTGTTCTGTGGACGCGCGTCTTTGAAGGTATGTAGAAATCTGTCGATAATTTTGTCATTCACTCGATTCTAAATAAATCAATTAGCATAGATCATCAATATCGGTCGATCATCACGGTCGTGATAGTGACGTGAATTGACGCGATAGTGGTCATACATTGTAATGAGGGTGATGTGTCTTGCTCCGATAGAATGCTCGCGTTATTCCTTTAGAATAAACGCTGGGTCATTTTCAAAATAATTGCTCATTTCAGAAATGTTACTTTTATGTCACAATAACATAAAAGTAACATAAAAGAAAACAAGGGCTGCATTCACAGTGGTAAATAAAACAGTTTTTTAGTATTTAATATTGTAATAATTAATCAAACACGTACACGTACATTATTATGTACAGTTCGTGAGGTTTAAGCCGAGCTTTGCATTTGTGTGAGTGTGCACATAGACACAGGTTAGGTTTATATCGGCGTAACTCCGTCGCGCTCCTACATTTCTTTAAGTCACTCACATGAATAGCTAGCTTAGCGTAGACCCCGCGGCTGTACTGGACATAGTGAACATAAACATGAAACATACAAAATAATGACAATAATAAAACCGTCAGGGTTATGTTTAATTTGAAGATGGTTACTCAGTTAATCATAAATCGAAAATAAAAATATAATATTAAAATGCGAACTTTGAACATTCTCTCTATCGTCATGATAATACTGCACGATTAACTTCCTAATATTTATATATAATGTCTGCCTATTCATACATGAAATATTTTAACAGTAGCTTCTTAAGTCGTATCTAAAGATACAAAACAACAAAAAAAATATTTTAAGTGTTTTTCTTTTTACGAAATTATTATAATTCAATTTTTTTTTATATATTTTGCATAAAACCTTTAATGAAAACCCCTTAAATGAAAGTAAATAAATAAACGTTCTGAATGTTAAAGGTCAAAAAATAAGAAACCAGTATTTATTTTGTAGCTCAAGTAATTTTAAATTATTTAATGTAAATATATTTAATAAAATTAGAAAAAAAACTTTTGAAATGGCTTCGTTATAACCGTCTAACAGTTAAAAACCGTTAGATGATACCCTTAAAATATTTCGTGTATGAATAGGTAGACCTTATATAACTATACATATTATTCACTATCGCTACTAAAAAGATCCCAGAAATTTCTCTTCAAATCAACCGTAGAAACATTATAATATTTTGATGGCTTTTTAACCATCTTTGCTAGATCCTTAGGTTTAAAATTTACTTTAATATCAGATAAAATAGTAACATTTGAAGTAGATGCATTACTGACATGATAATGATTAGTTTCTCCTATAGGTTCGACATCATCAGAATTAGGTAAAACTTTATTGGTTACTAACATCTCTAGGTCTTCTTGCTCAGATTCACTTTCAGATGTAGATTCTATAACAAGTCGTTTTGCTCTTGAACGTTTAACATGATCAGTAATTAATTTGTGACTTTTTATGGCATAACATTGGCAAATATTGGGCTTTAAACAAAAGCAGCTTAAAATTCGATATTGAATTATATTATCTTCGTTTGGTATTACTTGGTGTATTTTTTGCGTATTTGGAACGGCCACAAATTTACAACCCTCAATTTGATTTTCTATTCTCAATAATAATATGTCCTCCTGATCAATAAGAAATAATTTTACAGTGGTAGCAGTATTGTGTTCAAGTAATTGAATCGCAGTTTCAGCATCAGGTATATCATGTCCGTATGATATTTGTTTATCTAACAATCTTTTTACTACTCCCCCAACCCCATCCGCTGCACCCTTCCCATGGGCCGCTTCAAAAAAATTCCAGATTGCAAAAATAAAACCATAAGATTCTATCATTTTGGTAAGAAGGGCAAAGTTCTTCTTTTGCCTGTATTGACTTGACGGACCATCTGAGAAGAAATGTATAGTGTCTTTCAAAGGAAATCTATGTTTAATGTCACGCATCAGGGGCTCCAAGTGAGCCCAGATCGATTCCGGTGTGTGTTTGTTGCAGTTGGAAAATGTACAAAATGATTCGGGATCAGTTTCATCATTATATATAATGCTTGTGTGCAAGGTGATTTGTGAATGTGATGCTCCAAAATGTACTGCTTGTATTTCATTATGAAATTTGCAATTATAATTTTCTGAGAAGTCACAATGTAGCATAATTTCATTTCTTTGTAAATTCTCCTTCAATGATTTATAAATTTTGTATTGATGTGAAATGTTGTAAATATGAATTTTAAAGCCTCTTAATTCCGTGTCAAAATTTGATAATAGAGATTCTAACATACCTGATATTATTTGTTTAATTGTTTTTTTGGTTGATTTTTTTTCATTGTTCTTTTCATATTCTATGGTTTTGACCGTCCACTCTAGCCATGACACTTTTTCATTCAATTTTATATTCAGTAAGTCATATCTGATTGATTTGTTTTTGCAAATATCACATGTTGAATACATGCACTTTTGGGAGTATAAATCACACACTGTAGACTTTATAACGGTGTCCAAAGTATCACCGTCCTTAAAAATTTTTAGTGTTTTTAGGGATGTAAACTTGAAATCTATATTACTGTGTCTTTTGCAAAGACAAGTATTTCGATTTGATAAATTTGGGATCAATACGTAAAATGGCTTGAAACGTCTGAATGTGGCGTATGAAATTGGAATTCCAGTCTCCTTTACAAATTTTAACCGTAAATTTACCATCGAATCTAGCAAATATCGTCTTTGCATTTTAACTTTATTTTTTGTTTTAGTTTCTTTCTTAGCTGCAGTAGCTCGACTGACATCATCTTGGTTAAAAAAAGTATAAATTTTATTTGCTAGGTTATTTCGTTTAATATTAACTTTTTTTGCATTACGTCTGATTGGGTATTTAATCCCAATAGCAGACTGTAATTTACTTTTCATTTTATACCCTTTTACGATGTCGTTACTTACAATTTCTTTTAATACATTTCTCTTTTCATTACTTCCTGCTGCATTATATTGTATTTTTAAGGATTCTATTAACACATTCTTTTCAAATAACTCCTTTTTAATAATTTCTTTTTCTTCTTCAGTAGTGTTTAAATTAGCAACAAATGAGTTGGTTTTTGATATTGGGCTTGACACAGTATAAAATGACTCTCTGCTAAACATATTTTCTTTTTCTTCGTCTTCTTTTGTGTTTTGCAAAATTTTGTATCTATATATTTTTTTCTTTAAAGCTTTATTCTCTTTGATTAATAATTCAATTTTTTTCTTCATATTTTTATTTTCTTTGGTTAATGTTCTATATCTTTTCTGATATATTCTTTGGTATTCTTTTCGAGTTTTACCCTTTTCTATAACTTCTTGTTTATAGTCTGATTTTTGTTTTAAAGTCCTCCAATATTTTCGCCTGCTTTCTTTCTCTCGATCCGATAGCTCCCCAATTTTTTTATAGAATTTTTTAGCTCTTTCTAAATTTTTTTCCTGTAGTGCTTTCCATTTTTGAGGATTATTCAATTTTAGTCGGTCTCGGTACCGTTTTTGCCTCTCTGCCGCAGACAAAGGCATATTTTCTGTAAAGAATAAAAAATACAATGTAATAACTCAGAAAATAATAATTAAAAAAATCATATTTAACGATAAAAGCAGTCTATTTTGAAGCATACGTCGTCGTAAAATTTAACGTGAAAATTAAATTTTGCATCACATTAACAAATCACATTGTATACAAGTATTTTGAACATTGAGAATAGTATCAAACTTGTCATGCTAGAATAAGTCAGAGCCTGTTAATGCTAGACGAAAATACTTGGGTTATATTAAATAAATATATTACACTAATAACTCAAAGCTGCAGATCGCAATATACACTCGATCGCGCAACTTGTACAGTATAAACCAAAACGAAGGTATAAAATGATTAGTAAATTACAGTCAGCTATTATAGGGCCAATTTGAGGATTTTAAGTTATCCAAGCATCACTCAAAACACTGAATACGACCATAGAAAAACATGTTTATTTTACTATTGGTTTAATTATAATTTATATAATATTTTAAAATCATGCTGTGGACACGTCTTAATCCAATTTTATGTAACGTAACATAAAAAAATGTTACATAAGTGTGACATAAAGGAACAAGTAAGCATGTTTTTCTACAAACTAACCTCAAATCACAGAACATAATTCACTCGATCGTTGCAGCTAATTAGCGACAGAATAGCACTATCATAATAGTTTCCTGACAATTAAAAATAGTTTAAATTTACTTACCTTGCGTATTTTTTCCAATTTACCAAAAAGAAACCAGATAAATGTTTTTTATCGACGCACACCATACACCCAACTTTTTTGCCGAGAACAAAATGGCTGCTGCCCTGTGATTGGTCGCCTGAGGTTCGGACAGTGACAGCAAATGTTGCCAGTATTAAAGTTTAACAAAATACCTTTTTCGCGACTAAATAATGCGTTACATAAATGAAATAACATCGATGAAGTAATTTTGAGACCAGTTTTATTTTTTATTTATAACTAAAATTAATGTGTCAAATGAATTTTCAAGGATTCTACACACATTTTACAGTGTTATTAGAGAGGATAGCCAATTTTGTTTGATAATAAATAAAATACTTTTAATGTTTTTTCAAGTTTAAAATATCAGTGCTGGAAGTTGGACACACGTTTTTTGTAGGAAGACCAGAAACATGCTTTAAAAATTTCGCAATATATAAAAAATGAAGTATCAACTACCAACAATGACATTATAATACAATATAAAGAAAGGCTTCTTTGTAATGTTCAGTATTTTATTAATATTGCCATTACAGTTTTTTTGTAGAAATTAAGGAAAGATGATGGACAAGATTTTTTTCTGAAATGAGCAATTATTTTGAAAATGACCCCGCTATGTGCTAGATTCTGACCGTCGCAGTTAAACCTAAATTTAAAGTTAGTCCTACTTGTTCCTTTCTGCCTCAGCGATTTATAGTAAGAATGGAGAAGACTAATTTTAACTTTAAGTTTAGGTTTTAGAGACGGAGTGGGCAAATTTTAACTTTAGGTTTAAGTGTGACGGTCAGAATCAACGACAAATAACTATTTATATGTTTTATAGTATACCTACTAAGGACTAACTTATACAATTTCTGCCCTTTAGCGGGGCATCGTTATGTCCCAAAGGCAAATCTTCGAATCTCAATATTTTTTCAATCAGATAATCGCAACATTTTTGAGATCCTAATAGCTACATTGAAATGTAACACTACTTAGATTTTTCTGTATACGATATATTATGATACCTACTTTCTACGTTTTACAAAATTAACGTAGCGATTAAAATGTTAAAAAAGATTATTTAAATTGAAAAGATACGTAATATGATTTTTTAACAAGTTTATTCCAATATTATATTTTAATCGACCGATCATAGATAGATTGTAATTCGTACTAAAATAAAATCAGATATCATTATATTTAGGTAAATAACTAACAATGTTTATAAATTCTTATATTATCTACAATAAAACAATAACATTTTATGGCAGACGTGACTTGTGGCAATATAAATACTAACTAATAATAGATTTTTTCGTATAGGTAGGTACTTATGCGATAAAAAGAGTCTTGTGACTATGACGAAAGTTTATGTCTTAATTACCTAATAAACCTATGCTCGGAAAATGGATCGAATTTAAGGGAAAGATAAACTTACCTACGCCTTCTATTTCTGTAAAGTGCACCTTTGTAGTAAGGCCACTGTATCTAGGTATTACACCAAGCCTTACTTAAAAATGGTTCCCCACCAGTAATCCACAATACAAAAAATATGGTCTTCGATTTATTCAAAATTAAACTGGCGGTTACACAGTTTTATTATATTTCAATTTATTTAGGTATTTAATAAGAATTATATAAAAGAGGGCCCTAATATTAATTTTGGGAACACCTGTCATACAGGATCGAACTATGCTACATATTTTGTGGGCGTTAACAAAACCCTATCGGTGTTATTATAAAATAATATAAGCATCATTTAAGCGAAACATTGCCTAAATTTGACGGATATTCTATATATTTTACTGTCAAATAAACAAATCTATAACGAGTCTAACTTTAGGCGCTCTTTTGTAATAACAACATATTAGTTTCGTAATATCTGTCTGTCCGTCGTCCGTAGGTATATCACGGCCATTATTTTCCGAAACATTAAGGGCTACATAGTAAGTAATACATACAGGATGTAACAGAAAGGGTATGTTAAGCGAAAAGATATGTAAATAGCCCACTATAGAGAACCTATTTCCAAAATTTGAGACTCGAAATCACATGTTTATTTTTCAAGATTGTATGAGCATTCCAGAGTTGTTTAAGAATTCTCCATACTATCTGGAAAAATAAACATGTGATTTCGAGTCTGAAATTTTGTGGGTAGGTTCCTTTTAGTGGGCTATTAACATAGCTTTTCGCTTAACATACCCTTTTTGTTACACCCTGTATATACACAGTTACTTCATCCAACAGTAACCTTTAGAATCAATACTGATGTAAGAGGGAGTGTACCGCCACCGACGCGGGACCCCGCGGAGACCTACTGATAACACACTGATAAGATAACACTGCACTGTCACTGCCAACTATAAACATGGTGACGTGTGCATTTTACACGGAAAACAACTTATAGTTACATCTAAAGGTGGGTTCGCACGGTGCGTGATATTACGGACGGACGCGCACCAGCCCGCACGACGGATCGTGGGAAACAGAACGTCCGTGGTAATACAGACGCGCCGTGGGAACCCACCTTAAAACAGCTCTCCAATTCTGATATATTTTTTTTGCTGAAAGGCAGTAGAAACTGAATTACATTTGGAGATATAGAAATAAAAAAGGGGAACCTCAAAATACTTCTAACAAAAAAAAACTGATTTTGGGCCAGGGATCTCTACTTCTTTTACGCAGAGGACTCCAGACCTATAGACCCCGCACACTGGGTTTTGGAAGAATTATCTGGTCCTCGCTGCTAGCCAGTTCATCATTGAAGCCGATGACTGTTTAGAAGATGGGTGCCTTCCAGTTGGACGGGGCCTAGATTCGATTACAGTCATGGGCCTGTAGGATTTTAATATTGTATGATTTGTAATTAATTAATTAATTTAATATTGTAAATTGCTTAGCGTCACTTACAGCCAAAAACTGATCTCAAGAGATTTTTTGCTCATTTCAGATTAAATTTCAATTATTTTCATACAAAACTCTTAAATTTCGAATAAAAAAATCCGATAATCTATTTGATTTCTAGTATTGAAATTGGCCGTTAGCCACATTGCTACTTGTTCAGCATTTCAGTATTTGCCTGGCTGTCACCCACACCCTGTATTGGGTACCAGGTACAACCTACACATACAGATTGATGCACCTATATACCTAGGTTAGGTAGGTAAGTATATGAGATCTACTTAATACTGGTATTCTGTATGTAATAAATTTGACTATCTATAAGCCGGACGGAATGACATTTAAAGGAAATGCTATAATCCATAAGGAATTATTTTTATTGCGTAGGACCAACGTGTATTATTTGAGAGCTTAAAACATATCTAGTAGATAGATATTGAGTATTATATTATATAGATTACATCTATCTAGTTAGATAATGTGGATGGCACGCGCTGACAACAAGGCAAAATTAACTTATTCTTATTCTTTATTGTACACAAAACATTACAATAAATACAGAGAAATTTACAAAAGAAATGCATAGAAAGGCATGCTTATCTCTGCAAGAGATTTCTTCCAGCATACCAGAGAGCAAAGTGAGACCAATCTATTACTATATAATATTAATAAATAAATAAATAAATAAATATTAATAAAGCTGAAGAGTTTGTTTGTTTGTTTGAACGCGCTAATCTCAGAAACTACTGGTCTGATTTGAAAAATTCTTTCAGTGTAAGATAGCCCGTTTATCGAGGAAGTCTATAGGGTATATAGCAATCCGCCCCGGCTTCGCACGGGTGCAATGCCCCCTTTCGCGGACGAAGTCGTGGGCGACCGCTAGTAAGTTATAAAGGTAATAACTTCTTATAAGAAAAACTTTATATTACTACAATTTTTTTTTTGCATTTTTCCTTCTAACTGTAACCCTTAGACATATGAATTTATTTGAGCTGTAACCATAACTTCTAACTGAAGTCAAAATTTCAGTGATCTACATTCTGTTCTGGTAAGGCATCTAAAACTTAGGGTATATGGGTAGATATATAGGTATAGGTAGATACACATACCTACATACCTAGGTAGACACAAAATCTACTACTTAGGTAGGATAGTCAAATTTACTTACCTAGAATTTTTTTTAAAAAAAAAACAAACGCTTATAAATTTCTAAGTAGGTATCTAATTAATTGTTACATTTTGGTAAATAACCTGGCTGTTTATTTCTTTTTAATTTGCAAATGACAAATAGAATATGTTTTTACGCATTTAATAAGAGTATTCAAATAATTTGAAATATTATTAAACGTAACATTTAAGTATTTCACCTTTGTCACTTAAGTAAATTTGCCTAATATTAATTAATGAATAAGATTAAAGGTTGTAATGTACTTAAATATAATTTATAATAAGCTTTTGTGCTATTTGTATTTGTGTCAATTTACCTGAGAGTAAGAGTACGTAGAATTTGAGACTGTTTTTAACCCCCGACGCAAAAACGACGGGGTGTAATAAGTTTGACGTGTCTCTCTCTCTGTGTGTGTGTGTGTGTATAAATGTGTATGTGTCTGACTGTGGCATCGTAGCTCCCAAACGGATGATCCGATTTTAATGCGGTTTTATTTTGAAAGGTATATCAGTCGAGAGTGTTCTTAGCTATGTTTGGTGGAAATCGGTTCAGGTCTTCAAGGTCATCAGGTAATAATAATAATAATTTTATTTCAACCAAAATATTTACACTTCATCCTTATATAGTACATAGTGAGAATCAAAGAACACTTAAAATAATAAAAGGAGAGCAATCTCTGAAACGGCTTAAAACTGTTTTTAAACTATGTTTACATTTACCTACTGTTTATTGAGGTTATTAGAGTAAGTTTCTTGTTGGTGGTAAACCATTTTCATCCGTTAAAACAACAACATAAAAATGCATTCATAATTCAAGCACGCGAATAGAAAAAAAAACATTACCTGGAAAAATAAGCTGCTGTAACGTCGGAAACAGCTGAACTTAATTTAATACGGCTTAATTTCACTTTGAGGACCAATTGAGGGCATTTTGTTTAGGTATCCAGGCAGGTACCTCCTACCGTTTTATTACGGTATAATCCTACTTAGGTCTAAGCTTAATCAGATTGGGTTAAGCAGATTTGTTAATTCCTGAAGTTTTTTTCATAATTTCCAAAACTTTAAACTTACCTTACTGGGAGGTACCTAAATAACTTTTGTGTTGTGAAATCACGTTAATAAATATGAATTTCTTTCTCAGGTATATTCTGAGACTGCAAGTACCTACAGAGATGGTGTTCTTCATCAACAGGATAACTAAAAAGTGAGTAATTATCATATCTCTTTACACTACATTGTATCTAATAATAAATAGACCAGCGCCCGTAGCATGAACTTGGTGAGAGCGAGATGGCTCACATTTACGCGACAAATTCACAGAGCTATGTAATGATTAAACATGTAAGTGTATGTACTTTGCGTGTAAAAAGGGATTGCAAAGCACTTCTTTCAGGGCAAATTCATACAGTTTTAGCTAGAGTACGAGTGTCTATTCTAATTCCCAACTCCGTTTTTATACACAAAATTCGAACTAAGTCTTTTGTCTAGTTATTATATAGCTCTGTGAATTTGACGTTTTAATGTGAGATATCTCGTTCTCACCAAATAATGCTACGGGCGCAGGTGACCAGCCCCCCTAGCATGGGCACGCATCGTGGATATCGTATCGTCTATATACAAAATTCAACATGGCGGCTATACTCGTATTTATCGTATTTTGACAGGCTAAATGACGATAAATCGGTTTATCATATCGTGCTTCGCAGGTCAAGCTACTTGTGAAGGTACAAGTCCCAGTAGTACCAATACCATCTCTTTATTTTTATAACGACTATCTCACACGACTTCTCTTTCTATTTATTTATAAAAAAAAGCAAGACAGCATGTGTATAGAATGAAATTAGCTGCATCTCCTTGGTGCATGACGGAATCGACTAATTTTCACAAACACCTACATTTCACCTTATTGCATTAGTCATCAGTGGGGTAAGCACGAACCTTTTTATGTAATGATTTATGACTCAGTTCGCACGTTTGTAATGGCTCAACTCAAGCGCGCATCTACCATGGCTAGCAAATTGTTATGATCTTTTACTCGTACCTAGGGTTACCATATCTCAGGATTTGTCCTGAGATTTCAGGACTTTTCGACTTTTCTCAGGATTGCGGCCGGATTTTGCAAATCTCGTGGTATCTCAGGAATTTTAAAGATGTCTTTAATCAAAAGTTATACCAACTATAATCTTCTTTTGGTAACAACTGAACAGTTAAAGTCTATACTTATTTATCCAAGTGAAACAACCTAAAAATACTTAATCTTTTGGTAACAACCCCGCCCCGCCGCTTCGAGTGCGATGTGCAAGTTGCAACGCGTGACCTAGATCCGCAGTGTATAAAATCTCAGGACTTTTCCATGGAAATCAGGCCTTTTCTCCGGTCTTTTGATTTTTTCACCTGGTACCATACCCCGCTATGCTTAAAACGTAGCAGCAGGATCTGCAAAACAGGCTACCCTACCTTGAAAACACAGCTGTGTGTATATATTGATCATAAAATCTGTCCCCGCTAAGCCAATCGTGGCTGTAGGATCCTGTTCATGATCTTGCATTTCTGGCTACCCCATTTCATCAACACAACTTATACAGGGTGTAACAAAAGGAGTATGTTAAGCGAAAAGCTATGAAAATAGCCCACTAAAAAGAACCTACCCATAAAATTTCAGTCTCGAAATCACATGTTTATTTTTCCAGATAGTAGGAGTATGGAGAATTCCTGCACAGTTTAGGAATGTTCATACAACGTTCATACAATCTTGAAAATAAACATGTCATTTCAAGTATCAAATTTTGGAGATAAGTTCTCTATAGTGGGCTATTTACGATCGTACATAGCTTTTCGCTTAACATACCCTTTTTGTTACACCCTGTATAAATATGTATACATGTGTATGTGGTATCTAGACTAGTAGGTAGATACGTGTATGAATAATGACCTCTAAGTAAGGGCCCTAATGCTAAAACTGTGGAATGAAATACAACTAAGTACTTATACAAAATAAATTAAATCGAAGCCGACCATTAAGTTTCTTTCCACTCGCACATAAATGTATAAACAATGAAGTTGAATAAGTATAAATAACTACTCTACAAAGATTGCGTAAAGTAAACAGCAGATAACTGCGGGCAAAGGTCCCGACAACCGGACACACCACACCACACCCCTTTATTTCGTCAACGTTTTGAATCATTTTATTTCAGGCGTTCAGATTTTTTAGAATGCATTTTTTAAACCGATTTGAAAGAAGAGAGGATTATATGAATTCGAGAGAGAGAGATTTGTATTTTTATGTGTGTTACCTCGAAACTTCATCATTTTCGATTTTTTTTATAGTTGGACATGGTATGCTTCCAAATTGGTCCCATTTTTACCACATCAGTATGTGATGACGGGATCCTGGAGAAATCGAAGACATTCCTCAAATATTGTAGGCACATCTAGGTACCTACCTATTTAGATTTTTACAAAGTATTTTAGTCTGTTACACATAAGATAACGGAAACGAGGGTCTGAGGATGGAGCCGCCAAGAAATGGATTGTGGAACTATTTAGCAAGCTGAACCCTCCGAGATTTGGTTCCGGGTCTTGGTTTCATGAACCCTACAATGATGGAGTAATAGGGTATTCTAAGTTAGTTACTGACTATGGGAGAGTGAAACTCTTCAGGATATACTTACTTACTAATACGATTTCGAATACCTACTTTGTCTAAAATCTACGTCAAAGTCAAACAATGCTGATTTTAGGACCTGTGGGGTAAGCACGAACCTTTGTACGCGGTGTAACGCTAGCGACTCGCTAGCAAAATGTATGTGATTTGACAGTTGACGATATGGTTACGGACTATCGAGAGGTTCGTGCTTACCCCTCAGATTTATTTCACATAAACTAAAAAGCAACACCTAACAAAAATATATAAAAAGTACATACCTAAATACATAGTACATCATCTATTTCGCAATTTTATTACATACTCGTAGCCAAAAAGAGTGGTAAACAGGTAGCAGACAAGGGATGTGAATGTGTGACTATAAAAAAGAAGGCAAATAGGCAAGGCCTATTCGTGGATAAAATTAATTTTAGGATTACGATAGTGCAAATCTGGCTTAAATTCTTATCTATATCAGCAACAACGTGAGAATAGCAAAGGTTTAATAAACAAACATTGCAATTTGTAAACAAAGGTTGTGAACTTGTGAACACGGACCTCGGCATTTTCCTATAACGTCTTATCATGTTTTAATATAACAGTTATATGACTGTTATATTATTAACAGTCTATATGACAGTTAATAATTTATTTATATTGCCACTAATTGGATGAATTTCATTTAATGATTAAGGTCGTACAATGATAGTCTGGATTTTGGTGTCACAAGATCAAATTACAACGGAGTTTTGATAATAAATTTACAGATCCACTTATTTCCAGATTTGTCGGGAGTTCCAGAAATATCTGAATGTGTTTGCTAAATAGATTTTTAACCAAGATTAAGATTTTACGAAACTACACCACAGTGAGGGGGTAAAACAGGGGTTGGAAGTTTGTGTGAAAATCCAAATTTTAATGTTACTTAAAGGTTTTCTGAAATTCCTACGGGAATGAGAGATAACGGGAATTCTAAAGGCGGACGATGTCTTGGGTGTGCGCTAGTTTATTATTTTCATCGACGCCGCAAAACTAGTGAAGCTAGAATCGTGATATTTGGACTGTGTTTTCCTTTTGTGACGTACTTACTTACATTCTAAGAAGGCATTTCCCGAAATTCCCATGGGAACGGAAAATAACGAGAATTCTAAACTTTACAGAGACAAGTGATACGATTGAAATCACTTTTTTTTTAATACCAGAAGAGTAGGTACAAACAGCCACTTTTCATATGTTCACCTATTTATAACTTTACTTTCATATTGAAATATTATTGATTTTGTTTATTTACACGAATCCGTTACGTGTCGCAATTTGTTGATTGTTGACTAGTGTCATTTAGAACAGATAGATAAGTATATTTGGGTAAATAGGAATGTATCTATTACATTGCAACGTACATACTTATTTATTATTCCTCTTTAATTTAGGGCCAATGATTTATATTGAGACGGGGCAAATAGAGAAAGAAATTGGAAAAACACATAGGCCTTCACAAACCTAAGGTACAAATAGGTAGTTCATTTCTATTTATATTAAACATTCAATGGCTTTTTTGTCCTTATAAGCACCTCCGAAGGGCACCTCCTATAATTATACCTAGACTATACAGGGTGTAACAAAAGGGGTATGTTAGGCGAAAATCTATATAAATAGCCCACTGAAAGGAACCCATCCACAAAATTTCAGACTCGAAATGACATGTTTATTTTTCCAGATAGTATGGAGAATTCCTAAACAACTCGGGAATGTTCATACAATACCCTTTCTGTTACATCCTGTAGATAGTAGATATATGAAAAGAGTAGGAAATGGACCCAAAGATTGTGGACAGAAAAATATTATGCAATTTCGTAAATCTAATTGTGGACAGGTGTTGATTTGATAGATAAACCACTCGAACCAGTTTTGACCTTCGCAAACCGGTAGATATCAGTCAGAGACCAGACAAAGGAAAGTATAGGAAACTTACTGCCCGGTTATATCAGGAATGAACTATACATACCTACTGTATCTAAATAATTGTATAAGTCGATATACCTTTCAATATTGTAGGACCAATAGGCACACTAAAACTATTAGGTCGTCTTCATCCTATTACAGTCCACTGCTGGACGTAGGCCTCCCCCAGGACACGCCACAAGGCTACTGCCACAGGGGGGTTATGCCCATAGTCACCACGCTGGGCAGGCGGGTTGGTGACCGCAGGGTGATTTTCGGACCATGTTGTCAGCACGGGAGGCGCTGCTGCCCTCCTCCCAGAAACCCTTAATCGCCTCGTAAGATACCCACGGGCAGGCATGGGGTGGTACAATCTCTACTCTACCGGCACCACGCGGCTTTAGGTAGGTACATTTTCTGGACGCAGGTCCTGTCAATGTAATGTACCTACAGGTCTTACAGTGTTCAAGTGGTTTTAACCTCCTAAGACCCAGACTTGAATTAGCTACCTAGTCGTGAAAACCCACTGTCCAAAATTATGCACAAATTAATTTACTGCAGTCAGACCCAGAGACATAACACTTCATAAATTTGAAGCTACGCCTTTTAGGATTTAGAGAGTATGTTTACCATCTATTCTGTGCGCGTACTGCATCAGGTCACCCGTAAGATAGACGGACGACCTAGTCAGGACCGCGCGGGTATCTGCTGCATGCAGGCCGTTTCCAACCGTTCGCAGAGGAGGTCATTGAGGGAAACCTATGTTCAACAGTGGACTTGTCGGCTGAAATTAGATGAAATAAATTTAAGCTATGTATTAAAAAACATTTAATTTCGATGTTCTTATTAGAGACAAGTAGGTAGGTAAATTCCTGTAGGTGACCTGATACATATTTATATATATCTATATGTGTATTTATATTTATTAATACTAAACAGATACACTATATTTCATATATATGTACACCTACAAGAAGACAAGCATTACACACATCATAGTCATACATTCGCAACACTATATTTAACGCACAAGCAACGCCGCGCGATATCCGTAGTTCAGCAAAACTGCTGACGGCGCCGAACGTGATCGCGCCACACCACGCTGCCCATGCGCTGGTACCTCCAGTCGTCCTAGGACTGTGACACAAAGTACACGCCACCCTGTACCGCGACGACCCACATACGCGAGTGCCGCTACGCCACTGGTGGCCTATTTATATGTCTATGTGTTGTGTATGTACCTATGTACTTTCGTGCTCGTGTACCTTCTTCTGTCTTATGTACTGTAAACTTTCACTATTCTCTCCTTCTATTCTAACTTTATGTGTTGTGGCAATATATCTATATACTGCTGAAGCTGAAGTTTCCTTCACGCCGCCACAACCTACCTAGTGACCTCAAACATCATCACTAAACTGGTGACCCCGCAAAGGACACGGACATTACTACACAGTGAAAGTGCTTCAACATCACCACGCGCACGAATTCGCACATCAAAATGGCGGAATGCAAACCTGCCGTTCCTACACATGCCCGGACGACTCACCAACATCTCGACGGTCAACCCATCACCGTCGCACCGGCACCATCATCGCCATTATCACAGGTCGAAGTGCTGACGCGTCAAATTGCGGCCCTCACTAAGATAGTGAGTGACCTTACTGCGCGCGCACAGCGACCTAGACCGATGACAAATCTACGACGAGATCATCGTAGCCGACCATCATCACCGCGCAAGGCGCGGCAGATACCATCAGCCGCCCCCGCCCACGCCGATTCTTCCGAGGCGCAGGACTTCGCGGAACTGGTGCAGCCGTCACCGCGCTCACTCACCGGACACACGGCGATGACGTCACAGAACGTCCGCAGCTCCACCACCGGTCGCCTCTTCATCAGGGATCGTGCATCACAAACTGAATACCTGATAGACACCGGAAGTGACGTGTGTGTGTTCCCAGTGTCTGCGATCCGCGAGTGCCGTACAAAAACGTCATATCAGCTCGGTGCTGCCAATGGTTCGGCTATCGATACTTACGGGTACGTAAATTTAAATTTAAACTTGGGCCTACGCCGTAACTTCCCATGGCGTTTCGTGGTTGCTGACGTCACGAAAGCCATAATCGGCGTAGATTTTCTTTCACATTATGGGCTTATCGTCGACGTCAGCAAACACAAACTCTCCGATAGCCTAACCAAGGTCAGTACCGTAGCTTCTTTAGCTAGTAAGAACAGTTTATCTCTGTCCAGCATTATAGTCCCGACTGGAGGTAACAGTGTGTATCACGCGATTCTGTCCGAATATCCGGAAATAACACGCCCTGCTGGTACTCCGGGTATCGTCAAGCACAATACTACACACCATATTATTACCTCACCAGGCCCTCCAGTATCATGCTCGCCCCGACGTCTCGCCCCCGACAAATTAAAAATTGCGAAACAAGAAATCGAATGCATGTTATCGAACGGTACAGCGCGTCCGTCCGATAGTCCGTGGGCATCCCCACTCCACCTCGCGTCCAAAAAGGACAATGGTTGGCGTCCTTGCGGCGACTACCGCCTACTCAACGCCAGGACTATCCCGGATAAATACCCGATCCGTCATATACATGACTTTTCGCACAGTCTGTCCGGTTGTAAGTACTTTTCGGTCATTGACCTTGTTAAGGCTTACAACCAGATACCGGTCGCTAAGGAGGACATACCGAAGACCGCAATCACCACCCCTTTCGGTTTGTACGAATTCCCCTTTATGACGTTCGGGCTTAGGAATGCTGGTCAAACTTTCCAGAGGTTTGTCGACGAAATGACGCGTGGCCTAGATTTTGTTTACCCATACCTCGACGACTTTTTAGTCTTTAGCAAGTCGGCTCGAGAGCACGAAGACCACCTTAGACAACTTTTTACACGTATGCAGACCTATGGCGTACTCATCAATACAGGTAAGTGCGTTTTCGGCGCTCCCGAGGTAACATTTCTAGGTTACGCCATTTCTGAAAGTGGCACCAAGCCTCTGGAAAGCAAGGTTCGAGCTATTTCGGAATTTCCCATTCCGAAAACAGTCAGGGAGCTTAGGCGATTTCTCGGTATGGTAAATTTTTACCGCCGATTTTTACCCAACGCCGCCCAGACTCAAGCTCCCCTGAACGCCTTGCTGACCGGATCGGTCAAGGCTTCCCATCCCGTCCACATAGAGGGAAATTCGCTGCAAGCCTTTAGGGATTGCTTAGAGAGCCTGAGCAACGCTGCTCTATTGGCTCACCCTGACTCGCAAGCTAAGTTAGGACTTGTCACTGATGCCTCTGATACGGCAATAGGTGCAGTCCTACAACAGCTTAAGGATGGATCTTGGCAGCCTTTAGCATTTTTCTCGCGCAAGTTGAGCCCATCGCAAGCGAAGTACTCACCGTATGATCGCGAGCTCCTTGCCATCTACGAGAGCATAAGGTACTTCCGTCACATGCTAGAGGCCACTCACTTCACGGTCTATACTGACCACAAGCCGATCTGTTACGCTTTCCACGAACGGAAACGTAACTGTTCGCCGCGTCAGTATAGACACCTGGACTTCATCTCGCAGTTCACCACCGAGATTCGCCACATCTCAGGTAAGAGTAACGTCGTGGCCGACACACTCTCCCGCGTGAACGAACTGCAGATGCCCGTCGATCTTGAAGTGATGGCCAAAATGCAAGCTACAGATCCAGACCTTACAGCGTGTCTCCGGGGTGAGTCCTCTCTTCGCCTCATCAAGACGAAGGTTCCTGGAAGTCGTACTGCTTTGTACTGCGACGCCAGTACGCCGACTCTTAGGCCCTTCGTCCCGCAACAACTGCGTCAGCAGGTATATAACTGCCTGCATTCGCTTTGCCACCCAGGCGCAAACGCCACATCCAAGCTCGTTGCAGAACGCTTTGTGTGGCCTCTGATGCGCAAGGACTGCCGTGAATGGGCTAAGGCATGTTTGGCCTGCCAGCGCACGAAGGTAAACAGGCACGTCGCGTCACCTTTAGGTACGCATGATTTACCTTCGGCGCGATTCAAACATGTCCATCTAGACCTGATCGGCCCTCTGCCGCCAGATGGTGAATATCGGTACTGCCTTACAGCCGTCGATCGCTTCACGCGATGGCCGGAAGCTGTACCACTTACCGATATTACAGCCGAAACGGTAGCAAAAGCGTTCCTTTCCTGTTGGGTGTCGCGCTATGGATGTCCTTCCGAGATCGTTACCGACCGCGGAGGACAGTTCCAATCAGCGCTGTTCCAGCAACTGTCCAAGTCCATCGGTTTCGATCACCGAAGGACAACGGCATACCACCCACAGTGCAACGGCTTGGTTGAGCGTTTTCACCGCCAACTAAAGGCAGCCATTACCTGCCATGCTGACGCAAACTGGACCGAGACGTTACCTCTCGTTCTTCTCGGCATACGAACCTCCATCAAGGAGGACTTGAAGACTTCTTCGGCTGAACTGGTGTACGGTGAGCCACTCCGCCTACCTGGTGAATTCTTCGGCCATAACCTCACAGGCTACACCACCGACATCACCGAATTCTCAGCACGTCTCAAGTCCTTTGCCGAGAAGATACGTCCGGTCCCAACCCAGCACCACTCGAGACACAAAACCTTCGTGTTTAAGGACCTCACCACATGTAGCCACGTATTTCTTAGGGAAGACGCGCCACGTGGTTCCCTCCAACCGGCCTACACAGGCCCACACGAAGTTTTGTGCAGAGGTGCTAAGCACTTTAAAATACGCGTCAGGGGTAAGGACGTGACAGTCAGTATAGATCGGCTGAAACCAGCCTATATACTGACTGACAATGCCGTACCTCTACCGCCACGCGGCGGTACTGATCCTCCTGACCGACCACCACAACCAGACCATCCACCACCTGTACGGGTAACGCGATCGGGAAGGCGAGTTCACTTCCCAGATTACTATCGCCCGTAGACTCGGTCTCTGGAAGGGAGTACTGTAGGTGACCTGATACATATTTATATATATCTATATGTGTATTTATATTTATTAATACTAAACAGATACACTATATTTCATATATATGTACACCTACAAGAAGACAAGCATTACACACATCATAGTCATACATTCGCAACACTATATTTAACGCACAAGCAACGCCGCGCGATATCCGTAGTTCAGCAAAACTGCTGACGGCGCCGAACGTGATCGCGCCACACCACGCTGCCCATGCGCTGGTACCTCCAGTCGTCCTAGGACTGTGACACAAAGTACACGCCACCCTGTACCGCGACGACCCACATACGCGAGTGCCGCTACGCCACTGGTGGCCTATTTATATGTCTATGTGTTGTGTATGTACCTATGTACTTTCGTGCTCGTGTACCTTCTTCTGTCTTATGTACTGTAAACTTTCACTATTCTCTCCTTCTATTCTAACTTTATGTGTTGTGGCAATATATCTATATACTGCTGAAGCTGAAGTTTCCTTCACGCCGCCACAACCTACCTAGTGACCTCAAACATCATCACTAAACATCTAAATAAATATCTAGAACAATGTTTAATAACTTAACTTAAACTGCTGGTGATTTTGTTGACCTTTGAGTCAAGTTCATAAAACAAAACTAAAACAAAGAACTTTTAGATATTTCATCATCTTTAGGTTTGTTATATCACTGTGACAGGTTGGTGACCCCTGTCGAATGCTACATTGAATCATCACTACTACGTATTTTAAAACAAAGTCGCTTTCGCTGTGTGTCTGTCCATGTCATCATCATCATCAGCCTATTGCAGTCCACTGCTGGACGTAGGCCTCCCCCAGGGCACGTCACAAGACTGCCATGGGGGGGTATTTGCCCATAGTCACCACGCTGGGCAGGCGGGTTGGTGATCGCAGTTTGTATTTTGGACTATGTTGTCAATACGGGAGGCACTGCTGCCCACCTCCCGGAAACCCTTAATCGCCTCGTACGATACCCACGGGCAGACATGGGGTGGTACGAATTCTACTCTGCCGGCACCACGCGGCCAGCGTACTCGTATGCTATCCAATGTACTCGTATGGTAAGATCTTTAAAACTACGCAACGGATTTTGATTCGGTTTTAGATAGAGTGATTCAAACCGAAAGATTCAACTCACGTGTGAATGTGAAGGTATCAATAATTAGGTACCTGCATAAGTAGAAGTTAAAATGACTCACTCACTCACTCATCTATCTTGGTCCTAATAAGTACCCACTAAACTAAGAACCTGTATTATACATACCTTCCTACTTATATTATAATACTTATTTAAATACTTAGAATAAAGGAATCTACTGAATGACTACATTTATGCCATAAATCTTGCCACTGAGTTACTATAATAAAGCGATTAGAATAAAACAGCGCCCTTCTATAGAACGCCAGCGTTGGACTGAGTCTGACGCAACAGGCCTTGGTCTTTGAACAGATCTGATGTAACCCAGCTGCAGTATGGCATAGGTATCACACCTACACAGCCTTAATAAATAAACAATAATATTTTGAAACTATTACTAGGTACGTCACACGCGTCAGTTCTTCGAAAATAAATTCGTTATCACTAATAGTACCGGTTGTAAAAATAATAAGTGAACTACGTCGTGACCCGCCCTCTGGCTCGGCCAATCAACGCTCGCCGCTCGCGCACTCCTCCGTTATAAATTGCGCACGCGCAGCTTTACGTACATTCGCGGTTTGAGTGTACAGTTTCACACATCTAATTTATTAAATGGGTGATAGATTAAACATAATTGGATATTATAGGTGGCTGGTAATTTTGTTCAGCTTCAGCAATCCAATTTGAACGGTTTAATTTGAAATTAGACTTCTTTTGTAAATAATCAGAAAGTATTAAGTTATTTAGTTTATTTTGAGATTTGTAGCTACTCGCATTTTTTATTTCAATATAATTTACGTCATTTCAAAAAAACAACAAAAATGCTGCACTTCAAAGCTCTTCCCGAAGACTACATCAAGAAAACTGCCCAGTGAGTTACTTTTCATTAATTTCTTGCAACTGTTGAAAACTATGTAACTTATTACTACTTACCTACATGGGTTTTTTGATTCTAACCAGCCCTTATCCCATTCTTTAGAGATCTTTGCAATATGGTTTATTTTGATAGTCATACATAAGTAAAGTACCTACTCAATTCAATTTTACTGAAATCACTTTTATGGCCCGTCGTCGGCCTACTAAGAATCATGTGAACTAAACTATAATTTTAACACAAACCAACTAAAATTAACTTTTTCTTACTTAATAACTTTACTTTTTAATTTTATAAACTTAAATATGTATAAAATAACTATTATGACTAACTTAGTAGCGCTGGGATATTAACTAATTTAATAGGTAATTATTATGTATTTACTAATTAGCTATTTAAATATTTAAAAATCATTATTTTGGGTACTATTGCGTTGATAAAGGTCTCCTATAATATTTTTTCTCATATATCTTCCATGTACAGACAGCGATCCGCCCCCTGATTACCTAATTTGCAATAGCAAAGCCGAAGCAAAGCGATAGCGACAATTGTACAATATTCGCCTTGAAATGTTAAGGTTCTTTTGAAATTCGTTTTACGTATAATGAATTCGACAAGCAATCAGCGATTTTTGCACAATTTTCGCTATCGCTTTGCTAGTTAAGTAATAACCCCTTATTAGCCGTTACATTATTATTATATTATTATGTAGGTACATTATTTTTATTATATTATATCTTCTATGCTGCTCTGGGAGTGAAAAAATAACGTATAATGCTACAGCTGCTTCTCTTCCCGGGAATACTGTACAAGTCAGTTTTTTTTATTTACAGTGACACATTATTAAATATGAGTTAAATGTTAATTAACAAATAAGTAACTGGTATAATATATTGTTAAACTCTATCAATATAATTAATTAATTGCATATACTTAACTGTATCTTTAAGTTGCGCTGACGCACCGCCAACATCTTCTAGATGCTTTGCTGTAGACATGCCATCTCTTTTAGTTTAGTACCTAAATACAGAGTGCTTTTTCGTTGCCACGCTATACGAAGGGTACGTACTCTACATATACATCAAATAAAGTAAGTTTATGCCAAAAAAAAATTGCTGGGAAATGATGTTAATTTTATTGAAAAAAAAATATATATTACTTAATCGGGCGAAATTTATAGTATCTAGTGTTTGTGTTAGTTTTCTTATAGCCAGATTTAAATTATTTTTCGTGAAAAAATGTTATAACACGCATCTATGTGCATTTATGCAAAAAAAAAAGAAATCTATTCACTCAACTTTGGACCCTAATATCTTGGGAACCAGTCACTTCCCAGGTATGCTTCCATGGAGAAAAATGATCGTGATGATGGGGAGATTCCGTAGTATTCGGGAACGTTGACTACTGGGATTAGCTAGGTAGATAGTTAACCTATGTATATCTAAAAGAAGAATTGGTACTACTGGACTTTACGTTATTTTTAGCATCAAGAACAATTTCTGTAGGAAACAAAATAGTTCAAAATAAATATTAGATACATATTTCTGACTTTCTATAGCGCAGCAATGTATCTAGCTAAGTAGAAGATGCAATGGAACTGTAGGTAGAACTGTGTAAAGGTGACCGCAGGTGATAGTATTCGTAGTCACTCGTAGCATGTGCTACGAACTACGAACCTCCTACGGGGGAGGAGAATAATAATATAAAATTTTGTTCGATTGTACCTAAGCCAGTGGTTCCCAATTTGTTTTTTCTACGTACCACTCTAAGAAAAACTTCAAACTCGCGTCCCCTTATTGCAGGAACAATAAATAAAAGATGAAATCAGATGTATTTAGAATTTATTACCATCAAATTACAATACGCGCCGCGTACCCCTTGATGCAACCTTACGTACCCCTGGGGGTACGTGTACCACTAATTGGGAACCACTGTACTAAGCAATACATCGCTGTTTTGTTTTCTCATTTATTTACAGTTTCCAATTTTATTCTCTATTTACACATTAACATTACGAACCAAACACTAAAATTCAAATTAATTTTATAAATCGTAATGGTGCCACTAACAGTAAACTGTTATGTAAATTAACTAATAGAATAATAAATATAAATGGATTGTGATTAGGTACCTACCTATACCTACCCTGTGTGCCTATCCGTATAAATAGGTACTATCAAATTATCGATTCATCTTATATGATCAAATTATACGATCAAACGATCAAATTATAATCATAAGGTATAAACGTAGGTAGTATAGGTAGGTACTACTACTTATAACGAAAACAAAACAGTTTCGGTAATGTCAATCGGTTGCATAACCAAACTTAAAATAAATATTAATTTGGCATTTATTACCTACCTACCACGATGACATCAGTGATCAGTTTAGATATCAACTAAGTACTTAATAAACGGTATAAATTTAATTTATCGGTCATTTATTATCGCAACAGAGCTTCCTTGTGAAGAATTCTTGAACCGTATCAATTTAAAGTCCAAAGACTAAAATATACAAATTAATTAAATGAATACTTCCTTGGTTGATAATTACGAAGATTGGTTAGGTGTCTAATAGAGAAGCTCATCTTAAATGTTTTAAATGTTTAAAGGAATTTCCTTATTAGCAATCTCCCATATTTTAGTAAATACAGTCCATACAGACTAACTAGGTTGTCGAAAAAGGGAAATCGAATAAAAGATTGTTTATTGTATTGATATGATAACTGCAATTAACTTTCAAGTTCAAATTATTTGCGTAGCAACATTATCGCATAATGAGAGATGTACCTAGGTATATAAGGTCTATGCAAAATTAGTGATTATCTTTTGACACGAAAAACAGAAACTATAGGTACCTATAGGTAAAAAGAAACTTTCACTTTCACAAAAAAAAAATCAGCTGTTCCATACAATCTCGAATAATTACTGCACTGAAATGTATGGAACAGCTGATTTTTTTAATGTTTCGGAGTCGGTACCATAGTGAAAGTTGTTTCTTTTTACTTACCAAGTTTCGTGTCTAAAAATAATCACTAATTTTCGATAAACTTTATACAGGGTGTTTTTTTGTGGCCACCTTTAACGAAGGGTACGTATTCTATACATGAAATAAAGTAAGTTTATGCCAAAAAAAATGCTGGGAATTTTTTTTTTTTTTTTTATTTAAATTTCTTTATCGTGCGAAATTTATAGTGTCTAGTGTTTATGTTAGTTTTTTTATAGACAGATATTAATTATTTTTCGTGAAAAAATCCTGCTACGCGCGTCTATGTGCATTTATGCAGAAAAACGCAGTCTATTTACTTAACTTTGGACCCTAATATTTTGGAAACCAGACACTTCCCAGGTATGCTTCCATGGAGAAAAATGATCGTGATGATGAGGAGATTCCGTAGTTTTCGGGAACGTTGACGACCAAAAATCACCCTGTATAGTCATACCATCTAACGATGAGATTCACAGAACTAACTAGATCTTAAGACAGTAAGTGGTGTTTTTGATATATTTACTAACAAATGGATTGTAAAAACCTTTCTTTTTAATATATGGAATTATTATTACAATTTTTTCCACCAGATGTGCCCAAGTAGCAATTGGCTACAGCCGCGCGGCGCACCAGCCCGCAGTCAGGGGCGCTGCCAAGCCGCTTCCTCAGCTGGCTACCCTCACTCCTAAGGTATGATGAATAAGGTAGTGGAATATGCTGATTAGGATATTTTAGGATTTGGACACACGATAATCGGTTGAAAGAATCGTATGTAAAGTGCGGACATCGCCTAGTTATGTTAACCTGAGCTGCTGATGCGGGGCTTCATCTCCATCGGTGCATGCAGTCAACTAAGGAAAGTCGGGCATTCTCTCGCGCTATAGATAGCAACTTGCCACAAATCTATCATATATGTATCCCCTCTATGTTAAACGTGACTGTGGGATCTCCCATTAGATCCGGCAGTTCTTTTTGTCCAATTTCGAGAACACGCAGCCGTGTTATATGTAGGCGATATATGTAAATAATATGATAGATGTAGGTGTTATATGTAAAGATCGCTGTCCCAAGCCTAATATTCAACTATGAATTCCAAGACCTAAAGCCATAGTATCAAACATGTTTCCAAACAGTGACTCTATGGTAGGGTTGCCAACCGTCCTGTTTTCCTAGGACATGTCTTGCTTTTTAGGGTGTCCTGGGCTGTCCTGGATAGTTTTTGACCATAGTCCTGGGTTTTAGAGTCCTGACTCATTCGCTGTCGACACATTTTCTAAGGGTGCCGACATCGGGTCAAAGCCTAGTGCCATGATGCAAATAATGCAGCGGCACCTCTAGAAAGCCTAAAAGACGCAAATACGTAGTCGCCGGCACTAAATGTGTTAAAGACTTTTAAGTATTGTCACTGAGCTCGTCCATGTATAGTCCTGGCTTTAAATCGAAATGTCCTGGTATTTCTTCTTCAAATCCTGTTTTCAAAAATTTAAGATGGCAACTATGGTCCCAGGTGCGAGCGTTCGTGGAGCGCAGTGCCGCCCTCTGCCAGCCGGAGCATGTCCACGTCTGTGACGGATCCGATGCGGAGGCGACAGTGCTGCTGCAGGTGATGCAGAAACAGGGCACGCTCAAACCGCTCAGCAAGTATGAGAACTGGTAAGTAGGCACATCCTTCTCCAACTTTGGCGCCACATATTGGAGTTCTGGGTCCAACACACCAATGTATAGCCGAATTTCGGACATAGAGCAACTGTTAGCTGATATTTAACTCGTGTTTTCTACCAAAATTTCCTAATACTCGTAAGAAGTAGTGATGTACCAGGCTCGAGACATCGAGTAGGTACTATAAAAACCTTAAGACGGATTGGCAGAACTCCTAAGTGAGCTTGGTAGGCTCTAGTCCCGAATCTAGAAGTGACGTGGGTTCTCTAAGCCTAGTCTCGAGCCTCCAAAAAACGTCAATCAAACATCAAATATGTAATAGAGCTCGATTCGAGCTGATTCGGGAGTAGGTAGATGATATGTGTTACAAAATAAATGTTCCCTAACTAAGAAAGCCTAAGCTGATATAAAGATGTTTGAGATTAAACAGACAAGACTATATTCAAATTTTTCACTCCTAATAATTCAGATAGGTAGGTACCTACCTGAATTATTATTTATTATACACAGAGTATAGTTGTAACCATTTTATCCTTCAGCTGGCTAGCACGAACGGATCCAGCGGACGTAGCCCGCGTGGAGTCCCGCACGTTCATCTGTTCTGACGCCGAAGCTGACGTGGTGCCTGCCGCGAAGAGGGGTCAGAAGTCGGCCCTGGGCAACTACATCGCTCCCGCTAATTATGAGAAGGCTATTGCTGAGCGATTCCCTGGATGCATGCGTGGTAAGTTTCTACTCTCCTTAAGTACTTTAGCACCTGTTTACATAAAGCTGTTGGTTTTTTCGCATTAACAATGTAGAAAAATGATTCGTTGATTTCTAAAATCTTCTTTTGATCGCCTGACATAAATCTAATTACTACCTACCTATAGGTATAATATTACTATTTTATTACATACCATATTTGTTACACTCTGTATATGAAACACATACTTTTCACTACTAAGCCCTCGCCTACGTAGTAAGGGATGATCCTACCGCCGCTGCCGTTTAATTTCGTGTCTAATAAATGATTCCTTTTCCCAGGTCGCACCATGTATGTGATCCCATTCTCGATGGGTCCCGTCGGTTCTCCTCTATCTAAGATCGGAGTGGAGATCACGGACTCGCCTTACGTGGTCTACTCCATGCGGGTCATGACCAGGATTGGTAAGTTAATATAACATAAATAGGTACATAATAAATGAACAGTTTAATCGACGGCCGATTGGTCTAGTAGGTAGTGACCCTGCCTGCGACGCCATAGGTACTGGGTTCGAATCCCGGTAGGTGCAAACATCGATATGATGAATATCGATGTTTGTTTCCGAGTCATGGATGTTTCTATATTTATCTATGTATTTATATACCGTTGCTTAGTACCTACGACACAAGACCTTAGGGATCTTAATGTGGGACTAGGTTAATGTGTTGTGTAGTGTGTGAATATAAATATATAAAATAAATAAACAGTAGCACCCAAAAACTTTCGTACATCTGGCTTAGCAAGACCGATAGTTAGTTGTACTATACCTACCCAGAAACAATTTCATCTGGCAAGTTTTTTTTTCGCTTGTCCACTGATACCTCTATTGTTAGACAGAAATGTAAGATTTTATACTATCGAGGCCTACGAGTAAGTGATACGAAAGGAGTGAGTCTACCGCCGCTTTTGGCACAAATATGTAAGCTTAAGAATCTAGCGACTGGTAACTGTTTTAGAGTCATGCTGACAGGCCCTTAAGGTATAATTACCGGTCGTAGTAGAAGTCATAATATTGTTGGAGCAGTGGCTTAATTATCTTCAGCAGTGAACTTCTCGAGGCCAAACTGATGATGATGACTTATCATGCCTAAACTGTTACACGCATTTGCTTACATCCATTCTGTTTTCTTCCATAGGTAGCAAAGTGTTGCAAGCGTTACACACAGACGAGCAGTTCGTACGCTGCCTGCACGCGGTCGGCACTGCAGGCGTGCCCGGCTGGCCGTGCGACCCGCAGCGCACTGTCATCTTGCACAAGCCCGCTGATAACGAGATTGTTAGCTTTGGTAAGTTGATTGGTAACAAATTATATCTCTTGTGAGAAAAGTAACTTTAGGGGATCTAGTCTAGCCGCATAGGTAACTTTTTACACTGTAATTTGTTTATTATAGTTACTTACTAATAGATTTTGTTTATATAAATGACAATAACCCCACGGGAATAGGCTAACCGCATTTGAAAGCAATTTTTTTAACCGTAAATATTTAGGTATATTAATAGATTTTAATTGTACAATAGGCAGTGGATACGGAGGAAACAGTCTGCTTGGAAAGAAATGCTTCGCTCTCCGTCTAGGCTCTGTGATCGCACGTAGAGAGGGATGGTTAGCTGAACACATGTTGGTAAGTAAAACAAACTAAGAATTCATATAAACCTAGACCTTCATCAATCAAATTATAAATATACCTACCTATGTACCTACTTATTTTTGTTTGCCAATTATAACAATTCATAATAATACATATATTCACAACGTCAAAATACTTAGGTATAGCTGGTACCTCGTTCAAAATCGCAGGTACCTAATCTGCTCGTTTGTGTTGGTACAGAATAAGAATGTGGTACAGACAGCCATAAAATCTGTAACAAAGTAACTAAGTAATATTTTCTTCTTCAGATCCTCGGCATCACGGACCCTCAAGGCCGCAAGAAGTACATCGCCGCGGCTTTCCCTTCTGCCTGTGGAAAGACCAACCTGGCTATGATGACTCCAACCCTGCCAGGGTACAAGGTGGAATGCGTCGGTGACGACATCGCTTGGATGAAGTTTGACAAGAACGGAGTGCTAAGAGCAATCAACCCTGAGAATGGATTCTTTGGAGTAGCTCCAGGTAGGTTATAGTTACATAAAGATTAACTGCCTAGAGTTTTAGACATGTAGATACAGCTGTGTTCCCAAATTGGTGTAGCCAGAACTAGAGGATCATAGTATGTTTATTGTTCTAGATTCATAACAAAATATACTTCTATTTTCCAGGCACGTCCGAAGCAACCAACCCCATTGCAATGGCGACTGTGTTCCGCAACACAGTGTTTACAAACGTAGCCGAAACAAGCGACGGAGGCGTGTGGTGGGAAGGCATGGATAAGAACCCCGGAAACCTAATAGATTGGAAAGGACAACCTTGGGACTCCAGCAAGAAAACCCCGGCTGCTCATCCCAACTCAAGGTATTGAAATTATATCCTTTATAATAATACCTCTTTTATTTAGGCTGTTTGAAACTTATTTAGTACCTAGCCTGGAGAAATAATAAAAGTAAAAAATTGTTTACGGTTTTTAGTCTTGCCATGTAGAAAACATTACCCGAAAAACCTGTAAAAAAGGTTCCATTCAACCTTATTATTTATCTTTTGTAATCTGTACGAACAAACTGTATTTTGTAAGCATTGAAATGAAACTTAATTTCAGATTTTGCAGCCCAGCTGCGCAATGCCCTATAATTGACGATAACTGGGAAAGTGCTGAGGGTGTACCGATTTCGGCTATCTTGCTGGGTGGTCGCCGCCCTTCAGGCGTACCTTTAGTTGTAGAAGCCAGGGACTGGCAACATGGCGTATTTATGGGTGCTTCAATGAGATCTGAAGCGACTGCTGCAGCTGAACATAGCGTAAGTTAACAACAAAAAATATTGATTCAGGTTTTACTTATAAATTCTACGTATGTATCCGTTTATGTAAACTGTGGCGTCTAGTAGTAAGATCTCATTCATTTTTTACAGTCAAAAGTCGTCATGCACGATCCATTCGCCATGCGTCCCTTCTTTGGCTACAATTTTGGAGCTTACCTAAAGCACTGGCTGTCAATGGCACAACCAGGTCGCAACATGCCCAAAATCTTCCATGTCAATTGGTTCCGCAAAGATGAGCAGGTAACTATTTTACATAAATAATATTTATCTTTTATTGTTATTTGGACAAAGAAAAATCTGTATATTTCAGATTTTTAATACGAATTTTCGCTTGGCAGGGCAACTTCCTGTGGCCCGGATTTGGAGATAATGCTCGCGTACTGGACTGGATCCTTCGCCGTTGCGAAAACGAGAACTGTCACGTAGAGACTCCGCTCGGATATGTACCTGAACAAGGCGCTCTCAACACTAAAGGCCTTGAACAAATTGATATGAAAAAGCTTTTCAGTATTCCACAGGACTTTTGGACTCAAGAGGTACTTTAGTAATAATAATTCTCCCTGTTAAGTAATAATGCCTATCAGGGCACATTTATTTTTCTAATCTCTTGTTAACGCTTATTCAAGTTATGTACCAATCAAATAAAACATTTACATTGTTTCACAGGCCAACGCTATCGAAAAATATTTCCAAGAAGAAGTTGGAGAAGATTTGCCAAAGGAAATGTGGGAAGAACTTAGCAAACTCAGAACAAATATCAAACAAAATTAAAGAGCCGCAGTAGCCATTTATAATTTTTATATTAATTATAACTTTTTAGCCTACCTAATTCAAAACATTATTTAATCAATTTTCATACTAAGTACCTATGTAATTTTATATAAACTAATCGAATTATTGTTGAATTATGTTGAAATTAAAATGCGATATTACGATGACATGAGATATGGCTGTGTTAATTAGGTTATAGGATATTGTAAATAACTGTAATTTAAAAAATATTTTTAAGTAAAAAAAATTATTGACTATAATAATTCAAAATAAAAATATAGCATCCAGTAAATTACAACTGTTTATTCGTTTAAATTGTGATATTTCCCCTATAAAATTCTAATTAATTCATATGTTTTGCCGAAAATACTCGAATTCCATCCTGCGTGGATGCTCTTGCATATTTTGTTAACAGTGCATTAACATTCATTTTATCAGTCGCGTAGCATCTAAAAAAAATGTTAGATAAGATTGATAGTGCATAAACCTCGGCTGCTGAAGTTCGGCAATCCAGGATTTTTTATAACCTAAGTATCCATGCTGCCTATAGCTTTTTTAAGTTAATTTAGTACTTACTTATAACTGGATTTCTGGACACATTATCTTACATATAAAGGATACAAAACGGTAAAGACTTAATATACTTATTAAATAAATAAGTAAACTAAAAGTAGGTAATAAACAACCGTTGTTTATTACCTACTTTTAGTTTACTTATAAAAATATAACTAAGTAAATACTCACTCAATGTACGGTGATATGCTATCTACAGTCCACTTCGCCTTTGTTTTAAATAATACTTTAAACCTATCATTAATATCTTCAGGCAAATCTGACTCTGAAAAACTCCATATGACTGGAGGAACGCTTGTTCTGTCAATCAAGGCAATTCCTGATAGCATTGATTCCTGAAAAATAATAAAAATAATCACAAGTGTACCTATGTAGGAAAAACATTATAATTTTATTAAGATAAATTAATAAGCACATACGTTTGTAACCATTCCTTCTGGAACCGAATCCTTCCACGCCTGTAGAAATTCCATAAGATTAAATTTCCCAGCACTTTTCAACAAAACTCTTGCTAGGAATTTACAAACTTTATTTTGATCATATTCATAATACTGCACATTGTCTTCTATTACAGATTTTTTTGTATAAAACTTAAAAGAAGCTTTTAAAATCGATAGTGGTACAAGATCTTTTAAACTTTCCAGTGTTACTTCTTCTGAGATTTTATTAAGAGGCCATGAATTTTCTTCTATCAAATCAATCATGTAAGACAATACACGAAATTCATAATCAAAATCTAGCATTCTATAGAAACCTTCAATTTCTATGGCTTGAATTTTTTCCAACTCGACATCTAGTTCTGCACGTGACGCCTGTACTAAATCTAATATTGCTCCATAATTTAATAATTTAAACTTATCAACGGCATATTCTAACTCATTTCCTTGGTATCTAGTCGGCTCTAAAAGGGTTTTCAGCTTAGATAAGCGTGGTTTGCAAGGTTTTAATTCGTAGTATGTAAAAAAAGTTTTGACTATATCCTTATTTTCAATCTTTCGCGGGGGTTTAGATCCCTCCTCGGACTCTGTTGATTTATTTAAACTAGTATTTGATTTATCAAATGACACATCTGAATCACTTCCTATAGAATCATTATTAATAGTTTCATCTAGACCTGTAGATGCTGCAAATAATAATTCTGGTACTAATAACAAGCTGTTAGATGTTTCAGCTTCTTTTACATCGTATGTTTTATTACTGGTACAAAGTACTACATTTTCATCGGGATTACCTGCAACACACAAAATGAAAAACTATTAATAAAATAAGGTGAACATTAAGAATTATTATGGTAAAGTATAATATGAGTCCTCTTTGGGGCATAATAGGCGTGACTATCTGTATGATGAAAGTAGATAGAAGAATAATAATTATTATATGTATAGAAAAGAAAGGGGTAGTATAATAAGGAGGTGGATCGTAACATTAGCATAAAGTATGTACAAATAAATTTTAGTATGATTGTGTTGTACCTTTGAAGACTAATTCATTGCCTGATTCAATTTCTTTGAGAAGGTTATCATCAAGCAACATCAACCTTAGATTATCATTTTTTAAGTTAGCTTCAGGAAATCTTAGAATTTGCGTAGTCTCCGTAAGTTCAGGTTCATGAAGTTTCGCAGTTTTGATAACTTTTCGCACCTCTTCAGAAGTCCTTAAAACTCTGAAATTAATAAAATGTAATTTTGTAGTACTCGGCTGCCTTTTGGGTCTTATGCGCCATAAAGAAAGAAAGAAAGAAAGAAAGAAATTATTTATTCAGCATTCAAAAATGTTTCACAATACAGCCAAACAGAAAAACATAATTATGCTGAAATGGACCCAGCTCAGCATACAGCTGCAGACCAAAACAGATGGCCTGCAGCGCTGGTTTTCAGCTGGACCCGTATATTAGTGTTCCAGAATACACTATAAAATATAAATCAAATTTTCAATATGGTAACTACATAAATGCACAAGCTATTTATACAATTAACCTGCTGGTTAATTGGGTAAACTATAAAATCAAAACATATCTTTACATTTATTATAAAGTAAGTATATAAATATAGATAGATAAAATACAATACAATACTATACATACAGATAAAAAATAAATAAATAAAAGTATTTAAGAATAAAACATATATCAAGTTCACAATAGGCAAAAGTTTTTTCAAAATAATAAAACAAATATAATAGAATTGAGTGGGTAGTAAGTAGATATTACGAACCAGAGAACGTTAAACCAGAGAGTTGCAATTCAAAAATTAATTCCTTAAAATGCTTCTTAAAAATATTTATATTTGGAAGGTAACGTATTGGGGGAGGTATATTATTCCATATTTTTGATGCAGTATATTTAAAACTACCCTTAAAAGCTGTTGTACTGTGTGGAGGAACAGCGAGGCGAGCAAGACGAATAGATGAAGACCAGGAAAGTTTACTGTATAAATATGATGGTGAACACTTATTAATTATGCCAAATAACAGGGATGCGTAGTGAAAAGATCTCCTTGAGGACATGTTCAAAACTTTGGCGTCATTCAGGTAAGGCGAAACATGACTCCTAGGTGGTATATTAAAACAGAATCGGGCACAAGCATTCTGGACACGTTGTATAAGATTTTTTGTCTTCGCTAGAAGCCTTGGCCCATACACAGCATCCCCATAATTAAACTTAGATAATATTAGCGAGTCCACAAGCCGAATGCGAAGATCAACTGATAAATAACTACGGACGGTATATAAAACTTTCAAACGATAAAAACAGTTGCGAACCAGTTCCAATATGTGTGCTTCAAACCTAAGTTCAGAGTCCATAATGAGACCTAGATTACGAGCTACAGGTGAAGAACAGATTGTTTGACCCTTTACACTCAGACACGGGTTCCTTGAAGATACTTTTAAGATTTGCTGTTTTGAACCTAAGATCATGAATTTCGTCTTACTAGGATTTAATACCAGGCTGTTACTATTTGACCATTCATCAATCCTAGCTAAGTCCTCATTTATCATTGCTACGGCACCGTCTACTTCAGTAGGTTTACAAGAAAGATATAATTGCAAGTCATCCGCATAAAGGTGAAATTTACAATTTTTTATGGAGTTCGTGATGTCAGCGGTATAGAGGATGAAAAGCAAGGGTCCCAGGATAGATCCCTGGGGTACACCTCGGTTGGTAGAGGCAATAGAGGAAGAGACTACTGTACCATTAGGATTTTCAATTTGAACAAATTGATTACGGTGACTTAAATAACTATCAAACCATTTAATTGTGGGTGGGTCAAATCCATAGAATGATAGCTTAGACAGCAGTAAAGGAATATTAATAGTCTCAAAAGCACGCGAGAAATCGAGAAAAACCAGAATAGTAGCCTTGCCAATATCTTGAGATTCCAGGATATTGTTGGTTACATCTAATAGGGCAGTTGCTGTGCTCCTATTTTTTCGAAAACCAGACTGTAGTTCTGGTAATATATCATTTTGCTCTAAAAACCTAACAAGCTGCAGATAGATGACTCTTTCCATTACTTTGGATAAACACGGTAAAATACTGATAGGCCTAAGGTCTTTGAAACTTGACGGATTTATGTTTTTGGGAATGGGTCGAATTAAAGCGGTTTTCCATGCTTTCGGGAAGGCACTAGTGATAATGGATCTATTGACTATGGAGGTTATTGCATCTAATGATTCAGGTAAGGTCAGCAAAATCATGTCCAAGGAAATATTGTCAACCCCTTGGGCGTTGGACTTAAGAGAATTTATAATTTTAGAAATATCTTGTCGCCTAACACATTTAAGACAGAATATTGAAGAACCGTATCTTTGAGATTCGAAAAATGTAAGATTTGATAAACTAATACAATTATTACCTGGAAGGGTGACAAATTCTCTATTTAAAGCTTCAGGAGAGCAAAGATGGGAAGGAAGAGACTTATCAGCCTTGGGTGGAAGAACATTTTTTTTCAGATTTTTCCAAAGTGTTCTGGAATCATTACTATGCTGATTAATATGAAAATTAAAGTACGCTCGTTTTTCGGAGTGAAGAGCAGAGTTTACGAGGCTTTTCAGTTGTTTATAATAATTTTTGTGAGTATCTTGTCTTGTTCTAAGGTATCTCATATGGGCTTCATTCCTTAGTCTCATCATAAGTTTTACATTATCTGTGATCCAGGGAAAAGATTTAGTTTTTATTACGATAGACTTATTGGGAGCATGAGCATCTAATAAATTTAATAGAAGTGTATCAAATGAGTACACCATATTGTCCACGTCATAACATTCTTTAACTTTAAACCATGGCGTATTTTTAAGGTCTTCGTTAAATAAATTCATGTCAATATGTTTAAGCGGTCTGAAAGTAACATGTCGTGGCGATATTTTAGGTTTTCTAATATTCAACCCGCAAACCACAAAAGCATGGTTTGTTAACTTACTACCTATAACATCAGTAACAACGCTGCGAACTGGAGCATCTGTACATACTACATCTATTAAGGTTTCTGAATTATCCGTAAAATGAGTAGGAGTTGATACTACCTGTTGTAAATTTAAGATGTTAATAAAATTTGTGAATTTAGTATAATTATTACAGTTTAATTTCAAAAGATCGATATTGAAATCGCCAACTAATACTAAATTATCACAATGACCTAATGAAGCCACTGTATCAGTTAGAGCGTTTAGAAATATATCGACATTAAGCTTTGGTGGCCTGTACGCTGTGCCTATTATAAATCTATTGCCATTAATATTAACTTTAAGCCACATTTGCTCAACAGGTTCACATACTGGATGGTCACATACTCTAACCCTAATACCTTTCTTGACATAAAACGCCACCCCCCCACCTCGACCGCTTCTCACGTTGGACCTGGGCACACTATGTAAAGTAAAATCAGGCAAATTTGGAGCTTTGGATACATTGTCAGACTGAAGCCATGTTTCATTGATTGCCAAAATATCTATAGAATGATGCATTACTGCCATAATAATTTCATCGTGATGCTTGCCTAACTAGTCAAGTATGGTCATACATTACTACATTAGTAACATAAATTCATTCAATGACAATTCGTACAAATATTAAGAACCAATAAGCAAACAGTTAAACGCCTATTTCCTACACACGTGACATAGCCTTTCTGACACAGTTAGAACAGATGAAAGCGTTTGTGAACGATATTTAGTGATATTGGCTTACTTTTCTACTCTGTGATAAGTTCCTTAAAAGTGTACAAATAAGGGATTTTTTAAGAAGTTAAAAAACTGTCAAAAATAGATGGTGTGAGTGCATCTCCTACCCTCTTAGATAATTTAAGCCTACCCTAATCCCTCCACCTCATCTCCTCCAGCTCGAAGGATATTGTAATAGTAAGTTGAATTTCGTTTTCGGGATGGTGATGCGCTCACGCCATCTATACAGGTGATCTGTACTATTTTTTTTACTTGTAATAGTCGTCAGAAAATCCCTCAATGGCTGACCTCACAGAATTGACAACAGTCTATGTTGTCTATTAATTGACATTGACAGCTGCCAAATGAAAATATCTTTTCCTCTCCGCCTGTCATTTATAGTTAGAATTCGATTTCGATCGCTGTACATAATTTTTAAATTACAATTTAGTTTTAGATTAGTTTAAATTATAAAGAAAAACAGCAAAAATGTCTTTGTTTAGTGATATTCTTCCAATGAGCCCAAAGGAGGAGAAAACCAGCCAAGCCGCTGGAACCCTCTCCCCCTATCTGAACTTCGATCCACATTACATTCCCAAAATGCAGCCAGAATTTCTATATCCTGATGATAGTCATATGGCTTCGACCGCAAGGAGATCAAATGTAGCTCTACCAATTATTGGGATGTCATTTATGACAGGTTCAGGTATGTTTAATGATGCTGGCATCTTTATAACCTCAATCATATAGGTAGGTGATTTTACATAACTTTATAGGTATCTATAGATAAACATAATAAGTGCAATGGAAATATAAATAAAGAAATACTATTGTATGTATTAATTAGCAACTCAATATTTGACTTATGCTCGTTATCTGATTCTAAATACATTTCAGATAATATTAAAATTCCTAAACAAATCTACTCTATTGTATATTAATTATTCTTTTAATACTTTTTTTTTTGTAAGAAATGCTGTTTAATTTTCAGGATTGGGTGGTGTTACTGGGTTATACAAAGGTTTAAGAGCCACAACACTCGCAGGACAAATTGGCAAAGTTCGTAGGACACAAGTTGTTAATTACATCATGAAACAAGGTAAATTAAATACACAAAGCTTTAAAAATCCTATGCAATTAAATAGAGTAACTAGGTATTACTAATAAACATTAATTTGTTACTAACATTAATTGTTAATTTCAGGCACAACCACAGGCTGCACTCTTGGTATCATTGCATCATTCTACTCCTGCATAGCACTTGGAGTAACCTGGCTCCGAGACAAAGAAGACACTGGAAACACATTCATAGCAGCAGCAACCACCGGCATGATATATAAAAGTACAGCGGGCCTTAGATCTATGGGCCTTGGAGCAGCTGTTGGTCTCACTTTAGCAGGAGTATACACATTAGTTACAGACAATGACAACATCTGGAGCAAAGCAAAATATAATCGATCATGATTTCACACCGCCTAGTTATGTACATAATAGACTGTTATTTTAGTTTTATTTTATGCAACCAAAGGATCTATATAGTGTGTACTAGTACTTATTTGTTCCATGTCTAGTGCTACTGTTGATTGTTATGTGTGAGTGCTTACATCCTGTATTTGATAATATCTTGCCCTGTCAAAGCAGAATCAGCACAAATATACATAAATCTTAATAAAAAGAACTTGTTTGAAAAATTTAAATATTTATTTTATTTTACAATGATGCATTTACATAATTACACTTATAACCAAGATTGGCTTCATTATTGTAATGAGGGGACAAAATGGTGGTAGAAATTAACTATTAATTTAATTACCTACAGAGGTCAGGGTTTTAGATAAAAATATTTGTTTATTTCCAAGTACCTTCTATTTAGATGTGATATATATACTTATATTCTCAATGGTGAAATCTAGTACAAATGAACTTGTGATGTGTATGTATGAACTATTTAATGTTTCATAGGATAGACAGATTACAGGTTGTTTGTTATAGTTGGTAAATAAACAAAATATTGAGCAGAACATAAAGTATAAATATAATGCTGATTGGTTCATTTTACAATCTTATAATCTTTAATTCATAATAATTTTATTAACCTTACACACATATTATATTATATACTGTTTTACTCAGTTTTTGGCACTCAATGCACATTTTAGTGTTTATTCTAAATCTTAGCTGATCCCCAAGGGAGTTTTTACAGGGTGGTGACAGGTAAGAAATAAACTATACTTATTAAAACTTATTGAGTAGACCCTAACTAAACAATGAGCTATATGCAATGTCCAGAAATCTATACATATAATAAAAATGTAAAGGATCACTCTTTACTAGAAAGATATATAAGAAAAAATATAGAATACCTTTATCAATGCAATAGTACCCAAAACAATGCTTTTTTGGAATTTTGGTCTGTTTGTCAGTTTGTCTGTGCGTTTGTGCACACTAATCTCAGAAACGGCTGAACCGATTTCGATGCAGTTTTCAGGAATATTTTGTGACAGGTCCCACTTAACATATAACATTTTATCCCGGGAAAATGTTTTTATCCTGGATAATTTCGACATTTAGTTTTTTTTTTGTAGTCCACGCGGACGGGAGTCGAAGACGTCCACTAGTGTTTAATGTAAATCAGACATGTGTGTTAATTAATAGACATAACTACACAAAAAAAAACATTAAAAGTAACTTTAATTCACAGCAAAATAGAAGCACTTTGGACTAAGTATTACCACTTGTTACTACACAGATATGGATGGAATTTTATTCCTGTATACCTACAGCAAATTATGAGTGAGATTCTACTACATATTCAATTTGATCAAGTATTTTCACTGAAAGTCTAAATTACTATACATACAACAATTTATTAATAACATAGTTAATTTATTATCTACTTACAAAAATAAACAACTTTTTTAATCACCAATTATAAAATATTATATTATCAAATTCGTCATCCGAGTTAATTGACCCCGTAGCTCAGTTGGTTAGAGCAAAGCACGGTATGCGAGAGGTCGTGAGTTCAAGTCTCACTCGGGTGAAATTTTTTAAATTTATTAATAATATTTATAATATCTTAATTTAGATAAATTTATAAGATACTTCTCCATAATATAATCCGCTAGGATATGGTTGATCGTTTCATCATTAAAACATTGTGCTGAGGGATTCAGCTTTGTTTACCGAGATTTGCTAGTGTATAGCTATAGGGATGAAAAAATAATGTTGCCAAAAACGTAATGTAAAAATAAAAAAGTTTAAAAGAGATGGTCAAATTCATCATCTGAGTTTATTGACCCGGTAGCTCAGTTGGTTAGAGCAAAGCACGGTATGCGAGAGGTTGTGAGTTCAAGTCTCACTTGGGTATTTTTTTTTCCATTTCTTTATATTACATTATATCTAGTAAGTTACTATAATTTAGAAATTAATTCAGTGTGAATTGTCAGGAAAATCTTATTATACTCACTAAAAATAGAAGCCATGTTTAATTTGTCACGTTTGGATGGGCACACTACTTAATTCTAGGTATTTGTATCATCATAGTATAAGGATGGAGTAACAACTTATTGCACATAGTAAGTAACCCTACTTATACCTTAAGTGATATTGCTTAACTGTTTTTATAAGAAATACAATTTTCTAGACTCATAGATGCTGATAGTTGTGGTTTGTAAGAAACTATTTATGCTTTGGTTTTGCCTCAATAACTATGAATACACAAATAGAAGTGTCCTGTTTATTCTGCAGTGGTGAACGCATCATATAGTCCGATCAACGAGGAAATCCTTTCTATGGAGACTCAACATTAATTCCTCTGTTCCTAATATTTTGCAGGATGATAAAGTAAATTCAATAGATTACTACTCAGTGTAGAGTATTATGGGTTCAAATCTCCGATCGTGTAGTAATAAGACAAAGTTTTGTCCAGAAGGACAAAGTACAGAAGGAATTTCGGACAGATACATTTTCCGCAGTGACACATGATTAAACAAAGTTCTAAATAAAAAAAATCCTGGATTTTTTATAAATCGTAATCTATTGACTTTATCATCCTGCAGAATACTAGGAACAGAGTAATTATTGTTGAGGTCAAACCTCCCATTGATAGACATAAGCATAATGTAGGTGATAAATTGAGTAAAATTTCTAGCATGTGGGATTACTAGGTATTTCAGTAAGGTTTACCTACTGTATGTTGTGTCCAAAATGTTTATGCTATATGAAGATATGCAACTATCCTACTATACTATGATGACTATAACATTTCATTAGAATTTACATAATCATATCTCATTGTATGTGTAGTAAGTAATTGCTTACAAAATATAGTAATTACACACAATTTAATCAACATAATTCCTTACAATCCTAACTTACATACAAATTATGGTTCTATTCTCATAAGAAAACTGGAATTTGCAGGCATTGCTGCAACCTCTCTGTTCCGAGGTGCAGCAGTGCTTCTGTCACGTAGCTGCATTCAGAATAGACTTCATATCCTCAGGAAGAATACAGTTCAAGTCATCCAAACGTCTGGCTAATAACGTCCGCGTATTATCAGCTACAGGTGGCTTGCTTTTAAGAACTTCCCTCAACTTAAGCACCATATCGACTATTTCAACTTCTTTCTTACCAACAGACCACTTCTTGAGGTCACTCTCTGCTAGAGCCTCCAGCTGTAAAGCCTGCAGCTTGTTTGTCAAGTTACTGTGTCTTTGATGAAACCATGCACTGAAGTTGGGTGTCTTAAAGAAGGTTTTATATAGGCCAATCCAATCTCCTTTGATTCCAGAGGTGAGCTGGGGGCCAGCTTGCTGTAGTGATGCAAAAAAGTCCTCAGGATTGAATGGATTTGGCACAGGTGGAGCCCTGTATGGAGAAATATTCTTTTGCAATGGCATTAAAGATGCCATATATCTCTCCAAGGGAATCATAAAACTTTGTGTCAACTCCAGTAAGTGACGCTTCACCATTACCGTCTGTGCTTCGGTAGGTCTTTCTGTCCTTATACCATTGTAAAGTTTCTTAATTATTGTTTTATCTTTTTCTAAAAACGTTTTGTACTGGGTGTATACTCCAGGAGCACTATCTAAAAGTTTTAAATTACCTACTTTCTTTAGCTTTGTTTTAAGTGAAGCTGCATCACCAAGTTTGATAGTGTGTGGCCAATGTTGCAATGTCTTTGTAAAGAATGGATTGGTCACACCTAATATAACACATGGTGGATTGTATTGTTTCCTTGTAAACTCTTTGAATTCACTGTCATGTATTGTGAAATATGGCCTATATTCTGCTGAATAGGGCAATGGCTGTATGAGGTTGGTGAGGGCCTGTACAAGTGCTGAGCATTCAGTGGGGGAACTTGCCATAACTACTATAGGTTGTGCAGTTATTACCAACTCCCACAGCAAATGTAAATGGGAAATCAAACTAGCTATAGGGTCAAACACATTGACATCCTGAATAGATACTACAACATGAGGCAAGTCAGGCGATGGCACTTGTTTAACAATATCTGACCGGGAAACTTTTCCTGTGTGGTGATTTGGAATGTAAGACTGAAAAACTGTCCCTAAAACTGGCAGCAAGACGTTCTGACCAGCTTTGAGCGACGGCCAGCGGTTTATATCGTGGCAAGCTGCTTCCAAACTGCTTTCTCCATCTTCAAAGTGCTTTGGTGCTATAAGTTGTATAACTTTATAAAATAAATTGATGAAGGGCAGACGTGTCAGTAGAATGATACTTTTCTGGAAATATCCCCGCGGCAGGGAGGGGTCTTTGACCTGTCGGAAGTATACGAAGCCCCAGTAGTGCGTACAATCGGCGCGAAGCGTTGTCATACTGTCCTCGTTATAATTAGCTTGTTGCTGCGTAATTGGGGCACGGGAACGTAATCGTACATGAAATTGTGTGTCTCCCATACACCCGGAATTGGAGTCGGGGAATGCCAAGTAACAAATGTTGCACTTTTCTTGATCCGTCAATTTGACACCCGGAGGGTACACGCTTTCCATTGCTTGACCTAGTTCCAAGTCGAAGGTAACCACACAAATACAATGCAACCACTCCGAAAATCTGTTCCATTTTAATTCAAAATCTATTTCTTCTCCGACAGTATCCCCTTCCCTGGATACACAAGCCATTGTTTTGTTTGTTTGCACTACGCTTAATCACACAAGTCGAATATAATCATCGGTTGGTGTTCCATTCTCATAATGGAAATAAAACATAATAAATGCGAAACGTGATAACCACGATTTTTTTAGTAAAATGTTTTTTTACACTTTTTAAAATAGCAAATACAATAAAAATATGTACTCGCGAGCTACGGTAAACAGCTGTTTGATCTGTCAAAATGGCTGATGGCAGCGCGCGCCAAAATAAAAGTTGGCTATGTCTGCATGTTTTAACTGATTTATAAACAAATTTATCATTTATAGATATTTTAGTTATTGAATAGTTGAAATTGTAACTTACCCAATATCCATTATAACGATATTATGACTTTTATTACTGTTAAATCACGAAAATAATCTAAATAAGAAACCAGCACCTTTGAACCATAGATTTTTTATTTTATTTTTTGTTTAGTTTATCCCGAAGGAAAGGCAAGGGGAACTAAGACCATACAGCCATTGTCTTTAGTAAATGATTTCTGAATTTACGATGGATGATAATGATGATGAATGGAAACGTCGGGAAAATCCTCAAAAACAAATGTAAAGTTAGTCAAAATTAAAAATAATTGCAGAAACAACTTACATGGGCCCATGAAGAGATCGTATTCCGGTTAAAGTTTTACTCAGCTTACCTGCGTATAAAACCATGCACACGCAGTAGATTCACATCACAAGAAATCAAAATATAACTTATCTACCAGGAAACATCACTTTACGGACACATGCAAGCCATTTATAAATAATATTTGATTTTCACAAGAAAATTACACCTGCACTCTTCCAGCTTTTCCCGCCGAATCCGAACCATAGATTTTTTTAAATTCATTTTTTATTTATCGCGAAAAAGGCAAAGGAACGATGGCCATAACAATGCTACCAATTATGGTACGACCAAAATACTAAAAAACACGTGTGTATTGAATAAAAAGAAATAATTAATAGTCTGTAAAGTTTAATTGAATTTTATGAAACGGCAGCCAGAAAAATCTTATTATCTGAGTATGACTACAGCAATAAATCAGCTTTTATTATATTGCCGTTGTCTTCTTTTATTAAAAAACGAAAAAAAAAACGGTCAAGTGCGATTTATAAACGCGTCCCTATGGTTCTCATCCTGGTTCTCATAAAATGCTCCCTTTTTGTTAAGTTTTATGCTTAGAATAAGGAATGGTTTTATGAGGAGTTGTAAATTATTGCTTTTGATTTAACCCTTTGACCGCCAAAGACGTCAGTCAAATGTAGATAGACGGTCGATTCGACTAGTTCGTTGAATAAACGCCCATTACCTTACGTATCAACGTTTGACGGAATTCTACTTTCTGCGCTAATAACAGTTTAACGAACGTCAGGATTCGGCGGGAAAAGCTGGAAGGGAGATCAAAATTTATTTGAAAATGGCTTGCGTCATATTTCTATTCTTGCATGTGTCCGTAAAGTGATGTTTTCTGGTAGTACCTACCATATTTCTTTTACTTGTGATGTGAATTTAGTGCGTGTGCATGGTTTCATATGCGGGTAAGCTAAGTAAAACTTTAGTCGGAATACGATCTCTTCATGGGCTCATGTAAGTTGTTTCTGCAATTAATTTTGATTTTGACTAATTTTACATCCATTCTTAAGGATTTTCTCGACGTTTCCAGTCGTCATCATCATTATCATCACGCTGGCACTAAATCTGTTAGTGTAAATAATTTAAGGTGCAGGTGTAATTTTCTTGTGAAAATCAAAAATTATTTGTAAATGGCTTGCATGTGTCCGTAAAGTGATGTTTCCTGGTAGATAAGTTATATTTTTATTACTTGTGATGTGAATCTAGTGCGTGTGCATGGTTTTATACGCAGGTAAGCTGAGTAAAACTTTAGCCGGAATACGATCTCTTCATGGGCCCATGTAAGTTGTTTCTGCAATAATTTTTCATTTTGACTAACTTTACACTTGTTCCTGGGGATTTTCCCGACGTTTCCATTCATCATCATTATTATCATCCATCATAAATTCAAAAATCTTACTAAAGACAATGGCTGTATGGGCTTAGTTCCCTTTGCCTTTCCTTCGGGAAAAACTAAAAAAAAAAAAAAATCTCTTCATAATTATGTATGTAATTGGTTGCATTTTGTGATAAATAGGTACCAATATTAGTTTATTATAAAAAACCTCAATACTGTTATTCCTATCTACTTCGTCTAACAAATAAGTGTTTGTATCAAAATTGTAAGTAGCGTGTACTTGTGAGAAAGCGAATTGGTGATGTTAAAAAAAATACGTATTGCGTCATAATTTACTAAATAGATCGCAATTTTTGTTTATATGTGGTGTAAATCTGGTTATTTTTTTAGAAGCTGTAGACTGTGGATAACCCCAGGCTAGATAATTTCGTTTGATGATATTTAAACCAAACCTTGAGGATATGCCTCCTGTAAAGCGCGGGAGACGCGGGGCCAGTGAAGCATCAGGAGATGACGATGACGAAGACTATCGCAAACGCAGAGACAGAAATAATGAGGTAGGTTCATTGATAATATTATGGTAGTCTAGTAAATTTGTGCTCCGTCTTTGTAGTTTTTGGGTAGGATGCAGTGAATATACATAGGTATTCTAAAACTGTTGAGCTTCCTTGACACTCAATAATTATTATTAACATTGACATGATTGTAATTTCTAATGAATTAAGAAGTATTAAAACAACATTCAGGCTGGTACTCCTGAACATACATGTCGCCAAGTATTAAAACAACATTTAGGCTGGTACTCCTGAACATACATGTCGCCTAAATTTTATTTAACACTATCATTGAATTATTTTCAGGCTGTAAAGAAAAGCCGGTTTAAATCGAAGCAGAGAACTCAGGAAACTTTCACAAGAGTCAGCAAGCTAAAGGCTGAAAATCAAATGCTAGAGGAGAAGGTGAAGACCCTCACTAAAGAGTTACAGTTCCTGAAAGAACTTTTCCTGGCACATGCTGCATCTAATAATACACAGAACCCCAAGTTTGCTAATGTGGACTTAGAGAAACTCCTGGAAGAAGTGCCAGATGAGAAAGATACAAAGGATTTTAAGTGATTGTGGTAGAACATTATTGGGTTAACTGAATTTAGATCTTAAAGAATTAATTTTGGATTATGATTATGTTACACACCTATACTCTGATTTTTAATTATGGAGAAACAAATGACATTTGGAGTTTTACCACTTTGGCGGAATAAAAAAATAGTGTAGCTCCAAAATTACTCCAAATTATCGATTGATTGAATTATACATACTCTTATGAATTGAAATTCTATTTATTTAAAAAAGTTGTTTAGTCATTTGTAGTTGTCATTTTTTCTACATAATAAAAAATTGGAGTATAGATTTAAAGGGAATTAATATAATTGGTGTTATTTAGTATGTACAGATTTTAATGTTGTAAAATTATCACTTAGCTCGTGTCTCAGAAAGCATGTAAAACTGTTGGTCCTGCTCCTGATCTCTCTCCGGTCGTGTCTGCTTTCCGTCCCATCGGACTATGAGAGTGAGGGAATAGAGAGTGCATCTGTGTTTGCACACACACTTGTGCACTATAATATCTCCTGTGTACCTGGCTAATCTCCGTAGAGATTGGTCGCCTTGGCTACAATACGGTCGGGAGATCTTATTATTTGTGTAACAAAATAACACCAGTTTTTACCACCTAAATATCTAAAAGAGTGATGTGTAAAGTTCCATAAGAATATTATATTATGGTTAAGAATTAAGACCACATCTGTCTACTACATTGTAATGGTCTTGGTTCTTAGGCATCAATAAATATGTTTAGCGATTGGTTAATAATATTTTCTGTGCTTATGATGCTTAAAGCACTTGCCCACTATTTTTAAAATACTAAGCCTGTATTTCATCACAATAAAATTATCATCTATATTAGATGGTACCAGAATCTTAATTTAAGTAGATTATTTAATGTGTACAAAATTGGGCAGCAAATGAATTGATCCACTTGTATCAACATAACTAAGTGCTTTTAGACAGCCAACTGGTCTAGTAGGTAGTGACCCTGCCTGCAACACCATAAGTCCTGGGTTCGAATCCCGGTAGGTGCAAACATTGATATGAATGAATATCAATGTTTGTTTTCCGAGTCATGGATGTTTCTATACTTACCTATGTATTTATATACCGTTGCTTAGAACCCACAACACAAGACCTTAGGGATCTTACTGTGGGACTAGGTTAATGTGTTGTGTAGTGTGTGAATATATATATTAGGACAATATTTTACTGGGTGACCATGGCAGCACTCAGATGCTGGTCAGATAACCACCTTACACACATAATAACTTTACCCTGAGATGATGAACTGTAAAACATTTTGTATGGAAAATTTGTGACTATAGTGGCTCAGTAGCTCAGATTAAGATGACATTAGTATTAAAATACATTGTGATGTGTGTGTCTAAAAACACAAAGGGTAAAAAATATATCAGAAGAAATGCACAGTTGGTGCAAGTAGGCCTCAAATATCAACAAATTGTTTAGTATTAAGTAAGTGTAAGTTAAGTTAGCAAAGGATGGTTTTACAGCTATCCAGCATGTGATGACCGATAAGGGTAGTGCCGATAATGCTATGAATTGAGGTTCAGAATTATATGTTTGCTAGCAAGAGGCATCAGGCGCTGCTTGCAGGGCTTTTACCTAATTTGCAGTAGCAAAGCTGAAGCAATTGAGAAGCTCCCGGAGCTCGCTCTCACACATAATTTTCGTTATCGCATTGTTTAGGCTTTGCTGCTGCAAATTACGAAATAGCCCTTTTGGAGCGTAGTCGCTGTGACATGATGTTCTAGCTTCACACATGTGAAGGTACGCGCTCCAGTTCAGGTCCCCCATATACATATGTAGCTCTAAAACCAATCTTAGTTAAATATGTGTTATTATTTTTATTACGTATTTTTTACAAAGGAACTACAATGAATCAATGTAATGTTTAAATAATTTTATTGAAAAATATTAATTAATTATTTACATAAGTAATGCAAGTTGAGTACTACAAAATATAATAATATATGCATCTTGATATATAAAAATCTTCTGTTTGTGTGTTTGTAATGGATTTCCCTCTAAAAGGCTCAACCGATTTTGATGAATGTTTGTAAAAAAAAAGTGGGTTCAAGAATGGTTTAGACTTATTCGGTCAACGACATTTTGTTTTCTCTGCATTCCACGCAGATGGAGTCCAAAAACATTATTTGGTTGACCGAATTGTGAAGCTAAACCATCCTCGAACCCACTTAAACATACACACAAAATTTCATCAAAATTGGTCAAGCTGTTTATAAGGAGTTCAATTAAAACCACACGATAAGAAGATTTATATTGTTTATGTCAGAACTTTTTACATAGGATCCGGCAGACTGCGGTGCAGTCGCTGTGTCGAATATCCAAAAATATACTTTAGTTTTAGTTACGCCCGGTAGATAATATGATTGTTATATCTCGGAAATGTTTCCTTCTTTACATAAATAAATCTTCTATTCTTGCGTTTGTAATGGATTTCCTTCTAAACGGCTAGACAGATTTTGATGAAATTTTTTGTGTGTGTTCAAGGATGGTTTAGATTCATAATTCGGTCAAGTGAATAATGTTTTTGAACTCCGTCCGCGTGTACTGCAGAAAAAACAAAATGTCATTGACCGAATTGTGAATCTAACTAAACCATTCTCGAATCCACTTGAACACACACAAAAAATTTCATAAAAATCGGTCCAGCCATCTAGAAGGAGTTCAATCATAAACACACTAACAGAAGATTTGTATTGTTGTTGATGTTAGAGAACCTTTTACATAGGATCCGGCAGACTGCGCTGTAGTCGCTGTGTCTCTCACAATTGTGTGACTCACAAGGTCACTTTAGTTCAAAGAATAGTTTCAGTTACGCCTGGTAGATGGTTGTTATAGGTATATCGGAAATGTTTTCTTTATCTTTATATAATTAATTAAATCTTCTGCTCGTGTGTTTGTAATTGAAGTTCTTCTAAAACGGCTAAACCGATTTTGATTATTTTTTAGTGTGTGTTCAAGGGGGTTCTAAAATGGTTTAGATTCACAATTCGGTCAATTATTAATGTTTTTATAACGGTCCATATTGTTACAGCTTATTTCAGAAAGTTTGCATTTAAGTCAGACAGAACAACGTCTGTCGGGTCCGCTAGTATTACTATAAAAAATTTAATTAAAGTATATATTTTACAAAAAAAAAAACTTTTACTACCTATTCTAACATAGTCATTAGGAACTTGAAAAAGAAGTCACGGAAAACAAGGTCTTATTGCTTATCTTGCAATTGCAAAGCGATAGCAAAAAAAAATCAATTATCACTGATGGCTTATGAAATTCGTATTAATTACGTAACAGCAATTGCAAAAGGGCAGATTACCACGGTAATAATTGTAAAATGTTTGCACTATTGTTACTGTTTTAATAACTCGTTATTTGACGTGCAGTTTCCGAATAAACGGCGTTAACGAGAATTTGGTACATACTGCGCAGTTCACAGACGTTTAGTTAAAAGATGTTGATAAAATATATATCCCTGTTTTATCTTTTTGATAAAATGAATAATTATTAAATAGTTTTAAAAAATAATGGAAAGGGGAGGGGGTTATTATTGGCGACGCCACTTGAAAATAACTTTTTACTTTACCAAATGTAAAAAAATACTTATATCAACTATAAGTTAAACCCCGAAAACGAAGGTAAAAAATCAAATTAACTTTAAAATAGCATTTATGCTAATAAAAAAAGCTAATAGCTAAATTATTTTTTTTTCAGAATTTTTAAAACGTAAAATGTTTGCCAAATAAAAATATTTTAAAGTGGCCATTACTGATAGGAGATTGAGGGGTAACTTAATTATTGAGTAGGAAGCAAAATAAGATAACACATTTAATTAAAAAATAGTCAAATATCACATGAGTTATTTCATACATAATATTCATTACATTCATCTATTAGTTACGATTGGAGATTTCGGTCACATTTGTATGAAGTTATTAGAAAAGGGGGGGCTTATTCCGATCTGTCACCCTGATTTGTCCGCTATGGAGGACAAATTGGAAAAAAGGTTTGATCGGTCCCCTTATCCATACAAACTGGGGAAACAGAACAAACTTTTTGACAGAACAGCAAAATAAAAAATAGGGGCACGTAATTTATAGAGGAAATGTTTCGATAACTTATTCTTGCTACTGCTTTGAGTGCTTTGTCGAAAAGCCCATATGGCTTAGCGATAAAGTGGAAATTAACGAAATCGATTCCTATTTCCAACCAAACACCTTAGAAAAGGTGATAAAAGTCAAAATATTATCAATTATTTATTGTTTGTCTCGAATATCATAATTATTACCCCTTTAAATAGTTTTGAAATAGGTAGATTAAGTATGAATTTCTCAGTCTTAGAGGTTTAAACGACCTCATATTAGGTTGCAACTAAAGTCGGAACCGCTGCGATTTACTTAACATCAAACAAAATCCTTGCTAGTAGTAGGTTAACTTGTCTATGGTTAGCCAATTAACCGATCACAATCGAGTATTTCCTTAAATATTTGCTAAAAACATGTGCAGCAAACCTAAAAAACGTCTCATTCGACCTTTTGTCTCCAATCCGTATAAAATTTAACCCCACACATAAATAGCGCCATCTGCCGAAGCGGTGACGAGACAACACCGATCCGCCTCCGCTAATGTCAGATCGGTGATTGGTGTAATGTGCTGTGCACGCATCGACTCGCCGGCTCTATACGGATCCATGTCGATACCTGATTGGCTGTCAGTCTTGAAGTATTCCTGTATGATCGTTGTGCCGTCCACTATTTTTGTTCTGGGGAAGAAATTTTTTGTGGTGAAAATTATTGCCTCAAAGGCAATGCATGGCGCTTACATACATGACATGACAGAAAATGTTGCTAAACATTTTGTCTCTGTCAAAAACCTAATATTCTTTTGAAATTCTTAGTTTATAGGTAAATGCCTAAATATGGGTAAAGCCTGAAATAAATGAGTTTTGTTTTATTTATTTTTTATTTTAATAGGGACATATTCTATGTACTGTGCTTATTATAGGCTTCATTAGTCATCAGCTGCGTCTCCGCTCGAACAACAGCCAACCAATCACAATCGAGTATTTTCACAAATTTGTCTCATTCTCAGCCTTCAGAAGTGTACTGCTGAACGTAGGCCTCCCGCAAGAACCTCCATTCCGACCGGTCGGAAGCGGCCTGCATCCAACCGACTCCCGCGACCTTGGCTATCCGTCCATCTCGCGGGTGGCCTTCCTACGCTGCGTTTGCCGATACGTGGTAATTCATTCTAGAAAAAGAGCAGCCGTAGGATAGTTTTTCCCCGTACTCACTTGTAGCTAGCCGCCGGCGGGCGGTGCCGCTCCGCGTGCGCATGCGTCAGCACGTACGAGTCGGTCGGCCGCTCCAGGTCCCAGTAGCGCACGCGCAGGTCCGAGCCGCCCGTGATGAGGAAGCGGTGGCCGTCGCGCGTGCCGCAGTACGCTGACGTCATGTACTGGTTGGCCTGTGGGGGAGGGGTTAAACGAAGAGATAAGCACGCTATTGTACATTTCTCCTGCCTTTCTACTGACAGTACCTACACAGACAGGGTATGTTAGCGAATATCTGTGAAATTGCCCACTATTGAGAACCTATTCACACAATTTTATATTTAATATATAAATAAATAATAGGTTATCTGACGTATGGAAAAAATCGGCCTTACTCAAATAAATAAGAAACGACGGACCAGACAGACACTTACATTGGGATGCTGGCACGTGCTAACCTCGAACACTGGGTAGACTCGACAGCGGTATCGTTCTAACAAATGACGGTTCTAAGCGTTAGAAAAGGATAGAGCTTCAACAAAACCGACACTTACATTGGGATGCTGGCACGAGCTAACTTCGAGCACTCTCTGCGTGGACTCGAGACACCAAGCTGCAGCGTCGCGACACCCCATCACCCAGATGCGGCTCGATACGCGTCCGTACGGGATTATGCTGCGCACGCGCTCCGCTGGGTAAACCACATGTTACAGGGGTTAAGTAAATGTATCAAATGTTATAAGCGGGTTCTCGAATGGAGACGGCGCCTGGGCAAAGTTAGACGCCCACCACCCGCCAGATGGGTGATGACTTAAAGAGGGCGGCTACGTCCAGCAGTGGACTGCTCTAGGCTGATGGTGACGATGATTATCTAATGTTTTAGATGATTAAATGTTAAACAGAGACTTGGAGATATCACTTTGAACTCGTTAACGTTAAGCAGCCAACCAAAAGTGACCCCAGCCCGTTCCTATACACCCCACTACCAGTTCCTATGCACCCCTCAGACCGTCCCTATCCGCCCCGCTGCCGTGCCGACTCACCCCCGCGGCGCAGCTGCGTGACGGGCAGCCGGAAGCGCAGGTCCCACACGCACACGGCGCCTCCGGACGTGCCGGCCGCGACGTACCCGGCGCCGCCCGCACCGCCCGCACTCAGGCACGTTATCACGCCGTTCTGCAGCGAGCCGCGAAGCGTCCACGCGCTCTCTGGTATACAAGACAATTAACATATAAATACATATATGTACAGGGTGTAACAGAAAGGGTATGTTAAGCGAAAAGCTTGTATGTAAAGATTGTATGGACATTCCTGAGTTGTTTCGGAATTCTTCATACTACCTGGAAAAATATAAATGTGAATTTGAGTCTGAAATTTTGGAAATACGTTCTCTATAATGGGCTATTTACATAGCTTTTCGCTTAACATACCTTTTCTGTTACACCCTGTATAATGTCACATTCGGTACTTATTTTTTGTATAGCATCTGTTCCTAACTTATGATCCACAAAATAAACACATTAGATTAGATTTGATTCAAATATTTAGATTACATTAATATGCATAACAAATAAATATGAATAATGAAATCGAGGCTCTTAGCTATTTGAGTGTACACTGTACATCTCTACACACATTAGATTAGTATTATTGACCCATACGAGTATGCACAATGAAATAGAGGCTCTTATAAAGATTGCCTCTGAGCTATTTGAGTGTACATCTCTGGTCTCACAAATACATACCACAATAATTATATAGACAAGTCTAGACAAGAGCCTGAGAAAGGACATTTTATCCCGGACAATTTCGACATTTTGTTTTTTCTGCAGTCCACGCGGTAGTCTATAAACGCGGAAAAAATCCGCTACTCCTCAAAAATTTTGCCAAGAAGTGGCTTATACAGGGTTAATTTTAAAACATCAATAACCTCGCAAGACTAGGTAGCTACCATTATAAACAACAACATTTGTTCTACGAGTTTTGATAATTTGTCACATTTTACTTTCATACAAAAATAAATATCAATTTAATATTACCTCTAAATGTTATTAAGTCTGTACACTGAAGCGCGCGGGCATCAACCTTTTCGTATACCTACGAATGGAACATAGACTTACAAATGTCACGACAGTACAATAAAAGCTTGGAAATTCATTTTTAATGAATGTATTGAATTATGATAAAACTCGTAGAACAAATATTATTGTTTATGATTTTAGCTATCTAGTCCTGCGAGGTTATTGATGTTTTAAAATTAACCCTGTATAGTGTGTATAATAAATTACCGGGCATCCGTAGGTCCCAGCCGACGATATGGCTCTGCAGCGTGGCGTACGTGATGACTCCGCCCGCGCACGTCATCGCCACGCAGCCGCCCGCGTCCAACTGCCGGCATTGCGATAGCGACATGCGGGACGACGCATTGTCTAACCTATATCGATAAATAGACATGATTACTATAATTAGGGCTGCCATCAGTAAAGTTATGGACTTAGGACAAAAAAATTCAAAAACCCCGGACATTTGGGCGAAATAAAGATATTTCCCCGGACTCCCTCGACAAAAAATTAAAATATACGCAACGATTTTTACTACATGTATTGGCGGTATCTACATAGTTCTTAAAATCAGTATTTATAAAAATAGAAACGCGAGCGAAGCGAGCGCGACGTTACTACGGTTTTTTGGCACACAAGTTACCATTTACTTCCGGAAAATGCAGAGAATATAATTACCTGAGCACAAAAATGGATCCTTCCTGTGTAGCAGCTGCAAGCGACTGGCCTGCCTCACAAGCCGCCATCGACACCACGGGACCCGCACTTCTGTTGTACATCGATCGCGCTCTGAAAACAACTTAATATATAAATATAGGATACTAGATTTACATCAGTCGCCGCTATGCTAAACGTAGTTGTACGATCTTCTATGTAGTCCTGCAGTTCTGTACCACAATTTTTCAGACTTTTATAATAAATAGATAGATCTCATCATCTCCCTGTCCTGTTCCTATTCATTTGGAGTCGGCTCAATATGTAAAGTAAAATATAAATAAAAAATGAAACAGTGAATAAAAAATTCAGCTGTTCCATACATTTCAGTGCGGTAATTATTCAAGATTGTATGGAACAGCTGATTTTTTTTCACTATTTCGGAGTTTTTCTTTTTACCTACCTATTTCCTGGCAAAAGCAAATCACTATCTTTGAAAACACCTTCAATATGTACCTGTTAATATTAGCGTGTCCTTGTAACTTGGCGACGTCCCACAATCTCACAGTACCGTCGTCGGAGCACGAAGCGAACATACTTTTGTGTGCCGGCAGCCGGACCAACTTGCTTATGTTCGACCTAAAATAACATAGTATTGTAATCACCTTTCAATCTAATTGTTACCACATTTTACATAAAATTATTGTAGTTTTTAATGAAGCAGCATTTATAAAATAAATTGGATTTTTAAGTTTTAGTTCTGTATTTGTTAGAATAGATGCTATTGTACACGCGTCCACGTGCATTTGTGCAAAAAAAAACCGCAAACTAATAACTCAACTTTGAACCTAAATATCTTGAAAACCAGACACTTTATGAATGCTTCCGTGGAGAAAAATGTTCGTGATGATGATGAGGAGATGAGAATTCGTAGTATTCGGAAACGTTGACGACCAAAAAACAGCCTGTATAGTAATAATACTAACTTGTGTTCATGTAGATACGCTAACAACTGATTCCCCGGCCGCCATGTCGGCGGTGGCAGTAAGTCATCGTTGCTATTTTCATTCTCATGTATTCTGAAAACAAACAAGTCTTTTTAACCTAGTCTTACGCTATAATCGAAAGTAACATTATAAATGTGAAAGTAATTTCATTTATTACCTCTTCACGCCAAAACTACTGAACCGATTGACATGAAACTTGGTGCAAACTTAGTCTAGAGTCTGAGAAAGGCAACACAATTGAGCCTTGTATTCTAAAATTCTGTAGTCCACGCGGACGAAGGTAACATGGGCATTTTTCACAGGTTTTAAAAAGGAATCCTCATTTTGCAGGATAATCGGTTCTTATGTTCTGAGCATTATTTCAACCTTGTATAAGCAATAGAAAAAGACCTTGTGACCTATTGATATTCGACATTACAACTTACCTAATAGAGTTCTGGAATTTCTGTCTCATTCGTGCGGTGAGATTACCTAACTCTGCTCTGCAAGGCGCTACACTATCTGAAAATAGTTATGACTCGTTATGTATTGCATAAACCCTAGAGGTTTTTAATACATGATAGTGATATAAACTGCATTGTAATAAGTTTAATTAACAAAATAAATGAAAAAAAAACAACAACAATAGAACGAAAAGAAAAGCCGATACGACCGGAGAGAGATCAAGCGCAGGACCAATGATACGTGCTTTCCGAACATATTATAACGTTCTTCTTACAGTGATATTTATAATGAGAACGAGCTAAAAGCAAATGATAAATGGCAATTTCTTATGTCCGAGTAGTAGACTAAATGCCAGTGAAAAATTAACGCCTCTTGTTAAATTCGTTCTTCGTATTTTTTAAATATTTGTGGCGAAAAATAAATATTTTCTTTCTTTCATCTTTCATTCATAGTGTGAACTTACATTGTACATAGCTGGCGCTGTGACCCATTTGCGAGTGTGTATGCTGGACGGAAGTCATCGCCGCCATATTGGTTGACTGGGTAGTCGCTTCCGGTGCTGTAAATGTGTCCAAAATTCATACTCATTTCGATTACTATGGTGTTCATTTATTTTATTATTAAAATTTATTATAACTCATCTATTAGTATATACCTATAGTATAGTATATACAGTGTGTCTGGAATAGAGTTAGCGATATTTTAAGGGCGTGTTGTACACTACATATTATCGATAAAAATACCTTCAATGGGGGGTCTAACTGCCCTCCTTTAGAAATGACAGCTATTTTGAGTTTTAAATATATTTTTTTCATGTTAGTGGTAAATTTTGTCAATATCTCTGGATTTAAAAGGTCTAACAAGTAAAAAAATACAGTGTTTGAAAGCTAATATTGTTCAATTAAGAAAAAAATATATGGTTCTTAGCAGTACCACATAAAAAAATAATATGTAGATTTTTGTCCCATGTTACATAACATGATATGAAAATATCGCCAACTCTATCCCGGACACACTGTATATATATATGTTACACCCTGCTAAATTAACTTCGTGACCGCCCCCTGATTACGTGAAAGCAATAGCAAAGCCGAAGCCGCGCGATCGCGATAATTGAGAGTGTATGTGCTTGGGCGAGGTGCGGGGCGCGAGAGGACGCCGAGCGTTCGTTGCGCGCACGCACACACTCGAGATTATCGCAATAGCGCGGCTTCGGGTTTGCTATTGCTTTACCAATTTGTAATCAGGGTGCCGGCCGTTTACTTTTTTTCTACACAGTTTAATAAAGAAGAAGTAAAACGGAGACCTCCTTTATCCTGAAATATCAGTTATATTATTGTGGTTTACGTTTCTGTAGCAAATCCTATCTACTACTAACAAATAAGCAATGTTGCGAAATAGAGCACCTATTTCGCAACGATTTTAACAACTAGTTTTTACATGGTTTTAATTTTTTTTTTAAATGCTGATTTATTCCTATTTTGCTTAAATATACCTCTAGAAGATTGCTGATCGTTGGACTGTCCAAACATGTGTTGCCATTCTGTGTTCATTTGAGTCTCGCTTGTTGAAGTTTTATGCGTTCTCCTGAAAATATATGCGAATGAAGTAAAATTATGGGTTTTAAACCAATGTTTATTTTACACTTACTAAGGAATTAAGACTAAGAAACTACAGGCCCCCTGATTACGTAAACAGACACACATACAGAGATCGCAGTAAAAACAAAATATTGTTGAATGTATTTTTGGAAATAAACCCTTTATTTATCGCGAAATTGAGATAAACACAATAGAAGAAAATAATCTTTACTCATTCATTCGTTCGTTCATTCATTCATTCACTGACCTGTTTTGCGTGGAGGCGTACATTTTGTCCGGCACACTCGTCAGGTTATCGCCGGACACGTCCAACGTCACCGATTTCGACATTCCCGGCTTGTTGATCACTATCTTACCGGGCGCGTCGGTTATGTGCTGAAAATATTGTTTTTTGTCATAGAAAGAAAGAAAATAACATAATAAGAAGACGGCCGATTGGTGTATGGTTGCTCGCCGCGCCATAGGTCCCGGGTTCGAGTCCCGGTAACGGACCTTTGGGATCTTAGTGTGGGACTAGGTTAATGTGTTGTAAAGTTTGTGAATATCCACTTTTTTGCTTGTTTCTACGTTGCTATTATTGGTCTCTGTGTAATTTTCTAATAAAATATATACCATTATTTGATTCTATTACTTATAATTTGAATTTGTTTCCGATTTAACCAGATTAGCAGGTCAGTAAAGATGCTACTGTGAGCATTCGCCATTGAATTTAAGCTGTTTGTATATTTTGATAGAGGTCTAGAGTTCTTGAGGTTATGCCGTGTAGAGTTAGAAGTCTACATGACATTTAATAATTTTTTGACAGTGCGAAGATTGGCAACATTTGAGCAAAAGGTGAGCTTAGCTCTACCAGTGATTTCTTCCAACAAACCTAATGTAACTTACTTGTGTAGACGATCCTTGTATTTTAATTAGATGCGCACTCATAGCTAACAGCTGATTCTCTACATGCTCAGTCATACCTGAAAATAAATAATTACTTTTTAGTAAAACCACAGATAAAAAATTGTCACTGATGTATTTACATCGCTCCCGCTATACAGGGTGATTTTTCGTTGCCACCTTTAGCGAAGGGTACGTACTCTATACATCAAATAAAGTAAGTTTATGCCAAAAAATGCTGGGTAACGATGTAAATTTTTTTGATTTTTTTTTATTACTTGATCGAGCGAAATTTATAGTGTTTATGCTAGTTTTTTTCAGACAGATATTTTTCGTGAAAAAAATTTACTACGCGCGTCTTTGTGCATTTATGCAGAAAAACGCAGTCTATTTACTCAACTTTGGATGCTAATATCTTGGGAACCAGACACTTCCCAGGTATGCTTCCATGGAGAAAAATGATCGTAATGATGAGGAGATTCCGTAATTTTCGGGAACGTTGACTACCAAAAATCATCCTGTATATGTTTAATGTGACTGTGGTATCTCCTTTATGATCCTGCAGTTCTAAGTATTCTAATCCAGGAACACAGATGTGTGTATGTAGGTATTTATAACAACTGTTAACAGATAAGTAACTTACCGTCAGAAGCTAGTCTCCTAAACAGATTTTTAAGTTGTGTACCCATTTCTGAATATTCGGGTACTGTTCCTTGTTTTACCTGAAAAATTATTTACTCTTAAATTTGGTGACATTCGATAATTGCGCTATAATAGGCATATACCACTTTTTTTTTTAAATTGACACTTAAACATCACATACTGGTAACATACATGTACCACTAAATTTATTTTATATACGGATTATTTTATGTGAAGCAGTCTCGGGAATAGAGAGTGCACCTGTGTTTGCGCACACACTTGTGCACTATAATATCACTCGCGCAGTTGGCTAATGTCCGTTGAAATTGACCGCCATGACCGAAATACGCTCTGGAGGAAATTTTTGGCGAAACATATCACATATCCAATAAATGTTACTCATTCGTTCGTTCATTCATTCATTCGCTGACCTGTTTTACGTGGAGGCGTACATTTTGTACATGTTAAATGTTGTTAAATAACTTTATTATTCCTACCATATTCTGAGCAAATAAATAATAATATAATTTTCCATAACAGGTCGTTTAAAATAACGTAAGTACCAACCTTTAACCTAGCGTTTCTTCGTTCACGTAATGTATGCACTAATCTGTCGACGTCGCCATGTTTTAGTACTGCATCTAGAACCTTCCTCGGTATAGGATCCGCTAGGCTTTCTAGTAGTAATTCTGGTATTGATACCTGCAGAATAAACCATATTTTAATGGTTTTGACGCAGTCACTTTCGAAAAATGTCGTCCCTAAAAATTTGGTCACTTTCGCACAGTGTCATACCAAAAAATTTGAAAATTTTCGCATAAGGTCACTCTCGCACAGTGTCACTAACGTTCTCAGGTTTCCAGTTCAGCTAAAAATGGTCAATCATATACTGTTCTTGAACCTAAATAGAATCAATTTAAGGTGTCATGGTAAGGCCTCAGCCCAGGAAACCCGTAACTAACAAATTATGCAGATGCGGGGCTTCATTAGAATACATCAGCTGCATCTCCTTCCGTGCATGTCGTAGAAGTATATTAACTTACTTGTCATTGACCATTTACATCTATACCAGCTATGCTAAACGTGTCCGCGGGATCTCCTTTGTGATCCTGCATTTTCTGCATTTCGGGAACACAGCCGTGTGTGTGTGTGTGTGTGTGTGTGTGTGTAATAACAAATTGTGGGATCATATTCTATGAATTATATAAATGTGAAGTGTGTGGATGTATATTGGTCTCTCATGCAAGAACTACTAAATGAATTTTGATGACACTTTGCAGTTATACGATTAATTATACAGGGTGTAACAAAAAGGGTATGTTAAGCGAAAAGCTACGTAAATAGCCCACTATACAGAACCTATCCATGAAATTTGAGACTCGAAACCACAGATTGTATGAAAATTCCTGAGATATTTAAAAAATCTGCATACTATCGGGAAAAATAAACATGTGATTTCGAGTCTAAAATTTTGTGGATAGGTTCACTACAGTGGGCTATTTACGTAGCTTTTCGCTTAGCATACCCTTTTTGTTACACCCTGTAGATTAAAACAATGACGAGTCAGTAACAAACATTCATATTCAAGTCACCATCCTACTAATATTATAAACGCGAAAGTTTGTAAGTATGGATGGATGGATATTACTCTTTCACGTAAAAACGGCTGAAGCGAATTTAATAAGGTATGGATAATTGGTATGGAGTTAGCTGACACCCTGGATTAACACATAGGCTACTTTTTATCCCGGATAATTTCGACATTTTGTTTTTTCTGCAGTCCACACAAACGAAGTCGCGGGCATTCACTAGTAATAATATAAATGTAAAAAAAAAAAAAAATACTCCGTCGTCCCTCTTCATAATTGTCTGAAAATATCTAAGGGAGGATCAAAACCATATAAATTAACTCTTATTAATACCTACCTGTATTAGTTTATGTTTAAGATGTGGCCACACAAGCGGCAGTATTTTGCAGTGCACATCTATTATGTTCATAAGGCTGGCCACACACGATATTAGGCCGCATACCTCGTGTCTTATCTGTAACAATAAACCAACTAAATAACAAAAACATATTAGAATAAGATATTATTTATTCAGCATTTACATATTTTTACAATGTAAAATAGCCAAATAGAAAAAAAAAACAATATGCTGAAACGGAATCCAGCTCAGCATGTAGCTGTAGCTACATACCAAAACAAATGGTCTGCAGCGCTGGTTTTCAGCTAGACCCGTTCCAGATAGAAAATTACAGCAGGTATAAAATTAATTCAATTTCTAATGTGGTAACTAGCTACACCAATGCAAACTATTTATATATATATTTTAGACATTGTTTAAGTATTTAACTATAAACTCGATTTTGTAATCTGACACCATAAAAGTTTTGATTTATGTAAGAAAGATAAAATAAAAAACTATAATTTTTTGCTTTTAAATATCCTACAAAGCGCAGTATGAACCAATCAAAAAATTATTGGATATGAAAGCATACGAGTATACAACTTATTCTGTCGAACGTAATTTTTCAAACATAATTTTGTGTGATGTAATAAAAATAAAAGTAGAGCGATTTTTTTTTCTTCAAAATATCAAAATTATGTTGCTTATACATGATCATGCCGCCTCTCAAACTTTTTTGAGTTAGTTCATTAAAAATATCTCATATGTACATATTTTTGTAACAATCTCTACTCACCCATAGATTAGGATGCGCTAAATACACCGCGGTTTCGGCTACGAGATCACAGAGTGATTGTTTAGGCAGCAGCCCCAACTCGGCCAGGTTAGTCGTAGCCCGTAGCGCCTTCGCTATTATACATTCCGCTTGGTCTGTTACACCCTGTAGATAATTATTTATATATATGCCGCGCAGATAAAGAATAGATCTGAAAATGGCGACGGTGACGGAAGGTATGGTTGGCAAAACCATTACTAAATGTCACATTATATAAAAGACACTTAAAAAAACACGTTTTAGCAAAAAATTGCGCTGGAAATTTACTTCGATCTTCTATAATATAAAAATGAATCGCTAAATGTGTTGGTAAGCGCGAATCTCGAGAACGGCTGAACCGATTTCGCTAATTCTTTTTTTAGCGTATTCCTTGAAGTACATGGATGGTTCTAACGGAGAGAAAAATTTAAAAAAATGCCTAAACATGTCTAAAACATTTCTTTTCTACATTCCCATACAAACAATTTGTTCGAAATTTGAAAGTCCGGGAAGGCCAAAAAATTGGGTGACGTTAGTTCAAAGGCGTGGGACAGGACAACGTCTGTCAGGTCCGCTAGTCTGCAATAAAAATGAAAAAAAGTCGACAAGTGCGAGTTGAACTCGCGTGAAGAGGGTTCCGTACGATGTTACCTATCATGTTTTTTTAAATCTGACAAAAAGTTGGTACGCACAATATTGAGTGATTTACCATGTTATTTTAATATCATGGACTTCTTATAGGTTTTCCTATAATCTATAAGGAGAAAACTAATTTCTGTATTTTTTTCAAAATTTTAGGTTCAGTAGTTTCGGAGATAAGGGGGGGGGAATGGTCAATTTTCGTTTATTTTCTTGAATAACTTGGAAACTATTTATTTTAAAATTACAAAAAAATACAGTTAAGATCTTCTCAACAAGACCTTTCATTTGATATGCCACACGATGCAGTTTTCAGATTTTTTTTTTAAATTTTCCCCTTCCCCCCCAAAAATGACCCCCCATATACAGATTTCATCTGCTCACGTCACACCTCTGTGTTTGGGTCACAGGAATTGATATGTGTACCAAATTTCAACTTAATCGGTCTAATAGATTCGGAGATAATTGACTGTAAGCGACGGACGGACAGACACACGAGTGATCCTATAAGGGTTCCGTTTTTGTATTCAGACGTACGGAACCCTAAAAATGGCCTTTCAAACGTTCAACAGCAATGAGAATAGTCAAAGCGAAACCAGACAATTTTTTTTGATGATGTGATCATAGGCGCGCGATAGATGTGAGCGAGATACCATGCGAGCGGACGCCATTTACAGATCAATTCCTTATCTGCACGGCTTATAGTAGTAATGAATAAATAGCGGTGATAGCCCAGTGGTTAAGACGTGCGCCTTCCAAGCGAGGGGGCGTAAGTTCGATCCCAGTCACGGGCCTGCACCACTGAACTGATTTCATGTACGGATTTTCTAAAATTAGCTATACCCGAGGAGGGTTGGCGTCAGGCAGGCAGCCGGCCGTAAAACAAATGCCAAATCTTTGGCGATGTGGGTTTCGAGAGAAACCACGAAAGTGCCGACCCCATATGAATAATGGGGTAAGGGCAGGAAGATGACGATGAGAGACACAGCTGTGTTCCCGCAATTGGGTAACCGGAACCGCAGGATCATACAGGAGATGCCACAGCCACGTTCAGCACAGCGGGGGACAGATGCAAATGATCAGTGACAAGTTGCTTATCACTTGAGAGAATGCCCGAGTTCCTTAGTCGACTCCTACGACATGCACTGAAGGAGATGCAGCTGATGTATTCTAGTGAAGACATTGTGTTGGTTGCCATAAAAATACTTTTTCCCTAGCTGGAAATCATCATCATCATCATCATCAGCCTATTGCAGTCCACTGCTGGACGTAGTTCTCGCCCCGGGGCACGCCACAAGACTGCCATAGGGGGGTATTTGCCCATAGTCACCACGCTGGGCAGGCGCGTTGGTGACCGCGGTTTGTATTTTGGACTATGTTGTCAGCACGGGAGGCTCTGTTGCCCACCTCCAATAAACCCTTAATCGCCTCGTACGATACCCACGGGCAGGCATGGGGTGTTACAAACTCTACTCTGCCGGGACCACCCGGATTAGTTTTGCTTTTGGTTAAACGGTACCCATAAATTTGCTCTATACATGGAGAAGGTATAAAAGAGGAGGTGGGACTATGAACTGAGTCGTGTGGCAATCGTGAGGCCATGACGTCATGATAGGGGCGGAGCTTCAGGGCCAGTGTGTGTAACGCAGTAGCTGTAACCACACGCTTATGCAAGTAGTTTGGCTAGTCACTACAAGGTGGTTTCTATGTAAAAGGGCAGGGCTACAGTGTTAGAATGCTCCCCTCGTCCCATACTTCACCCCCGCTCAGCGGCACACTACTTTTGTATGAAAATATACTTAGCCGCTGCTCCTCTTTTATTTCTTCTCCATGGTTCTATAGGTCATATTTCGACTGTTTGAATATAAATTACCTGTTGTAAAAGCGGCACGAGTATCGGCGCCGCGTATTGTCCCACATACGCCGCCACGCCCACCACACGCTCAAAGAAACACCCTCGCAACGCCACCTCCTCTTTGTCGTTCAGAAATGTCACCATATGCGAGAGGATCACGTCGTTTGCTGGTAACATATAATACAAAGATATATATATGTCACAGTAAGATAGATAAAGCGGTACGGTATATAGTTATATCCCTAGGGATATAGGACGTAACATAGTTATACGAAAGCGATTCATTACAATCTCACTAGGAATATAGTTATAAAACGGTCCAGGTTTAGTGATATAGTTATATTACTAGATTAAGTTTAGTGAAATAGCTTATCGGCGGATCCGAATCTGGCAATATAGGTTAGAAAAATGATTTCTTCGGTGTTAGGTTACATGTTTAAGTTTAAGACGATAATCTCTCTGCGGAAAGTTCTGTGCGCTTTCGTATAACTATGTTACGGTATATGGTCATATCCCTAGGGATATAACTACATTACGGCTTTATCTATCATACTGCGACATATAGACGAGCGTGCATGAAGAATATCATGAAAGTAGATGAAGCGAAAGACGTGTGTCAGGATCGTAGCAAGTGGAGATCCGTGATCTCTGCCTACCCCTACGGGAAAGAGGCGTGATTTTTATGTATGTATGTATGTAAATATACAGGGTGTAACAAAAAGGGTATGTTAAGCGAAAAGCTATGTAAATAGCCCACTATAGAAAACCTATCTACAAAATTTAAGACTCGAAATCACATTTTTATTTTTCAAGATTGTATGAAAATTCCTGAGATATTTAAAAATTCTCCATACTATCTGGAAAAATAAACATGTGATTTCGGGTCTCAAATTTTGTGGATAGGTTCTCTACAGTGGGCTGTTCATATAGCTTTTCGCTTAACATACCCTTTTTGTTACACCCTGTATATAACACACACGGCTGGGTACCTGAAAGGGGGTAAAGATCCCAAAGTCGCGATTGACAGATGTCAATTATCAGTGACGAGTTGCTAGCTTATCGCCTGAGAGAATGAGTTACTTAATCTTTTGATGTTTGGAGTACATACATATAGTGGATTATTCGAGATATGATACAAAGTATATTTTATGGTCAGGCCAAACTCATTTGTTTCAAGCATTTTGAGCAAGCACAAAGACATTATAAAACATCTGACTCAAAGGACCAAAATGTTATAATTTCATACAAGTGTTGGCGACGTCTGACCCTATATTGCCTGATGATAAACATGACATGATGCAAAATGGAATGAGTAGTATTTACCTTTCCGTTTTCCGAAGAATATGCACAGTTTAGTAATTCCGTTCTCGACGAGGGCTCGTTTGACCACCGCTTGTGGATCCGTCAGCAATGAGGATACAGTCGATCGAACCTAGACAATAAAGATATATCTAAGGCAAAGGATCCTTACCTATATTATAAATGCGAAAGTAACTGATTAAGAGTGAGGTGAAACTGGCTGGCTATATCACGTAAATTTTCTGAGACTCAGGACTAACAAAATGGATCAAAACGAACATTTTTGACGAACCCAGTGTTCGTAAGCGTTAGCGGTTTGCGTTATGTTACGCGAACAAACAAACGAAATGTTGAATGTTCAAAAAAATGGTATCATGCTTTAAGAATAGAATGCACTTACCATTTCGTGTAACGCGGATAATTCAGTCTCGTAGTTGACGTTCGCTTCCTTGTCAACCATGCTTTGTGTTTGGTCTAGGAACCGAACTGCCGTTTCCGCTAGGGTTGCTGTGCACAAAAAATGGTCAGCAATTCAGTTATAAATAATTTATTCATAGAAAAAACCCAACTGCGTAAAAATTTTGACCCAGCGTCACTATCACGACTAATGAGATGTCATTAGATTCGTTTTAGTCAAGTTCAAATGCAAGTGACTAGAAGTGGTTCCCAAAGTGGTCCAGGTGGACCCCCAGGGGTCTATAGGAGACTCGATGGGGGTCTACGTTAGCGTGAAAAAATGAGGGTTCACAATTAATTTGTATGTGATGTGGGCCTGTAGGGAGTCCACCAGAACCAGTTAACTTTTGAAAGGGGTCTATGAGGAATAAAAGTTTGGGAACCCCTGCTCTAGACTCTAGAGCGTGCCAAAAAATATACAAACATTCACTCGAAACATAATCCTTCTTCTAGCGCAGTCGAGTAAAAAGTGTGGGCTCAAATCGGGCAGACGTTTGTTCAGCAGTGGGACGCGGTGTAGAATATTAAAAAAGAACTTATCAATATGTCAAACACAACTAACCTATCTATCTCATCGCTAATTCGGGCAGTATGTATTCCGGGAACACGTTACAATCCTAACCTATCCTTAGGTTACCTAACTATACAGGGTGTGTGTGACAGCCAGGCAAATACTGAAATACTGAAAAAGTACCATCGTTTTGGGTTATACGACAATATTATTACTCACAGAAAATGCATTTTCAATTTGATTATCCGCAATGTTTGCTTTGCGCGCTAATTGCATTGGGCGGATACATTGCTGTTTTATGGATCCCTTGCGACTCACCATTGGGGTTGATCAGTTATTTAAACTTTTTTAGTGCAACTTTTTTAGGGTTCCGTACGTCTGAATACAAAAACGGAACCCTTATAGGATCACTCGTGTGTCTGTCCGTCCGTCGCTTACAGTCAATTATCTCCGAATCTATTAGACCGATTAAGTTGAAATTTGGTACACATATCAATTCCTGTGACCCAAACACAGAGGTGTGACGTGAGCAGATGAAATCTGTATATGGGGGGTCATTTTTGGGGGGGGAAGGGGAAAATTAAAAAAAAAAAAATCTGAAAACTGCATCGTGTGGCATATCAAATGAAAGGTCTTGTTGAGAAGATCTTAAATGTATTTTTTTGGAATTTTAAAATAAATAGTTTCCAAGTTATTCAAGAAAATAGACGAAAATTGACCATTCCCCCCCCCCTTATCTCCGAAACTACTGAACCTAAAATTTTGAAAAAAATACAGAAATTAGTTTTCTCCTTATAGATTATAGGAAAACCTATAAGAAGTCCATGATATTAAAATAACATGGTAAATCACTCAATATTGTGCGTACCAACTTTTTGTCAGATTTAAAAAAACATGATAGGTAACATCGTACGGAACCCTCTTCACGCGAGTTCAACTCGCACTTGTCGGCTTTTTTTTTTAAATTACATATAGGTTAAAATTTTGTTTTTATTAAGTAATTTTCTAAGGCATACTTAAAGGAACTACACTATTTTTTCGATAATTTTTTTAAAAATTTTCCTGCGAAAATTCAGTGGTTTTCATCTCAGAATGGTCTGAAGTCGCCTTATCAATATTTGTCTGACTGTCACTTCCACCCTGTATACTTACCAATACACTCTGCATAATCCTGCCGCACCCTAGTAGAAGGATCCGTAGCCCTCATCGCTAACTCGGGTAGTATATATTCCGGGAACAGGTTACCTAACTATATAGGTACTTACCGATGCACTCGGCATAAACCTGCCGCACCCTAGTAGAAGGATCCGTAGCCCTCATCGCTAACTCGGGCAGTATATATTCCGGGAACACGTTACAATCCTTAGGTTACCTAACTATAGAGGTACTTACCGATACACTCGGCATAAACCTGTCGCACCCTGGTAGAAGGGTCCGTAGCCCTCATCGCTAACTCGGGTAGTATATATTCCGGGAACACGTTACAATCCGACGCGGGTAAAGAGCGGACTAGTGTGACGCAGCGGGACAGACATTTTGTGGCGCGCGCTCGAACGCGGGACGATGTGTCGTGAGATAGGTGGATCTAGAAAGTAGGGGGGTATAAGTTCTAAGCATAGTCTATATCTATACATATAATAAAAATGTAACGAATCGCTGTCTGTACAGGGAAGATATTTGAGATAAAATATTATAGGAGGGCTTTATTAATGCAATAGTACCCTCAAACAATGATTTTTGGAATTTTTGTGAAGAAACGGCTGAACCGATTTCGATGCAGTTTTCAGGAATATGTCGTGACAGGTCCCACTTAACATTTAAGCTACTTTTTACCCCGGGAAAATGTTTTTGTCCCGGATAATTTCGATTTTTTTTCTATAGTCCACGCGGACGGAGTCGCGGGCGTCCACTAGTTACTAATAAAAACTATAAAACTATTTATCAAACAAAACTTTGTAGCAAACTCTATAGGAGCTATTGATTTATAGTAAAAGAAAAAAAAATAGTACCTAATAAAAAACCTAATTTCGTTCTTTCAGATTTTTTCTACTTCTAAATAAAATAAGGTATATACACAGTTTAATTTGACAAATACACCATATATTTTGCTGTCAAACGTCATGTGTAAACGAGGATAAAACTTTAAGCGCGGTTTATTAGTAGCACCGATAGTTTTTCAAGCCTCGGATTTAAAAGTTAACTATTGCGTAGACACAGTTACATAGACAAAATTAATGAAAAAACTATAGTTAGCAATAAAAATTAAGGAATATTCAAATCTGTCGCCCTTTTTGGCCCCTTAGAGTGATAGATCGAAATAAAATGTTTGATCTGACCCACATTTCCTACTAAGAGTGGGACAGATCAAACAATATTCAAAGAAAAATAAACTATACTTACAATATAGGGCAAAATCCTGTCCAAAATGGTCTCCGAACTGGAATTCTCGCAGAGCAACTGCAAAATCTCCAAACTATACAACTTAGATGTACAATGATGCAGGCCCCGTATACACGACGTAACCAACGAGGTGATCAAAATGAGACCCTCACTATCCGGCCCTAAAACCTTTTTTTCTGGCGCCTTAGCGTCCATATCTTCGAAATCCGTCGTGTTGACATTTAAAACTTTGAATCCATTTTTTAGCTCGTCTATATTCTCTGTGGTTGTGTCTTTTGTTTCCTCTACGAGGTCACGATAGTTTTTGGTGTCGGACGGCTGGGTGAATATTTTTATTATGTTTTTGATATCCTGGTGGATGCGTAGAATTTTCTCGTCAGGTGGTAGGATTGGTTGTGCGGAGAATATTAGCATGTACGATTGCAGGAATGAGTAGAAGTATTCTGGGAACAATCTGGAACAATTAATACATAATGTGTACAGCACATATTAAATATAAAAACATAAAACATGAAATCGTATTTCAGTCATGGCTGATAATCTCAAGAGATTAGTATATGCCACGGTCTAGGGGCCTATACTAAAAAAAAAAAAAAAAAAATCCAACTGCGTAAATATTTAGACCCATTGTCACTCTCACGACTATTACCTCTGATGCTCAAATGCGACAAGTAGTTTAGGCTGTAGAGCGTGCCAAAGAAACACACATATATACATACATACACTCGAAAAATATACACCCATACACTCCCTCGGGAACCATCGGTCCACTTTCCCAATCGATCTACTTCTCTTACGGTCTACTTTCCCGTTAGGTCTAATTGTTCTTTTTTTTCTTTTTGTAATTTTCTTAATTAAGGTCATTGTTGAACAATATTTAAGTTTTTTATTTTGTTTAAGTAAATGTCAATGGTTAATTTCATACGAAGGAGAATATCACAATAATTTAATTAATAAAATACGTTGTTATTTTTTTTTATAATGAGCAGTGAAACAGTACCATTCCCACATTTAAGAGTGTAGACAGACTGCATTTCAACTGCACGTCGACCCTGCAGTAAGCTTGTAGTCAGAGTGCAGTCGTTGGAACTCACTCTAATAATAGGGCACGTACACATGTAAAATCTGGGGAACCATCGGTCAAGCAGACAGATGTGGAAATTAGACGTATTGAGAAATAGACGAAATGGGAAATGCGAGTGTACGTTGTGATAAAATTGACTATTCATGAAAATGGACCGATTGGGAAAGTAGACCGATGGTTCCGGAGGGCATACACTCTGGCACAGTCAGGTATTTTATTTATTTATTTATTATATATATTATATATATATATATATATATATATATATATATATATATATATATATATATATATATATATATATATATATATATATATATATATATATATATATATATATATATATATATTTATATATATATAAATAACTTACTTTCCTCTATTGAGGGATCGCCCACCACCGGGCCCTATACCCTCCGCTGACCCTCGGATCTGCCTACTCATGATCACGAACACAAGACACTACAGTCGCAACGAGAAGCCAGATCCAAGCACCTAGCATGCAACCATAAATACATAGCTGCTAATCCGAAAACCAATTAAAATTTTAATCGACATATGTTTCGCCAACACCCGTGGCATCATCAGGATTAGTTTTCCATGTTAGTTCTATCTACCGAACCAACTAACTAACAACTAAAACCAATGTATTGCAAATCATTTTTATACCCTCAATCAACATAAAAAATAAATAAATGTTAATACCTACATATTAGTTTAGAAATGTAAAATTATTATAGATAAATAAATATTAAAAATATAATAATAATAACTAATGTATATTTTTAATATTTATTTATCTTTAATAATTTTACATTTCTAAACTAATATGTAGGTATTAACATTTATTTATTTTTTATGTTGATTGAGGGTATAAAAATGATTTGCAATACATTGGTTTTAGTTGTTAGTTAGTTGGTTCGGTAGATAGAACTAACATGGAAAACTAATCCTGATGATGCCACGGGTGTTGGCGAAACATATGTCGATTAAAATTTTAATTGGTTTTCGGATTAGCAGCTATGTATTTATGGTTGCATGCTAGGTGCTTGGATCTGGCTTCTCGTTGCGACTGTAGTGTCTTGTGTTCGTGATCATGAGTAGGCAGATCCGAGGGTCAGCGGAGGGTATAGGGCCCGGTGGTGGGCGATCCCTCAATAGAGATTTGAACTTCCGAATAGTGACGCCTGATACAATTCAATAACTTACTTTCCCCTAGCTTCGTCCAAATAGATCTCGGCACTCTTGCGATCTTTAGGCAGTCTTTCCGTCATAGAATGCAGCAGCGTCGCCAACATTGGCTCGGAATTGGATGGGGCGGTCATAGTGGGGGGTCGATCCTCCCCGTTACGATATGCGAGGAGACCGGGCAGGTCTAAGGCAGGGGTCCCGTCGTTCCACAGCTCTAGAAGGGCACAGCTGGGCAAAAAATAGATGGCAGTAAAAATATTTAACCACATTACAAACGATATAAAGCTTAATTTAAATTTGTGTATATAGGTAAAGTTAGTAATACATACTTACCCAGCTGAAAAGATGTCCATACTGGGCACTAACTCGCCGACTTTGCATGGCGACTCACTCAGTAGGAGCCCGCCTGACTTATCCTCAGTCTAGAAATGAAGTCATAGTTATACACTCATAGTAGGGGAGCCCAAGCGGGGATTTTTGAAGTTACTCGAGCGTGTCAGAAAATTATGTAGGGAGAATCCTTGCATAATGTACCCTTACCACATATGAACCCTTAATATGGTGGTGTACGTTGAGGGGAACCCGTCAGATTAGTAAAAAAAAATCGATCCTCCGAAAAACTCGAGCGCGTCAGATTAAGAGAGGGCAAGTTAATTACAGTGAGATAAGTGTATATTTCAATAATCTGACGATTTGAATGTGACATTAAGAAATAAACAAGTCACAAAGTTGTAAAAAAAAAACGATACCTCGAAATACTCGAGCGTGATTAATTTTTTATTTATTTTAAAGATAATAGTGTCAGGATTGTAAAAAAATAATAATCTGACGTTTTAAATGGGGTAATGTTTATTAATTTGTCGAAAAAAGGTGGAGCGTACAGCGGCAGAGAGCTGTGGTTCCCCCACGCTGCGCCTAACTTTCGTTCTCACTCATTCTTTATCTCTTACTCTCTCGCACCGTCACATTTTTTTTTGTCTAGTTTATCCCGAAGGAAAGGCAAGGGGAACTAAGCCCATACAGCCATTGTCTTTAGTAAATGATTTCTGAATTTATGGGATGATAATGATGATGGTGATGAATGGAAACGTCGGGAAAACATGATTTAATAATTGTAATTTCTTGTATCGAATTTTAAATCAATAAATTATAAAATATAAATATGAACATGTGTATATGATCCTTTCATTCATCTGTGAAGAAAGCACAGCAAGAATTTCCCTTAAAAATGGTCAGATTAGCTATATCCCTCCATATAATTGTCAGATTATGATTCAGGAGGACAGTAACATCAAATTGATCCCCCTGCAGAAAAATCTGACGCGCTGGAGTATTTCAAGGTCACCATTTTTTTTACATATTAAAAAATTAATTATGACTGAACGCCTCGTGCAAATCGTCAGTCATTTGAATAGTACACTTTTTAGGGTTTACTTAACACTCACTTTGAATATCTGACACGCTCGAATAACTTATTTTTTTTTTTTTTTCAACCACTCGTTCTGGCCACCCCCCTTCAATTAATTGTCAGATTAATGTCTAATAGTTATGAGTAATATAAAGCGCATATGTACTATAAATGACTGACGCGCTCGAGTATTTCCATATGACGATTTTTTTTTACATTTTTAAACAAGTGTACACGGTAAACCCCCCACTAAAATAGAAAATGCAACATAAACTTTTTTTTGCTCATAACATAATCTGTAGAATCCACTAAGTCCCCATGACGCTCGAGTAACTGCAAATTTAGCATCTCGGGCTCCCCTACTATCAAGACGGACAGAAGATCCTAGTAATATTATAAACGCGAAAGTTTGTATGTATGGATGGATGTTGTCTTTCACGTAAAAACGGCTGGAGCGATTTTAATAAAATTTGGCATGCAGTTAGCCGACACCCTGGATTAACACATAGGCGCCTTTTTAATCCCTGGAAAATATTTTTCTGCAGTCCACGCGGACGAAGTCACGGGCGTCCACTAGTATGTCACAAATTGGAGAAGGTGCACTGCGAAATTACTAAATAAATAGCACATATTGTAGGTATAAACGTAATAAACCTTCACTATAATGCATCAGCTGCATCTCCTTCCGTGCATGGCGTAAGATTCGTGTAAGGAACTCAGGTCGCGTTCTTTCAGGCGATGAGCTAGCAACTTCTTATTGACCTTTTACATCTGGCCAGGCGATGCCAAATGTAGGCCGTGTTTATATCACACTGTTCACAATGATGCGGGCACCCACCCGCCTGCCCAGCGTGGTGATTATGGGCAAAAGTCCCTATGGCAGTAGGCTTGTGGCGTGCCTACGTCCAGCAGTGGACTGCAATAGTAAAGCCGATCGATAGGTCACCATCGATAGTATTTTATCGATATATTGAGTTTCGATACTATTGATCGTATAGTTATCTATCGATAGTATTGTAACTAAGGAGCTATCGATAGTGCACATGATTTTCAAAGTCACCTATCGATAGTCAAATTGTCTATAGTTTGGCAACATTAGACCGCAATAGATAGGCTGATATGATATACAGAATGATTTTTTGTCGTCAACGTTCCCGCAAACTACGGAATCTCCTTGTCATCAAAAGTTGAGTAAAGTGACTGCGTTTTTCTGCATAAATGCACATAGACGCGCGTAGCATTTATATAAGCAATTGTATAAGAACCTATATTATATAATAAATAAAAGCAAGATTTTTTTACGAGAAATAATTAATATCTGTCTATGATAAAACTAGTATAAACACTGGACAGTGGACACTGTAAATTTCGCCCGATCAAGTAATAATTTTTTTTTTCAAAAAAATTTACATCCTTTCCTTTTTTTTTGGCATAAACTTACTTTATTTGATGTATAAAGTACGTACTCTTCATTAAGGGTGGCAACGAAATAACATCCTGTATAAGGTCTTTTTCACTATTTCGGAGTTGGTCCCATAGTGAAAGTTGTTTCTTTTTTCCTACCTAGTTTCGTGTCAAAAGATAATCACTAATTTTGAAAAGACCTTATATACCTACGATATATATCTACGATACTCACCCCCGGCCTATTAGGATCGGGCGCCCTAACGAAGCGCTCCGGCGCGACATAGCACAAACGTCGACGAGACGTGTCGAAGAAGTAGCTAAAGTCGGCCGGGTTGTCGTCCGGCAGAAATGTCGGCTTGAACGACGCTATGTCGGTCAGCAGCACCCACAGCCATGAGGTTACCATTATGTTTTCTAGCTGTTAAGAGAATTATCTAATTATTACATACATACATATAATCACGCCTTTATCCCTTACGGGATAGGCAGAGCATTACGGACCACATGGTGCCAGTTCTGACCAATTTTGAGGGTATAGTTGAGATGTACAAGTTCGGTTAGTAGTGACAGGTGGTCAGCCCATCGCCTACAAAACACAAAGACCCTCTTGTCCCTCTACTGACAGTATTATTAAATTAATAAATTACATGGACTTAAAGAGGGCTGCTGGTAGCCACTGGATAACATAAACTTCAGATCGAGCCTTGTGGCGTGCTCTGGTGGAGGCCTACATCCAGCAGTGGACTGCAATAGGCTGACGACGATGAAATTACATTGGGTAAAAGCATCTCCTTTCGCAGGGCTATTGCATTTTGCTATTAGGCAATTTGCAATAGCAGAGCCGAAGCAATGTTACAGCGAAAATTGACAGTGAGTGGGTACGTCTTCCCGCGCCACGCGAACTCTCATTTTCAATGTTGGCCGTCGCATTGCTATCGCTTTGCTTCTGCAAGTTTTCAGGGGGGCGTACATGTCGTAAAAGTCGACTAAGTAATTTGGGCATTCGCACAGGCGATAAGCTAGCAATTTGTCACTGATCATTTACATCCCCGCCCCCTGATTACATAAAAAATTGTGTGTGTGCGCGGGGCGAGGTGCGGGGCGCGGGAGGACGCCGAGCGCTCGTTGCGCGCACGCACACACTCGAGATTATCGCGAACGCGCGGCTTTGGCTTTGCTATAGCTTTTACGTAATCAGGGGGCCGCTATGCTTATAGTGGCTGAGGGACCATATGATCCTGCTCTCAGTACTGACTGCTCCATTTCGAGAACATAGACGTGTATGTTATGTATTTATGTAGTACACTAACAACTACATCACACTAATATTATAAATGAGAAAGTTTGTGAGTGTGTATGTTTGTTACTTCTTCACGTCTAAACGGCTGGAGCGATTATTGATGAAACTTCACAATAATATAGCTTACATATCAAAATAACACATAGGCTACTTTTTATACCGGGAAAATATTTTTATCCCGGATAATTTCGACATTTTGTAATTTTCTGCAGTCCACGCAGACGGAGTCGCGGGCGTCCCCTAGTAGTATTATAAATGCGAAAGTTTGTGTGTGTTACCTCTTCACACTTTATTTACTCAACCAATCTTCAAGAAATTTTGCATACACATAGTTGAGTACAGAGAAGGACATAAGCTACCTAATGTTGCATACATATACCATGATATACCTATAGTTAGGGAGTACATAGAAGGGTACAGGCTACCTATATCGGTACATTCGCGTGAACAACTGTAACCAATATGCTCACCTTAATATCGCCATGGCAAATCCCGAGTTTGTGCATCCGATGCAGTGCGTACAATACTTGGAAGGTGATCCATTTCTTCTCCAGAACGGTGAGGAATGGCCGTGTGGACATCCGGTCGTAGACGCTGCACTTACAGTACTCTCTCATCAGCAGACCTGCCTTGTCGGTTAGCTGGGATGTGATGAACATTTTATGTGGTTAAAACTCAGTAGTCTTTGTATATGTAGTTTGCTTTACTTATTAAGTTCTCATTGATTAAATTTTATATTTTAATTAACTACTATCTTCTTTATGTAATTTTGCATGGCTATGTACGAGATTCTTTCATATAAATAATTAATACAAGTTACTCCATGCTTATGTTTTAATATGCTTCATTACTTAAATAATGGTATTTAACCATTTATTGTAAAAGTTGTGCTAGCCTGTAATTGTGATACATAATATTATCGTGTACTCCTGTCCAACTTGTATCTTAACGGAACTGTTATGTATTATGTTGGCTTTCTAATTTAATAAATAAAATAAAATATAATAATAATAATAAGCCCGCAGGGCAGCTTGTGGCGAGCTGTTGGGAGGTAGCGTTCCCACGGACCTGAAGTGCTCCCGGGGGAAGACCCTGTTCCTCATCTCCGGCGCCGGAGTGAAGTCTGACGAGGAACAGTTCCCCCACCTCTGCCTTGCCTTTGCCAGCCGGGCAGAGTGGAGTCGCGAGAGCTATGACAGCTCGAGGGTGGACGTGCCCGTCAGTAAATGGCGAGTTGGCTTCGGTTTAAAAACCAGGGGCACCCCTCCACCCTAGCCGCTCACCAAATGTTGCCCCCTTTGTCGCTCCGTGCGTGCGGCCGTTTCAGGGGGCCCATGAAATGAGTCGGCGAGTCACCGCCTGCCGCCAAACAATTATGAGACTTGGTTGTAATGGCAGCCGTCCGTTAGTCTCCTTCAATAGCCCAGTTACCCAACATTCAGCCCCATAGCCCATAACCTTTGTTTCCATCGCATGACATAGATCTGCACTCCAATAGTCTTGCACATAGTGGGGACCATCGCCGGGTGTATCATATTGTGCGGTCGGCGATGGTATCCGCCATGTGTATCCCACACCATATTAAAAGTTCTCTAAAAAGGGCCTCTACATCTTGGCCACGGCTCGATGCACGCCTCTCAAAGGACCGGGACTCTGTAGCCCCGAGAATTTAAACAGAGATACAATAATAATAAATAGAAGATTGTATGTAGTAACTCTAGTTCTTTATTATCAAACAAAGCAACCATTAACAAATTACATATAAAAGTACTTGTTTAACCAGTGTAAGTTAACAAGCAATTACTCATTATGTATTGGTTTTATGTTATTATTATTTACTTTACTTTGTATAGTTAAGATTAGATAACATAGTTCCAAACAAGCTAAATTAAATTTACTTACTTATGTTCTAGGAACACTGGATATAGTTAGTAATTTTATAACAATTGAATTGTTGGTATGGTTCAGCATTCAGAACAAGTTTAGCCTCCCTAGCATGATCACGCATCGTGGATATTGGATCGATTATGGTAAAGTCTCTATACAAAATTCAACATGGCGGCTATATTTATCATATTTTGACAGGTTAAATGTTGATAAATCAGTTTATCATATCGTATTTCGCAGGTCATGCTACTTGAGCAGAAATACAGCAGATTGCATATTTGTTGCAAATTCAAATTAAGTCAGACATGTTCATTTCCAACTGTAATAGTGTCTGTAGGTAATTTCTACTCATTCTGTTGTATTGTCAGTATGGGATAAACATGTGCAAGTGCAACAATATGTGCCAGATGAAAACCAGCATAAATTATATACCAGCATAAAATAATCAGCATAGCCTAAGCTATGTGAGTTGGAGATATTGAATGATGATTATCAAAGTTTAGAAATAAAATTGTATTGAGGGTAGGTTTGAAAACACTTACAATGACTCTTTGAAAAGGCAGACAGTTATTAGCTGAAATAAGCTGCTCTTTTATCTTCAGTATTCGCTCCTTGTGCTCAGCCAGTGGAAGTGAGGGGTCATGGATGGCAAACACCTTCACCACAATCAGCCCTTCCCTTGAGCGAGCTCGGGCCACCTTAAGGAACCTTGTAGAGCCCAAACTGTGAAAAATATAAGTAAAATTAGTTCATATAAACTTTATAAGGATTTTTCCATGGAAAAAGATATAAGCCTTATGAATGTAGGTACATAAAAAACAATAAGTACACCTTACCTTTGGTCGAATACCAAGTCGCCATGGTCGCTCAGGTAGTGTTCCACAGGATAAATTTGGGAAGGAGCGACTCCTACTAATTGATTCCCCATAATTATAATTAATTTAGCTCAAAATAATTACGTACTAAACATATCTACTAGCACTAAAATGGGTAGACTGGTTGAGCTGTGACTTGCGTTAAAATGCTTAAACAGGTAGGAGATGGTTAGCTTTACAAGTTGAGAGCGTGTCCTGAGAGTGTTTTTGATGGGCATTTGTAACACAAAGAAAGTATATAAATAATGATCAACTTCACAACTTTCAGAAATAGTATTTGTTTTGACTTTTTGACGGCCATCGACTGACTGACATTGACATTATCGATAGATGAATGAATGTTATCTATGGATAACCGGTTTTTGCATACATATTTTGAACTGGCAACATCTAGGTCAAACCCTCACGCGCTATGATGAAAGTTCGTGGATGTGTGGGACTGGACGATGACGAGCCATGCATGCATAGACAAAATACAATATCATTCATTTGAAGTTCATCTGAGAATCTTCCTCTCAGTTTTTTTCCTTCTAGCTGTGGATTCGGCGGGAAAAACTGGAAGGGTGCAGGTGTAATTTTCTTGTGAAAATGAAAAATTATTTTTAAATGGCTTGCATGTGTCCGTAAAGTGATGTTTTCTGGTAGATAAGTTATATTTTGATTACTTGTGATGTGAATCTAGTGCGTGTGCATGGTTTTATATGCAGGTAAGCCGAGTAAAACTTTAGCCGGATTACGATTTCTTCATGGGCGCATGTAAGTTGTTTCTGCAATAGTTTTCCATTTTGACTAACTTTACACTTGTTCTTGAGGATTTTCCCGACGTTTCCACTCATCATCATTGTCATCCATCATAAATTCAGAATACATTTTACTAAACAATGATTAGGCTGTATAGGCTTAGTTCCCCTTGCCTTTCCTTCGGGATAAACTAAAAAAAAAAACCTTCTAGCTGTCATTTTTCAGTCTTTTTTGTCTGTGGTCTGTCTTCTTTAACAAACAACATTTTGCACCACCCATTTTATTGAATTTTATTATATTTCCTGCATTATAATTCACAACTATGACTTCTAAAAGTGAAAAAGATCGTGCTAAACAGATACAAGATCGATGTCAAAACATATTGATGCAAATGCTGAAAGATGAGGACAATAAATATTGCGTTGACTGTGATGCCAAAGGTATACATATTTTATTCTTTTTATTCTATACCTACTAAGGATTTATTGATAACTCATGACAACATTCTAATATCTTCGGATATTAGCTACATTTTGAATACTTTGAAGTGTTATTCGTTTCTCGTCACATCCTTGATTACCATCAATCAGTACTAAGCTTCTTAAATTGAAAATGAAAGTAATAATAATGAGTCACAATATCTGGGGTTGTTAGCACTACCATTTTCTCATTTCCTTAAGCCTGACATATCTTGCAACCAAAAGTTGATACCTACTCATATCATTCCACACAATCAATCTAATTTTTCACTATTGTAAGAACAATCAGATTTTCTTAGTTTTCTGTTAGTTGTTTCATCGACACATACAAAACTGTAACCTTCAATTTTATTTATCAATCCACATGACACAATGTGATTGTAAAATGGTATAATGTGAAAAAAAAAATATAGGTATTTAGATGTAGCCATTATTCAGATTAAAAGGTTTTCATAGTAGCTTAATATATCAGTATTATTTTTGGTTTACCAAGTTTACTGGGATTCGAAATTATCAAGATAAATATTTTTTTGTATAATTATCTTGATAAAAATCCGATAATTATTCTTAATCTTTATTGTACACAAAACAACAATAAATACAGAGAAATTTACAAAAGGAATGCATACAAAGGCGTGCTTATCTCTGCAAGAGATTTCTTCCAGCATACCAGAAAGCATATCTGATAATTATCCTAACTGATTTGTCAATTAACTTCTTGAATTTTATTTATACAATTTAATTCAGAGTTTGTTTTTATGACGTCAAAAGTTAAGAAAATACATAAAAAAAGAGAAATTCACACTTGTTTTTAGTAAGGTTTTTTTTGTCTAGTGAGTTTGGATACAAATAAACTTAGATTATTTTAGTGTTTGATTTTTATAATCAAGGTATATTTATAAAGATAATTATCATGATAATTATCAATGGTAATCATCACTTCGAATCCTGGTTTTTACTAAGTAATAAGTTTTTATGGTGGAATAAAATATAAGTGATATTATTTTGATTTACAAACATTTTATGCATAAAAACAGTATACAACAATAATGTACAAAGGCATGCTTAACCCTAACAGAGATTACTTCCAGCAAACTACTGTGAAAGTTGTATATAAATTGTTGATTGTAAGCAATTTTAGCTGTTTTGTAATCTTTTATTGGAGGTAGGCTCACTGTAAACCAAATGGGACATGGTTGTGGTGAAAAGTCGTTGTATAATTTTGCAGACTTCTGCCCACAACTTACAATAGTTGTGACTTATCTGTATTCCTTCCATACAAGGCAATTATACTTGAGTTCAAGTTATTTACTTAATACTTTATTACACACAGAACAAGAAAATGTAAGTAGGTAACTGCATTAAGGTATAATACAGGTAAGGTTTTCTCTAGAAGAGATTTTTGGCCAGCAATTATGTTCCCAAATACATTAACTTTTCTATAGGTTTATATACTTTAGATAACTCAAGCAATTTTATTGTACTGTTATCTATATATTAAAATTATGATAGTGAAAGATAAAGAAATGAATTAGGTACAATGTAATAAGCATTACATTGTGTACACTTATATCGCCAAATCCGTGAATCCATCATGTACTTTTAACATGGCTGTATTCTGAAAATGAGGTAACCAGACAGAACTGCAGGATCACAAATGAATTCCTTCAGCCACCTTTAACATACGGGGCCAAATGTAACAAATAAATATAAATAAGTGACAAGTTGCTAGCTTATTCTATCTAATAGAACTTCCTTGAGCTTCTTAATTAAGCAAGCTCATTAACGAGGTATAACGGTAACATTAGTGAGACAGTACGAGGTTTTAGTATGTACGCTTGTTACAGTTTAGAGTCACGACGTCGAGCTTACTCAACTTGCCAGCTGTAACTGTAACCAAACAGATGTAGTAACGACGTTCTATTGTGTACGAGAAGCGCCCTTTGTTTCGCGGCAAAAACCGACAATCGTCGCCTTGTCGCGAGTCGCTCGTGTAGCGTTCGTTGCAGGTTCGCGAATCACGTACACGCTATGTTTTTGGTAACAGTTACGGGTTCAGAAATGAGTACGTTGTAAACGTCGGCTCGCTGCAAATCGCACGCGTAACGCACGCAGCTGGTTAAGGAATGAATTTTTTTGTTACAGTGCATGGTACGGTTACAGCTCGCTAATATCTAATAATAATCGCCGAGTACCCGGCTTTAGTCGACGCTTACGACATTCACTGAACGATATGCAGCTGATGTAACTAGTGAAGCACCGCATCAGCACAACCCTGTACCTTGTACATTAAAAAAACTTTGTCTTTCATTTTGCAGGACCTCGATGGGCGTCCTGGAACCTGGGTATATTCCTGTGCATCCGCTGCGCCGGTATCCATCGGAATCTCGGAGTACACATCTCTAAAGTGAAGAGTGTCAACCTGGACTCATGGACTCCGGAACAAGTGGTCAGAGATTTACTTTATTGATTTTGTTTTTGGGATACTTTGTATGGGCTACTTGTAAAATGCAAGGTAGGTAGTGTCTGCATAATGTGGTCGATTCTGTCACATTTAAGAATAAGAAATTATTTATTCAGCTTTTACAAATGTTTCACAATACAGCCAAGTAAAAAAACATATGCTGACATGGATCCAGATGATCTGCAGCCCTGGTTTTCAAACATAATCGTGTCAGAAAAATTAGATACAATAGTGACGCCTGATACAATTAAATAGATAGAAAAGTTTATGTTTACATGTGACATTTGGAATCAACTATCATATGCATTATTATGATATAATGATGAATGCATTACATTTCCATGCAGAAATATAACAATTTTGTTATTTCGGGAATAGTAATATCCTTAAGAAAGATTTACATATTTACAATGAACGTATAAAGAATAACGGACAAAGTGAAGCATTCATGGTAAGCTCTGCAACGATATTCCATGGAGTAAGGATGTGTATTGACGCGTTATGCACCCCCTCATACAAACCATAGTAAGCTCGACGCCTACTAGAAAAAACGCACACATGCCCAACGCGCCGCCATTTCGGTGCTTCAATCTGCAGTGACAGCATTACGTCCGTTATATTTACAAACACAGCCTACTATTACCTACTTGCTTAATTTTGAAAGTAATGAATATTAAATAATTGAATTAATTGGAATTGTGGCCATGACACTGTTAATCATAAGTATGTAATATAACTGTGTAAAAATATGTGTTAGTTATGTATGTATTTTCTCATGCATGAAAGAGAAGATTATGTTACATGCACATTACACAATAACACGTAACCCTACATATACAAGTATGTAGTTCTATTATAGTCTAGTTCAGATTTTACTACTACCTACTTAACACCTAAATTACTACTTCGGGAGCGCGTTTCCACTGTCGTTACGGTTAACGAACGACTGTCTGTCATCAATCTTTAGTGTCGTGCGTGCGAGCCGTTCCCGCTGTTACGACATCTGTCGTCACCGTAAAGGTGGGTTTCTACGGTGCGTGATATTGCGGACGGACGCGGACCAGCCCGCACCACGCACCTTGGGAAGTCACCTTATAAGATACGTAGACAACAGATAATCGTGTCGTCCTGGTCCTATAGGTCAAAAGTGCCAGTTATAAGCCATAGCACTAAAACTACACAATTATTTGTCGTTACGTCATACTAATAATTTTTTTTAAAGGAAAAACCGACTTCCGCCCCTATGAGCCAAAACTCGAGCTTAATAAAATAAAATTTTGCTAAAATATATGTTACGTTATGCCGTGTACGAAATTTAGAAGGCATAGTATTTTCAAATTCAGATGCCAGCAAATTATTAAATCGGCTACATGACGTAAGGGCACAGAGAGAAATGACTAGGCTTCGAAATTTGACGTCTGACAATATAAGCAACATATAATTACACTCCTTCCTGCCCTGTTCCCAATCATTTTACCTCTTCCTCCTACTATAACCATCTTACTTCGGACACGGCTTAACGCAACATATAATTAAACGACTTAATTTATTATCTTAATATCTCCATCTTCATAAGCCTATTGCAGTCCACTACTGGACCTAGGCCTCCCCCTGCCATAGGGGGATTTTGTTACTAAAAAGTTCCACTATCTGTTTTTTGGCGGCTCCATCATCAGACCCTCGTTTCCTTCATATTATGTGTAGGTGACCAAAATTCTCTATAAAAATCTAAAAACCGACTACTCGTGCCTATAATATTTGAGGATATCCCTAGATTCCTTAGAGATTCCATCATCAGATATTATGTTTTATATGTATAAAAACGAGACTACATGTGCCTACAATATTTGAGGATTGCCCTCGATTTCTCCGAGATCCCATCATCAGATCCTGATATGGTGAATATGGGACCAACTTGGAAGCATGACCAACTATAAAAAAACAATTTAAATCCGTACATAAATGACGGAGTTTTGAGGTAACACACATAAAAAAAATAAAAAAAAAACAGAGACGAATTGGTAACCTCTCCTTTTTGAATTCGGTTAATAAGTACATATTATTATTACATACATACATACATATAAGCACGCCTTTATCCCTTACGGGAAGGTAGGCAGATCACTAAGGGCCGATAGAACCACATGGTGCCACTTCTGACCAATTTTGAGGGTATAGTTGAGATGTACAAGTTCGGTTAGTAGTGACAGGTGGTCAGCCCATCGCCTACAAAACACCAAGACCCTCTTGTCCCTCTACTGGCTTATTAATAATACTTCCATTATTATTAATACTTCCATATTAAGCTTTTCTAAATACATATCTTTTATATCTGGCCCCGCTATGCTTAATGCGTAAGATTTCCCTTGTGATCCCGCAGTAATGGCAGGTATTCGCATTTCGCCCTAACCTCTGTAAGAAAGCGGGCATGTTTACAAATGATTTTTATTCATTATTGTACACAAGAAAATACAGTAAAACGGAGAAATTTACAAAAGAAATGCACATACAAAGCCGAGCTTTTTTCTGCTAGAGGTTTCTTCCAGCATACCAGTGAGACAATCCTTGCTAATATTATAAATACGAAAGTAACTCTATCTGTCTGTCCGGCTTTCACGCTAAAACTACTGAACCGATTTAAATGAAATATTGCACAGAAATAGTTAAGGGACTGAGGACGGATATAGCCATTTTTTTATCCCGGATAATTTCGACATTTCGTTTTTTCTGCTGTCCACGCGGACGCATCCACTAGTAAGTTATAAAGATAATTGTGTACAGACATAACTAAAGATAGGTTTTAATCGTTTTCCCCAGGTATCCTTACAACAGATGGGCAACTCCCGCGCCCGTGCGGTGTATGAAGCAAACCTCCCTGACTCGTTCCGACGGCCTCAGAACGATTCCTCACTCGAGGCCTTCATCAGAGCCAAGTACGAGCAGAAGAAGTATATTGCCAAGGAGTGGGTGCCGCCTACGCTGCCTAAAGTTAATTGGTGAGTGAAGAATATCACCCTAGCATGATGGACAGCAGTATCGGCAAGCGCAGCGTAAGGATGACCTAGCCAAGCTCGCGGGTATCGGTTGGATGCAGGCCGCTTCCGACTAGCCGGAATAGAGGTTGTTGGGAGAGGCCTATACTTGTCATGGCTGATAATGATGGACAAATGTGATGTCCACCCTCCGTTGATTCTCAAACATGATGCTGTAACAACTCATGATGTTAATAATTTATTCAATAGTATGTTTCGCCAACACCAATGGCATCCTCAGAATAATTGACCATAATTAAGCTCGCTTGTTTTTAATGACAGCTTTTTGTGTGCTTGTTTTCCATTAATTTAAATGTTAATTTCGCATTTACTTCAATTGGGCCTTAGATCATCATCATCATCCTGCTGCCCTAGTCCCTTTATAAATGGCGTCGGCGTAATATGGTTTCTATCGAAACTCGTATAGCCAAAGATTTTCTATACCCTCTCGGGTATAGAAAATCCGTACATGAAATAAATACAGTGATATAGGGATAATTACCGTGGAATGCACAAGCGTGGCCGAACAACGGGCACTGATCCGATCGCCAGCTTCACTCTCGGAAGCATTCAGCAAGCCTAGAAGGCTGCTGACCTTCTGGGAAAGTCTGGTTTGGTTGGAGCAGACAGGTAAGGTGAAATACGTACAATGGCCTCACTTATAGAGGCTAAGTGCGGAAAATGCCCGGTCAAAGTAACTAACCATAGGGCTAAATAAATGATTACTAGATACTGCACTAAATAAATATAAAGGTACCTTATCTAGAGTCAGTGGATTAGTTTCATGTTTTGAATATGGAATTTCCAGGGACAAGGAGATAGATGAAGAGATTGAGCGACAGAAACGGAAAAAGAAGTCCGGTTCATCATCTCTCGGACCTCTACCTACCCCGAGCAGCAGTGATAAGAAATATAATGTAAGTGTTCTGATTGTAGCTGAAGCATACTAAAATAGTATGGAAAACACCTGTTTTGATAGCATTTTAGCCCTGTTCTGATGCGGGCTTCATTAGAATACATCAGCTGCATCTCCTTCTGTGCATGTTGTAGAGTTGACTCTGGGCCAATCCTTTTACATCTGGCCCCACAAGTTAATCGTGATCATACAAATGAAATACATTTTAAATAAAGGCGCGCCTACTTTAAATAAAGATTTCTTCTGGCAAACCAGTAAATAGAGTGTAAATTTCAAACAATTAGTAGGTACTTATGTACCGAAATTATAAGTGATACGAGGGCTGTTTGATAAGTCGTTTTAAAAAGTATTTTTTTTTTTTTTTAAACAATTTACATTTATTTCTCAACATAGTCTCCTTTGAGGGCCAAACACTTGTTCCAGCGAGTTTCCAATTTTTTTATCCCCTCCAAAAAATACGTTTTGTCGAGGTCTTCAAAATAGGCGTTTACACCAGCGATGCAGTCCTCATTTGTCAAAAATTTTTGCCCTCCAAGCCATCTTTTCAGATTTGGGAATAGGTAATAATCGCACGGAGCTAGATCCGGCGAATACGGAGCATGCGGAACCAGTTCGAAGCCCAACTCGTGGATTTTGGCCATTGCAATAGTTGACGTGTGCACTGGGGCATTGTCTTGATGAAAGAGGACTTTCTTGGGGGACAATTTTGGTTGTTTTTCCAACAATTCGGCATTAAAACGGTCCAATAACTCTGCGTAATAATGGCCAGTGATAGTCTTTCCCTTTTCCAAGTAATCAATCATAATGATTCCTTCGCCATCCCAGAAGACTGTCGCCATGACCTTTCCAGCCGACAAAACAGTCTTGGCTATCTTTGGGGCACGTTCACCAGTCGCCATCCATTGTTTTGATTGCTGTTTTGATTCAGGTGTATAATGATGGACCCAAGTTTCGTCCACAGTGACAAATCGACTCAAAAAATTCCGAGGATTACGCTTCATCATATCCAAACACAGTTTTGAAATTCGCTTTCTTTCGTGTTTTTGTTCGATTGTCAACAAACGTGGCACCCATCGTGCAGACAGCTTTGTCATACCCAAATCTTCATGCAGGATTTTATGTACTCGCTCAGTGGAGATGCCTGTGTTCTCAGCTATTTCACGCACCTTCACTCGGCGGTCGTCGAGTACAATATTATGGACTTCTTCAACAACATCCTCAGTAGTGACTTCGATTGGGCGACCAGAGCGTGGAGCATCAGATGTGCTTGACCGACCACGTTTAAAATCATTTATCCAGTTATAAACAGTCTGCAACGTTGGTGCGTTAGTGCCATGAACAGAATCAAGTTCAGTTTTTATTGTGGCAGCACTGCAACCCTTCATAAAAAAATGTTTTATAACGGCACGAAATTCAGTTTTTTCCATAGTTGTTGAATATTTACGAGTGATCACAGTTAAACAATGGTTATACTGACAAAAACTTGTTTTTTTTTGCTGAATTTTTGACAGTCTTCATTTGAAAGATTGTGCCTGCCAGTGTTAACGCCATTTACCAGAAAAAAGGTTTTACAAATAGTTTTTAAAAGGACTTATCAAACAGCCCTCGTATTACGATCTCTTTTGCAGAAATCTGACGTCATTCCAAGTATACCGAAACCAAAGTCGTCCGTCAGTCCGAAACTGGGGCGGAGTACACCAACCAGCCAAGCGGACACCGGCAAGACCTCAAACGGCACCACTGACCTCCTTGGACTTGACACCTCCAAACCGGAGCCAAGAAACAGCACCAGCGACGATATCTTCTCCAGTTTCTTCTCAGCCCCTCAAGAAAAACCCGTGGAGCCTCCCAAAGAAGACCTCAAACCAGACCTGAAGACTGAAGAAGAGAATTTCTTCAAACAATCCGCACCGACGGAGAAGGAGAAATCCAAGTTAACGAAGGACAGCATCCTTGCATTGTATAGTCAATCACCGTCAACGAATTTAGGCAATTTTAATTCGGTGCAACCACAGCAGTATCAGCAGTTTGGTTATCAACAGCAGGGATTCAGCAGTATGCCAGCACAGAACGGTATGCAGTTTAATCAGTACAATCAGTTCCAGCAACCATTCCAGCAAATGCAGCCAGCAAATCAATCGTTTGGTCAACCGAACCAACAATTCAACCAGACCGGGCAGAGTCAAATGAACCAGCAGTTTGGTAGTTTAAGTTTAAACCAGGGTTTCCAACAGGGTAATCAACAGTTCGGGTCTAGCTTAACGAATGCATTCCCCAATGCGTTTGCGCAGTCAAACACCGCTAACAGTACTTGGCAGTAAGTAGCTGCTACCTTTGTCTGCCAGTTTTGGTGACTTACGTTTAGTTTAGTTATGTGTATGTGTTTCATTGTTGAAAGGGATTTGCGCACTGAGTATGTGAAGATAGTAAAAGGTGCCTGATATAAAATTTCATACAAATACAGTTAGTAAAGAAGCTATATCGAAGTTGTTTATAAATTAGTTTTCTGTCCGACGCTGCCAATAAACCGGAACCATGTAAGAGGATATGTCGAAGTAATTTTACTTATGTCTTATGATCGTCGCGATAACATAATAGTCATACAGATGTATCATATCATATTATGAAATAAATGGTATCTAAAAGGGACACTTATTAAGGGTGTCGATCGATCATCGATCCACAGCATGATTTCTTACCGTACATATTATTTTGGGATTGGTCGTTATAATTCCAGTGTACAAATGCAGTATTAAATATAACACATTCAACATAGGCTATTGTGGTCGATTCTGACTGCCAATCTCAATCCTAACATCCTAATTACATACATATAATCACGTCTTTATCCCTTACGGGGTAGGCAGAGCACCAAGGGCCGATAGAACCACATGGTGCCACTTCTGACCACATCCTAATTAGTTATGTCTATTATTCTTTATCTAAATGGCTGAAATAGAAAAAGAGCCGATGTTAGCCGATTAGCTTAAGCCGATGATAAGAATCGACCACATTATTGTCCTAAACCTAAAAATTAGTCCTACCTGTCCTTTTCTCTCAGCCATTTATGTTAAGAACGGAGAGAGATAGACCTGACTAAGATTAGGTTTAAGTTTGACTGCCGGAATCGACCCTATTATCAGTGTACATAATATTAAAATTAAATATAATGCTATGATTTAATTTTTAGTTCATAAATTATCCTCCATAATCGGTAATAATCTAAATTTAACGATTAATTCATCTTTAGAATGATTCGTCTCAAAACAAAACGAGTAAGGTCACGCAAAGGCAAAAGCAACTTTGGGCCAAAAAGTGACATCATTAAAAATTTTGCCTCTTCACAAGAACAACATGACATCTCCTATAGTCAGGGGTGACATTTTAGGGGGTTTACCCCTAAATTTAGGGTAAAAAAACATAATTAGGGGGACTTTTAGGGGCATAATTTTTTTAGGGTTTTTTTGACTCAACGTATATTGTCCGTTTCATATAGTAGTTCCGATGGTGATGACGCAATTTCTATGTGTATGACCACATTTTTTTGTGTCACTGCATACTATGAAACGGACGCAATCCTACCCCCTTTCCCCCGCTCATGAGTTAAAGTTGGAATTTAGTGGTTTTTAGGGGTACTATTCAAAAATCTTGGGGGCAACATTGGATGTGGGTTGGCAACACTGCCTAGTAATATAGACAATTACAATAACTACATATTTGCAAACAAACATTACTAGATATTATATTTACCACAGTAAATTCTAAGGAGGAATTAAAACATTTTTGAATGAAATAGCTTTTGCCCCATACTTGCTTTTGCCCCTGGTGACCTGAATAGATAAAACTGAACTAGAAAAACTTTTTTCAGTATATTTTCCTTCCTAATTATGCTGTTACACAACAATCATATACTGCATACTGATTTCTAAATATAGTTCGAGTTAATTTTATCGTCAAGGTGCAATACAATAGTTAATGCTATTAATAGCGAAATGTATGATTTTTACATTAAAAAACATTGTTAAGAAATACACAGTTCCAAGATATTTTCATAATTATTTCTTTGTTTTTTCCTAATAAACTTTTTTAAAATTATCTGCACTCTTAAAAATTATTTTTAATGCACGTAAATTGTGCCGTGCAAAATTTAATGTTAAGTAGAAAATTTTATTTTTTTATGTGCATATTTTGTCTTATGGTTATGCTTTAAACACATGTGCTTCTCATAATTTTTTATTGCTATGTGATATTTGTTTATCTATTCTCTCTGTTCCTTATTATGTTTTGTATAGAATAATATTACTTAAAAATATTAAATATTCTCTATCAAGTAAAGTTTTTAAATTACTTACGTACCTACATCTGTACTGTACCCTACTATATTTTAAATGATTTTCTAAGAAATATATTTAGGAATTTAAAACGTTCAGATTGTACTTATTTTATGTCATTCTATCCCATGGAACTAAATAAGAACGGCTGTATGTTATTTCTCTGCCATGCTATATTATTGTATTCCGGCCCCATGATTACGTAAAAGCAATAGCAAAGCCGAAGCCGCGCGATCGCGATAATCTCGAGTGTGTGCGTGCGCGCAACGAGTGCTCGGCGTCCTCCCGCGCCCCGCACCTCGCACAAGCACACACACTCAATTAACGCGATCGCGCGGCTTCGGCTTTGCTATTGCTTTTACGTAATCAGGGGGCCGCTTTTAAATTATATTCAATTCTCGTAAAAATGTAACATATTAAATTTTAAGTGCAAGTATCAAGATTATGCATTTATTTAACTTTAACACTGCGGTACAAATAAACGTGTTATTAAAGTAGATACAAAAATAGTATGTAAAATTATTAAATAACAAAAAATTTTGTACCACGGCTAAATGTACTTATCAGTACATAGCAGTCCTACAGTTCTTGATATTGTACAGATTACATCGGTCTTTAGAGAGAGATAGTCGGTTAATTTCGACTTTGTAGAGCGTTATCTCTGTCACACACTATCATCAATTGACGTGTCTGGTTCCACGAAACGAGCTTACAAAGAAAATCGTCCGTGTGCGCCCATTGGTTTATATGCATTACTTTAAACGCAACCGCTTCGCTCATTGGTTATTTTATCTCTAGCCGCGCGCATTGACCAATTTGTTCCCCTATAAGTTCGACTCGTGAAACAGATTACCTATAACGTTATTTTTGTGATCAAAATGTAAACCTGTATTCCGTTTATGTGAAAGAGATGAATATACTTCTTACTGTATCCATTTCGAGGCGAAAATTGCACGGTCCATTCTATAAGCGATAAGTATTAAAATTATCTTAACAATTTATATTTATTTTCTTTACTTACCTTCTTTATAACCTAGTATTACCCAGACTAGGTAGCATATTGTAGACAAGAGATATGTATTTAACACTCGGATAGCCTTTACACGCTGTGGACATTGTTGGTTCGTCCTATCCCCTTCTGTCACTCAGAACTATCATTTACTAGAGCGAGAAAGATACGAGTAGAAGAAATGTACGCGGCGGAATCCTCGAGGCGATAACATCATTGTTTTCTTTCTCGCTCTAGAGTACGTAAAAAATGGCGCGAACATCACCTACTGTGGGAGAGAGAGGCGACCTAGCCACGCCCCCTGAGCATCTTGCGTCCTTCCTCGATACCCGCGCACAAACCTCTTGCAACTTTGTTCTACCTTCTACTTTGTAATACTAAAATGCCTCGATTCGTGCGCCCGTGACAGACATATTCTTGTTACGTTCTGTTAGTCGATTTTGCTTTTCTTGCGACCTTCTGCTATCCTAGGTACCTACTTCGAACAACGTCGAACAATAGGTACCTACTGTCTGCACTTAACCATCGCTATTGTGATCATCACCTACTGTGATCCTGATCATGATACTTTTTGAGCCTTGTGGACTAGAATTCTCCCGAACAAACACCTCTTGGAATCTTCTGCTATGCTGGTATTATGTAAGTACCTACTATGTAAGCTGTTCTATAGTAAAATTCCTTGACTCTTGCGCATGCGACTAACATCACTTCTTAAGTCCTATTATCCCAGTACCAATCGAGTAGCCAACTGTAAAATATATTGTTCTTGTGAGCGTTAGCTTATTAGAAGTTACCTAAGTTGTTTAGCGAATACTGAAATGCTTTCATCGACAACAATGCCATTGCAGGTTTTCCTACCTTAGTAGACCTCATCCCCTCGATACATCCAGGTACCACCCTGATCCTAGCAGGTACTCTATAGGGCGTGAACACGTTCGCTGCCGGCAGATTTTCTTAGCATACCGACATCAGTTCAACGCCTAGTGCCAGAATGCAAATGAGCGTCGGTGGCATCTCTAAAAAGACAAGGAAACGCAAATACGTAGTCGGTAGCAGTGAATGTGTTAACTCTTGTAGAGTTTATTATTTTAGCAACGCAGGTGCAGAAGATGCAGCGTATCTTCGCGGCTGTGGTGTTCGTACGAAAGTCAATTAAAAATTACAAAGTCAAATTAAGATAGATGCACGCAGCTGAATATGGAAGGCGAGGGTAGCTAACATCCGCCGCGAGTAGAGTGCATTTCACGAAATAGTTCCATTGAACGATAGCGCTAGTTATTATATGTATGACCACAATGTTTGTGTTATGCATACATACTCGTAAGTACAAAAAATGTTATAGTTCTAAAATCAGCCATAGGAGTTATTTCTATGAAATGGACTCTACTCAATTTTGTCGAATAAAAAATAACACATAATCAGACCACAATATAATTCTTTCTTTAAGATATAAAGCCTAACGATGTATTATTTACACAAAAACAATGGAAGCATAATATCATTTAAAATAATAAGTATTTAATACTGTAACGCTAACTATAAAAAATATGAACAATAGATACAGGCAGACATAATTGTTCATAACAAATATAAAGTTGTTTGGAAGGGTTTACCATTAGTAGGTTTACCTATAACAATAGATATAGTGATTCGAAGGAAGGTAGATAAAAAATTGTAGGCCCATTTTAACTAAATATTTGAGTACTGAGCCTCTTAAGGTTTAGTAACTTTATTTTATGCAAATGTCGGTCTTAACTTAAATGCACGTGTAGGTAGATGCTTAGGTTTACCTACACAGTAGATAGGCTATAGGATCATTTCATAAAAACTGAAAAATATTTTTGTCTAGCGAGAGACGATATTTTAGGGCTGTCATATACCTACTACAGTTTGTAATAAAGAGATCATAGACAACTGATGTTTATTTGATGTTGTCTTTAGTAAGATGCATAAGGGTTTTTTTTTAAACCATTCTTGTAAAACAAAGTACCTAGTGGGTATGTAGGTAACTATTTATGATCTTATGGCAGAATTCTCTCTTTATTTACATTGGAGACAACATCTAGGCATTTTGATTCTAAATATCACAGAATTATAATAAATCGAAAAAATCAACGACAGTCTTTTAGAATGAGAATTTCTAAATAACGTTTAGAATCAAATGAGATTTATTTTATTTAGAATATACTTTTTTATTAATGACTTCTAGTACTAAACAATGAATTACCCTAATGATAATGATTGACAAATCATAGTTTACGCCATTTTGATTTGGCCCCACGTTGGGCGCCATAATTGAGGATTGTACGCAAGAATTCTTGTTGTTCCTATATAGTTCACTGTCTAATCTAAATAGATAGATAAGATATATAAAAAATGTTATTAGTTTATTGGTCTGTAGGTAGGTAAGTACTCATATCGTTAAAATGCAACTATTTCGATTTTGCAACTTAATGATGCTTGAATACACACACAAAATATTCGATCTTCTTAATATTGTCAATTTTGTTAGCCTCGAATTTTATACAATAGGTTAGGATTAAGCTGTTTACTGACAAACGTTACGCGGTGTAATGTTACACGGCGAGCATTCGCGCAATCAGAGGTCTTACGGGAAAATCAGCGAGCAGCGAGTCGCTTTCACATGGATTTTGATACACCGCCGTATCGTAACATGCTCGTTACGAATTTAACATTACATTCTATTACGTTTGTCAGTACCCACCCTTAGGCAGTAGTCGCGTCGTCGACGAAATTTACACAAAAATATTAATTATGTAGGTACAAGACACAGTAGGTATGCGTGATTATTTATTACACAACATTCTTGCAATTTACTTTTAGTAGATAATTACAAAAAATCATTAGTCATTACCGCGACTGCGCCAATAACAATATCGCTCTAGCTTTTGTGTCCAATTAACGTACGGCTTAGAAATGCTGCTAAAAACAACAGTGTGATGAGTATGATGTTTAGGCCACGCCTACATTGTTTGCTAAACTATTACTTGGGTTTCTGTCGAAAAGGAATTATGGTTTAGAGCCAATTGCGGGTGCGTCATTTAAATAACATCATCACCTTTCGTTCGTATACAAAACGATACATTTTTGGACATAAGAACCAGACATTTAAAGTAAATAAGATTTAATATTAGATACTCGTACATTATTATTTTGGCACAACTTATATACAATTACAATAAGATTGATCCATTTTGTGCTTCCGATCACAAACGTTATGTTCTTATTAACTAGTATCAATAGAATTTAACTTATTTAATAGAGACTTGAAAATATTTTGCTACGAACAAGACAAATCCATGACAGGAACATTTTTTACAACATCCTTCAATAACTTTTGGGGGGGGGTCAGAAGCTTTTATTCTATCATAACGAAAGCTTAGACAAAATCTAAGGGCCGAAACACAACCGCGTTGCGGCGCGGCAACGCGACGCGAATGCCAGCGTTGTGTGTGACGCCACACTTGGTGACAATGATTCACTAAATCTAAAAAAAAACTCTTAGTTTAAAGAAAATGTTGGAAACCCGATGGCCTTAATGTATATCAAACAATATACTTACTCTCTAACGAGAGATGTATATGTTGACAATGATTTAGTTTGTTTCTATTACTCTTGCAAAAACACGCGTCAACCCGGAAGCAGTTTTAAAATCAAAATGTCTGACGTTGATGTCGATATATTAATACCTTTGATTCAAGAACCAAGCGTTTGTGGGATTCTAGTGACGAAACAAGAGACATGGAAAAGCATTTGTGAAATCATTTATGACAATGAATCATCAAACAATTATCTTTACAAATGCAGAGAGACGTCTATCCACACTCAAAAATCATGGTTACCCTACCGTACAACACTGAAATGCTCTTTTTCGCGGCGCCGCAACGCAAACTGCCGATTAGCGTTGCGGCGCCGCCATGTGGTTATGTGTTTCGACCCTAATCGCTGAGGTAAGTGAACAGCAGTGTCGTAAATAGCCTTTTCTGTGCCCTCTGCAAGCTTCTACAGGGTGTAAATTGTTTATTTTTCAAGATTGTATGAAAATTCCTGAGATATTTAAGAATTCTCCATACTATCTGGAAAAAAAAATTATGTGTACAATAAAGAATACTAAGAATAAACATGTGATTTCGAGTCTCAGATTTTGTGAATAGGTTCTCTATAGTGGGCTATTTGCATAACTTTTCGCGTAACAAACCCTTTTTGTTACACCCTGTATAACTGCGCCATATTTAGTTCTGCCTGATCTGGCCAAGCAGCCATTCTTACGCCCTGTGCCTGCTGGGCACCGGTAGCGCAGCCCTATTTACGGCACCGGTGGCACTGGAGATATGCTAGTACGTTGGGATGAGTCTACAAATCATAAGTAGTCCACTTAGGCCAATGAGTGATTGGTGGAAACAAACGCATCCATAGCAACGTAGCATGCCACATCTCTGGTGAAAAAGCACCTTTACAATTTTTGAGGAATTTTCCGAAACTTGTTGACTAGTCGTCCCTTACTGTATCCTAGGCTATATATAGAGGCGAGAGTAACAAATAACAAAGTCATTCGCTTATTATTTGGTATTGTTTCGTTAGCCGCGATTACATTTTCTCTACCCCCTTTTAGTCAAAATACCGTTGACCAAATTACCCTTTGAGGACTTCCCCCGTAGACTCATATTTGACGTAGCAATCTCAAAACAAAGATATATCAAGTTTGAATCAAACGTGCATGCTATCTGGGTACCTACATTTATCCGGGTCTTTACACGACATTTTTAGATTTTTCCTAAGAACACTTTGATTGTAAAGTTATTATTAGGTATTTACTACATAGTTCATTCGATAACGCATTTTATTTCATGATAGCCGCATATTATGTCATAGAGATGTTTAAACTCGTTCAAATAGTTATAGCTAATGCAATGAATGTTGTTTGATGTGTTTTAAAAAAAATACATTTAGACCATCACAGGGTTCTTGAAAATATTTTTTCTTTCGATTCTAAGCTCTCAAATTGTACGATGGTTGCCAGAAAAATTCTAGATAATTTAGTTATTTCATTTGAACAAATGAATGAATTATATTATATAAATCAATCGCGTCGCAGTAAAGTAGAAGCAATATTAGGTAGTCTAATTATAATTAGGCCCTCCCCATTGTATAGATACCTATCACTCTTAGGTATAATTTTCTTCAGCTTTTCCCGCTGTAGTCTATAAGAGAACACATTATACCTTAATCCTGGATAAAATACTTAGTTATTCAGTTTTTCCTTAGATTAAAATTTTATTTTGTAACTAGTTTCAAACATCTTTAGTCTAATCAAACACAGGAATTAGATATAATAGCAGTCAACATTAATATTATTGATGTTTATTATCCTCAGAAGACTTTATTTCGTCACAATTTTACTTAGGTTATACTCACGTTAAAAATAAGTAGGTACATATCTATCTACATTATTTGAACGCAGCCGTTATTTTCAGAGAAAGCGAGACAGACAATCATCACGACCTATTATTGGTTGACGCATGCGCACACTCGTATACTCCAGTTTACGTTCATAAATTTCTCTCTTTCCCAAATATCACGAAATGCTTATATTTCTCGTAATTTTACTGAGGCAGCTGAGTCTTGCGGCATTGGCAGAGCCATTTTATGATTCTAGCGTTTCTTTCTACCACGCTAGGTGGCTCTGTGTTGCGATAGATCGGTTTTTGCATCCCCGTTGGTCCTTGTACCTGAAACCAATATGACTCATTTAAGACTAGTCGAAAGAGAACTAGACCGAGCTAATAATTTTAATTAATTTCCAGACCGAGAGAGATGTACTGTCCTTAAAATACTTAACTCACCGTATAGTCAACCGTAGCTAACTGATTGGAATCCACAGTAGACGCAGAAGAGAAGTAGACCGGGCTGTCATCAGCCGGGTCTCGTAAGACCGCGTCAAACTGCCTCGCCTCCAGACCGAGTCGTTCGAAGAACTGTTGTAATCGAGCCTCGTCGGAAGGACTCTCAGGGCTGTCGTCTTCGCAGGGCGCTGAGACGGGGCTGCGGCCGTCGGTGCGACGATATCTGATGAAAATTGTAGCATTTTCAGTTTTTTATTTGTCCAATGCACAATGGTCAGGTGGTTTATGTGAAGGATAAAGTTGAAGTATTAACTTTTAGAGAAAGGCAGGATCATTCGTCGGTTGGAACTATCTGCCTATTGAGAAAATGCCCTGCCCTGCCCTACCTGAAAAGCATGGTGTATAGACGGAACAACTTTATTCCGAGATGCAGTGTTAGTTTATGGTTAGATAAAATGATGCTCTCTTTATTTATTTATAAAGTAGTAATATGATTTATAAATTGTATAGTTTTTGTTATTGTTGAGTAAGGTAGGTATATAAAAGTTGACAATACTAGGTATATTGCACCTTAAAGCTATCGATCCGTTGTAGCATCCGATGGTTTCTGTTCAGTTTAGGTCCCTGATTCACTTACATCACAATAACCCAGTTCATATAACCGGGATTCTAACCCAGGACCTATGGTGCGGCAGTCAGGGTAATTATAACTACCGACCAATTACACCAATCGGTCGTCCATTATCATTATACGGTCGCTACAAAACTGTAACAGAAATTGTATGATACGGTACCATGGGTAAAAGCTTGCATGGTTATCTACAATCAACTCTATCACTCACCTATCGGAGATATCAGATTTGGACCGCAATATAGGTCGGGGTCGACGTTGCTTGTAGCGCAGACACCGCTGCCGTTTAAATGTTCCTAACGGTGACGTAACTTCTTCCGGCGCCTGAATAGTCACAAGTTATGTTTGTTATGTTATGTTTATTAACCCTTCAAAAGTGTGAATATTACTGTAACACTTATAGTAAATAAAGATATAAAGTAGGTTACCCTACATACCTACCTAAGCTCGGCATGAGCTCAGCTTTGCATTTGCGAGTGTAAATAGGTATGTTCACAATTTCATTCGCTTTCCCACTCATATGATACATAAAATCATGCCTCTTTTCCAGGGGGATCAAAGATCTCCATTTGCTAGTCCAGTCACACCTTTTTCACTGCATCTACTTTCATGATATTCACAGAGACAAAATGAAATGGCATGTCATGTACCTGTTATAGACCAGATGATAACTTATTGGCATACAGTCCCCACTATTTGACAGAGTTACTTGAACGAAAGATAACAAAATAGTTTCACAGAGTTAAAGGAAAAGCTATACAACTTACCTGTCCAGTATTAATGTATTCCTGCGTCTCCTCGATGCGTGGCCTCATCCTCATCTCCTGGTACTGAGGTTGTTTGTTCACTAGCTCCGTGTTTGTCTCAGCCAGGTATCTAAATAGATAGGTACTTTAATTATAGTTCGCTTTAGTGTTGCTTCAGGGGATTACACGATTTTTTTCAGTCTTGGTCCTTCGAGCTGGATAGTCCATGAATGCATTCATTGAACATGACATATTTGTGATATTTTCCTTATGCACCATTTCTTAAATGGCATTGATTCTTCGCTAGTACATAAATAACAATACCTACCTACCTACCTACCTACTTATACATAAATATACAGGTGATTTTTGTTCGTCAACGTTCCCGAAAACTACAGAATCTCCTCATCATCACGAACATTTTTCTCCATGGAAGCATGCCTGGCAAGTGTCTATTTTCTAAAATATTAGGGTCCAAAGTTGAGTTAATAGACTGCGTTTTTCTGCATAAATGCACATAGACGCACGTAGCAAGATTTTTTCACGAAAAATATTTAATATCTGTCAATGGAAAAACTAGCATAAACACTGGACACTATAAATTTCGCCCAATCAAGTACATGTAATTTTTTTTTTATGTACATTGTTTCCCAGATTTTTTTTTGGCATAAACTTACTTTATATGATGTATAGAGTACGTACCCTTCGCTAAGGGTGGCAACGAAAAAACACCCTGTATACCAACATTTGACACACACACACACACATATATTTTAATTATATCTTCATCGCATATCACAGAACCAATAACTTCATAAAACCATAATTTGTGTGGTCTGTGATCTTCATCCATGTAGTAGGTGTAGGTGGTGAAAAGTGGGTGTGTGACACACTTCTCTTTGGGGGATAAGGGGCGTGACTATATTATATACTAGTGGACACCCGCGACTCCGTACGCGTGGACTGCAGTATGCTTAGTGCGAGTTTTTTTGGCTGCTCGATCGCCGTAAAGTAAACGCATTTTTATATGGAATTGAGTGAGCGCCATCTAGTGGTTAACTATGTGAACTAAAATTGCGAGTGTAAGTTTCCAATCGATGACCTCGTTACTCACTACTCACTAGTGAATGCCGCGATGATCGAAAAGTGTACGTTTTTGTTCGGATTTAGCGAGTGCGAGTGTTTACAACGGCAGCGTTTTGACAGTTCGAACGGTTAACGTTTTCACTCGTACGAAGTATTTACTCACTACAAATTCTTAAGTGAAAGAGGAAGTATTTGTTCGTTGAGGAGTTTATTTTGCATGGAAGTGATGTCGTCACGGTATTTTTTGCTTGAATGATGTGTAGAAGTGCTAGAGCGAGCACGAGATGAGCGATATTTTATGTCCCGTAGGTACTCATGCAAATTCTCGATTTACCAATTCACCAAGATAGCTTTTAAATTCTTAATGTGTAGTGATCTACTCCGGCTCACTAATGTAAGGTCTACTCAGCGGGTTACTTTAGGGGTTAACATAAGTACCTACCTACATCCTTGCACCTAAAATCATACACGTCGGTAGGTATATAACGTGGTGCACCAACTAGAATCATTATCAAGGTTATTCAATGTGTGTTTCTGTTGTTGTTGCTGGTCTTCATATTAAATAAATTAAAATTAATATCAGGAATACAATTAAAGATTACAAATGAAAAATCATTAGAACGATTAAAACACTCGTAGAACATAGGTATGTAAACAAAAGCCACAGATTATATTATAAATAACACACAATGTTATCTTACTAAATGTGATAGTAACTTCTTTGACGGGACACGAATGTCTATTTAAACTTTTTAATTTAGTCGGTTATCCATCGGAGCGGCTGACTATCGAGTGGCGTGCTCACAACTCACTATGAAATAACTTCCATCGAATCGAATGCACAATGGTATCTCACACTCGCATGCAGTCGATACTCGATACTCACGATGTATGCTCGATTTACGCGGAAGTTAAGTTACTCGATTGATTTAGCAAAACTCACACTAAGCACTCAGAAAAAAATAAAATATCGATAATATCCGGGAAAAAACATTTTCCCGGGATAAAAAGTAGCCTCTATGTTAAGTGAGACCTGCCACAACATATTCCTGAAAGCTGCATCGAAATCGGTTCAGTCGAATCAGAGATTAGCGTGCACAAACATCGATCCGCTAAAATTTAATTATATGTAATAGGTAGAAGATAGATGTACATGTACCTACTTTCACTTACCTATTATAATCCCTGTCCCTCGTGCCGTACTCGTGCCTGGGCACGGGGTAGCACTTGCCGGGGCTCTTGTAGGGCTCGTAGTCGGGGTAGTCGGGGAGGGGGGGCGAGTCCTGGAACTGGGGGGGAGGGGCGCTCGCCTGCATGTAATAAATAAGAATTACTACGCACGGGTCGTGCATAGATTAAAGTTCCTGGCTGGCCCTCCTTTCGCTACGGTATATACTCGTATCAGTACATAGCTACAAGTTCATATGTACAGCGGTTTTCGTTAAAAAAATGAATTCCTGTTTGTCCCTTTCCCATGGGAATTTCGGAAAATCCGTTCCTAGTGGTTCTTTGTAATCCCTAATGAACGTAATTCAGCTTCATAATGTATAGCGGTTTTCGTAAAAAAATTTAATTCCCGTTTGTTTTAGTGCTTCCTTGTAATCCCTTATGAACATATATGTCCGATTTCAGCCTCATATGTATACCGATTTTCGTTAAATTTTTGAATTCACGTTTGTCCCCTTCCCGTGGGAATTTCGGAAAACCCTTATAGCCTAATGTTCATACATAATAAGGATGCTAACGGTTGAAGAATTTTTGAAACCGGAACAGTAGTTTGTGAGTTAATTCATTACAAACATATACACACAGTGAATACAAATCTTTCCTCTTTATAATATTACCTAGTGTAGATTTGACTGATTCATGAAAAATGTTGGTAACTTTGCCATCTTTACGGGGCTAGATGGCGCCCAACCGACATTCTGTATTGACTTACCTGAAAATGTATATGTACATTATGATGCCGGGCGGGCGGGGGGTGCGCCAGCGGGGGGGAGGGGGCGCCGTCCTGGAACTGCGGCGGGGCGGACACCACGTACTGATCCAGCCCGGAGCAGTCCGCGTACGATGAGTTATAGCGACTGCTGTGGAAAAAAGATGGAGCTATAGTAAAGAAGATAGAAGACACTCAAGAGTTTTTATAATCGAGTAGTAGAGATGATCTTGGAACTGAAGGGGGCGGATACCACGTGGGTACTAATAGATGCCGGAGCAATCCACATACGATGAGTTATAGCGACTGCTGTGGGAGAGAAATGAAGCTATAGTCATGAAGAAGATAGAAGACAATAAAGAGTTTATATAATCCAGTAGTAGAGATGATCTTGGAACTAAGGGGGGGACGAACATTACGTACTGATCCAGCCCGGAACAGCCCGCGTACGATGAGTTATAGCGACTGCTGCGGGAAAGAGATAAAGATGTAGTAGTAAAGAAGAAAGAAGACACTAAAGAGTTTAATTCAATTTAGTTTAATCCAGTAGCAGAGATGATCTTGGAACTGAAATGGGGCGGACACCACGTACTGATCCAGGCCGGAGAAGTCCACGTGTCATGAAGAAGATAGAAGACACAAGGTAGGAGGCCGTTGGGCAGCAACGCCTCCCGTGCTGACAACATACATAGTCCAAAAATCAGGCGGTCACCAGTGCCCTCGGGGAGGCCTACGTCCAGCAGTGGACTGCAATAGGCTGACTGTAGAAGAAGACTCGTGCTGCGTGGTTCACGCCTACCCATCCGGGGCAGTCAGCCCCGCTTAGCGCACCTGTGCTCGTGCTGCGTGGAGCACGCGGAGTCGCGCGGCTGGTGCACGTGCGGCGGCGCGCTGCGCTGCGTGTAGTGCCCGCTCGAGCCGCCAGAGTCGCGCGCGAACGACGACCCGCAGCGACTGGCAACAGATACGTATACCTCATTTATTTCAAGGAAAACTCACAGAGCTATTAATACCTAAATAAACTAAGTGTATGTACTTTGCATGTAAAAAATAGACTTAAGGAGTTAGAATAGACACTCGTTCTCGAGCCTGGACTGAATGAATTAGGGCTGATAGAAGTAGTTTGCAATTCCTTTTTACACACCAAGTAGAAACACTTGCCTTGTCTAGTTATTACTTAGCTCTGTGGATTTGACGTTTAAAAGTGAGACATGTCGCTCTTACCATATTCATCATACGGGTGCTGGTCGCACTTAAACGTAAACTTCATCTCAGTCAGGTCTATCCCTCTCCGTTCTTAACATAAATGGCTGAGAGAGAAAAGAACAGGTAGGACTAATACTCGTAAGTGTGATGGTCAGAATCGACCACATTACCTAAATTGCAGTAGCAGAGCCGAAGCAATGCGATAGCGAAAATTGTTTGCATGCGCAAGCACGAGGCGTCCTCCAGCGCCCCGCACCTCGCTCCGCGCACTTACGACTACACATTCTCAATTTTAAGTTAAGTACTCAAGTTACGTAATCAGGGGGCCGAGTGTATAAAAATTTTGACCCAGTGTCACGCTCACGACTACACCTGTCAATCTCAAATGCGGCAACCCATTTAGGGTTTAACTAAAGTGTGTCAAAGAATATACATAGGTACACTTGACAAAACAATAGCCCTCGTTCTTCTCCGACGGCGCAGTCGGGTAAAAAGGTACTCATTCATGAAATTATCAGTTGATTCATATATTACTAAAACTATTGTACTCAGGTACCTGTTATAAGACTGATAATTTTCTTCTCCCGGTGACGGATGTTCCGAGAATGCGTCACAAGACGACATCAGCGATGAATGGTTGGATCTGAAAGAATTGCTTCATTATTAATACCAAATATAAATTAAAAAATCTAAAAACCCGACTGCTTAAAAAGGAACCAAATTATGTACATAATAAAAAAAACTGAAAATAAAAAAAACAAGCACTTGTCCTTGTCCGGCAACATGTCAGGTGGTCTAGAATTCTGTAATATTATTATGGAATGAATACTAATTGAAGAACATAAAATATTTTTTAATGATCGTAACATAACAACTGAACAGCCAGGGTCCATTGAAACATTAACTTAGCTGACGGAAAATGGATCCCGACTGTTCAGTTGTACTAAGCTACCAATAGGTACGCTTCAAGAAACATGCTCAACATGCTCGGCAGCAAGAAGTTTTCGTCTTGCTGCTGTCTAAAAACTTATATGTGAGAATGTTTGTTACGCAACTTTAAATCGATATAGATCCTAAACGGTTGGTCGAATCGAAAAATGTTGAGAGAAACCTAAAAATGATTTTTAACTATTCAACGATACCCTACTCGATATAGTTTGTCGACTTAAAATTTTCACAAAATGGCGTCCAGTAGTCGCCATATTGGATATTCACTAACGTCATGTCTTTAGTGACACTCGCCGGACTAAGAGGAATCGATTGACGTATGAATCATAAAAATCGGCCGAGGCGTTTGGTCTGTGTAGTGTTAAACACAATACCATTCCTTTGCGTCGCGCAGTCGGGTAAGAAATACGAGTCCTGTGCTGATCTGCCCCCTGATCACGTAAAAGCAATAGCAAAGCCGAAGCCGCGCGATTGCGATAATCTCGAGAGTGCGTGCGCGCAACGAGCGCTCGGCGTCCTCCCGCGCCCCGCACCTCGTACAAGCACACACACACTCTCAATTATCGCGATCGCGCGGCTTCGGTTTGCTATTGCTTTTACGTAATCAGGGGGCCGGGGCTTTAGTAGCTGCATCTCCTTCCGTGCATGACGTCAGAGTCGTCGAAACTCGGGCATTTTCTCAGACGGTATGCTAACAACTTGTCACTGATCATTTACAGCTGTCCCCGCTAAGCTAAAAAGTGGGTGTAGATCTCCTTTATTAACCTGCAATTCTGGCTACCCCATTCCAGAAACATAGCCGTGTACACACAGGGTGTTTTTTCGTTGCCACCCTTTACGAAGGGTACGTACTCTATAGATCAAATAAAGTAAGTTTATGCCAAAAAAATTCCTGGGAAACTATAAGATTCCGTCATATTTGGGAACGTTGACGACAAAGAAACATCCTGTATGTTTTGTGATGTATAAAGATGATTCAAAAGTAGTTAGCTTGAAACACTCTTAGCGATAGCCATGGAACTGTAATAAAAATTGGACATACATTGCGTTAAGTATTTGAACGTTATGTTTTTATTATGCGCCTTACACATGGATTCTGGAGAACTTATTATGCTAGTTACCTGGTCCCTTTAGAAGAGCAGCTGGCGGTGCGTTGGTGAGACGAGTGCCGGCGCCGTCGCGGCGACCGGCCGATCGTTGCCGTGCCTTCCACCACCGTCCCGGGGCTACAACGATGTTATTCACTTGTATCACCAGAATACATCAGCTGCATCTCCTTCCGTACATGTCGTAAGAGTGGACTAAGGAACTCGGGGATTCTCTCAGGTAAGAAGCTGCCTCTGATCTTTAACATCAGTTCCTGCTACGCCAACGCCCGCTACGTATATGTATCTATTCCGGTCCGAACTCTTAACAAATCGCTTTATAATTTAAATCCACAACAAATTCCGGTCTGATACCAAAACAATTTTTAGATTCCAGTCTGATCCCGTAGAGTTCCTTTTTAAGGTGTAAGGTCAGAAAATAAAATAGGAAATAAAAGAATGAAAATTCTACAAGTTGCTTTATTAAAGAACGACAAAGTTAAGAAAAATTAAATAAGAATTAGTAAAATAGTCTCGATCTCTTAGTAAAAATCAACAATCATTCGAAAAACAATATTGTATGTGTCTACTGTTTTACTTGCTAACAGTACTAAAATATCATTGAGAAGACACATGGGATCAGAACGGAATACAAAATGAATGAATTATTCATCTGATCCCGCGACGGGGTCAGATAGGAATAAAATTATAAAATGAAATAAAACGGATCCTTTGCGGGATCACTTGTTTGCTGGGATCGGAACGGAATAGATCTTTATATGTATGTATGTATGTATGTACATACATACATAATTATAATTGTATGATGACCGATCGGATATACTGTAAGCTATAGATTCGAAAGAGATGTTTCAAAGTATATATACATAGTTTATTGTCATGGTTAATCAAAGATACACAGTTTTTTACCCTGAAAAGCAATTTAACCACGACTAGCAGCTCCTTGGATAAGGTACCCAAATACATATATCTCGTTTTGTATCTAGAAATCTCTTAATTGCACAAAAAAATTACAAAGGCGAACTTAATGTAATTGTACGTACGGTGACAGACCATTCTCTACCAGTCAACCCCAGGAATACTTACTGTTCGGTATAGCATCTCGCTTGAGTGTGCAAATCGGGCAGCGACTTGTGACTGTTGATGTTTGTACACTCTTCGTCACGGACGCTCGGCTGCGAGTGGGAATTCGATCTGGTAGGGATACAAAAGGTTTTGAGTCAAAATATAACACGTACTTTTTAAAATGGAAAGATCATTAAACGGTGCCGTAAATAGGGCGGTGCCATCAGTGCCCAGGCACAGGGCGTAGACTCTGGGGGGCATCGCAAGAATGGCCACTTAGCCAAACCAGGCAGGACTAAATAGAGAGCAGTTAATACGAGTAGAAGCATAGGGCCCAGAAAAGGCTATTTACGGTACTGTGATTGAATGTGTTTTATATACTGTAGCTGGGATCAGGGACTGCAGGTATTCTAACAGGTTTTAAAAAGGTTTAGGGCTAGGCACCTGGGCATAAGCGCCTAGCTTTGGTTTCCTAGGATAGCGCTGCCATATAGCCGCAGTAAGAACACAAAAAGCCAACAGTCTTTACGGTGCCAATTGTGTGAAAGTTTACTTCAGGGCCGCTTTAGATAAAGTGCGCTAAATGATATGAAGTCTATTATAGAATAGCTAAGATGACGAATTTCGATGTAAAGCAATATCAGATTCTCTAAGCCTTCTAAGATTCCCGTGGCACCATTTCTTAAGGTTAATCCTGACCAAGCAAGACTACCAAAAATGGCGATCTAACAATAAACTCCCAATGGCTAAGTTCCTCACCTGATATACCTAGGAGTGCAGTGTGCGTACTGCGCGGGAGGACTGATGGTTGACCCTGGATCCACGCCGCAATCAGGCAGGTCGTGCTGGTCAGGACTTGACTGACAACTCGCTGGAACAACCAAATATTATGGTAGACCCTCAGTTTACTTAAAGGTAGCTTGTTTAACACCTGACTGTAAGAGCAATCCAGTGCAATAGAAGATAAGTGATTTGCATTAGGATTCCTACTCATATACATATAACAAGCATATAACACATTACTCTATGGCACTAGGTACCTACCTACTTCGTTAATCTGTTTTGACTCTACAGATTTGTGATATCTATTTGTATAGTTTGGAGTAGTGCGTCTTCTTTATTCATATCTTATTGCGCGTCCCACTGCTGGGCAATGATAGCCACTAGCAGGGTACATTTTAGACGGAAGACGGCGTAGGAGAAGACCCAGAAGAATATAGAGAAATTATGTGGAGATTTTCTAGCATGTGTCATTATAATGGTGACAAGATAAGTGTGACAATAATAACAGTAGGCGTGAATTTCCAATTCGAGTGATAATAAAGTTGATAATAAGTTATTTATGTTACTCTTCTAATACTTGGCACTTTAAGGTCTTTTGTAAGAAAATATTTTAATTTATGTGATTATAGTACTTAATGACTGTTTGTTGCTAAAATAAAATAAAATAAAAATACTTACGTATAGAATAAGCATTCTTCATTACAACCTCTGGCCTCTGCCGTGGTATGACAAAAGACTCCGGGAAGAACACCCTGGCGTCGCCAAAACTGAGGGGTCTGTTCATCTTCTCCCGATCTTCCTTCTGGGCTTTGGAGCCGGATGTCCCGGAAGAGGATGTACCGGAAAACGTGCCAGACGCATGGGAATTGTGCTGAGAACGAGGATCTTGGTAGTCCTTGACGCGGCGCGAATCTGCGTAGATTTTGTGAGCTGGAAAAGTTCGTATTATTTAAAAACCAAGTAAAATTGCATGGGATCAGATCAGACATAGAAACTTTTTGAACCATGCAGAATAAACCAACACATACGTAAAAGCCGTACTATTTCTTATATGATATACTGAGATAAATGTTATGGTGTCAATACAATAAACAATAAGAATAAGTCACTAGCAACACTGAGTAAATAAGTAAATCACAATAGAAGTTCCATGCTTTTTAGTAGCAGAAAAGGGGTAAAACAATGGAAACTTATCAGACATACATACATATAATCACGCCTTTATCCCTTACGGGGTAGGCAGAACACCAAGAGCCGATAGAACCACATGGTGCCATTTCTGACCAATTTTGAGGGTATAGTTGAGATGTACCTACAAGTTCGGTTAGTAGTGACAGGTGGTCAGCCCATCGCCTACAAAACACCAAGACCCTCTTGTCGCTCTACTGACTTGTACAGTATGCCCGGGAAGAGAAGCAGCTGTAGTATTATACTTTTTGTCACTCCCAATGGAGTGGAAACTTATCAGGCAGTTATATTATTATGTTATTAACGTCAGAAGTACTCACAAGCATTACATCCGGATGCGTACACATTCTCTCTACTGTCGGAGTGCTCGAGCAGTCTTCTCAGCGTGTTCTGTAATCCTTCTCCGGCGCTGATCGCTCTTCTTGTGCTGCCTATACTTCTTGTTGTGGCATCTGGAAGACAGATACATACATAAATATAGACACGGCTGTGTTCCCGAAATGGGGTAGAATTTCAGATCCCACAGCCACTTCTAGCATACCACAGACAGCACCCGTATGATGAATTTGGTGAGAGCGAGATGTCTCACATTTAAACGTCAAATTCACAGAGTTATTAATATAACTAGATAAAGTGTTTGTACTTTGCATGTAAAAAATAGACTTAAGAATTAATATAGACACTCATTCTCGAGCCAGGACTGATTCGATTAGGGCTGACAAAAGTGGTTTGTAATCCTTTTTTACACACCAAGTAGAAACATTTGCCTTGTCTAGTTATTACTTAGCTCTGTGGATTTGACGTTTAAAAGTGAGACATCTCGCTCTCACCAAAGTCATCATACGGATGCTGATGTAAATGAGATTTAAGATAGATAGATAAAAAATTAACACAGTCACTGAAAATGGTCAGTTGCTAGCATGAGTAAATGCCCGAGCTTCTTAGTCGACTATTACGATATCCCCGCATCAGTACGGGACTATGAGCCTGGAAAACTGATACGTAGTTTTATTAGACAGAACAGTAGTGATTATATTGTAGGAGATTCAGCACCTTTCCAGGATTATGTAGTGACCATTTTTATATAAAAGCGTGTATTCGATAAACGGAGGGCAATCGTCTGACTACCCTCGCTGCGCGCGGACCTGTGCATTAACGGTATCGGTGTGATTTGTGAGTTATCTTGTTCTTTATTTCTTATGTGCTATTCTGTGTGTAGTGTTGATTTATATCCTTTGTTAAAGTAACTAAAAATTAGTGTAATTATCAATTAAAAAGAGTTATTGTTATTTTTTGTTTAAATGATTGTTTTTTTATAACAAAATTGGATTATATTCCTATAATATAATAATTATAACCCTTTAGTTAGCACTATAACGTGGGCAGTTTAAGCCAGCAAAGTCAGACATAAGGACTCCATAGTCAAACAGTGTTGTCAAACTAATCACATTAACCAGAATTTTTCAATCAGTGTTGATTCCACTGCAAAAGTATCTCGCAAGGCTATCTTGTCAGTTTATTACCTAAATGGCATACTCACAAGGGTTACAGCAAGCGTCGTTGTTGAGGGTGCTCGAGCTGACCAGGTGGCAGCCGCCAGCAGCAATAGCCTGACCCAGTCCGCTACTCATCTGCAATGAGGATGTTGATTATACCATTTAAAATATTTTGGTTTTGTAAACAAGAACAAGCTTTATAATATACAATATCTTGCTTAAGATAAATTTATAAGACACTTCTCCATAAATATAATCCGCTAGGATATGGTTGATCGTTTCATCATTAAAACATTGTGCTGAGGGATTCAGCTTTGTTTACCGAGATTTGGCTAGTGCAGTGGTTCCCAATTAGTGGTACACGTACCCCCAGGGGTACGTAAGGTTGCATCAAGGAGTACGCGGCGCGTATTGTATTTTGATGGTAATACATCTGATTTCATCTTTTATTTATTGTTCCTGCAATAAGGGGTACGCGAGTTTGAAGTTTTTCTTAGAGTGGTACGTAGAAAAAACTAATTGGGAACCACTGGGCTAGTGTATAGCTATCGGGATGAAAAATAATGTTGCCAAAAACGTAATGTAAAAGAGATGGTAAAATTCGCCATCCGAGTTAATTGACCCGGTAGCTCAGTTGGTTAGAGCGAAAACAAAAGCGAAGAGGTCGTGAGTTCAAATCTCACTCGGGTGATTTTTTTCTTAATTTTCTTAATAATATTTATAAGAAGAAGATTTGACGATAAAGCGCGACAAATTAGAATCTAAGGCCCACTTGTAGTAATGAAATGGTAAATATAGATTTAAGACCAATCGACAATTTAGCACCCATCTTGTTTTTTTTTACAAAAGCAGAAAGAAATGATGTGTTCTAAGTCCTGTGCTGATGCAGAGCTTTACTAGAATACATTAGCTGCATCTTCTTCCGTGCATGTCATAAGAGTTGACTATGGAACTCGGGTATTCTTTCAGGCGATAAGAGTAGTAAAAGTCGCATTTAACATAATCTATAAGATACTAAGATGAACTTAATATATGTAGGTATGTAACACACAATAGTGGTTGCTTTCTGATCAAATTCATTCATATCAGAAGTACGTATAAAATATTGCTAAAATGAGCACGATGTTCAGAAGACCAAGATGCTGAAATATGTATCAAAGAAATGTATCAATATACCCTTAACGGAAGCTCCTGTTTCCTATCCAGCACTGTTTCCGACTTGACGTAGAATGCCTTCGACTCAGCCAGGAGTTCGACAGCCGACTTTCGCTTCTGGTGCGAGTGAGAGTGCGTATGCGGCTGCTGCTGAGGTGCGAGCGAGCGCGACGCCGCCATGCCGGCGTCCTTTCGGCGCGGGAGCTTGAAACTCGCGAATAAGGAGTCGGCTAGACGACGTCTGGGAATGGAAGATTAAAAAAACTTAAGGCATCCAGGAGTTTTTCCTATTTGTATTAATTTCATCATCATCTTTCTGCTCTGATTCTATTATTATGGGGTATTTAACTTTAAATACCCATTGTCTATGGTGGTGAAGTAGTTGTCATAACTTAACGACACGCAGACGTATCAGCCATTCGGCCAGGATGAGCAAATATTAATTTAGAGAACTAGATTATAATTATTGGTCACTGGTCTTGGATATTGTGAAATGTGTTTTGTCGGTTATTGTTAAAGTAACGATACATACAACCTATGTAAATTAGATTAGATTCATTTATTGCATGTCCCAGGTTATATAAATATAAATTTTGATCTATCGTACTAATTCTCACCTAGGTGGCGATTCGAAAGACCTCGAATACGAAGTTACCGCAGCAGCACCTTCGAACTTCTTCCGAACCTCCTCGACCTTCGACCAGCCGGACTCGACGTTTATCCGCCGGTTCAGCGGGGTTTGTGCCGCATGGCTGAGGTCCTCTCGTCTTCGCAGGGAGTCAGAGGGGTCGCGGGGGCGGGCACGGGCGCGCGCGTCCTGGCATCGCTCGAAGAACTGACGCCGTCGCAGGGAGATACTCGTTTGTTCGTCTTCGTCTAGACACCTGAAAGAAGCATCAATTGTATACTTATATACACACACATAAGCACAGCGGGGTCAGAATAAACATCAGAACGAACATTGTCAGTGACAAGTTACTAGCTCATCGCCCAAGAAAATGCCCTTGAAGTCGGTAACAATAGAGGGTCACCTGATTAATTTATTTCCCACCAGCAGAGTCATGTCTATATTCTATCACATAAGTAATCTATCGAGAGATAATTAGGTAGGTACAGCGTATGCTTCATATGTATTAACATTCTATCAACAGTGATCAATTATTCTGGCCTTACCTAAATTATACCTACACATCAGGAAATGATGATGATTGATCGTAAATATTGGGTCAAAGTCATCGGCGTAGCGTTATGGCGTACAGAGTCAATCTGTTTAGGCATCACACAGATAGCAACGGAATAAAGTTTCAAATTCTGTGCAATTTCAGAGAAGTATGCTATAAATGCTTGCTTTTGCTTATTTCCTTCCACAGTTTTGATGCAGTTGATTTCGTATGAAACTTTACCTAAAATTTCCATATTAAAGCATCAGACACACCGGCCACACACGCTCTGACCGGTCTGTGTGGAATGTTCCGTAACATTTAATACATGGCAACTGCTCAGCGTCGCGTCATCGCCGTCCCGCCACGTCGCGCCCCGCCGGCTTTCTGACCCGACCTTTAGGGTGGTCTGCAAATACAATATACTTCGTATATTTAGAGGGGGTTGCAGATCCTGTTGCTACCTACCTAGCGGGCTGTGCGAGGTGCGAGCGGCACGGCTGGTGGCAGGAGAGGGCGGCCATGGCGGCGCGACTGCCGGCTGCGGCGGCCGACGCTCATCATTCGAGGAGGACCTCGCCGCGCCCGTCGTCCTCACAGCTTGATCTGGAACAAGAGACAGGATTTGTTGAGGAATCTGCTCTAAAAATGCTGCTAGGGAAAGTTGGTCTAAGTCAGTTTTGGAGTCGTTTTGTAAATAAGGTTTCTACACTTGCGTCCTTTAGCTTAATTTTTCCCAAAGTGGGTGATCAATATAGCACCTTTTTACCCGACTGCGCGACGCAAAGGAGTGGTATTGTGTTTAACAGCCTATATATGTATGTATGTTTCTTTGAAGCACTACACAGACCAAACGCGTCGGCCGATTTTTATGATTCATACATCAATCGATTCCTCTTAGTCCGGCCAGTGTCACTAATGGCTAACTAATATGTTGTTGAGGTCTTTAGGATGAAAAAAATGAGGGGTAGTACCTTACGTAGGTAATTAGGATTGGCAGTAAACAAATATTGATGATTGACTTGAGATAAAACCAGCACAATATATTTACAAAACCTTGTGAATATTAACATGCTGTAACAACAGGGAAGTTCCTTATTGTTATAGTGTTGCCGATCACCAATTAAAAATATTGATTGATTGCCTTTAGAAAGGTACTTCCTGAAATAGGAAAAAATCTGTTACATCGCTTCATACATAGATAGGTGAAAGTATTGTAAGCTTTGAATAGGAAGCGCTGGAACTATGCGATGATCGGAGGCTCTGATAATCTCAACCATGGCTACCTACCTGACTACATTTTCAATTGAAAAAATGCTACAAATAATTTTGAAAAAAATAATAATCCCTATTTTTAGTACGTATGGCTAGAAAAATCTAATAAAGTAACATACCCAGATTGATCAACGCCGAGGCAAAACTACTGCAAGGTGATATTTGGATCCGTGGCTTCCTTTAGTGACGTATGACGAAGTCATGGACGGTCGCTAGTTTTTAATATACCAAAATTGTCTAAGTATACAAGTATCTAATCATCTTACTACATTACATAGGATGGCTGGTTTTTTTTATTAAATGCCTTCTGCTCATTACTATATATATACTATATGTATTTCCTGATATATACAAGAGTTGATGAGTTATAGACATTTGATAAGCATATAAGTAAAAATAAATCATAAGTCGAAGTACACGAGAATATAGAAAAGTCCTCATGTAAGGAAGATGAATAAGACATATATTATATGAATCATTCAGTGATAGTGCTTAAATAATATTATATCTATCTTAAAAGAAATACTTAGATAATACGAAACATATTAGGTAGTGTGATTTACCAAGTAGTTCATTTGAAAGATGGCTCTAGTGCTAGTCGCTTTATGTATTTACTACCTACCTGTATAATTGCATGTAAAAAATGTTAATTCCGAAATTAGTCACGGAAGTTTATCCATGAAACGGACTCTACGTAGAAATTCCATGCTCTATACTGACTCGAAGCAAAAAAGGGTGTTAGAAATTCAATATCACACATACAAAATTAATTAAACATAGATATAACAAGTTTTTCACACGCAAACCATAATCAGTAGTTTAACTCGTGTAAACTCATTGTATATTTAATTTCTCATGATCCAGTAATTGCGGGAGGTAAGTACTTAGCAAATAACTAGTTTGAGGCACTTTATGGAAACTTTCATTCGGATCTTAAGACTTTCTATGCTGTGTCACTGCTATACTTAATTTAATAGTATATGTACCTACAGAAAAACGATTTTTAAATGGAGCTGTACATACATACCTTATTGTAGGAGATAATCACGACGTATTTATTTTAATTAATAATACAAATGTAGGTACGTATATAATATTAACACGGCTGTAGCTAGAACTGCGGGATCACTGAGAAGATCTCACGTTTGAGATAGCAGGGTCAGATGTTAATAATCAGTGAAAATTTGACAAGTTACTAGCTCATTTCCTGAGGGTAGGCCCCTGAGTTATTTACTTAACTCTTACGACATGCACGGAAGGGGATGCAGCTGATGTCTTCTAGTGTAGCCTCGCATCAGTAAAGGCTTAAAACTACCAAATATCTAACGTATTAATCGCATGCAAGTACTTTAATACATTATGTCAACGCATATTTAGTCAAATTAGCAAAATAACATCGACACCCGATTCGATTTAATTATGTTGCAAAATTTTCTTTCGTAACATTAAAATGGCCGCTTTAGATTAACTTGCAACATGATAAAATAATGCATTTGTCTTTTAAGAAATCGAACATTTGATACTAAGACAATAGGTAGCGCACATTGTTTTAAATATTGTGAGAAATATCATTGGGGTATACATAAATGATAACATTCAATTCAATGTGATCAAATTAGGTGCATACCTAATTAAGTTAATAGTAAAGTAAGAAGTTACCTACTACCTCATAGAACGCGTAAATAACCTATTGTCAAAAACAACTTTAACTTTACTGAAAATGTTAGTTAGAAAAAACGTTAAGTACGTACTATTTTCGGCAGGTAAAGTTTTAATATTTACATAGTAAATTATTTAAAAAAAACCGCATCAAAATCTGTTACTTAGTTTTAAAGAAAGCATACATAGGGACAAACAGCGGCAAGCGACTTTGTTTTATAATATGTAGTGATTGTGTATAAGTAAAGTAATATTATTGATACTTGTACACGAATTTTTGTCGTATTAGCGTTATTTATTTTTATGAAATATGCTAGGTAGGTTGCTACACATACAATCATAAAATAAATAAATAATTTACTTATCACTTTATTTGAAAAGTAGCAGACCGAACAGTAACAGAAGTTATCCAAGCGAAACTGCAACCATATGGCCATTTTGGTGAGGTGGCCGCGAAACCGTGAAAACCACGATAATTTTATTGTTGCGCAATAATCGATAAGAATCGATTAAAATCATTCACGAATCGTTAACTCGTCGGTTAGAGCATTAATCGATACTTGATGCGCTCGAGGGCGTGAAGTTCACTTATAACTAGTCGTAACTAGGTAATTGGTTTGTATTAAGCCGATTTAAAAGATTTACGTCTTACATTACACACATGCACACATTACAAACACAGCTGTGTTTCCAAAACTGGGCAGCCTGAACTGCAGGATGCCACGAAATGAGCCACGGTGAGCATAGCATGGCCAATGCAAAAGATCAGTGACAAGTTGCAAGCTCATCGCGTGAGACGACACCGCTAAGCTCCTTAGTCGACTCATACGACATGCAAGGATGCAACTTATGTATGAAGATGCTACTGAAGACCCGCATCAGCATGGAAAGTAGGTATTCTTAGAGTTCATTTTTTTTAGGGCTCTATTTTGAGACATGGGACCTAACCTAACTCAGATACTTTATTAAAAGATAGTGGCCCGCCCTCGCTTCGCTTCGGTACATATCAATACATAGATACAACTTTATATGTAGGTACAGCGGTTTTCGTTTAAATTTGGAACTCCCGTTGGTCCCCTTCCCGTGGGAATTTCGGGAAATCCGTTCTTAGAGCTTCCTTGTAGCCCTAATCCGATTTCAGCTTCGTATAAATAGCTGTTTTCGTAAAAAAATTAAATTCCCGTAACTCCCCTTCCCATAGGAATTTCGGGAAATCCGTTCTTAGTGCTCCCTCGCAGTCCCTAATGAACATACAGGTCCAATTTCAAATTCATATGTATCGCAGTTGTCGTAAAAAAAATGAATTCCCGTTTGTCCCCTTCCCGTGGGAATATCGGGAAATCCGTTTGAATTCCCATTTGTCCCCTTCCCTTGGGAATTTCGGGAAATCCGTTTTTAGTCCTTCCTCGTTGTCCCCAATGAACATATATGCCCGATTTCAGCTTCATATGTATAGCGGTTCTCGTAAAAATTATGAATTCCCGTTAGTCCCCTTCCCGTGGGAATTTCGGGAAATCCGTTTTTAGTCCTTCCTCGTTGTCCCCAATGAACATATATGCCCGATTTCAGCTTCATATGTATAGCGGTTTTCGTAAAAAATATTAAATTCCCGTTGGTCGCCTTCCCGTGGGAATATCGGGAAATTCTTATAGCCTATGTTCATCCAGGTCCAATAAGGATTCTAACGGTGAAAGAATTTTTGAAATCGGTCCAGTAGTTTCGGAGCCTATTCATTACAACCAAACAAACAAAGTTTTCCTCTTTATAATATTAGTATAGATAATTTTTTTTACTTCACAACACATTGACTTAGTCCCACATTAAGATCCATAAGGTCTTGGGTCATGGGTACTAAGTAACGGTATATAAATACATAAATAAGTATAGAAACATCCATGACTCGGAAACAAACATCAACATTCATCATATCAATATTTGCACCTACCGGGATTCGAACCCAGGACCTATGGCGCAGCGAGCAGGGCCACTACCAACTACACCAATCGGCCGTCAATATTTTTCAATGGTTGATTGTGATTGGAGTATAAGTCAACAATTATTGATATGGGGATAAGCAAAAATTGATTTGCCGCTTCATGCTTCTAGGTCAACCATCACCAAACGTTTACAGTTATCAAATTAGCATTAAATCTAAGAGCGCACATTATATTATAAATATTAATAAAGCGCTGCCTCTACCAAATTAGTTTTTATTTATGTTTACAATGCATCGTTTTATTTTAATAGCGGCCGTAGACTATTTATTAAGTAGAGCGTTTAAATATGGAGCTAAAATAATCTGTAATGTAGATAAATGCATTTTACAGCGTTCTTAGGTAGATAAATAAAATATCACATGCAATAATAAATCAATGTGTTCGCAAGTAGGTTCTAAATAAAATGTAACCGTGTTATTGCAAAAAAAAACATTAGGTATAGTGAGTACTTTATAGAATAACTCCTATGCCTGATTTCGGAACTAGCATCATTTATATACAGTGTAAAATATATAAATGTAGTCATACCTACACACACATAATAACTAGCGCTATCATTCAATAGAACTATTTGGTAAGTAAGACGCACTCTACCTAATTTGACAGCAATATTTAGAGGGGTAAGCACGAACCTCTCGATAGTCCGTAACGCTATCGTCCAACTGTCAAATCACATCGATTTTGCTAGCGAGTCGTTACGCCGCGTAAAACAAAAAATTCCAGAATCACCTGCACTAGAATAGAACTCAGATTTATTTTTGAGCTGCTGGTAAATGAATGCTAAGTTCACGGACACGTAAAAAGGTTCGTGCTTACCCCACTGATTGATGTCAAATGTTACGTTAATCGCGTGTAAAAAAATATAGCCGCTATTTCGCAATAACATCCAATCGATCCGATTATAGCAATTCGATAATAGCCCACCATATTATAATACTAAAGCTCTGTAAAAAAAAATGGAGACTTATTATAGTTGGTATTATTACAATATTTATGATCAACATTATACAAAATCTCCAACAATTTGGGCCATCAATTGCGCCTTCACTAAAAAGAAGAGATCAAAAAAACCAATCGAAAGCTCGGATCGTGACTGAGATCCCAATAGCCTATAGAGACAATACAGAATAGAGCAGTAGATTCGCTTAAAAGGTTGTTTTTATGTCCTGGCGAGTGGCTATATAGGTACATAGTTGAAATGACCATTGACAAATAAAAATTGGTAAGGATATCAAAATTTTTGTTTGAAAATGTAAGTACCTAAAATATGGCAATATCCTATAACCTCTTTGTAGAGATCACAAAATATGTTACATATTGCAATGTGATATGAGACATGTCGATTTTAATTCCGCTGCCCTGTTGCATTGTCACAATATAGCCACAAAATGTCTGAATACCATAAATAGTAAAGTTATGCTACTTCTCTATCGACCAGTCTCGTCTATGGTAAAAAATAAAGCCTCTTACCGGCCGGCTCAAAGAGCTGGTGATGTTGAAAAATGAATGGTTCGAGATGCGTATCAATGGACGGCAGGTCCGAATGGGTGAGACTCCGAGTTAAGAGATAGAAGCGGACAAAGAGGCTGTATTGAAGTTGCCAATTCGCATTCATTGTCTTTCGCTCGCTAATATAGAGCTACCTGCACTTTTCATTCAGCAGCATTTAGTATAAGTCTACTTAGGTATACCTAATAGTTGGCCGACCGCATTCGGGCAGATCGTTAAAAAATTGTAATTTCCAATTGTTTAATCGCAATTTCATTCAGTCCGCACTGGAACATTCTTGAGCCATGAAAATAATAATTGCTCGCTCTAGAAGGGTATTGCACTCTTTATGAAGTAAGTAAATTAGATTCATTTATTGAATGTCACAGGTTATATAGATGTTACCTACACTACGCATTTGACATAGTTTTAATACTATGTCTGATGATTTTGATATTTTCCTAAATAAATAAATAAATAGATTTGTCGTTTAGATGTGAGTTAGTATATCTCTTGTCTACCCTTGCTAATGATATCCCAAATGTATGTAAACAGCGAATATAGTCCCATTACACGAATACCTAAGTAATTACTTTTAGCAACAGTCGAGTCGCTTCTCACTTGGACCGCCCAATAATCTGGTTTCCCGTTGCGAAAGCGTGGGTGTAACATCGCGAGTGTATAGCCTGCCTGCTGTATCATTATCTATACATAGGTACATATATCTGTGCACCATATGTAACATAACATATGCCTAGGTTTCTACAGTTATGTACCGTGGGGCTGAGAATGCCTGAGAATAGGGTTACCGGGTGAAAAAATCATAAGACCGGTGAAAAGGCCTGATTTCCATGGAAAACTCCTGAGATTTTATACAGTTTTTTTTTTTCAAAAACGTATTATTATCGTTTTATACACTGCGGATCTAGCTCACGCGTTGCAACTTGCACATCGCACTCAAAGCGGCGGGGTTATTACCAAAAGACTATTTTTAGTTTGTTTCACTTGGATAACTATAGATTTTAACTGTTCAATTGTTACCAAAAGAAGATTATTTTTAGTTGGTTTAACTTTTAATTAAAGAGATCTTTAAAAATCCTGAGATATCACGATATTTGCAGAATCCGGCCGCAATCCTGAGAAAAGTCGAAAAATCCCGAAATCTCAGGACAAATCCTGAGATATGGTAACCATACCTGAGAACCACCCTCTATTTAAAACTTTATTTGTACAATAGTAGGTACCTACACTACCAATACTGTCTACATTCATCTTCATTAAGGCTTATCGTGTTTTCGCCATTTTCGTTAATGGCGTGCAAGAGCCTTTCTTGATAATGATATTTTATTAGTTTGGATGAGTTAAGATTGCCTATGATAGGAATTATTGCATAATCCAGTGGCGTTACTATACCCTTCGAGGCCCGTAAATAATGTTCGGAGTTGGGATACTCATTTGACCAGGGGCCAGTAGCATTTAGCCAACTTATCACTCTGTAGTTACGCTCCTGGCATAATCCCATACACAAATTCTCAAAATCAGAATCATCACAAGAACCAAAGCAAAACGATCAGGAAAAGGGGAAAGGGAGCATTAGCTACACCTGCTTATTCCTGTTCATTCATTTATTCCCATTTAAATTTTTAAAAACAGCGATAGACAGTATTGACTCCAATTACATACGAGTACTACCTATTGGTTGGACTCTACTTTTTCCAAAGAGCTCTACAAACACGGTCAAAGTTATGGTTATGTTATGACTCATAGAAACACAAAAATTCGGTAACATAATTTCATCTCAATCTATGTATATGAAAGCAACTCTCAATATTTTACAACTCACATAATATACCTCCTTTCACTATCTTTTGTTTATTGACACAGTCATAATACTTATATGTTTGCTGCAACTCCTGTAAGCCAGGATCATTGTCATTGGCAACCGATTACCATACTTAGGTTTAATTTTCACTCTAAAAGGAAATCCACTCTAAGTGGAGCTCCACATTTAAACTACCTAATAGAAATAAGATAATGAATGTGAAAGATACGCTTAGGGCCGAAACACAAAAGCGCGTTGCAAATAATGATAATATTATGAAATTAAGCACTGACAGTTTTTGCTAGTTGACATACAAAGTAGAGTGACATACATACATACATACATACATACATACATACATATATATATATATATAATCACGCCTTTATCCCTTACGGGGTAGGCAGAGCATCAAGGGATACATACATGGTGTAAAAAGACAACAATATTTTTTTAATACCTCGTATTCTTTGTAAGGTTACGATCATTTTCTTCTATGGAACCAACCCTGGGAAACGACAAAAAAATTATGAAAAAATATTGTCATTTTATTGCAAGCAATGTATACGTTTGATGCGCAAGGTACATGATTACGAGTAACCTACAAAACTAACATTTTGACATGGTATCTTTGAAAAAAACGTTTGTTAACCGATTTTTAATGGATTTATGTAAAAAAATGAGAATATTAATGTAACTTTGGACCTCAATATCTTGGAAACCCGTGGTTTCCCAGGGGTGCTTCCATAAAAAAAAATATGTGATGTTACAAATAATACGAGGTATTAAAAGAACAAAGTTGTCATTTTACACCCAGTATACGAGGTGTGTTCAAAAAGTAAGGTGATTTTTCAAATTTCGCGGGCAACGTACTTTCGATTATCGATTTTTTTTGTTTTGTTATGTTGGTACACTCTTCCCGAACATCTGTACCAAGTTTCAAGTGTATAACATTTTTTGTTTGGTTGTGAGAAGCGTAAAGGTTATAAGTGTTTTGCGTGCTCGGCGATTTCTTGCTATCGAAAAATATGGATCAAAGGATTTGCATCAAATTTTGTGTAATCAAATGTTGAATGACGTCAACGACGACCCAGATTTACTCAAAAGGGTCATAACTGGTGACGAATCATGGGTATATGGTTATGATATCGAAACCAAAGTCCAATCGTCCCAATGGAAGAGCCCAGATGAGCCAAGACCGAAAAAAGCACGCCAAGTTCGATCAAATGTCAAAGTTTTGCTCACTGTTTTCTTCGATTACCATGGCGTGGTGCATCAGGAGTTCTTACCATATGGTCGTACGGTCAATAAACAGTATTATCTTGAAGTTATGCGCCGTTTGCGAGAAGCAATACGAAGAAAACGTCCAGAATTGTGGAAAAACAATTCATGGCTTTTGCATCACGATAATGCCCCTGCTCACTCATCTTTGCTTGTGAGAGATTTTTTGGCCAAAAACAACACCACAATCATGCCTCAGCCACCATATTCACCGGATTTGGCCCCATGTGACTTTTTCTTGTTCCCAAAACTAAAGAGACCTATGAAAGGACGGAGATTTGCAACGATTGAAGAGATAAAGACTGCATCGCTGGAAGAGCTCAAGGCTATACCGAAAAGTGCTTATGAGAAGTCCTTTGAGGATTGGAAAAACCGTTGGCATAAGTGTATTGTATCTGAGGGGGATTACTTTGAAGGGGACAACATAAATATTGATAAATAAATAAATATTTTTTCTTAAAAATACAAAGTCATCTTATTTTTTTAACACACCTCGTACACACACGGCGCTGTGTTGCCGAAATAGTGTTGCCAGAACTGCAGAATCATAAAGGAGATACTACAGCCTCATTCAGCATAGCGACATACAACTGAGTCCAAAAAGCGTACACTGCTTACAGTACAAATGTTCAATAAATCATCGTGTGGTCATAGCTGGTCGAAATGAGGCGCAAGGCCATGTTGCAACGAAATCTCCGTTCTACGTCGGTTAACCGTTAGGCTACCTTTCCACCAGGGATGTGGCTCTACAATGCTACGGATGTTTGTGATATACACCAATCATATCTATTGGTTCATGATGTCAGTTAATTTGATTGGTGGATATCAAACGCATTCATATCAACCAAAGATTAGGATGAGTTTTTTCGTTACCACCCTTAACGAAGGGTACGTACTCTATACATCAAATAAAGTAAGTTTATGGGTCATTTTCAAAATAATTGCTCATTTCAGAAATGTTACTTTTATGTCACAATAACATAAAAGTAACATAAAAGAAAACAAGGGCTGCATTCACAGTGGTAAATAAAACAGTTTTTTAGTATTTAATATTGTAATAATTAATCAAACACGTACACGTACATTATTATGTACAGTTCGTGAGGTTTAAGCCGAGCTTTGCATTTGTGTGAGTGTGCACATAGACACAGGTTAGGTTTATATCGGCGTAACTCCGTCGCGCTCCTACATTTCTTTAAGTCACTCACATGAATAGCTAGCTTAGCGTAGACCCCGCGGCTGTACTGGACATAGTGAACATAAACATGAAACATACAAAATAATGACAATAATAAAACCGTCAGGGTTATGTTTAATTTGAAGATGGTTACTCAGTTAATCATAAATCGAAAATAAAAATATAATATTAAAATGCGAACTTTGAACATTCTCTCTATCGTCATGATAATACTGCACGATTAACTTCCTAATATTTATATATAATGTCTGCCTATTCATACATGAAATATTTTAACAGTAGCTTCTTAAGTCGTATCTAAAGATACAAAACAACAAAAAAAAATATTTTAAGTGTTTTTCTTTTTACGAAATTATTATAATTCAATTTTTTTTTATATATTTTGCATAAAACCTTTAATGAAAACCCCTTAAATGAAAGTAAATAAATAAACGTTCTGAATGTTAAAGGTCAAAAAATAAGAAACCAGTATTTATTTTGTAGCTCAAGTAATTTTAAATTATTTAATGTAAATATATTTAATAAAATTAGAAAAAAAAACTTTTGAAATGGCTTCGTTATAACCGTCTAACAGTTAAAAACCGTTAGATGATACCCTTAAAATATTTCGTGTATGAATAGGTAGACCTTATATAACTATACATATTATTCACTATCGCTACTAAAAAGATCCCAGAAATTTCTCTTCAAATCAACCGTAGAAACATTATAATATTTTGATGGCTTTTTAACCATCTTTGCTAGATCCTTAGGTTTAAAATTTACTTTAATATCAGATAAAATAGTAACATTTGAAGTAGATGCATTACTGACATGATAATGATTAGTTTCTCCTATAGGTTCGACATCATCAGAATTAGGTAAAACTTTATTGGTTACTAACATCTCTAGGTCTTCTTGCTCAGATTCACTTTCAGATGTAGATTCTATAACAAGTCGTTTTGCTCTTGAACGTTTAACATGATCAGTAATTAATTTGTGACTTTTTATGGCATAACATTGGCAAATATTGGGCTTTAAACAAAAGCAGCTTAAAATTCGATATTGAATTATATTATCTTCGTTTGGTATTACTTGGTGTATTTTTTGCGTATTTGGAACGGCCACAAATTTACAACCCTCAATTTGATTTTCTATTCTCAATATGTCCTCCTGATCAATAAGAAATAATTTTACAGTGGTAGCAGTATTGTGTTCAAGTAATTGAATCGCAGTTTCAGCATCAGGTATATCATGTCCGTATGATATTTGTTTATCTAACAATCTTTTTACTACTCCCCCAACCCCATCCGCTGCACCCTTCCCATGGGCCGCTTCAAAAAAATTCCAGGTTGCAAAAATAAAACCATAAGATTCTATCATTTTGGTAAGAAGGGCAAAGTTCTTCTTTTGCCTGTATTGACTTGACGGACCATCTGAGAAGAAATGTATAGTGTCTTTCAAAGGAAATCTATGTTTAATGTCACGCATCAGGGGCTCCAAGTGAGCCCAGATCGATTCCGGTGTGTGTTTGTTGCAGTTGGAAAATGTACAAAATGATTCGGGATCAGTTTCATCATTATATATAATGCTTGTGTGCAAGGTGATTTGTGAATGTGATGCTCCAAAATGTACTGCTTGTATTTCATTATGAAATTTGCAATTATAATTTTCTGAGAAGTCACAATGTAGCATAATTTCATTTCTTTGTAAATTCTCCTTCAATGATTTATAAATTTTGTATTGATGTGAAATGTTGTAAATATGAATTTTAAAGCCTCTTAATTCCGTGTCAAAATTTGATAATAGAGATTCTAACATACCTGATATTATTTGTTTAATTGTTTTTTTGGTTGATTTTTTTTCATTGTTCTTTTCATATTCTATGGTTTTGACCGTCCACTCTAGCCATGACACTTTTTCATTCAATTTTATATTCAGTAAGTCATATCTGATTGATTTGTTTTTGCAAATATCACATGTTGAATACATGCACTTTTGGGAGTATAAATCACACACTGTAGACTTTATAACGGTGTCCAAAGTATCACCGTCCTTAAAAATTTTTAGTGTTTTTAGGGATGTAAACTTGAAATCTATATTACTGTGTCTTTTGCAAAGACAAGTATTTCGATTTGATAAATTTGGGATCAATACGTAAAATGGCTTGAAACGTCTGAATGTGGCGTATGAAATTGGAATTCCAGTCTCCTTTACAAATTTTAACCGTAAATTTACCATCGAATCTAGCAAATATCGTCTTTGCATTTTAACTTTATTTTTTGTTTTAGTTTCTTTCTTAGCTGCAGTAGCTCGACTGACATCATCTTGGTTAAAAAAAGTATAAATTTTATTTGCTAGGTTATTTCGTTTAATATTAACTTTTTTTGCATTACGTCTGATTGGGTATTTAATCCCAATAGCAGACTGTAATTTACTTTTCATTTTATACCCTTTTACGATGTCGTTACTTACAATTTCTTTTAATACATTTCTCTTTTCATTACTTCCTGCTGCATTATATTGTATTTTTAAGGATTCTATTAACACATTCTTTTCAAATAACTCCTTTTTAATAATTTCTTTTTCTTCTTCAGTAGTGTTTAAATTAGCAACAAATGAGTTGGTTTTTGATATTGGGCTTGACACAGTATAAAATGACTCTCTGCTAAACATATTTTCTTTTTCTTCGTCTTCTTTTGTGTTTTGCAAAATTTTGTATCTATATATTTTTTTCTTTAAAGCTTTATTCTCTTTGATTAATAATTCAATTTTTTCTTCATATTTTTATTTTCTTTGGTTAATGTTCTATATCTTTTCTGATATATTCTTTGGTATTCTTTTCGAGTTTTACCCTTTTCTATAACTTCTTGTTTATAGTCTGATTTTTGTTTTAAAGTCCTCCAATATTTTCGCCTGCTTTCTTTCTCTCGATCCGATAGCTCCCCAATTTTTTATAGAATTTTTTAGCTCTTTCTAAATTTTTTTCCTGTAGTGCTTTCCATTTTTGAGGATTATTCAATTTTAGTCGGTCTCGGTACCGTTTTTGCCTCTCTGCCGCAGACAAAGGCATATTTTCTGTAAAGAATAAAAAATACAATGTAATAACTCAGAAAATAATAATTAAAAAAATCATATTTAACGATAAAAGCAGTCTATTTTGAAGCATACGTCGTCGTAAAATTTAACATGAAAATTAAATTTTGCATCACATTAACAAATCACATTGTATACAAGTATTTTGAACATTGAGAATAGTATCAAACTTGTCATGCTAGAATAAGTCAGAGCCTGTTAATGCTAGACGAAAATACTTGGGTTATATTAAATAAATATATTACACTAATAACTCAAAGCTGCAGATCGCAATATACACTCGATCGCGCAACTTGTACAGTATAAACCAAAACGAAGGTATAAAATGATTAGTAAATTACAGTCAGCTATTATAGGGCCAATTTGAGGATTTTAAGTTATCCAAGCATCACTCAAAACACTGAATACGACCATAGAAAAACATGTTTATTTTACTATTGGTTTAATTATAATTTATATAATATTTTAAAATCATGCTGTGGACACGTCTTAATCCAATTTTATGTAACGTAACATAAAAAAATGTTACATAAGTGTGACATAAAGGAACAAGTAAGCATGTTTTTCTACAAACTAACCTCAAATCACAGAACATAATTCACTCGATCGTTGCAGCTAATTAGCGACAGAATAGCACTATCATAATAGTTTCCTGACAATTAAAAATAGTTTAAATTTACTTACCTTGCGTATTTTTTCCAATTTACCAAAAAGAAACCAGATAAATGTTTTTTATCGACGCACACCATACACCCAACTTTTTTGCCGAGAACAAAATGGCTGCTGCCCTGTGATTGGTTGCCTGAGGTTCGGACAGTGACAGCAAATGTTGCCAGTATTAAAGTTTAACAAAATACCTTTTTCGCGACTAAATAATGCGTTACATAAATGAAATAACATCGATGAAGTAATTTTGAGACCAGTTTTATTTTTTATTTATAACTAAAATTAATGTGTCAAATGAATTTTCAAGGATTCTACACACATTTTACAGTGTTATTAGAGAGGATAGCCAATTTTGTTTGATAATAAATAAAATACTTTTAATGTTTTTTCAAGTTTAAAATATCAGTGCTGGAAGTTGGACACACGTTTTTTGTAGGAAGACCAGAAACATGCTTTAAAAATTTCGCAATATATAAAAAATGAAGTATCAACTACCAACAATGACATTATAATACAATATAAAGAAAGGCTTCTTTGTAATGTTCAGTATTTTATTAATATTGCCATTACAGTTTTTTTGTAGAAATTAAGGAAAGATGATGGACAAGATTTTTTTCTGAAATGAGCAATTATTTTGAAAATGACCCTTATGCAAAAAAATGCTAGGAAAAGATGTAAATTAAAAATATACATTTTTTTATTACTTGATCGGGCGAAATTTATGGTGTCTAGTGTTCATGCTAGTTTTTTCATAGACAGATATTATTTATTTCTCGTGAAAAATCTTTCTACGCGCGTCTATGTGCTTTATGCAGAAACACGCAGTCTATTTACTCAACTTTGGACCCTAATATCTTGGGAACCAGACACTTCCCAGGTATATTTCCATGGAGAAAAATGATCGTAATGATGAGGAGATTCCGTAGTTTTCAGGAACCAAAAAACATCCTGTATAGTCTTTGGTATCACGTTATCAACGTACCAAAAAAAAAACCAAACAAACTCATTAGCTTTATAGTCTAGTACAGGTAATTCCTCTACAAATCTAAATTGGGATCTTGCCCTCGAAAAGCGGATAAAGTGCTTGCAAGTGTAACTTGTTATTGTACTAATTTTCTATATTAATTATGCTGACAAGCCGTTTCTTTTGTACACTATTGATAAATTCATCATCTGCTCACGAAAACAACAATTTATGAATACCGTTTCTCTGATGTAGGTACATGGTATGTTTAATCCTCCAGACCCCAGAATCCAATCTGCATGGACCCATACTTGAAATTAGCAAAAATTTTGTTTGTTTTTTTCATTATCTATAAATCTAATGCCTTTTTAATGCAATCAATATCGAATAGCTGGCGCAATATGGTTTATTACTATAGGTAGAGCCACTGTGGTCAAAATATGGTATAAGGATTATTATTGGCCGCGTGGTGCCAGCAGAGTAGAATTCGTACCACCCCATGTCTACCCGTGGGTATCGTACGAGGCGATTAAGGGTTTAGGGAGGTGGGCAGCAGCGCCTTCCGTGTTGACAACATAGTCCAAAATACAAACTGCGGTCACCAACCCTGCCCAGCTTGGTGACTATGGGCAAATACCCCCTATGGCAGTCTTGTGGCGTGCCCCGGGGGGAGGCTTACGTCCAGCAGTGGACTGCAATAGGCTGATGATGATGAGGGATTATTATTAGGGAACAGTGTGGAAGAATTCGAAAAGGGCTAAGGATAAATTGGCTGTAGTTCTGCAGAAAGAGACCAACAATAAAAAACGAGTTTCGACATATTGACGTTTAATGCTGATTTATTTTATTTTTCTAAAATTCCCTTACGTTTTTCCTGAAAATTATTTATGTCATTTGATAGAAATAAATTTCGTGCAGAATATTAAATAGGTTTTACAGAGATTACAGTTATTTTTCATGTAATAATCTTGGTTAAAAAACAAGTAGTCGTTTCCTGCAGAATATCACATACTTATAATACCATGACTAAATGAAAACGACCAAAACTGTAGTCGTTTTCTGCTAAATATGATATCACAAATTTTATTTTTATTGAAACGGTTATGAACGGGGTGTCCGATAAAAATTATATTTAGTAATTAACAAACCCGTCAACTTAAAAAACTTACCAAAATACTTAGCTAAAAAGGAAAAAAAAACAAGACATTACTATTTATTTCCTACTTATAGGAATTTGACAATCTTACGAGTAAATGGTCGTGGCCATAGAGTTCTAGTCAGGGATTTGATATCTCCTCTGTTCTAGTATAGGTACGAGCCGAACATGGAATGACAACAAAGTTCTATGTTGATTACCAAATATTAAAAGCAAAATACGACAAAATTACGGGACGAACGGAAAACCTAAATCGAAGACTGAAGCGACCATCTACGTAGGTAGTCTTTTTATGCAGAATAAAACATTGATAACATTAGTACTATAGGTTATTACCAAAACCGACCGAGTGAAATAGCTGTGTTCTGCAGATTTAATGAATTAATAATATTTTAGTTGAAGAATAGTTCTTCAATCAGACCAACTCGACCAAGGTGACTGCTTTTAACTTATTTAATACTTGTTTTTCTTGTTGATCGTTTTCAACAATTTGTTCAATAATTGTGCTAAAAAACAGTCGATTTTACCAGAATATAGAGCAAAAAATCTAGTTTGTGATGGCATAGCTAACTCATTTTGGCCAAAAATGGCTTTGGTCACTTTCTGCAGAACTACGGCCAATTGTGTATGGAGCTTGGCATATTATATTTAAGAGGATATATTACTTAAGAATCGACATTCAAAGACAGTTCTCTGTCAGAACTCTGTTCTTAGCCCTTGTCGAATTCTTCGTCACTATGTTCCCTGATGATTATGTCTGTATCATAAGAAGAAATGGAAAAATAGAGAAACATCTTATCGAAAACAAATATTTGGCATTCATCACATCAATATTCTCACATAAATAATCGTCCCTTGAGCCCAGTAGTAACTTTGGCCATGAATACAATGAGACAACACGTTAACCTAGTCTAACACTGTGATCCATAAGGTCATGTATCCCAGGTACCCACTAAGCAACGGTATATAAACAGAAACATATGATTGCATCTACCGGGATTCGTACCCAGGACCTATGGCGCCGCAGTCAGGATCACTACCAACTAAAGTCATAAATGTAGGTAGTCTAAATAAATAGTCATAAGTTTCCGATTCTATTAATTAGTTCTCCTGCACGTAAATTAAAACACAGTCAGAGCCACTGCACTGAAAATCAGTCAGCATGACCCACTTCCAGCACTCAAATGCAGTCCGTCCAGCCGGGCTTATCGGTCGTGGCAGCTGCTGATTACAGCATTACTGATAAGAGGACAAATAAACAAACAGTTTCTATGCAAATACAAGGGTTTTGTAATTATCTAGCCGTTTCCCGCGACTCTATCAACCCGACGTTGTTATATCATGTAGGAACTCTGTTACATAATACCTACAAATATAGAGGTATTGATATTTCGGAAACCATTTCATCATTGAGCATCCTAGATATAGCAAGTACATTTTAGATATATCACAGATTTCATTATTTCTTCTTCTTCCTGTTCAGTCCCATTAATTTGGGGTTGGCACAATATGTAGGTACTCTTCTTCCATTCATCCCTATTATCCATTTTATTCTTCACTAGTGGACGCCCGCGAATGCGTCCGCGTGGTCTGCAGAAAAAACAAAATGTCGTAATTATCCGGGATAAACATTTTCACGGGATAAAAAGTAGCCTATATGTTACCTGTCATAATATATTTCTGAAAACTGCATTGAAATCGGTTCAGCCGTTTCTGAGATTAGCGTGCACAAACATCGATCTGTTACAATTTTATTATATGTAGTATACTTGGATACGAATATAGATAGAAGAAGTTTGCACACAAATAAGTAATATTTTTATTCAGAGAAGAAATAATAATTTCATCCAGCAAACCAATCGAGAAAGGGATCACCATCAGAATGTTTATCAAAATAAAATACTTATGTAATAAAACACGATGATGATGATTCTCCAAAAGTTCTACCTAAATAACTGGTACTAGTTGGGCTGTAGTTCCTCTATTAATAGATTCATTAACCATGGTCATTAAGTTATTACACCTATTATCTGAGTCCATTAGAACTGACAGCCTCCTATCGCGACAATACTTTTAACGACCTTAGGACGATAACGAACACAATATTGTGGTGGTGGGTGGAGGCGATCGGTATTGTAGATAAACGCAACGGTAACTAGGTTTTAGGGTTTTGTTAACACCAACCCATATCTGCCCATGGGTATCGTAAGAGGCGATTAAGTTTCCTGGAGATGGGCAGCAGTGCCTCCCGTGTTGATATAGTCCGAAAATCATTCTGCGGTCACCAACCCGCGGCCGTGGTGACTATGGACAAAAAGCCCCCTAGGCAACAGCCTTGTTGCGTGCCCTGGGCGAGGCCTTCCTCCAGCAGTGGGCTGCAATATAGGTAGACTGTGTTTTATACTAGTGGCCCGCCCTCGCTTCGCTTCGGTACATATCCTCTAAAATTTGGAATTCCCGTTTGTCCCGTTCCCGTGGGAATTTCGGGAAATTCGTTCTTAGTGCATCGTCGCACTTCCTAACGAATATACATGCCCGATTTCTGATTTATATGTATAGCGGTTTTCGTAAAAAAAAATATAATTCCCATTTGTCCTGTTCTGGTGGAAATTTCGATAAATATGTTTTCAGTGCCTCCTCACACTCCCTACCAAATTTCATAATTATATTGTGTCAAATGGTTTTCGTTAAAATTGGGTTTTACAGTTTGTCCAGTTCCCGTGGAAATTACGGGAAATCCGTTCTTTGTGCTCCCTAGCAGTCTCTAATGAACAATTTTCGATTTCAACTTCATAAGTATAGCGGTTTTCTTACAAATTTCGAAATCCAGTTTGTTCCGTTTCGGTGGGAATTTCGAGAAATATGTTCTTCAGTACTTTCCTTACACTCCCTACCGAATATACCTGTCATATTTCATCTCTATATGTCATGTGGTTTTCGTAAAAACTTGAAATTCCTGTTTGTGCCGTTCCCATGAGAATTTCGGGAAACCCGTTCATAATGGTCTTTAACACCCCCTAACAAACGTGCACACCAAATTTCATCTGTGTACGTCAAACGGTTTATTTTTATACTTATTGAATAAGCTTTTGTTCCGGTACAGTGGAAAATTTCGGAAAAAATTTGGAATTCCCGTCTGCCCCATTCCCATGGGAATTACGGGAAATCCGTTTTTAGTGCTCTCTTAGACACCCTAACGAACATTACACACAAAATTTTATCTTATTTGACGGAAAGCTGGAAGGGAGTGGGTGCATTTTACTTGTGAAATTAAAAATTTATTTGTATCTGTCCGTTTCTTCCGTGGGCTCATGTAGGTATATTGTTTTTGCAGTTCTTTTTGATTTTGACTAATTTTACACTCGTTTTAAGAATTTTCCCGACATTTCCATTCATCGTCATTATCATCCACCATAAATTCAGAAATCATCAGTATTGGCTGTATGGATGCTGTATTCCTTATGCCCTTTCTTCGGGATAAACAAAAAAAATCTGTCATGTTGTGTCATGTCATCTGTACGTTACAGAATAATAAATTCCCCAGAACCCGTGATCACGCACACATTTAAAGCAACTTTTAGTAGGTCAAATTTTTAGAACCTATTTACTGTATTTAAAAAACTGATAATATTTTATCGATTTGGCAATAATCGGCGGGTAAGAAGAGCGGAAGATGCGGGATTTTTGACTCGTTTTTGCTTCTCTACCCGGAACACATCTGTCATTGAGGACTCCTTCTGGGGACTTGTTATTCTATGGTGTATGTCAAACATATACCTCCATGCGTCAAATGGTTAAAAAAAATTGCAATTAAATTCATATTTATTCCAGCCCAGTGGAAATTATGCGAAACCCTATAGCGAAACCTAATAATCATCCAGGTCCAATAAGGATTCTAACGGTGGAAGAATTTTTGAAATCGGTCCAGCAGTTTCGCAGCCTATTCGCTGCAAATAAACAAACAAACAAACAATCAAAGTTTACCTCTTTATAATATTACTATATGTATAGATATAGAAAAACAAACAAGTCAAAGTACATATGTAGGCTGATAAATTTAAGGGGGTAATAATTTTAGTTTTACACAATGTAGGCACTAATAATTTTGCGGGGAACAGCAAACTTCGCAAAGTTATCGATACATTATTAGTATAAAGTGGTCCGACTATCTATGTATATACAATAGGTAATAGAATTATAACCTATGGAAAGTGTGTTCCAACCAAACGCAAGGCGAAAAAATAGGCATAAAATATCGACTTGACGTATGCATGACATAAAATTAATGTTGCCTTAAAAATGTTTTTTCCTAGATGTGGGGAAATAGTCGATAAAATTATTATTGATGCTGAGAAGTACACTGATTTGCACACTCTTGTAGAATTATTGTGAAATTTAAATATATTAAAAGGAGATGATCGGACTTTTCCACATAATTGGTCCAAAAGTGTGACAAAAAAATACAATATTCTGTTAAAAATTGTCCCTCTGAATAATTTGTCATTATGTCAACAAAGCTGTGAGGCCATTCTCCGTGGTTTTATTTCATTCAATAAAGGAAAGAACGATGCCCATTTTAAAGATCTAATGTTTAAACATAATATTATAGTAACGATATGTATAGTTTTAAATAATTCGGTGAGAGAGCTTGCAGGTAATTCCAAAATCAATCAAAGACAAAGTAGATCCAACTACTTTTACCTACAATCTGCATGTTTAAAAATAGGGTAAAATTTCACACTTATGGCAACATTTTGTTTTCAATGACAGATAAAAAAATATGAAAATTTAATTGTGTATTTATTGTTTTATCAATAGAATTATAACCCATAGAAAGTGTGTTCCAACCAAACGCAAGGCGAAAAAACAGGCATAAAATATCGACTTGACGTAAACATGACATAAAATTAACGTTGCCATAAAAATGTTTTTTCCCTAGATGTGGGGAAATAAATTTATTATTGACGCTAAGAAGTATACTGATTTGCAAATTATTGTAGAATTATCGTGAAATTTAAATATAAAATATATTAAAAGGAAATGATCGGACTTTTCCACATCATTGGTCCAAAAGTGCTGGACAAAAAAATACTATATTCTGTTAAAATTTGTCCCTCTGAATAATTTGTCATTATGTCAACAAAGCTGTGAGGCCATTCTCCGTGGTTTTATTTCATTCAACAAAGGAAAGGACGATGCCCATTTTAAAGATCTAATTTCAATTGAACATAATATTATAGTAACCATATGCATAGTTTTAAATGATTCAGTGAGAGAGCTTGCACGTAATTCCACAATCAATCAAAGACAAAATATATCCAACTACTAGTTCCGCCACTGTTTGAAGTTCAGAGAATAATTATCACATAAATATTATTAACTTAACAAAATTAATATTAAAATATTTATTTAAATATAAAGAGGTATATTTATTTATGGGAGCTAAATGAACCTGAATAAAAAATGTATGGCGGTGCTAGTAAATCGATTTATTTCGCCTTAAAGCAAAAATATATTTTCATTATGATTATGATGCCGCCCCAGGTTTAATAATAAAATAAAGATGGGTATGTAGACTTATTTATTTTAAAATTACTTAAAATGCCTCGCCAATTATAAAAGTATTGTAAATAAAATTGGTCTGAACGATAGTCAGTAGTATTTTCAAATATATTTACCAAAACGGAAAACTTAACTTTGTTTTCATAAAAACAACATGAAATACATACTAAGTTATTTCAAACTAATACTAACACTAGTAATACTACTATCTACTAATACTAATATCTACTAATATACTAGTTTACCAATACCTATTACTTATTATTATAATAAGTATTATTCTATAGATTACATTTGTACAACATATATTTAAGTCCTGGAAGAACGAGACACAAAGACTCAACATTCACATCTTTATGTGAAATACTTATAAAATAGTAGGATGATTTATTATCGTATAGTAGAATTTATATTTAGTTTTGACTATTACTTCACTAACGACATACGAGTACAGTACCTTCGTGGGGACGGCGTTTTGACGTAATTTACATAAGCCACCTTTAGTTATGTACGTATAACTTTCATCAAAATGAGCAGAACATATACGTGACTGTGGTTTTGGTTTCCATGTATCTTCTCTCCGATTGAGTCTTACAATTTTTATCCAATTGTCAGTAGTTATTGAGTTAGCAGGAAATCTAAAATTCCAGAGTAATGAAAGAATCTGTTTTTATTCCTATCTTCTTTTTCTTCTTTAAATATTAAAAATTTAAATATATAAATATAGGCACGGTTCAGGGTTCCGGAACAGAAGTCAGAACCCTGAAAATAACATAATATGCATGTGTTATAATTAATAAAGTTTCATTAGCCGACTCCATTTGGACGGAATACGCTCATTCTCGTTTTTTAATTAAGTTGTCATAAAATGTCATAATTTTATTATATTTCTTATAACAAGAAGACTGTAGGTAAGTATAACCGGAGTATTCATAATTGCGATAGGTAGTTACCTTCACTTTTACCTACAATCTGCATGTTTAAAAATAGGGTAAAATTTCACACACATGGCAACATTTTGTTCCGAATGACAGATTTAAAAAATATGAAAATTTTATTGTGTATTTATTGTTTAATAATGAAATTGCGTAAAAACATCAAATATTTACCGGTGAAATGTGATGTTATTTCGTTTCTTATGTTTTTGAGCATAGTTTTGGCAGGATGTCAGCACACATTTCATCATGGTAAGTCCTTTAGGTTGACATACACACGTAGCCACTGACCGCTGTGCACTGAATGACAGAGCCGCGATTGGTTCAAATTTGCACCCATAAAAATTCCTCAAATCGGCCTTCGGACTATACTTCTATAGGTTATATTTCTATTGTTTTATCAATGAAATTACGTAAAAACATCAAATATTTACCGGTGAAATGTGATGTTATTTATTTTCTTATGTTTTTGAGCATAGTTTTGGCAGGATCTCAGTGCACATTTCGTCATGGTAAGTCCTTTAGGTTGACATACACACGTAGCCACTGACCGCTGAGCACTGAATGACAGAGCCGCGATTGGTTCAAATTTGCACCCATAAAAATTCCTAAAATCGGCCTTCGGACTATACTTCTATAGGTTATAATTCTATTCAATAGGTATTATAAATCTCAGACAGTGTTAGGTTATCAAGTATCGGGTTGCAGTATCTAGCTAGCTACAAGGTTAATTTACCTACTCATAAATTATTAAATGCACATTAGTTTCAATATTATAGATTGTTACGAAATTGCAACGGCTAATAAGCAATTAGTAATAACGAATCAGCATTCTCTATGTTATTCCCCTGGGTATTTAGGTGCCGACATTGTTATTTTGTTATCATTTGATCACTTAGTCATCATTTTATTTTCAAATTATTTGTGTCATCAAATTTTGATCCAATTACTCGAAGGCCAATCAACACCGTTGTTAAATTAGTGAGAACAACGATAGCAAAGTGTCAAATCTATAGTTAAATAACAGCTAAATCAACAATTGAACCGTTAACGGCTGATTAGCGTTCCAGAAACAGTGCCTAAAAATAACAGATGTATTTACTTATTATGAGAATATTCTCTCTCTTATAACATCACTAGAATACATCAGCTGCATCTCCTTCCAGGCATGTCGTAAGAGTCGACTAAGAGAAACTCGGGCATTCTCTCAGGCGATATGCCAGCAACTACGTCACTGATCATTTACACCTATTATGCTAAACGTGTCTGTGCGATCTCCTTTACGATCCTATAGCGCTGGCTATCCAATTTTGGGAAAACAGCCGTGTCTATATGACGTGTGTATACTTATATATAACCTAATACAAACTCCAGTGAACCCAAACGCGTTGAATTTACAACGTAAATAGCTTCGAGTGACATTTGTGGTGATTCTATCCTTTATTTTCATCTCGAAAGCCGGCTATAAACAGAGTTGGTTGTAAGTCTGTGGCCGACTGCAACCGACAGGGCTACGCGACGCGTGTGTTGTCGCGACACGTGAAATTTAGGATAGCCTGGCGATAGTTAATGCGACATGTCACTTGCGAGTAGTTACACGCGACAGGACTATACGACGAGAGTTTCGTCGCGGCACGTCAATATAGGATACCTAGGTGATGGCTAAGGTGATTGTCACAACTGTCGACAGAGCTATGCGACGCGACACGTCAAAATGTTTAATTAATTTTCTATTTAGAGGCTCTTGGTATACACTAAATAGGAGTAAGCAGACACCTTCCTTATTTACCTGCGCTTCGTCCAAATTCGATAAAACCGTTTTATTTTTACAGTCTGTTAAACGTAATTTAACCCTATCTGAATCCCTTGACTTTCTACTCGTATGTTTACGATGTGGTCGTGTGGTTTATCAGCGTGCATGTATGGCAAGCCTTAGTGTTTCAGCATTGGAATGAACTCGTGTATTTTTGTCCCCACAAAATATATAATAATATTTTTCTTGTTGCGTGCTAAAACAACTTAAAAGTAAATAACTGCCTTCATAATGAAAGGAAAATTATAAATCATAGCGTTAGGCCCCCTTCGGCCAGATAGACCGATGACTTGAAGAAGGCGGCTGGTAGTAACTAGATAGCAAAAACGGGAGAACAAGCCTTGTGCCGTGCTGTGGGTGGGCCTACGTCCAGCAGTGGACTGCACTTGGCTGATCTATGTAAAATTATGTACCTTAAAGCCGATGGAATCGTGGAGGGACTCATAGCCACCTCATGCAACTTGTGTGGCATGTTCGTAATTTCTCACCTCCATGTAAAGTTACATAATTCCCGTGCACGATTTTTGAACTAACCATTTTTGTATGCAGTTACTGAGATTAATTTTGTCATACACTGAGCTACTAGCGCCATCATGATGGGAACTATCGGGTGACGCACTATACCAGTCTGACCACCTCAAATGGATTCAGTTCGAAATGCAAATATCGAAGATGGCAGTCGCCTAACGGTCGAGGCGAATAGAGCAGCTAGATATTCAATATACAGAACATGTAAGTTGTTACTTTAGTTATAGCATTCTAACTGTAATTTCTAGCTCTACAAGAGATGTGGCCTATATTGTGGTTAAATCACGGGGTATTATAAAACAAAAGGATATAAAAGTCGATCTTTGAGCTGTAGGTATAATGTAAATAATCCTTTAGTAATCTTATACAGGGTGTAACAAAAGGGGTATGTTAAGCAAAATGCTATATAAGTAGCCCACTAAAATGAACCTACCCACAAAATTTCAGTCTCGACTTCACATGGTTATTTTTCGAAATAGTATGGAGAATTCTTCCTAAACTCAGGAATATTCATACAATCTTGAAAAATAAACATGTGATTTCGAGACTTAAATTTTGTGAATAGGTTCTCTATAGTGGGATATTTGCATAGCTTTTCGCTTAACATACCCTTTCTGTTACATTCTGTATAATTCAAACCTTATCATAAAACAGTGATGCCCCTGAACAAGATAAAATTCAACAGAAACCATCTAATCCCATAGGTACTCATCAGCAGACCAGAAAGCTAACACATGCCCTGAATGTGGGGTTAATCAATTCAGTACATACAAAAGGGCGCAGCCCATAAAGGCATTCTAAAAAGGAGGTGGCATAACCAAAGACTTCGTATCGTGTCTTCCTAACAATGTTTAAGTTCTTCATTATCAGCATGAGTCAGCCCACATTCACCCACTGCTGGGAATAGGCCTCTTCGCTACTACTCGGTCCTGTGCTTTCCACAGCCACGCCTACAGTCTAACTAAACTAATCATTATAAACGTTTTGATCGTTGTTTGCAACGAATAGACTCCGAAACTACCGATTTCAATATTTCGTACACCATTCGAATCATGGTGTGTGAACCCTGCTGAACATAGAAGATAATTATTTTCGTTGATTATTTTGAAAAACAAGTGCAGCCAGTGGACAGTGCACACTGCGCTGCACTTACATTAATAATCGCAACTCTTTTTGTCCCCCCTCCATGATCCAGCCCGTACCATCAGCTTTGTGATAACCAATACAGACATACAGCTCCGTGCTGTACACTTCGCGGTAGGTTGTACAGGCAGATAGGAAAACTACTGGCGAAATAGTTTAAATTTTCCAAGGTATCACCAGCGTTATCATCTTTGTCAGTTTTTATAATGCATTATAATTTAAAAATTAGGATTTACTTCACATTATGGGGATAGGTTAGGCTTCTTCTAGACTTACCTACGTTTTCAAGTCTACATAGCACAACTACTTACTTTATAAATTATACTGTACAAGTCAGTAGAGGGACATGAGGGTCTTGGTGTTTTATAGGCGATGGGCTGACCATCTGTCACTACTAACCGAACTTGTACATCTCAACTATACCCTCAAAATTTGGTCAGAATGGTGCCAACCATGTGGTTCTATCGGCCCTTGGTGCTCTGCCTACCCCGTAAGGGATACAGGCGTTATTGTATGTATGTATGTATTCTCATAGTTAATGTAGGTAAATTTTAGAACTTTAGAACAAATTACCTATTACTAGTTTTAGTGTTAAAATATTTTAGTCCTTGCCTAACTTTAATTGTAGGATATCAGAAAAACATGCCTAATTATAATGGGTGTTTAATTATTCTACTCTTAGCTAGAAGTGGGTATCTAATGAGCGAATGGCCTTTGAAACTGCTAACTCAATTAGTTCAATTAATTACAGTAAGGAACGTCCAAACAAGGCCCAGTCTATTAAAATGTAAATTATAGACATGGACAAATACATCTGCGTAATTTAAATTGTGACCGTAAAAAAATAATATTATACTTTTATTGCAATAATAAAACTGGAAAACTTTTTGGAATACTTTTTGTTTATTTTTTAACCTGTCTTATTATCATATTGGCAACATGATTTACGTCAGGACTTACGTCCTTTGCCGGTGAAATCTCCGTAAGAAGTTTTGCTCCCCTATGTACTCGTAGGTGTAATAGTTTACTTAAAATTTATTGACTTTGACTTGGTACAAAAATATAAATATAAAGTACATAAATCATCTTTTAAAAAGTTCTCAAAACACTGTTCCAAGTGTATCCCACATTACATATTCCCCACACGCGTCGCACACACGACACGACAAACACGGGTATGTTTACACGCAGCTTCGTTTGGGCAGGCCGGTGCGGCATTCCTCATCGGCCATTGTTGCTGGCGCTGCTTTGCAATTCAAGATGCATGTTTTTTTATGTAATGAGGGATTTTCTGGCAACCAAAATACCAAAATACTTTTATCTTTGTTGCGTATGAGTTATGTATGTTATATCGGACCGGATTAGGCAACTAAGGGCATTTTACTACCAAAGATGTGATTTAGGTATATTTAGATTTAATATCCACCAATCGTATAGATCTATTGGTCAACGAGCATAATATTAATTTGATTGGATATCAAACGCATCCATAGCAACTTAGCTAGCATATCTCCGGCGGAAAACAACCCATCACACTCTTTTTAGGCGATTTTGTCTACCTACTTTTTGCTTTTGATTCTTATCAGGAAATTTAGATCATCAAGCAGATATTATTATTGGCAAAGTATTCTAAATAAGTCCTTATGGGGATGATCTTACCTTCTTATTCTTTACTGTACACAGAAAACATAAACGATAATATATTAACAAAGATAATGTACAAAGGCGAGCTTATGTTTAGCGATTTCTTCCATCCGACCAGTTAAAATTCGCTTCGCTAAAATTGAGATCTTTTCAGGCAACTTGACAGTGGTTTTCACATTAACATTGAAGAATCCATACCTAATGATAATAAATTAGTGACTGACTCTTAGAAAACAACATGCAGTTTCATGAGATTTCTTGAGCAGAGCACCAAGGGCCGATAGAACCACATTTAATTGATATGTATTTAATGATTTCCCTAGTAAGATTATAAGACCGGCTTGACTTGTGTAATTTTTATGATCCATTAAAAATGTCAATCAATGTACTTTAGAAATCGATATGGACATCCGGTGCATAGGACATCCGCTCCGGACACGACACGTTATCCACGGTCGGATAGGAGATAAAAAGTGACCCGTTTACAGGATACGATGTAATAAATCTGTCGTTTAGCTACACGAAATTGATAGAAGGAGCAGCCGGTTTTTTTACATAAGTATTACGACACAACTTTGTTCCTAAATATGAGGAGAGCCAGAAATTCAGGATCGCAGAGTAAATCCTACAGTAACGTTTCGCATAGTGGAGTCCGAGACAAATTTGTAGCTCATCGCCTCAAAGAACGCCCTTAAATTCCGTAGTGGACGCTTCGACATGCATAGAAGGAGATGACACTGATGTATTCTAGTAAAGCCCGGCATCAATAAAACAATTTAAATTTCACGAAGATTTTCACAGCTAATTCAAATATCAAAAGAAGCTTCTGTAGGCCTTATTGCCGAATCGAATTTCCCAACGGTCTTTCCATTGTACCTCCCTAAGGACACCATAACAGGGAACGGACATCCGTCGACGATTCCGAATTCGATATCGATAAACAATCGAGATAAACAAATGAGTTATCGATATTGTTACGCATTCGATAATGACGCTCGCGATGAATATACTATTACGGAAGTTATGGCATGGTGCTGATGTGAATGCTAAGTGGGTAATACATAAGATCTACTTAAGTTTGTCGTATACTTAAAGACATTAGGTATAAGATATACCTATTACCTTCTAAGTACATAAGTTAAATGGTTCTACTATTTCCTGATTCGGTTTAAATGGATAGGTAAAACAATTTTTTAAAATCCCACGAAACTATTTTTGTCGCTTTATATTAGCAATGGCCACATAAGTATATCTCGTATTCTTATGAAAACAAATATATGTAAGTATCACACCAACATTTGAATATTCGTTTGGTAAAAAAAACATACAAAAACGCATAAGCCACTACGTCATCGCTACCAACCCCCACGAAGCTAAGTATTAAGTAAACTTATTTATTTTATTATCCTTATCCTATACATGTGTAGTGGATAAAATCTGGATGATCCACCTTCAGCCCTGATACGGCTTCATATCCCCGGGTAATGTGATAAGCTATCTGATCCCTTGTTTTGTTTTTCAACTTTCATATTCTTTTAAAGGTTCAAGAAAGTTTAGGTACTGCAAAATTAGAGTCATTCATTATGATTTTCTTTCGCCATTCTGTTTATTCCAATAATTTTGCCATTTGTATGCTTTTTGATCTGCATTTTAATAAGTCAGATAATATTTCAGTTTGGGAGCATCATTTAACGCTTTTACACGGGATGCATATTTCAAACCTTGGAAATGATTCCATTAAATTTTACCTATAGTCTAAATTCCGTCCGATTCAATTGGATTACCTCATCATCGTCATTTCAGCCCTGGAAAGTCCACTGCTGGCCTCCCCAATTGGATTACCTAATGTTAGAGAACGAACTATTATTTGGCTGGTTCGTTATTTTTTAAGAGGATACATACATACATACATATAATCACGCCTTTATCCCTTACGGGGTAGGCAGAGCACCAAGGGCCGATAGAACCACATGGTGCCACTTTTGACCGATTTTGAGGGTATAGTTAAGATGTACAAGTTTGCTTAGTAGTGACAGGTGGTCATCCCATCGCCTACAAAATACCAAGATCCTCTTGTCCCGCTACTGACTTGTACAGTTTGCATGGGAAGATGCAGCTGTAATATTATACTTTTTTTTTCACTCCCAGAGCAGCATAGAAGAATTTAAGATTTAAGAGGATATTTTGTATATATATAGCCGTGAGCCGCGTGGTGCTGGCAGAGTAAAGTTTGTACCACCCCCCTGCCTGCCCGTGGTTATCATACGAGGCGATTAAGGGTTTCCGGGAGGTAGGCAGCAGCGCCTCCCGTACTGACAACATAGTCCGAAAATCACACTGCGGTCACCAACCCGCCTGCCCAGCGTGGTGACTATGGGTAAAACCCCCCCTGTGGACAGTAGCCTTGTGGCGTGCCCTGGGGGAGGCCTACGTCCAGCAGTGGACTGCAATAGGCTGAAGAAGAAAATCTAATAGCATTCTTAAATCCAGATAAGATTAGAAAAAAAAGGTAATAGTATTTATAACCAAAACAGTATCTACAAGCCAGACAATATACGAAAGAAACCTACATCCGTTGGCAAAAACCGCAAGATAGCATTCACCAGTAGGTACTGGAGTGGAGGCGTACCTACTTGTACAACGGGTTATAGTTATATGGCTATACATACAAGATTCTGTGGAACAATAAATTCTACTCTAGAGTATAATTATCATATCTGTGACTGTTAGTCAGTATTCGATATAGCTAGCGAAATAATAGAAAGAATACATGAAAGTCATGAAAAACCTACTGTGAAATAAACAATAGCGAACTTTTCTCCAGCGCAGGATGTCAACATTCAGAAAAATCCTCATGATTGGCGGCAAAATCCTCAAGAGCCTCTAAATTAGTACCTACGAAGCAGCGGGTTCATTTGTTTATGTGAGATATGCGATAAATCAATATGCGGTCACCAACCCGCCGCCGCCTGCCCAGCGTGGTGACTATGGGCAAAACCCCCCTGTGGCAGTAGCCTTGTAGCGTGCCCTGGGGGAGGCCTACGTCCAGCAGTGGACTGCAATAGGCTGAAGAAGAAGATGATGCGATAAATACAAATTGACTGTGGGGATATGAATTAGTGTAAAGGGCAAAACACGATTGGCCCCTAACATCAATTGATTCTTTCACCGTCGAAATTGGTGTTTCTTTCGACCACTACACTAGAACTAGAATCCGTTTAACAAAATAACTTCTATGCTTGATTTCGGACCTAATTTTTTTTTATTCAGTGACACAGACAATGTACTAATGCACATAGAAACTTCCATTATCCAAAGGAACTATTTGGAGAAATGCACTCTACAAAACAATTCAATCTAAGTAAGTAATTCAACATCAAACACCGCGGGACTCTTGAACTTTGAATGTTCACCATTGAATCTGGCGCCAGCACCATCCTAAATGTACCCATATACCAAGCTATCAAGTACCTTATGCCAGTGACGTAAGATGGATGGTGGAAGCCTTCGGAGTCGGTGCGCAGCGTGGGAACCGGTCGCCAGCGGATGTAGGCACCATTCGAGCAGGACTTTTACTCATACATATCTGGAGAAAGATAAAAAGGGTGTTAGATTACAAATTGAAATAACTAACATCTTAGTAAGAAAATGGATAAAATATTTTATGTCATGATTATTAATTACACATTGATTTGAAGATTAAGGGTCGATTTTTCCAATGGTCAGATAGCCTATCTGAAGGATACAGATAGTGCTGTCTTTCTCTAAAAAAATATCAAGATAGTGACAGCATTAACTTAATCCTTCAAAGAAACTATCTTGCCATGGGAAAAATCTATAAGTACATATAATAAAAATGTAACGGGTCGCTGTCTGTACATAGAAGATATATGAGAAAAAATATTGTAGGGGACCAATAAGGCCAAAGGCAATAGTACCTACCCAAAATAATGATTTTTTGAATTTTTATCGGTTTGTCTGTGCGTTTGTGCACGCTAATCTCAGAAACCGCTGAACCGATTTCGATGCATTTTCAGGAATATATTGTGTCAGGTCCCACTTAATATATAGGCTACTTTTCATCCCGGGAAAATGTTTTTATCCCGGATAATTTCGACATTTTGTATTTTCTGTAGTCCATGCACGGAATCGCGGGCGTCCACTAGTCTACAATAAAATTAGTGGCATAATTATCCGCGGATACACTAGGAAAGCGATTTAGGCCTAGAAGAACAACCCAGAGAAAAATTGCAATGCTACATTAACTACTACGCTATAATATCTAGGAATTTGATAAATTATGTATTTATAATCAGTAGGTAGAGGAAACAAGCTAGCCCACACTCCACCTACATCACAACAATTCTGTCGAAACATATCCAGACGAGGTACGCAATGTTGAGAATGGCAAAATTACCAAAGCCGTCGGCGGTTAGCTTAGCGGTTTGGATGTAAACATCGACCATGAAAATAATGCAAGATTAAAAGTAATTTTAAGTAACAGTTTTATTCGATTCAAAAGTCACAATTAAAAGAAACCACATTTCAGTGACCCTAAAATAATGGGATAAGATCAGATTGTGATGAAATGTATTCAGTTTAGCATTGCTTAAAAAGTTTGTGGTCAAAAACAAAATAGAAAAGAATAAGAAGCAAAATTATTAGTTACATAACTATGTAGATAGGTACCTACCGTAATCTGATTTAGGTACCCACCTTGTGCTGTATCATATATAGTGCTATATAAGTGATAATTTGGTAGCACTTGCCTGCCACCTTATCTTATTACCTTTGATATACTTTTCTCCAGCAATTTAGGTAAATTCGGCATAATCATCATAAGCTAACCGGTCAGATCGGATGTCATTTGTAAGAACTTTGGAGGCCATTATCAGAACGCTCGTTTTAATGACGACCAGGTATCAAAAGCCTTTATCAGATCCACGGTTCAAATAGATATTATATTTTCTCCGTATCCCTTTCATATAAACAAAAATCCAAGAAAAGATACATAACATGTTCAAGATTATGCTGAACAGACAATGACATAAGTGTCAATCATAGTCATTGGTCCGGTCCATATTGTAAATTAATTTGATTGGTGCATATTAAACGCCTCCATAGCACCGTGGCATAGCACATTTCTTGTGGAAAGGCAGCCTAAAGGTTCGGTATATAGGTAGGTAACCCACATCATTTGGGAATATCTGCCTAGTTATTGAAAATGTACCCTAAACCTTATAAAGACCTCACTTAATCTGGTTATCCGGAAATTACCATAAAACAGCCACTAATCGTGTTAAGACCTCCATCAATACGCCATATTGGATAAGCTTAGACACCTCAGCCGATATCTCGGGGAAAATGGGAGCAAATCGAATTTCGGTAATGAATGTTTGGTAACTTGGAAAACTAGGTGGAAAATCACATAAGTAGTTTGACAGGTAGGTACATATACATAAATATACATTGTCTGGTCCATAATGTAGGTAAACGACGAAGTCTAGTCGCTAACTTTCTTAGCCTATATCACAAATAAGATATAGATCTTCGGCACTACTAAATCCCGTAAAAATACCCAGTTCTAAGATAGTGATTAGGGACACCCTACGGGTTAAATCCTGTATATTTTTAATTATGGAAATACAAGCAGAATCTCTCTTGACTAATAAACGGCAAGTATGTGAATTTGATTATGATTATCTAGAATCACCCTTTTATTTCCAATACAACCTTGAAAGAAGCTTCAAAGACAATGCTTGCCTTGTAAAGAGTTGGTCAAAGTGTATCCGGCGGACAATGAGAGTGGGGTCAGAGACCTTGACGCTGCGTGGCAAGCGTCAATACACGTAACGAATTATGCATGGTAACGTAATCGTAAGGTTGGCACTGGTTTAGTAGTGCGTATCTACTGACTATGATGATGATATACGGTAATACTGAGGAAAAGAGGATAAAAAGAGGAACTGAAGTTTGTACTAGGGCATGTAATATCGGAAGGTTTTGAATTACGATACTGAATTACGATATTAGATCTCAATCAACTCAACAAAAATCAACAATTTAGGAACAACAATCATAAAAAAATTGTGCAACTGTTTTTTGTGCATATGTACTGCGTACACATAGGGCTGCTATCCGTCCGGGTTTCCAGGGATTTGTCCTAGTTTATAGGGCGTCCGGGGAGCGTCCGGGCGGGGTTTTTAAATAGTGTCCGGGTTTTACCCATTTTGTGTCAGGGGAAATCTGATTAACTAGATAGAATGGAATGTTTTGCAATAAATTACGCCATTTCACAGTAAAAAATATAACTGCCCCGCTCTGCGCATCCTGCTTTATGTATCAGAGATGTAGTTACCATCGCAGTATAAGCAAAAATATAAATTCTCGTGTCAGAATAATAAAATACTAAAATATAGGTACTTATAGTAAAAATGATGACGATGATGAGTAAAAATACTATTTTTTAAAAGAAATAATCAAAGCTTTAACCGTAAAAAAATGGTAAATAATTCTCGTTTGCTTCCTTAACGTCATCATTTACATGATGCTTTAGCGATCGTCACAAATTTTCGGTAGAGCCTGCATTTCCAGAGGTAATTGACAACTATATGCCAAAAACTATAAAAATTTCACGCTCGCTTCGCTCGCGCTTTAATTTCCCCTAATGTACGTCAAGCAAAAATATTGCTTCTCATTAGCGTCTGTATACACTTTAAGAAGTAATCTAAGCTTTTACAGTAAAAAGTGGTCAAAGATTTTCATTCGCTTCGCCTGGATCACCATTTCCATAATGCATTAGCGATCATCACAAATTCTCCATAGAGTCTGCATTTTCCAGAAGTAAATGGCAACTTGTGTGCCAAAAACCGTAAAAATTTCGCGCTCGCTTCTATTTCTGTTAACACTTACTTTAAGAACGAATGTAGGTACTAGCTATGAATGTAGTAAAAACTGGTGTGGTAAATAGACCCCCCGTGCTTTGTACCTATGTTTTTATTTTATTATTATACTTTTTGTCGAGGGAGTCCGGGGAAAAGTATTCATTTCGCCCAAATGTCCGATAGCGAAAATTGTACAAAAATAGCTGATTGCTTGTCAAATTCGTATTACGGAAAATTAATTTCAAATGAACTTTGACATTTCAATGCGAATATTGTACAATTTTCGCTATCGCTTTGCTTCGGCTTTGCTATTGCTTTTACGTAATCAGGGGGCCGGCTTTTTGAAGTTTTTGTCCTGGATCCGTAATTTAACTGATGGCAGCCCTATACACACGAAAAGAGCAAGCAAGACAGCAATATTGTAAGGTATTCTATCGCATGCATGGTGGGCAGAAGGGACTAGGGTGCTGCAGGTCGACAGGGAGTGAAAATATAGGTTTTATTTACCCAATTTTATTGCACAATTGTGCATTTTAACAATTATAGTATAGGTTTATCATAGTCGTGGCGCGCTTAAATTTTTAATCTCAAACTCAAAACAAACATTTTGTATGATTCCGATATTACGATATTGGACCACTTAGTATCGGAATTGTAATATCGGATCTCGCGGTCCGAGATTCCGATATTACGAGATTCCGATATACATGCCCTAGTTTGTACATGTAAGTTTATTTGGACTTTTGATGATTCCATATGCAGAATATACTAGAGATACAGCGGACAGAGAAAGTTTATTTGGACTTTTGATGATTCCATATGCAGGAGATACTGGTGATACAGCAGGCAGATGCTTGTAATTTTTCTCATGCGATATAACAGTTAGCCTAACTTTGTACCCACGCCTTAAATTCGAGTTAATTTTAAAATAATCATGTTTGAACACAAAATTAAAGACAACAATGTGCTCCTTTAATAAAATTAAAATCTACGTTTAAATACCTACGAAATATGCACGTAGACTTTACATTCAAATACCTACTTATTAAATAAATATGTAATTGTTTCACATAGTTACATAGAGAATGCACAAAGACAATTATGGGATAAAGTACAGCTAGCGCCTATCAGAGCTAAATCCTTCGAGAAACTAATTTTATCCTCGAACTATCTGCCAACTTGTTCGGTTTCACATTTCATCGTCTCACATCTTCCATGCAGTTGCAGTTAGCGGCTATATTTAGCCGAAGTCTAGATTGAATAAACTCGGATGAACTTCTCACTATGACTTACTCAAAATAATCTGTTTCGATGTTCAGCTAGATTTATATGCCTGTCTCTAGCTACGTTTTATTCATTAGCTTCTTTGATAACCATCACTCAATCACCTTCATTTCGAGGTGTTGTACCCAATTTCTTGGGAAAAGTGTCAAAAATACACGCGTTATAATGCACAGAAAATTTAAAAAAATTAGGAGAATAACATGAAAGTAAGCGGGTGTCAAAACAGACCATTATTGTGTTTGGCTATATAGTTACCAATATTATACTTAGGATCTGGGTGCTTCTTCGAGCAAGTCATTCTTTGGTGATTTGCGTGGGGATTTTTAAAGATGGTATTTTATTCAAAGTTACGTTAGAATTTAAAATTATACTTAAAAATATTTTTTTTGAAAGTATTTATAAAAAGAGGCACATCGGCGTGCATACTTACAGAAAAAATCGAAGTTAAAAAAAATGAGGCCACGTAAATCAAAAAACACTCCACGAAAATAATTTTTTAATTCAACTTCCTGGAATTAGTTATTTAATATTACTTTATAGTAAAAATAACTTATTTCTTGCCATGTTAAATTACATATTGTACCTACATGGATTATCTGAATAAAAAAAAACTGTAATGTGATAAAAAAAAAAGAAAATCAGTCGACAATTGTTTATTAATTTGTTAAAGATATTCGACGCAACAAACATGCGGGTGGGCTGCAGAAAAAATTAAATGTCGAAATTACCTGGGATAAAAATACTTTCCCTGAATAAAGGGGGCGTTTGTAGCCTATGTGTTATTCTGTATGTAAGCTCTATTTAAGTAAAGTTTCATCAAAATCCATTCAGGAGTTTTTGCGTGAATGAGCAACAAACATCCTTACATACATTTTCACAAACTTTCGCGTTTATAATAGTAGTAGTAAGTACCTAGTATTAGTTTATACACTGGACAGCAAATAAACCATGCCACCCGTCACCTTGGAACTCTAATTCGATTTTCTCAAAAAGTATCAGCTATCAAACTTATGCCTACAGAAAGTGCATTTAATGACGAATAGAATGAATAGAAACACATTGAAATTTCCGAATTTGTTAAGCTTTTATTAAGGAGTTTACAAAAAGGAGTTGTTTTCCAGTCTGGTTTAGCCTCAAGTTAAACAAAAAATTAAGCGGAAAACAAAACAAAAAATAAATAAAAAGTTAATGCTTAGTATACAGTGTTCCCTCCCCTTGCTCGAATAACTGCCAGCATCCTCGTATTCATAGACCTTACGACCTGACGATGAAATCTTGAGGAATCGCGTTCCACTCCAATTCAATTGCGATTCTCAGCTCTGTAAGCCTTGTTGGTGCAGGTACCCAGGCTCGAACCCGTCGTTTCAGTTCATCCCATAAATTTTCTATAGGATTCAAGTCCGGGCTTCGAGCAGGCCAGTCCATCGTGCGAATGTCGACTTCATGTAGATACTGGGTCACTACATGAGCAACATGAGGCCGTGCATTATCATGCATCAATTAATGCATGTCCTGCTCGATAAAACCTGCATAAGGTATCACATGTTCTGCGAGGATTTCAGTTATATGGCAATGAGAAGTCAATCCACATGTACGGCCCGTTGGTTCGATGAAAACTAAAGCTGTATGTGCGGTTAACGAGATGCCGCCCCAGACCATTACAGATCCTCCTCCATAAGTAACGCTTGTAAACTCGTTGCACCGAAGATTTGAAGTCTTCGAGCGACCTCACGTTGACTAAGGCCAGTTTGAAGTTGTGCTACAGCTTCAGCAGCTTCCTGAGGTGTTGTATCCATTTTTTTAGGAAAAGTGTCAAAAATACACGCGTGTAAGCTAACAATGCACAGAAAATTTAAAAAAATTATAAGAAATATCCAACTACCCTCACTGTAAAAGACAAAAACGCTAAGCGGGAACTCAAGTCAAAACAGACCAAAATTGTTAGCATTGTGTTTGTTGCGTTTGTGCACGCTAATTCAGAAACAACGTGAGTTAAAGATATTGTGACAGGTCCCACTTAATTAGGCTACTTTTATCCCGGTTCGGATAATTAATTTTGTTTGTCAATGCACTTTCTGTAGACCAGGTATAAGTTCGTTTGATCTTAGTTGTAGCGCAGTATTTTGATACTTTTTGAGAAAATCGAAGTTTTAACTCACACAAACGTGTCGTTCATCGTCCAAAGTGACGGGTGGGGTTATCGATACTTTTTGAGAAAATCGAATTTTTAGAGTTCCGAAAGGAAAAATTTGACGGGTGGCTCGGTTTATTTGCTGTCCAGTGTAGTATGTAGGTATAGCGAATAGTAGAATAATTTGAGACCCAAAAGAAGCCCTCCAGAGGGGTACCTAATCTGCAACGATCACTATCCAACAGATTTTATTATTCAGAGGAATAGGTATGAGCCAGTTATAAAATCAAACTCACTGAAAGGGCTAAAGCCCCAGGTTAGAGACGCCTATAGTATCACAAATAAGAAGACTGGACGCATCAAACAGTTATGATTGTATCAAGTTTACAAAGAGCTTTCATTGTAACACCAATAAGGCTCAGGGAAATCTATATTTAATGCTAGTCATAGAAACCGAACTGATCCCAGACAGCTAAAAGTGGCCAACATCGCACTACAATAGGTACCTTATTCCACACAAGACTCGCAAGGAGATAAAAGAGACATAAACAATTGTTTACGAGGCCTACCATCCTGCGCTTGAAAATGTCGAATATCTACAAAGAATTAGCTTCTTTGCCAAAATACTACTAAACAGGATGAATCAAAGATATTACAAGAAAATCAACTGAGGGAACTCAAGCAGATCGCTTCAGAAAGAACTAGTTTCCCTCCGCTACTAATTTCCCACCAGGTACCGATCATATAAAATAAAAAAATTAAGTTGTGAATTGTGCAACTTTCCAAATCGAGAAAATCACCCTAAAGAATATGGCTTGAAATTTTACTGCTGCTTTGTAGATTATCAAAATTTTGGCATTTGATTCACTGGAACATCGTGGAATTTGGGAGGCACCTTAATGCGTGAATGCACAGGGTATTTCTCACAAAAAATGTATATCAGAACGTAATTCGAAATGTATATCAGTGTTAATGCCAAGAAAAACACCCTGCAAATTACGTGATTGTAAAACTGGACAGAATTAAATATAGAAATTTCGTGAGGTAATAAAGCCCAATCGAGAAAGGGGTTCGACAAAGGGGGACCCCCTGTCACCTTCATTATCAAAATTACTGCAGCCTGCTGGAAGCACCTACGTTTTCCGAAATCTGGACTGCAGAACAAACCAACCAAACGGGTCTTTTAATAAATGGGCCGAATACTTGTCACTTAATCTACGGTTCGCAGACTAAAAATAGTGACCTGATATGATCCTATCAACTAGTGATATACTCCAAATTCTTTCTGTGATTAATGAATTGCAAATGTAATTTGCATCTTGTACGACAATGACCTGGATAAGGTATTCTTGTACTTACAAAGCCGAAAAGTAGGACAATATTATTATGAACACAGAATGAAAACAAAATGTTGTATGACAATGGGACGGCGTACCACTAGAACTTCAAGCTAACTGACCTAGCATCAATAAGCTACCTTAGAATTTTAGACTGAAACGAAGATGTGAATGCTACAATTGATATCCACTGGTTATACTTTTACCGTCAAGACAAACTATATCACCAGCGGTACAGACTCGACAGGGCGTGGCTATTTTAATAAATTGAAATAGAAACCAGAATCGGAAAATCTTGTATACCTACCAAATGCTACTGGAGCCTGTGAAAGACTCCAGCTATATCTATCAGGTGTCAATTAATTATTTGCTCCGTTTATCAGGTCTCCTAACATAGCCACTTCAAAGTTCAGGACATTAAATGCTTTTAATTTAGGACACTTGTGTTCTGCCAGTCCTGGAGATTTTATGGCTGCCAAACATGGGCCCTTACCAATGGAGCCCGTGGTAGTAAGAAACTACAAATGGCATGTTCCTTTAATTAATGCGATGGAAAGAATTAATTGTACATGCACCTCTTAGGAAAAAAGCTACTTTGGGATTAGGATAAGCTGAATCTCTTCCCAATACCCCTACTTTTATTAAGTTTTAAGTACCATTGCATTAAAACAAAAGATGTTACAGAAACATTATCGGCAATGTCATCAAATCATTTGCCCGTGTTCGTTAAAATGGAGAAAACCTGTTCGCTCCGATCTCACATATACAATATTAGGGGAAGCATGATAAATGGTCCTGGGTTTTAAAAAGATTAAACAATGAAATCACTGGTATCTAGCAAGACTTTTACAAGTATGACAAGTCGAAGAGAGGGAGACCCTTTCAAGACGATGGGTGGACAAAAACCTTAAGGCTTAGTGGCTGTAGAGATCTTACATCTGGACCAGGAAGGCGAGAGACAGGGAAAAGTAGAAACAATTGGAGGAGGCCTTTGTCAAAGGACAAACAGACATGGATGCTACATAGTTTATATACAACTATAATATAAAAAAAATGCTTAAGAAAAATTACCAATATAATGTAACATAACGTCCGAAGATTTCTGAATAAAGGCTATTATTATTATTATTATTATTATTTATAAAATCAGGAGACCAACTGCGACAGTTGCTCTTAAAAACATTATACGATGTGGAACTATAACGAAATGGACAAAAATTGAAAATCTGCGTGGCTATGGAAACTGAAACCTTTAGAAACGTAAACCTGTGATTATCCCGCTTAATAAAATCAAATGGTACTACAAAGACACGAAAATCAAAGTTAGCCTAAATCATTTATACTAATATGGGATATCAAGTACAAAAACCTTTAGAGCTAATTCGAGGAAGTACTGTCCATGGAAGTTTTGAACAGAAGTTACGTTTCCTTATCACATTTGTTCGGTACATCCTCATGAAATTTGGAAGATATTTGACCTTAAATCAAGTCACAATTAGGGTCGGATCACGTAAAATTGTACCACTTTTGCAAATAAATGTCCCACGCAATGTGGTTCTTACCCTTATATTTCGGAAATTCGACGCAACGCCACATACCCACTCTGCTCGGCCGCCATAGCACGACTAGTTTTAGCATCAAAAAAACCCTTGAACTAGAATCCAACCAGCTATCGCCCACGTTTACTTCGTCCGCGTGAGAGGGCGTTGTACCCGTGCGAAGCTTCGGAAAAAATCATACGCAAAAGGTTGTTAAGGTTTATAGACTGTAGCCTTCCTTGGTAAATGGGCTATCTAACACTGAAAGAATTTGGCTTCAGAAATTAGACCAGTAGTTCCTGAGCAATTAGCGCGTTAAGCAAATTGCCCAAACTAAACTTAAACAACCACTCTTCGAGAAAGCTTTATAATATTATAAGTTATATATATAAGTATACCAATGGATTAGGTTTACTTGACCGCAACATATCTCCAGGACGCGAAAGTTTAGAGATGTGCACATAGAGTGAGGAGGTTTCAGACAATGATGTCCACGCAAAGGTCAGTGCCTACAGGGCTCGAGAGTTAATTAGGTCCTAATTATTTTTGATTACCTAGGTAATGACATAATCTGCTGCTTTGCAGAGAACGGCTTTGTTCTTATTTTTCATAGATATACATCTTGTTGTCAGACTTCTCAGGATTTAGTGTATTTTTTTTTTTGTACCAGTATATGGCGTTTACTTTCCGAAATATAATTTCAAATAAATACCAGATCGGGGTTTGGGACACTCCACGAAAATCAAAGAACCCCCTTTCTTTGATTTTCGTGGAGTGTCCCGAAAACGACTTGTCATTTATTTTTTTTAATTATATTTAATGTACAGATGGCCATTGAATAATTATCAATGACCCAGTTAAAACAAGGATTCAAAAGGTCAGCACGATTGACCAAAAAGTCAATTGGAACTTGCATATGGCTTTTACGATTTCCATATGAATCAGCGAAGCCACTTGAAAAACAGAGTCCCGAAGCATGACCTCAGTCCTACGTATCTATTTCTACTACTCAAATAAATATTTTTTTATGCCGCATATTTCCACAAATTTTCGACTTTCGCAAGGGAATCAAAACCTACTACGGGGTACTTTCCGTGAGTTTAGAATCTTGAAATTTGGTACGAAGCAACAAAGTCTTATAGCACAGATACGATTAACAAATTTGCAAAAACCGTAAATTTTTAGTTACATCATATAATAAAACAGGTTTGTACGGAACCCTCGGTGCGCGAGTCCAACTCGCATTTGGCCGGTTTTTTTTTACTTGTAAAAAGTGCATGTTCTCAAAACATTATATTTTATGCAAGTAAGTAGGTACACCAATTTGTTGACCAATAATTTTATCTATGCTGCCAAATTGTAAATCACCTCTGCAACGATTTCCTTGCCTCTCAAAATCGGCATCAAGGTTCCGTTTCTCCGCTTCACATTTTTTGCTCGTCTTCTAGTCACGTCTAAGTTCCGCTGTAGAAAAACAGACAAAGGTAGTAGAAATTTTAAAAATTCATAAAAAATCTAGAATCGATTACGTAAAAAGTGAACTAAGTATACTCGTACGTCATCTTCTATCTATACATATAATAAACCAATTGTGAACGTGATTCGCGTGTCTGTACTTGGAAGATATAATAAGTTAAGGAAAAAATATTATAGAATACCTTTATCAACGCAAAGTAGTACCCATACAACAAATAATTTGTCTTTTGAATTTTTGTCTGTTTGATCGGTTATGTCTGTCCTTTTGTGACACGCTAATCTCAGAAACGGCTGAACCGATGTTCGATGCAGTTTTCAGAAATATATTGTGACTGTGTCCCACTTAACATATAGGCTACTTTTATCCCGGGTAAATCCCGGATAATTTCGATATTTTGTTTATTTTTCTCTGTAGACCACGCGGACGGAGTCGCGGGCGTCCACTAGTATGAAATAAATGATGAGGGAACGATGGAAGGAAGACCAGAAAGTATAAGGCTCGGTGGTAAACAATACCCAGTTGGAGATAAGAAGATGGCGGTTGAAGAAGGAATCAAACAAGATGACTTTCATTCTGTAGCCAATCTCATATCCTGAAAACAATCTTTTCCGGTCAAAGGAAAAATGTGATGTGAGAAAGATTGAATACGAGATAAATTTAACCAATTTTGATAATGCGTATTCAGCGCACGCTGCAGAGCATGGTGAAGATAGAAAGGTCCTTCAGGCTACCATTATTTGTCATACAAAAGAGGATGATTATTGTTTACTACAGAGCTGTTCTATTATTTTCTTAAACCAGCGCCCACAGCTTTGCCACTTTTTGTCGTTCCCAATTATCTATCGTTACGCCGCGAATGGGAGACTCGCTCGAAACAGTTACGGACAAAGGAAAATGGCAGCGCAAAATAATAATAGCGATAATATTGGAGGTTATTACACTTAGCTCGAGTTTTGTATTACATGACCGGTTTGTTTCAACGTTGCCGGTTAGAACACTTAGAACATGTGCCATCTTGTTTTATTTTATATAAAATGTAAAAGGCAATCAAAGTGCACCTACAAAATCACTTAAATTGATCGTAGGTTGAAGACTTGGTGCCGTGCAAGTGGGCCTGATTTTACAATAGATTATCTTCTTTGAGAATAATGTAGGTAAATCGTAGAACTTTACTAACCAATTTATGTGACCTATGTAATAGAGTAAGTGGCTACTTCAGCCGTTCTAATAATAATAAATAAAAATAAAGAAATAAATAAATGAGTGACGTTGTTTCAAGTACGGAAATAATACATACAAACTTAGTAGGTAGGTATAGGTACTACTTATATCACCAGGTTGTATGAACTTGTATGGTTGCAAAAACTCATAGAGAAATCGTTACTACTACATTAGTTCCAAGTAGGCAATACATTAGTTCCAAATGTTTGTAAATATTGTCGAAGTTAATAGTCAGTTGTCATCGGACCTTCGTTAAAATGTTTATGTCGTTGTATGCTCTAACGTTAGTATCAATAAACTTCAATAACTTGTCCTCGCTTCCAATTGTCTGTGATAAAATGTACAAACAATTATTGTCTTGTATCCTTGGTTTAGTTTTAACCAAAGATGGGTTAGGTATTTACCTAGTCTGCTGTTTGTAATATTTTATCTACTTCGCTATTCTGAGTTTATTTATTCATACTTATCGAAGGTACGAATACTCGTAGAATAGTACAATTCTGAGTACTTTAGGAATCTCTCCATACTATCTGTAAAAATAAACATATGATTTCGATTACTCAATAAATGTATGCTTCACTAATTTGTATAAATTACACTGACCGTTTGCTAAAATACATACATAAATACATACATACATACATACCTACTTCATTACCTATACTTAGTCATTCTTTGGGGGTGTCTTTAGGTCCTTTGCCAGGTCCTATAAAATTTCAACCATCAGAATAAAATAATCAAAAAGTTTTAAAATTTCGATAGACAGGAGGTCTCCTTACGTGAAAATAGTATAAATCTAGCAGAAAGTACCTATAACACAGTTGTTAGTGAGATGCTCAGCTAGTCCTATATAGATAAATATATACTCTATGTTTGTATTGATTCCAGCTGACCGCCGACTCGGATTGTATGGGATTCACGCAGCCTCACCTAATAAAGCTGCGTTTTCACAGGCTAGCTAAATTTATAGTTAATAAAAAATTTAACAAGTTCTAGTACCGACATTAATTAAACTAGACTTCCTATATGGATAGGTAAAGTAAAAGTAAGTAAGCAGTTAGGTACATAATTTCATTGTATAGGTTAGTTATAATTGGTACGAAGCACCTGATGTGGCACTTCGTCTCTGAGCATAATAAAATTTAGATTACCTATTCGTATGTTTATGTTCTATATACCTACCACAGTGGATGAAATTTAGTAGAGTTTGTACCACCCCTGCCTGCCTGTGAGTATCGTACGAGGCGATTAAGGGTTTCCGGGAGGTGGGCAGCAGCGCCTCCCGTACTGACAACATAGTCCGAAAATCACACTGCGGTCACCAACCCGCCTGCCAAGCGTGGTGAGTGGTGACTATGGGCAAAACCCCCCTGTGACAGTAGCCTTGTGGCGTGCCCTGGGGGAGGGAGGCCTACAACCAGCAGTAGACTGCAATAGGCTGAAGATGAAGAGAAGGGGATGAAATTATGTTCAAAACTAGTGCACGCCCGCGACTTCAGCCGCGTCAACTGCAGAAAAAACAAAATATCGAAATTATCCGGGATAAAAAGTAGCCTATGTGTTAATCCAGGGTGTCAGCTAACTCCATATTAAATTTTATTGAAATCGCTTCAGCCGGTTTTACGTGAAAGAGTAACAAACATCCATCCATCCATACTTACAAACTTTTGCATTTATAACATTAGTACATGAAGCAGCGAATCAGCTTTTTGAATTTGAGAGTAGATACCTATAGGTTCTAGGTAGAGAAGCTAAAGTTCAGTCACTACAGATAATACCTACTTAGAACCAGTCGTTTAAGTCGTTAACAACGGATCACTAAAAGAGGATGCAGTTTTATTTATACAAAGAAATCCTAACTAGTTAGGTTAGTAGACAGGTTCCGTTTGTTTATCTAGTGACATAACCAGAAGCCATTGACGAAAATGGCCCCTTATTCTCCATACAGCCAGCATAGGCCGTGTAAACTCAGCCTTAGCCAGGCCAATGACCCGAGCCACGATCAATGAGATGCCCGCTTCCATCTATCTATCGATGAATGAATGATATCTACCTTTCTCTTGTATCAGGCCTTTTTAATCCCCAGATATTTTCCCCGGGATGATAGTAAAGTTTTAATCTCTTTGATATTTTTTAGCTCAGTAGTAGTTTTAAAGTCACAGACCCACTTAGGTACATACAAAAAAATAAACTTTTATTAGATAGTCACAACTCACAAATGTGAAACGTGGACAACGAGAAGCAAATGAGATTAGTTCTCATGATGACTCATGGCGACGTAGGGGACGTAATTATTTTCAGACTAGTGGACGCCCGCGACTCCGTCCGCGTGGACTACAGAAAAAACAAAATGTCGAAATTATCCGGGATAAAAACATTTTCCCGGGATAAAAAGTATGTTAAGTATATGCCTAAGTTAAGTATATATTAATTAAAAAGTATTATGTAAACGGAACGATCTCGCCACTCCAGACAGACCAATAAGGACTACGTGAGTGGCAAATTGTATTAATAATGTATTCATTAAAATGTTAAATAAATAAAAAATAAAAAGTGGGACCTGTCACAATATATTCGTGAAAACTGCATCGAAATCGGTTCAGCCGTTTCTGAGATTAGCGTGCACAAACGCACAGACAAACAGACAAAAATTTCAAAAATCATTGTTTTGGGTACTATTGCGTTGATAAAGGTCTCCATGTACAGACTGCAACCCGTTACATTTTTATTATATGTATGTATAGATTGGACCAATGAGGTTGGCTCTGATTGGATATCAAATAAAGAGCAAGTGGTAAAGCGGAAATGCTACACTGTAACAAGTGCAAACTAAGTGCATTGGGACTTCTAGAACTAGTCTTTTAGCCTAGTATCTCTAAATGAAATAAAATAAATAAATAAATATCATTACATTTGAAACATGATACATATTATGAATGCAGCGATGGTAGATTATGCAAAAAGAACAGATGCATGGAATGAAACAACTAAAGCTGTGAATGGAAATTCCACCATACCTATTATTTCATATGAATTTGTATTGTGCGATTAAAAATACATTCGAAACGCAAGTCTCTACTTACGTAAGCTACAAGACACAAGCAAATAAATTGCAAAGTCAGCGTTGAACAAATCAATAACAACTGCTTAACAGAATGAATAAACAAAAGCTAATGCTTTCTACTTTTTCTATGACTTGCCAATATGTATTTGCAATACAGACTTTAACTAATAGACCAATGCTTAGTTATTTATGGGCACATCTATATGTATAGTAGGTAGCCATAAATTAAAATAATAATAAACCTACTATCTAATATACCTAATATATATTTAGTCAGTTCATGTCAATGTACCCGTGTGCAGCACAGCGCGACAGCTGTTACAATACAGTCTCGTTATGCGGGTCCATGCAGTAGCCTTAGCCATATACCTATACAGGTGTGACAAAAAAGCGAAATGCTATGAAAATAAGACCATCCACAAAATTTGAGATTTGAAATCACATGCATTTACAAGGGATGGCTCTAATAAGTATCTATGTACCTATAACATGTACATATAAAAGTCTTTATTATTATTATTTACCGTATGTAGAGATAATGTTTATTTATTACTTACCTACATCTAATAGTTATTATTTAGTAATATTTATTTTCTGTGGAGAATATTTAAGAGTAGGTACCTAAGTTACACAAAAATATACAACTCAACATTTTTATTTTATTTTCTCTAACGTAACGTATTTCTTTACAAGAGCTGACTAGTAGCTTATCTCATTCTAAAACACTGTGGTCAACAATTTATAAGTTTCTGTAATTTACAAATGAAAAAACACGAACATTCTGTCCCTAACAAGCCAAAAGTCTACAGTTCTATCCTCGACTAAATTAGTCAGATCATAGAGGAATAATGGTCAGGTAAAAAAACAATAGAGGTCCTATTCGTATATATTTTCCAAATTCGTTCCAAAAAGTATGTTTAATAACCGTAATCATGGTCGCCCTACTATAACCGTCACGCGCCGGCGGCATAACACCTGGATATTTACCAACATATGGTGGAAATGATGGAAGCATGCTCCTCCATATACAACACAATAGAACAATTGCCCTCCTCGCTGTCTGTGTCGCAAAATCATTGTTATTAAGATCCCTATGAAGATACGCAAAAAAAGATCCAAAACTTTAGTCCGAATATAGAAACTGTCATAGTTATAAAGAAACGTAGGTAATTATTTCTGCTTTTGACAAGGCAGATTCTTTGTTAGAACACTTGGCGAACTTACATAATACGATAAAGCTTATTGTAATGAATTGTTTCAGTATCTAATTCGTAAGCGGGCCAAAGGAAATTGCGGAGTTTTAGCTCTATATTTTCAGTTTTGTTAAATATTATTATTGCATTACTTATTTTTATATAAGCTGACAGCCAAAACAACGTCTGTCTAAGCCTAGTACAATACAAAAGAAATTAAATTAATACAATATTTAATTAGTTTTTAATTAGCACAGAATGAAAGTAGGTATAGGTACGTTTTAGTTTTACCCACTTTACTGAAATATCTCACGTGGCATCCAGCTCACGATTAACTTTCATCCATTTACAAAGTATTAGACCGAAACAACAATGTGAAAAATGGCATAGTTTATGCCATATAGAATTAACGGACATTAACGTATCATTAGATGTACGGTAATGGACTCACACTGACATGAGTTGTATGTTACGGTTTCGTACATAGCCTATTTAGCTCGATACGGCCAGTTTGATCCACTTTCTATCTGAATTTACGATCTGTGTATTGCCAAATGCATTAATTATAGTATAGATTTTATTTAAGCCATAAAAACGGTTGCATTGTCGATAAAAAAATGTTAACTTTGACGAAATCAGTTTTATATCTAGGTATGCCAACGTTACTAAAAACTAACCAGGAATTAGAGTGTTAGCCAATTTAACATCGCATCATTCCCCAATCGTTAGTAATACATTACACACCATCACGATTACAGGGAAATACTAGTCGAAACATAGCTTGTAGGTACTCCGAAATTTTAAAATCTACATATTGTTTTGCCAATTCATGGCAATCTCTAATCAAATGCGTTTATTTGTGGAGCACAGGTCTAAACATTATTAGATCTTAGGATTATCATAATTTCAATTTAAACATGAATTTCCGAATAGTGGGTAGTGCCTGATGCAATTCAATACAATTTTGTATCGATATTTAAACGATATCAATCTGTAACCCAGTTCCCATCGGTGCACTACAGTTCCCAGCCGCGCGTGCCGATTGACGATCAAACTATACTTATCTACCAGCAAAAGGTTCGTATAAAATATAGATACTTGGAAACGGTTAACTAAATGAGGAGCTTTTAAATGTTTTTTTATACGGAATTTAAGTACTTTTATTGTGCGAGGGTTTCTTTAAAACGTTCAGTCATCAATAGCGAGGAACCATGATTTCACTACCTAACTAAAATTTTAGCTGTAATTGTCCATGAAATTTACATACACGGCTGTGTGCCCAAAATTGGGTAGCGTTTGCAGGATCAGAGAAGGAGATCTTAAAACTTGATTAATAATAATCCGTCTGATTATTTAGCACGACCGCACAAAATAAAAGGTAGATAGTACGGTGGGGACAAACAAATTACTCAATCTAAGAAAGAAAATGCAAATGCCTGTCACAGTCACACTCTTTGAATACCACAAGTGGCTCTAACTAGATCACATCATGGCAGACATGTCATTGTGAGCTGGTTACACCCCGCAAATGTTAAGGAGTCAAGGCTAAACGGAAACAGGAATGTTATCAATGAAACGTTCTACCACCAACGGTTGCATATGACTGGGTGGGTATAATATAAGAAATAAGGTCCAGCATATCTTATGTGATTTACAAAGGTAAGTACTTACCTATATAAAAAAGCAAAGATGGTTAGTTGGGTATGTAGGTAATCGTAATATCTAAATTATCACAAAACGACGTTTAAAGATACGCGTTTAACATTTGTCAGCAACATATTGTATAGATAAAAACACACTCACTATTTTTGCAATATCAAGTAGCTATATTTCTGACTAAGGGTCAATTTTTCCAATGGTCCAGATAGCCTATCTGAGGGATAAAGTTGATGTTAAACTTAAAAGATAGAGACAGCATTCAACTTTATATTAAAATCGGCACCAAGTATGTTTATTTTAACATTTTTAACTAACGAGAATTTGACTTTCCAAATAAATGTCCCTGGTTTCTTTATAATACGGCAGGATATAACATGTGCAAGTAAGATTAGCATGCAACTAAGCCGTTATTTAAATTATAGAGCTACATACCGCATATGTTATTATGAAAGCTGCAAATTATGTTGGCTTCCGTGTGTAGCTGTATGTTTGCAAAAGAGTTCGTGATGCACGATACTAACACATATGTATGTAGGTACAGTACATATTTGTGTGCGTAGATCACATAATATTTGAAGATTTCATCACTTGTTACATTGTGTTGCTCTACCTACCCGTTTAAAAACCCGGTGATTCTCACCAGCTTTCAGCATGAGACCTATTCAGCCAGCTACCCATCAGCTAGCTACCAGGTAAACGATACGAAGGATCGATGGTTGTAACAGTATACCAAGTCATGTGGTGTCGGCAGAGTAGAAAAGCATCACCCAAATTAAGGGTTTCCGAGAAGTGGGCAGCAGCACCTACCGTGTTAAAAAACATAGTCTGACAATGACACTGCGGTTACCAACCGGCTTGCCCAGCGTGGTGACTATGAGCCAAAACTCGCATTTGGCAGTAGCCTCCGGATGCCCTGAGAGGCCTACGTCCAGCAGTGGACTGCAATAGCCTGTGTATACCAAGCAAAAACCTGCACTTTGACATTTTAAACGCCGATTACAACATTATTAGCATAAATGATGTCATTGATGCACAAGATAGTGTGGACGGAGCCGAGTTGGTAATGCATAATGTGCAAACGTTGAATAAACATGGAGATACTTGGGCAATATTATTGATATCATCATTAGACAGAGTGGAGTGTTCCGAAGTAACAGTTGTAGTCGTCTACTAGTTTTCTGTTCGATCCAATAATTAGCTAACAATTAAAATAAGTAATTCCTTCCTTGCTTTCGCGAAACGTGGATTTAAAATCCGTTGCGTAGGCAAGCTGCATAAAGTTTTGTTCGTCTTTTTAACAAAAGTACCTAAAGAGAAAGTGGATTAAAAACAAAATCTAGGATTAACTATTATAAAAATAATATGGGAATCTTTAAAAATACACAAATTAGGATTGGCGTAGACTCGAAGGAACGAAATATGAAGATTATTGAAGATTTTACAAGAATAAAAATGCTGCAGCTGCTGGTGTTAAACAGCCGCATGATAATACTAGGGACCTTTAATCCTTGAATCGATATTCATGCGTTGGTTATAAATTCACTTATAGGTAGGTACGGGGCTTGTTACATTATCAATCAGTCGGTTTATTCCCAGTGGTCCCCACTGGGTACGAGTGGGAAAAAAGGTTCGAGGTAGGCAAACGTAAAAAAAGAACGAGTGGGAAATAAAAAGTTCCAATTGTCACACAAACGAAACTTTTTTCAACTCGTACCCAGTGGGGACGACTGGGAATAATCGAATCAGTCCTGTCAAGAACCCGCCCGTCTATTCATCTTTGTATTTATCGTGTAGACTGCGCTGACCCTTAGATCATATCTTCTTGTGACACAAGGCTGCTTATTGTTTACCAATGTCTAGTAACTAGGTATGAGAAGAGAAACTTCGATTCACTCAAAACAGCAAAAAAGTAAGATCTTTAGAAATCACTACAATAGATCTGCGTATACGAGTACGCACTAGTTTCCTTCATATTTCCAACTGATCCGATCCGATGTCCATTTGAAATGAGTCGAAATACGGCATATACGGGCAGGTAAATTGTAATATGCTAAGCGTGGCTGTGAGGTCTCCTTTATGATCCTGCAATTCTAGCTACCGCATTTAGGAAACAGCCGTGTTCATATGCATTTTTCCAAATAGGATATCGATTTCAGACAATTTAAAAGTTACTACATAGGTACAGAGATAGATATTAGGATGAAGTAGTTAGGTTTTTACCTGACAGGTAACTAATAATACATAGTTAACCGAATAACTAGATAGATTCATCGCCATAACGAGTTCTCTTTACCATTGTAGTTTTGTAGGTTATGGGAATTGATATCCAGGTGCCGTTAGTGCGTGGGAGTAAATCTCCAGCAAGTACCTAAAACAACATTGTTTTTATTGATTTCGTGCTAAAGTTGCAACTGTCGAAGAGATTCCTAGCACTCATTTTTATCACTTTTTACCTAGCTGTCCCAGATAGTGCAATAAAGCGTCATACAATTATTATTTACTTAGATTTCTCTTTCAGTTATTTCAGCAAAGTAAATAATAAATAAATTAGTTACAAATGGCTATGTTGGAGACAGATGTAAATGATCCGGAATTAGGTAGCTATGTACTTGGATTTCATACAGCGAAAGAAGAAAGTGGATAGCCAGTATTAATTTTAAAACAGAAATTTTATGTTAATTATCTTTGTTTTAGATCTGAAGGTTTTATTATTATTTATTTGTAATATTGTTGGCCACACGGGAGTCCATATCTGGGAAGGTCCATATTAATATCAACAGACAGTACATAAATGTAAATGATCATTGACAAGTTGCTAGCTTATAGGTTGAGAGAATGCCCGAGTTCCTTAGTCGACTCTTATGACATGCACGAAAAAAGCTACGAAGTCTAGTGAAGTAGAGTTTAACGTCATCTCGAGGCATCCAGAGCTACAGTACCTACTCTATCAGGTGTCGTATGCTTTAACCATCATCTATGTCCCGTAAAAAATCCCGTAATCTAACAATACAGGTTAGAATGAAGAGCATAGCTTGAAAAACGTAAAAGATAAAGAAGAGAAGGAACAACGTTGTTATTATAGAAAATAGACCCCGTTTCGCGGGTGACGGGCGGCAGGGTAGAGGCAAATGTTACGCAGTGATTGGTTCATACTGCTCTTCGTAAAATACATTGACGGTCACAGTGCAACAATAATTATCACATATCCTCTTACATTTTCGGTAAAAGACCCCAACTCCTAAGTTGACACAGCCAGAGGAATCAAGCAAGCAGATGATCGACAAAGGATGAATTCACGAATTTCATGGTTTTCTAGCTAGAATGTTTGTGTTGCACTATATACATGTTTTTAATTACTTTTGCACTGTCTCTATTTCTACCCTGTTTGTTTAGTCTCATTGTTGCTATTGTATCTCTCTGTGTGTAATCACCAAATAAAAGCATATTTTATTCTATTCTATTAAACTACACAATGTTGTTCTGTCTAACAATGTTGTCTATTTCCATTCACTATAAGCCCTTTTTAGCCCTAATAAAATTCTTATTCTAAATATTTACCCCATTTGTTGACAAGTTAAGGAGATTTTACGACTGCCTTAATAAAAACGATCTTGTTAGTTTATCCCCAGATAAGTTAATTTCGTTGCATCTGGGAAACAATTTGTAAAGTGGTCGCATTTTACGACTACATAATTTATTCTTGGATAGTAATCGTAAATAGATAGACGATCAGTATCTCAATGAATTGAGATGTGCTAAGAACGGTTTTATTTTTATGTACCACCCAGTTACTAGAGGTACATATAGGGTGATTTTTGGTCGTTAACGTTCCCGAAAACTACGGAATCTCCTCATAATCATCACAATCATTTTTCTCCATGGAAACATACCTGGGAAGTGTCTGGTTTCAAAAAAATTTACATCGTTTCCCAGCATTTTTTTTTGGCATAAACTTACTTTATTTGATGTAAGTATAGAGTAGAGTACGTACCCTTCGTTAAGGGTGGCAACGAAAAAAGTTTTCGTTAGTTTTATAAATCTGGGTATTCTTTAGAAGCAGTTCAGTGAAATTGGCCTTATACTTTTTCCGGGGACAAAACTTGAAAAAACTTCACCTAAATTTCTTGATGTAACTAATTGTCGATCTACATTAGTAAAGTTACGTTGTACAGTGTAATGCGGATACAAAAAATATTGTTCTTTCGCTAATGAATGAAGCGGAACAAAAGAAATGTCCTTTTCAAACTTCAACGAGTAGGTATAATGCACCATGTTTTAACAGCTGCAAAATTGTGCAAAATGTCATAAACACCTTTGTCCTAAGATTTGCCATCTTGTGATCAATTCTGGTAAAATGGTTTGCTTCAATTTAAATAGGCCACAGTTTCGTAAAGACCAATTACCTAGTTCCGGCCGTAAAAGTCTTTTCATAGACAATAGCGTTACTTTTGTATGGTAGAAATGTTCTGTCATTAAATTAACATAATAATGGGCTAGGATAGCATAACACGTGTTCGGTGTTATTCGAACGACGTCATGATCAGTTACTTGATGGTGAAATTCCTTAATTCATCGTCAGTCATATTAAACAGAAAGACGTGACAGATTTGTCACGTATTTGTATATATAACTCTTATAGATTTATAAAAGTTCCGTTTTTTTGCTACGGTACTACATTTTTATCTTCAAACTTTGGCGTACAATCATTAACGGCGCCAATTTGGCCTCCATGGCTCTCCATTTATGACCGACTAGCAGCCGCCCACGACTTCGTCCGCGTGAGGGGGCGTTGTACCCGTGCGAAGCCGGGCAGGTTGTTGTATAGACTGTAGCATTCCTTGGTAAATGGGCTATCTAACACTGAAAGAATTTTTTAAATCAGACCAGTAGTTCCTGAGATTAGCGCGTTCAAACAAACAAACAAACTCTTCAGCTTTATAATATTATTATATTATACTTATATAGTATAGATGGGTAAAGTTACATCACTATAAAATTGGCCAAATTAGCGACTTAACAAATCTACTATTTCATGGTTCATTTCATATTTAAACATGACGTCAGTTTAATATTCTATATAACGGCTAAATAGATCAACAATCTAGGTCGGGTGTAAACAGAAGCGCACACGGTCGCAAAATAACACATGGCCATAAATTTTACTGCTCTTGTTTAAAACGCTATTATTTCAAGCGCGTTGCTTTTGCGAAATTATTATGAAGCCAAATTGAAAACCATGCATTTCTAATAAGTAGGTACAAGAGAAATGAAAAGACTGCTAGATGATAATGATGATGATGGTACATAACCAAAATGTGTTTCATAAATTATACCTACGCAGTAAGTCGGCATTATCACTCTTTTATCACTAGGAATTGGTGCACTGGAATTATATTTTCTTTTTCTTCTTCTTCGATCAGCCATTTATTTGGGTTCAACCCATCCATCAAGTCACTTTACGCTTATCATATTTTCCTTTTTCTTCCATAGTTTGTTTAGTATGAATTAAACTAAACATAAATAAACAATTGAAATGAACTGCTTTCAAATCAGCCATAAAGTTGCTAGTTTCATTATAAATGCACATTTTGAACTTCGCCCTCTACGAAGAATTCTTTTGTATGTCCACAACCTATGTAGGGCTTTACGGTCTTTACCCTGTACAATATCACACTTCGGCATATTCACCTGAAAACCTCTTTCATAAAATCGAAGTCTTGATAAAGTGACCTTCTTGACCTATGCTAATATTTCATTAGACACACTGTTTTGCATGAAATATCGCTGAATCAATTTAGGAAAATTCAGCCAGACCAAAGGAAAGAAATAAAATCCGATTTTTATGAGAAACATTTCTTATTCCGGGTACAGTACCTACCCACTTTGCCCAATACAGTGCACGTGTTACATTTGAAGAACAAGGGCAAGTCTATCTTGTAAGGCTTGCTGCATAATAATAGAAATCCACAAAGTTATAATATAAAATTTCGTACCTAATTATTATATTAGATAAATCAAAATCCATAATAGTCTTTCTCAATTTCTCAACGTTTAGGCAATTTTAGATTTTGTATAATAGACTCCAAAATAACATTACAATAAGAGAGTTCTCAATATTATATCGAGAAAGTAATTGGTTTCATTTAGTTATTTTAGCAATATCAGAGAAACTGCCTAACTTCATAAGGGTATTTCTTGTCACAAGATCGTTCAACAGATTGTCTGTTAAAATTGCATAAACTTTGTAAATATACATAATTGAAATAACCAAATTTTGAAAGATAAGTCCAAAAATATTCAGAGATCCACGTACAAAATGCTTTTACAGTTTTGGGTGCTATGAAAGTTTTAAGAGCTGTTTGAACTAAATACAAAATGCCGGTGTACGTACAACCAAAGGACCCCATCATTTCTAAACGAGGGCCCCCGGAAAAACACAGAGGGTTGCGGTAACGGGGAAGGCTACCCGTAAATAGGTCAAGGTCCTTCCCTCCTGTCTGCCTTGGTTTGGGGATTCGAAGCACGTTTTGAGACAAAATATGTATTACTATGCTGAAGTTTTACTTTTCAGATTAAAAAGAGGATAGACGAAATATCTGAGAGGAGAATAGAGCTTATAAATGAGTACTTATAATCGATGGGAGTAGGTATCGTATAATGAACTAGCTATGCTATGATTCCATTAAATTAAAGAACTGGAAACTGCTTTATATCGATTTGGGCAAATGGCTTTAGGTCAAATTACCAAAAACCTTTACCGCCAAGATTACGCCACTTTACCAAATTCTATAAGTTTTAATTTACTTAGTTTTAATTTACTAAATTCTATAAGTTTAGAATAAAACTTCCTTCTATTCCGCATGAATTATGGAACAGGTGCACTAGTAAAATTTATCATCCGACTTTTCCTTAGGGATACATACGGAAAAAATGGGGTCAAGATCGTCACCGTGACCTGATGTAATCGCCAAATCTTCAAAAGGTCTCAATAAACTTTCAAAACCTCTAAATTAAAAGTAATAGGTATGGCTGATACCTACTTACTCTTTACCACCAGGTTTTTATTATTAGCTACCTGAGTGGTAAATTAAATAACATTCTAACTGGTGTAGGTAATTAACACCAGTCAATAATTAATGCTCTATTTAGTTGGTAGTTCGATGATTACATTCAGAGTCCAGAACTAGAAAATATATATCTCTACCTACTTTGATCAAATGTAATTGCAACAAAGCATTTTGATTAGTAGCAGAACCTAAGAAGCAAAATATTTTATAAAGCTGTTTAATGAAAAACTATTAAATGATGTTAGTATCTTCTTTTACATAAAAAGCGGCAAGCAATATTTATAAAAAGCAAAATAATAAAAATGAAACCGAATAATCAAGGCTAAGTAACTATGAATGAATGACCTCCTATTTATTAAAATAAATCATTTATCTAAATCTAATGCATTATACTTCATATTTACAATTTAATCTAACTGTTACATATGTCTGTTTTTTTGTTTATAAAAACGAGATGTAGAAATCAGCATTTCAGACCATTTGCATTAGATCTATGAATGCTGCTATGACCGTTTTTTCCATAAACTAAAACTGACACGTAATCGCATGGACCTGCAGGTGATCGGAGCGAAAGCGGTCATGTAACTCACCATCGAAGAGATTCAGGCGAAGTCACTGCAAGCCGGCCGAAGCATCACCGCACGCTCACTCGCACGATCACTCGCGAAACAACTTGCACGTAACACAAATAAAACACAACACAAAAACCCAACGGTTCACGAAACCTGTTCCCAACGCACCTCCAGCAACGGACCTCGCACTTGTTGCAATACCACCAAATCGAAATTACAGTACAAAAAGAAAATGTATGGAAAACTGTTTTTTAATCGATTTTTTGTTTAATGATGACAATAGCGAACACCGGATGATTCGAACTGTAGCTTGCAAACGCTTGGACACACTTTTTATAATAAAAGCTTTGGTATACGTTATGTTTTAGACTTGGTTTTAATTGAAAATTGTATAAAATATTATAATTATCTGTCAATGTCCAGGCAGGTCAACTTGCGCGCACATGCGTGCGTGCTATCGCGGCAACTGCGCAAGCGAAACTGACGTAAAGTGACGGATAGCCGGGCGGGCGGGAGCAACAGGGATTTGGTATCTCCTCTACATTACTATGCTCTTTCTACGTTTCTATGGGAGCAACTTGTGCGCGCGACCGCGACAATCACCGAAAGGTTCTTTTTTGACAGATTTGGGTTGCCATTGCAATGCCGAAAAATCCTCTTTAAGTTGCCACTTTCTGAATCTGTTTCAGATTTCTCTGTTTGTATAGCTATATTACAAACAAATGATTCATGTTAACTGAGTAGTAAAACAGAACTATCTTATCTGCAGCAGCCTTTAAATGTACATATAATTTAAAATACGCGATGCAATGAGATTATGGAGAGGCAAACTATAACTTGTATCAGCAGACTACTGTAGGTATCTTCTGCAAGTAAGTGAAAGGGGGTTTGAAAAGTATTAGGCTAAGGTGGGCCCCGGGGTAGGGCTGGATGAGGAGTATAGCGAACTTTCTTTCAAAATCATTTTTTTCTAGAAGCAAATTTTTCCATTCACGAAATTATCCAGTTTTTGTTTTTTTTTCGCGGATTTTGCTGAAGTTTAATTTACTGATATCGTTTTTTACCAGATGAGATTATTCCGTACGCATACTTTACCAATATTTATTTTTGATGAATAATATCTTTTAGTCTTATCGATAGCTTTGAAAGCCAAGGTTTATATTATAATTATTATCTCTTTCATTCAAAGTTCAGTTAAGAACTTTATAAGTACGATATTTGGGGCCTCAATAGGACCTGAATATGCGTATTCCTGGTTTGTTTTATTTGGATTCTTCGCGAGCGTGCCTGTACCTATATTTGTAATAAGCTATATATTTGGAATTATCAAGATTGTTCAATTTTACGAATGGAATTATTACTATTGAGAAAAAAGGAAACCGGGAATTCAATAAAAATTTGAGAAAATTTGCGAATGGAATAATTTCGACAAGAATAAAATTATTTTGTCAAAAATATCGCCATACTCTGGGTGAGCCAAGCCATTATAAGGGCGGCCGCATAGGTACTGTATAAAAGGTTAACTAAAAAGGTCAATAATCGTAGGACCTTCGTAGACACTTCCGCCTAACCATCGAGATGACGGTGTCTAACTTAGAACGAAATTCAAAAAGTGATTTGAAATAGAAAAGAAAAAAATATAACATGTATCCATCAAAAAAGAGGAAAATTTTGTTATTGTAGATTTAAACACCAATGTCTTTCAAATTGTCGTCATTTTTATTTACAGTTTTACCGTTAATTTTTCTCTTAACATTTAGTGACTATTATATTAGTGCATTGCTTTCTCTAAAGATAATTAATTGTATTTGTGAAATGTCACATTGAATGAGCTTCGAAGTGGATCGATATTCGTCTGCGTGGGCACATATCGCCCTTTGTGCGGATCTCACATGGGCTACGGAACCCCCCGATGAATTTATTGTAGCTAATCAGGTATTTCACGAAAATGTTCTGTTTTTTTTCGATAAGACTCACGTAAAACAGTTTCAGTAGAAGCCTGTGCTCTGAGGCTACCTCAGGCAAATCAGAGGTCCTCCGATCTATTTTAGCGGGCTTTAAACATAATTTTCCACTTGTTAGAAGAATCCAACCTTTCTACCAACTTTTTCTTTTGTTCTAGCGCCTATGGGCACAACACTGCCGAATATCACAAGTGTTACAAGAGGCAGCGTTAGATACGCAAAGTTTACAAAGTAACCAATGCGAAATACAAGGTAAAGTAACTTTAACTTACTTTAAATGCAAAAAAAAAACACTTTCATTCCTCATTCTTTCACTTTGGAACTCTTCTGTAGCAATCTAAACATAGCCGACGTTATAATTACAGATAAACATTTAATATCAGGCCAAAACCAAGAAAATGGAAGCTGCAGTGGCCGAAGAAGCGTAAAAGACGTAATACCTGAGTCTCGATTGGCGCAGCATTACGGGAACTTCTTTTACGACGAAATCAGGTTTGTAAATACAATTTTTAATGAATTTTGACAAACAAAACAGCTGATAACTCAAAATAAATAAACAAAGACTTGTTACATAGGTGCTGTCAGTCAATTTCCGCGGGCAATAAAGAATTGAAGTTTGTTTACACGGGGAAATAAAGGAAGGATTTTTTTTATTGATATCGCAAATAAAGGTTATGTAGGTAATAATTACAGACTTGGTCATACACTGTACAAGTCATAAGCCTGTACAATTTTTAATTACAGAAAATTATGATAAACCTTTCGTATTTTAAGCAATGTAACTTTTTCAGAGAGAAATGTTACACGAGTCCGAATGACAAAACAAACGGACGCGGCTATAACAGCCAAGGATACGAAAATTCTGATCTTACAGAATGTTGGATGCTGCCTGAGGTAATACATCATTACATCCATTAAGTTCACTGCTGAACATAGGCCTCCCGCAATAGTAGCTTATATAATAGTAGTCCCGTAGCTTTGGACGCCCTCCGGCCTGATGGACCGATGAAAGGGCGGGTGACTAGATAGCGAAAACGGGAGCTTGAGCCTTGTGGCGTGCCCTGAGAGGGCTTACGTCCAGCAGTGGACTGGAATAGGCTGACGTTGACGACGACGACTCTTATTTTATTTCATTAGCGGGTTGAGATATAGGTACTGTTTTTATATACTATGTATATTCCACTCGGGTGAGGAATTTTTTCAATTTCTTTATTAATAATTTTATATATAATATCTTGACTAAGATAAATTTATAAAAAATACTTCTCCATTAATATAATCCGTTAGGATATGGTTGATCGTTTCATCTTTAAACATTGTGCTGAGGGATTCAGCTTTGTTTGCCGAGATTTGGCTAGTGTATAGCTATCGGGGTGAAAAATAACGTTGCCAATATGTAATTTAGAAGAGATGGTAAAATTCATCATCCGAGTAATTGACCCGGTAGCTCAGTGGTTAGAGCGCTAGCACGGTATGCAGAGGTCGTGGGTTCGATTCCCACTCGGGTGAGGAATTTTTTCCATTTCTTTATTAATAATTTTATATGTATATTGTATACATTATGTGCATTGCTATCTCCTACGTGAGACTCCTTTTAACCAAATCTTTAGGTTTAAGATGAGAGACTTCAAATAAAGATTTATGTTATCTAAATCACAGTAGTACTAAACGTGGCTGAAGGACATTATCATCCTATAGTTCTGTCAACCCCATTACGTGACACCAACGGTAGGTATGTGTACTCATATACCTCCTTTACAGGTGGAGTACTGGTTTCGCAAACTCCTGGACGACAACGATCGCATGATGCCGCGCCGCCGTCGACATTACCGAATGATTCCAGACGACGATTTGTGCGTCCTTATCTCGTATTTAATCATGAGATTAATAGGTCATTGCTAGTTACCGAGATGAATAGTTAATTCTTTGCGAACCGTTACTAATAATAACAGATGCCTTCTATCAGTTGAACAATACCCTATCTTAATTTTTCGTCAAATGCCGTCTTGCCATAAGTAACTCCTCTAAGATCCCAAGTAATGTAGGTAGCTCAAATAGCTAATCGGCATTCAGATGTCAGTAATGATGACACATCTTCAGTGGTCTCGCAAAATTTTATTGCACACGGCTTACCTAATCATCAAAGATAATCGTCCCAAATCATTACGCTCTTATGCATCATACAGCTTATCTGAATAGCGAAATTAAAGGACACCGATCGGCAGCTAGCGGGCGCTGGGCCGCCGGGTCGGCGCGCGCCGGTGAGGAAGCGGCGTTGGCGGCACGGGTGCGGGCGGTGCGGACCCTGTGGAACACCCCGACCCCGAGCTACTACCCGTCTCGGCCGGCTAGGGTCCCGAGTCCCCCGCCAGTGCCCCGCAAGATGAGGGCCAGAAGGCGTCAGCCGAGACGACTGGCGGCGTTGGCACCGGCACCTCCAGCTTATTGCTTGGAGGCTCCGGCGCAGTTGTTTTGCGATCCCAGCTGTAAGGTGAGATTTTCTGACGGATTAGTCTTTTTTTTCTCGTTGGCTCTTTGCCCCGTTTACTCTTGGAATAGGGAAGCTGAGTTATAAAAAGGCCTACTTATAAGTTTATGTATACACAGTGCTTCCTGTGATAAATGTGGGTATTGTCTGCAGCATTAAATAGTTACATTCTTCCTTGATTGTAATCCATCAAATTTAATGTATAATGTAGCTATACCTACTATAAAAAATATTTATTCTTCAGTTCCAGTTTGACCCGCCGAGGCCGCCGCAGCTCACGGAATGTCAACGAGCTATGGGTCGGCTTTCGGCCAGCGTGCAAGCTGTGATGCGAGCATCGGCGGCGCGGTGCCCGCCTTACCGCGGCACTAACATCAGCCGCTACGCGCCCACCAGCCAGCGCCCGGCAAGGTTCCCCGAGAGGCGCTACGGCGTGTGGTGGCCCAAGGACCATCCTTCACCAAGACTCGAACAGCGGCAAATCAACAGCGCTGCACCTACTGGCGAACAAAAGCCAAAGAACGAACCAGAGGAAAAAACGGAAACAGTTGAGGAAAAAGGGGACACAGATACACCGATCACGACTACTCCTCAGCCACTAACTTCACAGGCAATAGAAGTGGCAGATGGGTCTCCGACTCAGAAAGAGAAAGTGGTAGTAGATGGGCAACTGCCGTCCACCAGCGCGGCGGCTGTCGATACTGGGCTAAGGAAGAAACGCCTTTACAGCACCGTTCTGAGTATGAGCGCTCCGAGCCCAATCAACCTGTCACCGGTTGGATGCGTCAGACTATCCCAAAAACTAGTAACACCAGGTCTACTCAAGCTAAATCCCAAAATAGTTCTCCCCACGGCTAGGATACGCCCACCGAACGTAGACAACAAGTTCGAGGAACTCGAGAAAGAGGCGCTCGAACAGTACAAGGCTTCGGACGAGAGTATAGACACCAAGTTTCGAGAGCTGGAGAAACAGGCCGTGGAACAATACAGCACCAGCAACAGCAACACCAGTTGCAGCAGCGGCAACTCTGCCGAGAAAAGAGCCTCTGGATCCCCAGCATCAGTACCGGAAAACGAGAAGGAAAAAAAGCAACCGGCAAAATTTCATAAGGACAAAGCGGTTGACAGCGTGGTAATTTACTCACAGAATTTTCCGGACCTGAACGTTAAGGGGCATACGGCGAGTGTTACGAATTTAAAAAACTTCCACGCCCCCCCGAGGGGGGAAAAAAAGGAGCACCGATCAAACAAAAATTCACGAAGTGCGAAGAGTGAATACCAGCGTGCGGCCTCGGATACCGATTACGACGCTAGAGATAACTGCAAGGGGAACCACAAGGGCCCCATGAGGTGGACGTTGCACGTCATGCCGCCCAAGAAGAGGCACTTGCAGCTGTGCGCGTCGGACTTCTCTTCTGACGACGAAATTGAAGACTCCAACGGCTCCATCAAAGACGCCGGGCCCTGCATAAAGAATCACGTCACCGGCAAAGTCAAGCTTTCGGCGCATGGTGGAGGCGACCTACACCCAATCATGAGGAAAACTTAGCGTTTACTGTCCACCAAGCCTTTTGGTGCCAAGAATATTTTTTTAACTTTTTACTTTACAAGTTACCTTTACCACTAGCAACTGAAACTGGATAGCAAGCAACCTATGTTTACTTACTGGCTGACATTACTGACAATGGCAACAAGTTATCGTTTCACCTGTAGTATGGTCAGTTAGCCGGTAAGCTCCTTTCCTGTCACATTTATGAATTTGTTTGAGAGCTTTTACGACTTTTTTATACTGTGGTTTCAATTTAGTGGCCAAGTCGGTTTTTGATATGCATATTGTGTGTGAAGTACTGTGAGATCCAAGGGACATGTATCGTGTCGGGCTAGTCGTGTGTCGAGCCTCAATAGAGCTGTTTCAACAATGTGCTTATTTTTACTAGTCATTAATGCTTTGTATATATTTTTTTGTATTTTTGAATTTATTAGTGATATTGATTGAATAAGAAATATAATTTCAGTTCGTGAAAAAAAATACAGAACGAAAATTGAATTCATTGGGTGAAAGAAAAAAATAAATTTTGTATGCTCTTTTCAAATTTTGGACTGTTATTTTAAAATAGTTATGTCTTACCTGCATCTTCTAGCAATTGTAATGTTAGGCCTTACTAATTATAGTTTATGAATAAAAATAGGAATTATAAAGAGAGTTAAGTAATTGGGTAAGCCCATATTGCCTAAAAATATGTGGGTAATATGATGTAAAACTTTTAAATTTTACCTCATGTTTGACCAAAATGTGAAATCATCATGTGAGAGAAATGGGGACATTGTAAAAGTTGTCTTTTTGCGATTTTGACATTCTAGGAAATTGACGTTTTGAGAAGAGAACATTGAGCTGTAAGGATAAAAAAACTACAGGCCCTAGAGCCTGCAGAGCCTAGGCTCTAAAAAAACTATTTCTAATTCCACAACTGTACATTGTTGCTACAAAATGAGACCGAAACTAGGCTGCAAAATTCTAACACTGACAACATGATATAACCTAAGGACAAAAATTTGGACATTTTGGGAATTGAGTCATTATGACCAGTAGAAAGGTCATAATGACTCAATTTAAGAATTTTTTAACAATCTAAGAATACAGTAATACCCCACTTTACGCGACCCTGTTATGCGCGGTTTCACTATAACGCGAATTTTAAAATTCACGTTTAAATGCTTCGCAAGAATGTGTATAAATATAATTTAGTCATTAACTCCCCTTTGGTCGCGGGAATCCTCGCGTCCTCTGAACATTCTGATTGAAGAACTGAGGATTCCCCATACTACGACTTTGTTCTATGGCAAAGATTAAATTTTGAATATGTTTAATCATAAACCTTGATATACGCAAATTTCAGTTAACGCGATTTTTTCCGGAACGTATCCCTCGCGTAAGGCGGGGTATTACTGTAGTCAATTTATACGTATACAGATTAATAATTCATTTTATCAACAAAAATAATATATTAACTTTGGAATAGTAGTAATCTTAAATATAATCTGCCTTATTTCACTTCTCCTTGCATCAGCTGTCCAGGAATCTCTCCAGGTCTGTAGAGTCTGTATCCAGTTGTACTTGTTCTAATGACATCTTTGGTGTTGAGGGTACACCTGGAAATAACAAGTACTTATTTGTGTTAAGTTTGATATGCTACAGTTTAAACCTGTTCTTAGTTGCAAATACATACATACATATACATACAGCTGTGTTCTGGAAATGAGGTAGCCAGAACTGTTGGATCAAAAGGAGACTAGTTTATCAACTTATCGAATTCACTGCCGGTGACTATGTATTTGCACCGTCTTAGCTTTCTAGAGGTGCAGCCTATGCGGATTTGAACTGATGTTGGCATGCTTAGAAAATCTGCCGGTAGCGAATGTGTTAAGTTACTCATAAGTTGCAGTTTTAAGTTAATATAAGTAATTGTATTCCCACTTTCCAACCTAGCAGAGGTTATATGCGAAAATGGGTGAATATTTCCAAATATACTATACTTACTTCTAGGTACAATACCAGTGTCCATGTATCTAGCCATGTCACTGTTGAATGCAACTGTACTGTTTTCTCTTCTTGCCTGAAGCTCCGCTAGTTGTCTCCTCTCTCTTTCTAGTCTTTGCTCCATATTTTCTTTAGAAAGCTTACTTCGGATTTCTTCTAGGGAGGCTGGAATAGATAAGTACAAAATGTTCACAAGTATAAAGGCCACAATTATCAAATATACCTAAATTAACCTGTTAATATTTAACATAGCATTTGCTGATCCATCTAAATGTGCAAATATTGGCATATATGCTAAGAGGGGACAACAAAGTATCAGATTTAGGTAGGCCAGTGCAAGCTCTTATAAAATGTAAATTTTAAAAGTAATCACCCATTTTCTTCTCTTGGTACAATGTTAAATGGTACTGATGATCCATTTTCCATTTCTCCATCTTACTTCTTTCAACTACATCCTCAAATTCAACAAGTTCCTCCTCCACTGTCTTTAGTAAACTTTGCACGTTCTTTAAGCTGTCCATACACTTCGCTACTGCTGCAGTTAAGTTTGGAATATGGGCCAAATTTTGGGCCAATTCATTTGCACTTCGAAACTGTATTTCCGCGCGCTCGTTTATTTCCAGTATCAATTTATCCACTTCCTCAGCTGCCTTAGCATTCTTATCTGCATTATCATGGAGTTCTGCCCACTCTGTCTGATATTTATCAAGCAATGCTGCACCAGCCCAAAAGTTTATTTTACTATCACTCTCACTGTACTGTTGTGTTCGAGGTTTCTCTTTGAAAATATTCCGCACTTTTTTCACTTCCTCTAATGTTTGACGTAAATTATTATTAGTACTTAAGCCTTCTTGAACAACAGATAGAAAATCTCGTAAATTTCCCAACATTATAAAGTTAAAGTAAAAAAAATAAAGACTACATATGTACCTACTCCTCTAAAAAACAATATGAGACGACGTCACGCGCATCTCTACTTATAATAGTTTGTGGCGCTATGTAACGTAGATTAGTTAGTTACTAAACTATCTATTTAACTCAACAACGACAACGCGTTTTCTAGCGAGACACAACTATCTACATTTCATAACGCGCTAAATGCCAGCCCGGCTAGCACGGCCAACGATACACGATATGATAAGTCAAGTTATCGATACCTAGCTGTCAAAATTCGATAAATATAGCCGCCATGTTGAATTTTATCGATACAGCTAACATAACCATGCCGGTAACGTTACACGGCACGATACGATATTATAGATAAAATGCGAGCATGTGCATCGGTTACTATCGATAGCGCCGAACATGACCGTATTTTGATGTTAAAAATATCGAATTTTGACATCAATTCAAGATATTGTTATCGATGAACATTGTAGTGCGCGATAAGCGTAGATAGGTTAGAGAAATCGAAAATACCTATTATATTCTTTGGTTCGCTAGGTTTTCAGTGATATACTCCAAACTTAATATTTTAGTGTTTTAGTACAGCACAGGGATCAATTCTCGGACCTACAGAATACTTAATTTATGTCAATGACATGTGTAATACGATAAAAGAAGGCTCTGTCTACCAATTCGCAGATGATACTTGTTTGCTGGTTGCCCATAGGGACATTAATATGGCCCAACATGCCTTACAATCAAACTATGACACACTCTGTAAATGGGCTCATGATGTTGGCTTGGTTATCAACTCGCAAAAGACAACACTTATGCACATACATTCTTCTCAAAATATAGCACCTAACCCACCCAGCATTATCAGTCATGGTCACCACTGCCTTCATGTGTCATGTTGTGATAATTCATGTCTTCCGTTAAAACTTGTTAATGAACATACTTATATTGGGCTCGTGATTGATAGTCGATTCTGCTGGGGACCACATAAGGATAGAGTATGTGCAAAACTTAGATCTATAATGAGTAAGCTTTATATATTAAAGTACAAACTACCATATAAAACACTCAGACTGTTATACATGGCCCTAGCGGACTCGTCTGTGGATTACGGGCTAACTAGCTATGGAAGAACTTATAAAACGTATCTGCAGGATATCCATAAACTGCAAAATAAAATGCTTAAAATTATTGTACCACGCCACATAAAGAACCAATATAAAAATGGCAAAATTAACTTATTCAAATACTGCAAAGTGATGGATGTTTTTGATAAATTTAAGTACTTGCTCTTAACAGAGATGCATGATCAGAGTTTACTTATCTGCAAAAGCCGTATTAACAGACTCAGACAGTTAAAATATAGCGAAAAGTATGTACTGCCTGCTACAAGTAACCTATATGGTACTAAAACTTACAAATACTTAATACCGCACATTGTTAATGAGCTGCCGAATGACCTTCAGGAGTTATACTCTAAAGATAAGAAATACAAACGTAAGCTAAAACATCACTACCTAGGACCTTCGGCAGCTTATGGTCATTCTAGTGATAAACGATTAATTAATTAAATAACTTTTCTGGCCGCGTAAGGTGTGACTCGTTATGTATTGCATAAACCCTAGAGGTTTCTTATACATAATAATAAAAATAAACTGCATTGTATCAAGTGTAATGAACAAAATAAATGAAAAAAAAAAAAAAGTTTACTCGTTTTTACTATTGAGCCAAAATTTTGTAAACACGAGCCCTGGTTTAGCTGCAATCTGTCAATGTCAAAGTCAATAGGATTGGACAAAGGTAATGACTTTGTCGTGCAGCCTTGATATGGTTTTTTTTTATATATATTTAATATTATTATAAATTTATTTTTCTTCTACTAATTTAACAATTAATAACTAATATGTATATTTTTAATATTTATTTATCTATAATAATTTTATATTTCAAACTAATATGTAGGTATTAATATTTTTTATTTTATATTTTGATTGAGGGTATAAAAATGATTTGCAATACATTGGTTTTAGTTGTTAGTTAGTGTTATGTATGGTGCATTGTGTCTATTAAATACAGTCAGTCAATACCGGATCGTCTTGTTTCATTGACGTGTCTACCCACTTAACACTGGCGACGAGTTTTTATTTAATCTGCGCGTGCATATTTCTACTGCGACAATGCCTTTTGGACACATTGAGTGTTTTAATATCACTAGTGACAATTGGGCTGCTTATGTAAGACGAATTGAACAGTACATTAAAGTAAACTCAATTAGTGACGACTTAAAAGTAGCAACTTTAGTGACGGTAGTGGGCCCGGAATGTTACGAGTTGATGTGTGATTTATGTGCACCGGTCAACCCAGAAACTAAAACGTTCACAGAGCTCGTAAGACTTGTCAAGGAACACCTGGAGCCACAAAGGTCTGAAATAGCCGAAAGACATGTATTTCGACAAAGAACACAGCGACAAGGTGAAAGTGTCCGAGACTACCTTCAAGCTTTAAAACATTTAGCTAAAACGTGCAACTTTAATAGCTGCTTAGAAGTAAATCTTCGTGACCAGTTCGTGTCAGGGCTCTTCAATGAAGACATGAGATCTAGAATCTTCGCGGAACAGAGTATTGACTACAAGCGCGCCGTGGAGCTGGCGCTGGCGCTGGAGGCGGCGGAGCGGCACGCGGCGACCGCGTGCGCTCCCGGCGCTACGGGTGCGGCGCGCCAGCCGGCGCAGGCGCAGGGCGCCGACGACGGCTTGCATCGATTCGGCGCGGGCTCGGGCTCCGGCGACGCCAGCGCGCGCGCCTACGCCCGGCAGCGCGCATGTGGCCGCTGCGGTAAGAACGGCCACGTCGAGGGCAAGTGTCGGTTCAAACAGTATACGTGTGATAATTGTGGGCAAAAAGGTCACTTAAAGGTGATGTGCAAAGTGAAAAGTGAGGTTATAGTGAGCAGAAAGAAAACGAAAGGTCAGCTACATTTTAATAAGCCCGATGACAGCGACAGCAATGACGATTGTCCATTTTATAATATGATAGTTAACAGTGATGGTGACGGTCCGTATTACGCGTCCTTAAAGGTCGAAAAGGTTACTTGTAATTTTGAAGTAGACACTGGCAGTAAGATATCGGCCATATCAAAACACTTTTATGATAAATATTTTTCGCATTTGTCGCTTCAAAACAAACAATTAACGCTTAGATCATATACGGGGGACGTCATAAAAACATTAGGGTACATAATAGTCAAGGTGACCTGTGCTGATACGTCGGCAATTCTTAATTTGTTTGTAATTGAAAACGGGGGACCGCCACTGATGGGTCGAACTTGGATAAAAAAATTAAATTTAATTGTTGATTGCCACAACTTGGTGGATGACGATTCAATGGCGGGATCCCTTAGAAACGAGTTCCCAGAGGTGTTCGCAGATGGATTAGGTACATTCAAATCTAAACTCCGCTTGTATTTAAATGACACAACGCCGGTGTTTGTAAAAGCACGCACACTACCGATCGCATTACGCGAGCCTGTAGAACGCGAGCTCGATCGCCTGCAGCGAGAAGGGGTAATAATTAAAGTTGAAAGATCTGACTACGGTACTCCAATCGTACCGGTGGTTAAAACGAATGGTAGCATTCGATTGTGTGGTGATTATAAAATCACTATAAACCCTTTGTTAAAAGATTATCACTATCCGCTGCCGCGAATCGAGTACCTATTTACCGCCCTGGGCGGTGGCGAACAGTTCACTAAATTGGATTTATCTAATGCGTTTCAACAATGTCTATTGCATAAAGATTCACAGCCGATGACAGCTATAACTACTCACATTGGTACCTTTGTTTATAATCGAGTACCGTTCGGTATTAAATGTATTCCAGAAAATTTCCAGAAGATAATGGAAGAGACATTAAGTGGTTTGCCATCGACTGCTGTTTTTGCAGATGACATATGTGTGACGGGTAAAGATAGATCTACTCATCTAACTAATTTGAGGGCGGTGTTACAAAGACTCAAAACTAACGGCCTGCGAATAAATTTCAATAAATGCGAGTTCTTTCAAAATAGTGTCACATATCTTGGATATAAAATAGATAAATTCGGTTTACATACTGATAAAAAGAAAATAGATGCTATTGTAGCAGCGCCCGCCCCAACGAATGTAACACAATTAAGAAGTTTTATGGGACTCGTTAACTTTTATTCTAAGTTTTGCCGGAACTTGAGTGACATATTAAATCCTTTGTATAATTTGTTAAAGAAAAATACTGAATGGAAATGGAGTAATGACTGCGATAGGGCGTTTGTTAAAATTAAGCAGGTTTTGAGCAGCGCTCCCGTATTGGCGCACTATGATCGCGAGAGGCCTTTGATCCTATCCGTAGACAGCAGCTCGTACGGGCTGGGCGCGGTGCTGACGCAGCGCGGACCCGACGGCGCCGAGCGCGTCGTGTGCTGCGCGTCGCGCACGCTCGGCGCCGCGGAGCGCAACTACTCGCAGCTAGATAAGGAGGCGCTCGCCATCGTGTTCGGAGTGAGTAGGCACCACCACTACCTATACGGGAGGCACTTCATATTGCGAAGCGACCATCACCCGTTAAGTTACATATTTGGTAAACATAAAGGGATACCGGTGACGGCCGCTAGTCGTCTGCAACGCTACGCTGTCAAATTAGCCGCTTATGATTTTGAAATACAGTTTGTAAGGTCCGCTCAAAATTGTTTCGCCGATGCGCTTTCTCGACTTCCTCTAGGATCGATAGGAGATCAATCTAGAACGAAGTCTGGGGAAGAGAGTAGTTATCTCCATTTTATAGAAGAGAACTTTCCGCTCAGTTTTAAAAATGTGAAAACTGAAACAAGTAAAGACTCTTTACTTTGTAAAATATATGGGTACGTAATGTACGGCTGGCCGCCTAGTGGCCTAAGCGAGATTGAAAATCATTATTTTCGTCGAAAAGATAGTTTGCATATTGATCAAGGGTGTCTAGTTTGGGGTTACAGGATTGTCATCCCAAAATCATTGCGCGAAAATATACTAAAAGAGTTACACGACGGACACCCAGGTATTGTAAAAATGAAGCAAATATCTCGTAATTATGTATGGTGGGAAAACTTAGACGCGGACATCGAGCGCGTGGTTAACGAATGCCTGGCGTGTCGCTCACAAAGGCCCCTCCCCCCGATAGCTCCGCTGCACTCGTGGTCCTGGCCCGCTCAGGTGTGGTCTAGGCTACATGTGGATTTTCTCGGTCCATATCGTAATGAATATTATTTAATTGTTATCGATGCGCACTCGAAGTGGATAGAAGCAGAAAAGGTAAGAACTACTTCCGCGTCCGTGGTAATCGGACATTTACGGACAATGTTTGCTCGTTTCGGCTTGCCGCGAAGAATAGTTAGCGACAATGGACCTCCGTTTTCGTCGTCTGAATTCGCATCCTACTTGCTGCAAAATGGTATTAAGCACACGCTAATAGCTCCATATCATCCGGCTAGTAATGGGGCCGCTGAAAATGCGGTGCGATCAGTTAAACGGGTCCTAAAAAAAGCGGAAATTGATAACGAAGACGCACACATTGCCCTAGGTAGGTTTCTCTTTACGTATAGGAACACGGAGCAGTCTACTACGGGGCGCGAGCCGGCAGTGTTGATGCTGGGCCGGCGCCTGCGCGGGCGACTCGACTTGTTGCGTCCCGACGCCGCGGACGCGGTGCGCGACGCGCAGCTGGCGCACGAGCTGCGCCGCGAGGGCGCGCTGCGCGTGGCACAACCCGGCGATCGAGTACTCTCGAGGGACTATTCCAAATCGGGCCACAAGTGGGAGGAGGGGGTAGTGACAAAAAGGTCAAGCCCTGTGTTATATGAGGTTAAAACTACTGATGGTCGCACGCATAGGCGACATGTTGACCAAATATTAACAAGCAAAAGTATCAATAAAAGGAAATCGCGTCATTCGCTCAGTAAGGTACTAGATGAGTCACCGTCTTTCCCCGAGCTGCCGCCGCCGGCGACGGGTGCAAATGGCACGGATGATGTAGATGAGTTTTATGACAGCGTGGCGGGCCAAGTGGTGGAGCCTTCTACTCCGTCGGCTTCCCCTCTCAAGCCATTGCCTTCACCGGACCGTAGTCCACGGTTGCGAAGGAAGGCTGCATTAAAATGTATAGAACGAATGCGCATGGCCTAATTTAATACGTAACGGTCTTTACTCCAATATATACCTTGTTTTGTACCTAGTTATAGTGAAGCTATGGAATGTTATTAACTAGAAATAGATAATCTACAAAAGTTATTATACTTACAGTCATATAGGTAAAAACACAAATATCTTCGAGTTAACCACATATAATAATTATAAGTACCTTTAATTCTTTATCTTTTATCTATAATAGCAGATGGCGTGACTCATGCGTACCTATAATAATTATATGTATCATGTACCTACAAGCCTAACCTTTAGAAGCTAGTTTTCTTTTTGTATGGTGTACCTTCACATTGAGTTTCAATAACTAAATGATAAATTTAAGTCATTAGAGATAAGCGAGTTTTTGTGTGACCTTGCCAACGCAACGTAACTTACCTATCCACCTTGTGTTTTTGTTTATTTAAGTAGGCTAATAAAATTGTTTAATAATTTTTGTAAAAATATATAGGTACATATGTTAGTAAACAATTAAGGGGGAAAAGTGTTATGTATGGTGCATTGTGTCTATTAAATACAGTCAGTCAATACCGGATCGTCTTGTTTCATTGACGTGTCTACCCACTTAACAGTTAGTTGGTTCGGTAGATAGAACTAACATGGAAAACTAATCCTGATGATGCCACGGGTGTTGGCGAAACATATGTCGATTAAAATTTAAATTGGTTTTCGGATTAGCAGCTATGTATTTATGGTTGCATGCTAGGTGCTTGGATCTGGCTTCTCGTTGCGACTGTAGTGTCTTGTGTTCGTGATCATGAGTAGGCAGATCCGAGGGTCAGCGGAGGGTATAGGGCCCGGTGGCGGGCGATCCCTCAATAGAGATTTGAACTTCCGAATAGTATCGTATTTTGACATCTAGTCGATAAATAGGTTTATCGTAACGTGTTTCGCTGGTCATGTTAGAGCAGTTAACATGACATCTGATGTCAAAAAGGAAAAAAAGAATGAACGACAATTGATAAAAAATAAAAAAATATTTTTTGACTCTAGAAACATTTGTTTAACTTATCTCGCGCCTTATCGTATCATAACACGGGATAAATCTTAACGTAACGTATCGTTCTATTGGTCATGTTCGCGAAATCGATAATTATGGTGGTATAGATACGATACGAAATCCTTCATCGTATATGTACTTATCGTGGTTGTGCTAGCCCGGCAGGCAGTCTCGCAAACGCAGCTAAGCGCAAACATATCGAAAAAGTAGCGCTATTAAACTATCTACAATAGTCGTTTAGTGCGAATGAATAAAATAAAGCACGTTCGCTAGAGTGCGAGTGAGATAAATGCTAAAGCGTGGGCGCCCCCGCCCGCTATTATTTCGTTGCATTAGAAAGTAGTCCTTGTGTCCTGAACATAGGTTAGGGTAAGAGCTCAGTACCGAATGGATAATATTGGAAACTATCGAAAATTATTTTTAATTTAACTATTGACCTTGACACCTGTGAGTATAAGTATTCCATTTCTTTCGTAATATTTTAGTATTTTATATCGATCAGTAATTTTGCAAATACGTACGTATAAGTTGCGACAAGCACGTTATTATTATAATAACTATAGAAAGAGCAATAACATTAAACTCCGCAACTTCCCGGTAAGCGCTTTTGAAAAATAGATAGTTTTCATAACGTTGTCCGCTACCAACAAACGGTTTAGTTTCGTTGCCGAAAAAAGCCATAACGACAGCACATCGCGGGCACATCCGGCATATCAATCAACATGTGATTCGACGGGAAAAGCTGGAAGGGTGCAGGTGTAATTTTCTTGTGAAAATCTAAAATTATTTGTTGGCTTGCATGTGTCCGTAAAGTGATGTTTTCTGGTAGATACGTTATATTTTGATCACTTGTGATGTGAATCTAGTGCGTGTGCATGGTTTTATACGCAGGTAAGCTGAGTAAAACTTTAGCCAGAATACGATCTCTTCATGGGCCCATGTAAGTTGTTTCTGCAATTATTTTTCATCTACACTAATATTATAAAGAGGAAAACTTTGTTTGTTTGGTTGTAATGAATAGGCTCAAAAACTACTGGACCGATTTCAAAAATTCTTTCACCGTTAGAATCCTTATTGGACCTGGATGAACATAGGCTATAAGAATTTCCCGATATTCCCACGGGAAGGCGACCAACGGGAATTCTATATTTTTTACGAAAACCGCTATACATATGAAGCTGAAATCGGGCATATATGTTCATTGGGGACAGCGAGGGAGGACTAAAAACGGATTTCCCGAAATTCCCACGGGAAGGGGACAAACGGGAATTCATAGTTTTTACGAAAACCGCTATACATATGAAGCTGAAATCGGGCATATATGTTCATTGGGGACAGCGAGGGAGGACTAAAAACGGATTTCCCGAAATTCCCACGGGAAGGGGACAAACGGGAATTCATAGTTTTTACGAAAACCGCTATACATATGAAGCTGAAATCGGGCATATATGTTCATTGGGGACAGCGAGGGAGGACTAAAAACGGATTTCCCGAAATTCCCACGGGAAGGGGACAAACGGGAATTCATAGTTTTTACGAAAACCGCTATACATATGAAGCTGAAATTGGGCATATATGTTCATTAGGGACTGCGAGGAAACACTAGAACGGATTTCCCGAAATTCCCACGGGAAGGAGACCAACGGGAATTATTTATTTTTTACGAAAACGGTTAAACATGTGAATCTGAAGTTGAGCATATATGTTTATTTGGGACCCCGAGGAAGCACTGGGAACGGATTTCCCGAAATTCCCACGGGAAGGGGACAAACGTGAATTAATTTTTTACGACAACCGCGATAACATATAGGCTACTTTTTACACTTAACATATAGGCTACTTTTTATTTTTTCTGTAGTCCACGCGGACGGAGTCGCGGGCGTCCACTAGTTTTGAATAACTTTACACTTGTTCTTGAGGATTTTCCCGACGTTTCCATTCATCTTCATCATTATCATCCATCATAAATTCAGAAATCATTTACAATGGCTGTATGGGCTTAGTTCCCTTTGCCTTTCCTTCGGGATAAACTTTTTTTTTTTAGTTTATCCCGAAGGAAAGGCAAGGGGAACTAAGCCCATACAGCCTAATCAATGTTTAGTAAAATGTATTCTGAATTTATGATGAATGACAATGATGATGATTGGAAACGTCGGGAAAATCCTCAAGAACAAGTGTAAAGTTAGTCAAAATGAAAAATTATTGCAGAAATAACTTACATGCGCCCATGAAGAGATCGTTATCCGGCTAAAGTCTTACTCGGCTTACCTGCGTATAAAACCATGCACACGCACTAGATTCACACCACAAGTAATCAAAATATAACTTATCTACCAGAAAACATCATCTTACGGACACATGCAAGCCATTTACAAATAATTTTTTATTTTCACAAGAAAATTACACCTGCACCCTTCCAGCTTTTCCCGCCGAATCCCTCGGGATAAACCATAGAAATGTATACAGATACCAAATCCCTGGGATAAACTGAACAAAAAAAAAACAATCAACATGTCAACGTCAACAGTTCATTGGTGGGCGGGAAAAGCTGGAAGGGAGCGGGTGTAATTTTTTTGTGAAAATCAAAAATTGTTTGTAAATGGCTTGCATGTGTCCGTAAAGTGATGTTTTCTGGTAGATAAGTTATATTTTGATTACTTGTGATGTGAATCTAGTGCGTGTGCATGGTTTTATACGCAGGTAAGCTGAGTATAACTTTAACCGGAATACGATCTCTTCATGGGTGCATGTAAGTTGTTTCTGCAATAATTTTTCATTTTGACTAACTTTACACTTGTTCTTGAGGATTTTCCCGACGCTTCCATTCATCACCATCATCATTATCATCCCATAAATTCAGAAATCATTTACTAAAGACAATGGCTGTATGGGCTTAGTTCCCCTTGCCTTTCCTTCGGGATAAACTAAACAAACAAAAAAATCAACAGTTAGCTTTAGCTTCTCACTTTCACGCGCGCGACCTGAGCGCGCGACGATGACGAGCTAAATAATTATTAGTACTACAGTAACTACATTAATAATTATTTGGCTCTCGCTCTAACTCGTAAAATAAACTTTGATCCATCCCGTTCAGTAAGTATCAAATATAGTTAAATACGGCGGGTACGACCCAGTTTCAAAACCGTGAAATTAATTTTTTTTGTTCAGTTTATCCCGAAGCAAAGACGAGGGGAGCTATGTCCATACAGCCATAGTTAGTATTAATGATGAAATACACATATTAATTTAGAACAAAAATATTACGCCCGTAGTTAGGGGTATCACCTAATATTCAATAGCTGAGCTGAATCAATGTAATAGGCAAAATATGTGCGTACACAGGACAAGCGCGAGCATACATATCAAAAAGTATTATTATTAATAATAATAATACGATAGCGGAAACTGAGAATGTGTCTATAATATGTATGTATGGCTCAGACCCCCGCCCCGGGTCCTACCTGGTCCAAAAGATCTCACTCGCCATCCAATGTGGAAGTAAACGCAGCCAGCGTGTTGGGGACCTTCGGACCGGGTACGCTCGGCAACGGGCCGTAAGCGTCAATAGTTTTAAATAGTTATTAATTTTGTAAATATTATGTTAGATTATAGTTTTTTTATGGTATAGAATTATGTACAAAGCGATAATAAATAAATCTCTGATATTTGCCTTATAGATCTCATCGTCTATAATATTTTATATATAAATATGTTTTATATTAATTTATATAATAATTTATTATAGATACATATATACATATTATAAACACAATCTCAGTTTCTGCTATCGCATTTCTTCAGCTCTGCTACCTACTGCAAGTTACGTAATCACAGGGCAGATAGTTATTCTCCTCAATGCAGGGCAGCTTTTCCCACTGAATCCGAACAAGCGAATCGTGTCATATGCCAGAGGGATTTTCTGACAACTTTTAAAGGTTAAAAAAAGTATAATGTCGATAAAATTCGACTTGTCGATTTGTAGCTAACATGGCAGGCATTTTTATCTTTTTTTTTTCTATGAAAGTAATGTCAAACGAGAACTTCTCGACAGATTTCTACAAAAAATAACATGCGCGCCATGAATTTTGTCGAAATTTATCGATTTAAGGCACATAAATGTCGATATGTTCTTGTCGATCAAATACATCGACGAGAAAATATGAGAAATTAGACTGCCTACTCTTACAAAGTTTTAGAGGTCCAACACTGTTCGGCGCTGTCAGCAGCAGCGTGCACAGCCCACCCATTAGACTGCCCACTCTTGCACACTTTTGAAGGTCCAATTCGGATACATCTCCGGCGCTGTCAGCTGTCGGCAGCAGCGTGCACAGCACATCCATTAGACTGCCCAGTTTTGCACACTTTTGAAGGTCGAACTTGGATAAATCTCTGGCGCCGTCAGCTGTCGGAAGAAGCGTATACAGCTCATCCATTAGACTGCCCACTCTTGCACACTTTTGGCAATTCCAAGCGCCTAAACAGGCGCAGTTTAAATTACAACCTTTGTATAGTTTATTCGTCGATAAATTGTCGTCTCGATGTCGTTGGTGCGAATCATTCTTGTCTTGTCATATTTCATAGTAAATAAAGAGAAAACATATTGTTCTCGATATCGATAAATTCTGATAAATTGTCGTCTCGATGTCATTGGTGCGCATAGAGAACAGCTAGGGAGGGTGATTCACTCACGCCATCTATTTTTGAGAGTTATTTTAACTTGTCAGAAAAATCCATCATTTTTATGAGGAAACACGATGACCTGACAAAAGTCAGTTGAATTGAACTTAGTTCAAAGGTTTTGATACTTTTTGTAGGTCATTGCAAAAAAACGTGTTGAAGTTTCGGACCAACATGAAATGATTTCATGTTGGTCCGAAAACGTAGCAGACAGGTTGATTTTGGGTCATTAAATTATAAGGTAGTGGAACTCACCGGCACCTGTTTATTTATTTAGTTATAAAAATCTACATAAAGTAAGTAGGTGTGTGTACTTAGTTTGATCTTATTGCTCACGACTGTACATTACATGTTAAAATTAAAATTGATAGTTATTTATGTACTAAATTATTAAAGTATCAAATATGTTTTTTTAAAGAGTATGTCTTGTGACAAGCAAGATTCGCTTATTCTCTCAGATGAATGAATTACACTATTTTCTCCTTTGACTATATTTTCTCTATGCTTATGCTGCACTTGATTTATGAATGATTCGGCGGGAAAAGCTGGAAGGGAGCGGGTGTAATTTTCTTGTGAAAATCAAAAATTATTTGTAAATGGCTTGTATGTGTCTGTAAAGTGATGTTTTCTGGTAGATAAGTTATATTTCGGTTACTTGTGATGTGAATCTAGTACGTGTGCATGGTTTTATACGCAGGTAAGCTGAGTAAAACTTTAGCCGGAATA